>OX421968.1:1816307-3016307 GCA_949128115.1 Anaspis maculata
GGAATGCATTTTTGAGTGGAGTCCTGCATCAAAAGCGGGTCGTCCTCACGGGTGAGTGGCTCTCTCGGGTGGCAACGGCTAGGGGAAATTTTGAAAATTTATAACGCTCGACTGAGAAATGGTGGAAAACTGCAACTGCAGACTTGATTTGACTCTTTTATTGTGTTGCTTCCTGGCCGAATTTGCTTCCAATCAATCGGATAGATTTTTAATAATCAAATGGTAAAGTTTTGAACTTTGACATTTTTTAATATTTGAAAGATGTCAGATAGGGCAATACTTTGAAGTGTTCTGAATACAGTTTTCCAAGGGGTTTCGAATGACATATTACAAGTCAAATATTACAGGTTCGGCAGCTATCGTGTCAGAACGATTCGATTCTTACATTCCTGGTTCTTTGAACCGCTCTATCTCGTGAATTATTGCCGATACAAAAAACTGTCAAATTATCTCGAATAGCAAATCACCTTAGCTACAAATTAGCTCTGTATATTTTTTCGACAAAACTCGTCGGTCTCAAGATATATGCGAAAAACTGTTTTTCGTGACCTTGGACCTCACGTAACTTCATTAGCGGAAACGATATCAATGGGGAACTTTCAGAATTTATTGAGGGTGACAATACTAAGGTGCATGCAAAAAATTAGCCTGTTACAAATTTTTCCCATGTGAATGTCTATTTTTCCTGGACTATTTGTGTCTCTCTTAAGTAGCCGGTTAAGTATCTGGAATAGCGTTTGACTGATCTAAATTGAAATTTTTGAAAATATTCCTGAAACATTTCAGTTACTTATGATTTTTTTCTTCAAATCAGTCAAAGTGTGCCAAACAATTGAGGAATCGCATTTTTTAGCGGCCTCCGAATATTATATCAGATTTTGGACAGAAGGAATTTCAAGCTATGAAATGTTAATTCATCTCAAAAATTGATTTCTATTTCGTTGTGTGTTCTACAATAACGGATGAAAAAGTAATGTTGAGGAGAAATTATAATTCGAATAATTTTAAGGGTGGGTATATTCATTCTTTGAGATTATTCAATTTTCGAGATTATTGATTCTTCAAGTTTATTCAATGTTCAGGACCACCTGACTTTTGATTAAAGGCGTGCAATGCGCGCCTTCATGACCTAGTTCATTTAAAAAATAGCAGACAATGAAATTCGTTCACTATGTGGTCGACAGTTGGCGTAAAAGTCGGAGATATGTATTCTAGAGATATAAGTTAGGTGCGATGATTACCTTGGTTTTTCAGTTTGGTGGTTAAGTGACCTCCTCTCGTATGTTTGACACGCACGTCTTATGAGAAACAGGAAAAAGTTGTATAGCTTCTGATGAGAGTACGAACGTGATGTGTAATGAAAAACATTATTTTTGTCGGAAATGACAGAAGACGGATTTTCAGCTTTGACATTGGCAACATGATGATCACTTGATCACTATCAACCATCGCTAAGCAACCATTGCGTTATCACTATCAGAAAAAAATTCCACTTACACTTTATTCGATGTCATGATGAATGGCTTCGATAATAATAATTAACAGAAGCTTACAGCTGATCATCAGCAAAAGTTACCTATCAATGTGATACGTCAATGAAGATTGACGTTTCGAGTCGCCTCTTTAGAAAACAAAATTATTTTTTCCTCGCCCTACATCACATTCTCCATTAATCAAACTCCGGAAAACAATCCGGAAAGTAGAGGTACTACGGAAGCGACCTACTGAACTTACACTTTTCCCTTAATTCATCACCCGTGCGAACTACGAAAGCAAATTCGCATTCCTATACATTACGCAAGCAATTTTGGTTTATGTAGCGAATATACTCCGCTGCCTCGGATGTATAATAATTTAATAATATACGCGGTACATGAACCTATATGCCCACGCAGTGCTTTGAAACTACTTTGAAACGAGGGGTAACTTTGAACAAAAAAATAACTTTGCTATAATAATTAATAGCGAAAATAATATCAGGTTTAGATACCTGCAGTTTTTTTTTATTAGGTTTATTATACTTTCAGGAATTGTATGGCAGCACTGGTTGAAGATCACTATTTTAGGTTGGTAATAATGACGTTTTGTTGACAGCTGTCAAAAAAGTGAGGTTGATGAGGTGCGCAAACTTTACCGTTTGGAGAAGTTAGTATTTGCCTTACAGCCTCCAAAATTCGTTTATGTTACCTTTGAAATGTTGTGACAAAGATGTAATGACCTGGAGCGTTCCATCAAAACTTTACAGTGAATAACTATGGACTTAATGTATTGTTCAGAGATATTGCTCTTTCTATTTTATATTTTTACGTTTACCTAATCACATTTTTGCTATAGAATTTTTGGAAAATTGTGTGTTATTTTCAACTATGGGTCATTCATGGGTTTAATTCAAGGTTTCATTCTTATGACATAGTCTTTTGTATTGGACCTGCATGTAAAACTAATAAAATACCTGAACATAACTTATAGTCTCTTTAAAATTTTGAGAATTTTTTTTTCAAATCAAACTATTTTTTTTTAGTTTTGTAGTGTTAAAAAGGTTTCATTGAAATTGTATGTTTCGATTTCCTTTGTTCAAAGTAACCTCAACCGAGGGGTTACTTTGAACACCCACATTTTAATTTAAAAAAAGGCCGTGTTGGTCATATTGCAATTGGAATTTTCGATTAACTGTAGCTCAAAGCGATGCCCGTGATATACTTTTTTTTCAAAATTTTCACACAAACACTTTCGAAGATATCAGCATTTAAACTGGATAACTGTTCAAAGTAACCTCGCTCTACCCTATTATTATCATTATTATTACTTTGTAGTCTTCTTATACAAAAATTTACAGTGACCTGATAAACATAAACGTGGTACGTGTCTGATACAGAAGAATTGACTCAAAAAATGAAAATCGTCGTTCCAGCCCAAATTCAAGAAAGTCGAATTACCAATGTTTAAATAGGTATTGCTTGAATTCAACACGGAAATGCTCACCACTGTCGATGATGCAGAGTGAATGGGACGAACTGTTGTGGGTAATAGTATATGAAGCTCTATTACCACCGCTCCGCGTCCCGCCAGCTATCATTGCCCTTAGCAGTAATAACGCATTTACCGTGGAGGTATGTATACGATTTCACCCACAAAACACAATAAACTAATGATATTTGGTTGAATAAAATGATAATTCTCGAACAAAACTTCCAACGGAGTAGGCATCGACGGAAGTTGGGTGGCTTTGAAAATTGACACTTAGGCATGGTTGTGTCAATTCATAATAATTGATAAATAGGTATGTCCGATTTTGAAATCGAAACGCCATCAACTTCGCTCAAACTACGAGAGGCAGCGCCAAAAAAAGGTAGAAAACCTTCTGCCGACCAAAAATCGCAGCCGGCACGAAGGTGCCTGCATAATTTCCAAGGATTGAGCCAGCCGCAAAGACGCAGACATCAGTGAAAACGACATGATATCTTATTTTGATGGATTGGCAAAAAATATGGAGTATTCGACGGTTTGGACGGCCTATTCCATGCTGTGGAACACCATAAATATAAAAGAGAATACCAACAATACTGAATTTGCCAGGCTTCAGTCCTTTCGGAAACTGCACTTTGGGCTGGCCTGGAATTTTCCGCGAAAAATCTTAAGAAAATCACCAGGGGGAGGTGTCTCTGATCTTCGAAAAGGCTTCAGTGCTTTTAAATCTGTTTTTTACGATAAGCTGCAAATCCTAGCCGTTTTTATTTTCGTCTTGACAGCGGTGTCAAGCCCAAGCGTCAACGATAGCAATCAAAGAAAGCTGTGCGCAACTGTCACTTTCTTCGCGTATTATATGCACGGGAAGTGAATCATTACATACCGCCTAGATGACAGTTAACGTATCAATTGTTGTTTGTAGGTGAAGATCTTTTTTTTGACACTGGAAAGGTTGAAAAACTGCATCAGAAATTAGTATATTGGGAATAGAAAAAAAAAAGGTGCTTTGCTAGAATTAATTCAAACAAAAACGATTTTTTTACCATGGCAAGCTTACAGCCCCTTCTTGAACATAATCAAAAGTCCTCAACTCTGGGACTGATACAAATCAGTATACAGGATGAAAGTTTATTATTTATCCCTACTTTCTTTTTTTCTTGAAAAACGGATGACCCAAAAAAAACAGTTTTAGGCTAGTTTGATAGGCAATAGTCTTCCAATAAACATATAAAAAATATACCACCCAGCTACTGCTGCGTATCAAGTTACAGGGTGGAAACTATTTTTCAACTTCTTTTCTTTTTGGTGGAACTAACCTAGTCTGAAGCCGGTTCCAGTTCTTTTGTAAGCTGATGATGTCATACTGAACATATGAAAAGGACACATCTCTGCATCTGCTGCTTTTCAATTTACAGGGTGAAAAGCTATTTTCACGTTTCAATTTTTTTCTTGGTGAAATCGACTCACACAATTGTGACTGGTTTTTCTGTAAATTTGAGGTTTCTGGTAAAACATATCAAAATAATACATTTCTGCTACAGCTACGTTTTTATTCACAAAAATTAAATGTTTGGTTGCGTTCCAAGATTTTTTGAATTTTTGATGCAATGTACCCGAATATACCCAAACATTTGAATTTGTACCAAAAAACGTAGCTGTAGCAGAGATGTGTAATTTTGATATGTTTGACTAGAAACTTTGAGTTTACAGAAGAATCAGTCGCAATTGTTGTGTGAGCTGATTTCACTAAGAAAAAAAAATTGGAACGTGAAAATAACTTTTCACCTTGTAAATAGAGTATTATACTTTTGAAAACATTTTCTTTTTTCGATGGAATCGGAAACTATTGAAAAATAACTGACCCGTATTTTTTATTTAGCCAAAAATCGTATCGTTTGGCCGCAATAAACAAATGAAATTCCTATATTCTGCCTATTTCTGACGTCATTTACACAGGCAGCATAGGCGGTGACTCGCTGTGACGTCAGAACTAGTTGATGTTATTTATTTATTGCGCCCAAACGATACGATTTTCGACTGAATGAAAAAACACGGGTCAATTATTTTTCAATAAAGTTTCCATTTCAATAAAAAAAAATTTAGTAGAATACTCTATTGAAAAGCAGCAGCCGCAGAAATGTATCTTTTTCATATGTTCAGTATGACATTATATTATAAGCTTGCAAAACAACTGGAACCGGCTTCAATCTAGATCAGTTCCACCAAGAGAAAAAATTAGATGAAAAATAGTCTTCACCCTGTAACTTTATACACAGCAGTTGCTGAGTGGTATATTTTTTATATGTTTATTGGAAGACTATGGCCTATCAAACTAGCCTAAAACTATTTTTTTGGGTCATCAGTTTTTCAAGAAAAAATCTGCTGTCGCCCACACAAAACTTTCTCGGCGGTATCCAGAGACGTCAGTAATGATTTTGATCGAAGTGTCCCTTCGGGAGGGGGCGATTAGATTTGAAAAAATTGATGAAAAAATTCTATTTAGTCGAGCGTTTAGCGAGCATCCTGCATCCATTGTTGAGCGGACAGAAAAAATGACAGGTTAGGTCAGTTTTCCAAGGTGATGAAATGATCCAAAAGGTAGAACTAGGTAGCTAACTGTTGTGATATCTCAAAAATGCAATGCTGGTTCCTTATTGAAATTTTTGTTCCTACTTTAGATATGATGATGAAATTACAAAAACTTGATTGAAAACTTTCACTGCATCTGTGTGTCAAATTTCAACTCTATATTTTCAATTTAGAGCTTGGGCAGACAAACCCAGACCCAATGTGCCACCTGAGGGCTTCCGATCAAAATCATCCACCCAAAGTCTAATCAGAACATTCCAGGCTGAACTTAGGCCTCCGTACCTGATTTCGATTTGATCGGATCAATAATTCGGTAATTATCGTGACAGAACCGCTTAATTTGTACGATCGTATGAGTGGTTTTATATTTTCAGGAGGAAAATTCCCGGGAAATTGGAGAGAAATTATTGGAAAATGTTCAAGAACCAGTTATCTATTCTCTAAAAAAAAACAATTCCAAGAAATCTGTTCACGGAATAAAAAGTTGGAAAATTTGCAGTTTTTCCAGAGAGGAAAACTCGGCAACTGTTGATCCGATTTCGAAAATTTTTCCTCCAAAAATTAGCTCAATCTTTTCTCTAACTTTTATTCACAGCATGTCTGCACCTAAAATCAATATTTCGTGGGGCCTACCGCATGTAGAAGTTTGCATTGCGTTTTTCTCAAATTCACGGAATGTGCAAATTTCATTTTGAAAAAATTACAGTCGGAAAACCGAAACCGTGTCAACTCTGAAAATAGACCTGCACGACGCTCAATACAATCTACTTTCGATATCAGTTGAAATTTCCAAAAAAAAGTCGATCCCCGAGCAGGAATAAATTTTTGAGTGGAGTCCTGCTACAAAAGCGAGTCGTGCTGGTCGAAACACCGGCGAGAGCCCCTCCTGAGTGGCAACGGCCAGGAGAAATTTCGAAAATTCATTACGCTTAACTGGAGAATGGTGGAAAACTGCAACTGCGGCCTCAATTTGACTCTTTTGTTGTGTTGCTTCCTGCCAAATCTGGTTCCAATCCATCGGATAGATTTTGAATAATTAATTGGTAAAGTTTTGAACTTTAACATTTTTTATTATTTGACAGATGACAGATAGGGCAATGTTTCCAACTGTTCTGAATACAGTTTTCCAAGGGCTTTCAAATGACATATTGCAAGTTGAGTTCCGTGAGATATAGCTTCTGACATTTGACGATAGTGACAGTTGGGTTTGACAGATGACAGCCAAAAACTAATGGGCTCTTTTCAGGAAACAACCATGTTTGTATACCAAATATCAAGTCGATCCAGTCAACGTTACGGCAGTTATCGTGGAAGATGACAGACATTCACACACACACACACACACACGCACGCACGCACGCACGCACGCACGCACGCACGCACGCACGCACGCACACACACACACACACACACAGACAGACATCATTCTGAAAATGGTCTTAATCGTCTTGGGGGACCTCAAAACGGATATATCCGGTGAAATCTCAAAACTTTTTTTCTGCACGATTACAATACTTTCCCTCCGTGTTCGTGGGTGGGCCGGGAAAGTAAAAAGAAAGTAGGGAAAAATAATAAACTTTCACCCTGTATACTGATTTGTACCAGTCCCAGAGTTGAGGACTTTTGATATGTTGAAGAAGGGACTGTAAGCTTGCCATGGTAAAAAAAATCGTTTTTGTTTGAATTATGTAATTCTAGCAAAGCACCTATTTTTTTCTATTTCCAATATACTAATTTCTGATGCAGTTTTTCAACCTTCCCAGTGTCAAAAAAATATCTTTACCTACAAACAACAAGTAATTGATACGTTAACTGTCATCTACGCGGTATGTAATGATTCACTTCCCGTGCATATAATACGCGAAGAAAGTGACAGTTGCGCCCAGCTTTCTTTGATTGCTATCGTTGACGCTTGAGCTCTCTCATATTTTTAACATGTTTATTGGAAGACTATGACCTATCAAACTATCTTAAAACCGTTTTTTTTCAGTTATCAGTTTTTCAAGAAAGAAAGGAAGTGAAGGAAAATAATAAACTCTCACCCTGTATACTAATTTGTAGCAGTCCCAGAGTTGAGGACTTTTGATATGTTAAAGAGGGAACTGAAAGCTAGCCATGGTAAAGAAATCGTTTTTGTTTGAATCAATTCCAGCAGATATTCTATTTCCAATATATTAAATAGTTCGTCGCAGATCAGAACAAGCGCCCTCTCTCTGCTTGCAATTGAGTCAAGTCTTCCAGACAAAATTGATTTCAATGAAGCAATTCAAACATTTGCCACTGTGAATTGCAGGAAAATTCATTTCTAGTTACCTAGTTATTTATTATGATTTTTTTTTTGAATTGTATTATTATACATTACAATTATGATGTTTCAATCCCTTTTATTTCAGCATTTTTTTTTTAATTTCTTCAATTCTCTCAGTTTTAAATAGGACTCAAAACAAATATCGAATGAGGGGGCTCAAAAATGTTGTCCTAGGGCGATGAATATGCTTAATCAGCCAGTGACAATAAGGAAGGAATTTCCGAATTTCAAAGTGCGAACTTCTCGCTTACACCGTACATAGTACACACTTGATGTGTATTTTATCTATCGGAGAGCGCTGGCTTCGTTATTGAATAGGCTGCGTCAACCTACATTTGAGCCCTCTTCTCATCAGACAACTGCCATCAAGAAGAAAACGGCCGGGTACGGCGCGATATCAAATAAATTTGTTGGTGAGCCGGTGTTCCTGCCTTGGCGGAAAATAATAATAAAATGAAACAGTGTTGTGGTTATAATTAAATCCCGGTGATAAAATGTTTCGAATTGAATCACGTTTTGCAAACTTTGCTATCTAGAGAGCACGCTCTCCCTCTAAACCACGCGTTGTAAGTGACAAGTTTTTCTCATTATTACGTTAAATAATAGCTTCATTTACGGCAACACAACGCCGAAAACCGCCTGAAGTACGGCCGTCGAAAAAATATGGCTCACATCACATAATTGTCCTTTTTACAGCTTTCGGCGGTGCACCAAGAGCACAAACGTTGACAGTGTTGTGTATAGCAGGGTGTTAAAACCTATGCTCATATTTTCTAACAAATGTTTTGATTCCATTATTTTTACAACCGCTCATTTTGATACGCTTGAAAGGATAATTGTAGTGGAAATTGCACCTTGCTTTTGCACAATCAACGTAATTCCCAGACATAATTTGAAATGTAGTGACAAAGCAGCAAAGCTTGAAGGTCCCGTATAGTGAATTCAAGTTGATGCTTGCAAAGTGGTAGGAGAGACTATAGCCATTCTCATTTACCTGGGGTCCTTGGGGCGCAGATTCACCTGTATTGGCGCCGCGCTTATATGAGAAGGTCTTCAACTCTTGTCGTTTATGCCCATATAGCGTTGGGATATTATCTATTTATCTTTTATTTGCAGTAATATGTATTGACTACTGAAATTTAGGGGACTCCAGTTCTTTGAAAACTCTACTGACTTACAATAGACTGAAGTTTTTTGGTGGGCTCCGGCTCCTAAGCCGTAGTGTTTGACCGTTTGGACTCCAAGTGGTTAGTTTTGTGGTTATGCATAAAATGACTTTCGAAAGATATGAGTGGTCAACGTCAAATCAACGTGATTATCGGGGCTTTCGGTTTCGTCCATATGCATTTTTGGGATATCGATTAATTAGTGAACATTATTGCTGAAGAATGAAGAAGAAAGAAATCCACACTGGCTGAAGTCGAATTAATTTTACAAGTTTTTACTCCAGAAACTTCAAAATGACCGTTAAAAAATAATAGAACCGGAGCCATGGCCACTCCACTACCGGCTCCTCAAAGTAGTAAGGTTACTTTCTGGACACCCGTAGCATGAAAAGTGAATAGCAAGGTGAATATGAAAATAAGTAAACTACTCACTCTGACTCTACTTTCAAGCTCGCTCGTTCGGAATTTTTTTTTGATTTTATCAATTTGGCGTTGCTACTATGTGAAGCTACTGATGACACGAAGTTATCGTCGTTTCGTTGAACCAAGAGAGAGCGTTCTGTTACGTTCATACACGTTTGAAATGTTTGAAAGACAATTTGCCGTTGTTGTACCTATGTACCTATACTCTACCCCGAGTATACAGGGTGTCCCGAAAATACACCGACAACGTTCTAGGGCAGCTTCCTCTCATCAAAACAAGAAAAAAAAGTTCCCATAAATATGGGTCCGGAAACGCTTCTTAAGGGAGCTACAGGCCCCTAAAGGTGGGACCCTGAAGATGATGCGTTTATCTAATATTTCCGAAATCGTGGCAGGGAAATCAGTCAAACTTGACACATTTAATAACCTTCTTATGCCTAACAAAATTTGAATGCCTGACAAGAATGAAGTTGCTTTGAAATTTTTTTTTCGCCTTGAATATCGTTATTGGAAAATCAGCATTTCTGACCACGTTTTCATACATTCAAACTCAAATATCTCGTAAACGGTGCGTCTATCGAGGTTGAACAAAGGGACCTTTTTTTGGTAGAAAACTGAAATATTCCATAATTTTTTGTTAGATTTGGAAACAATTCACATTCAAAAAAGTTAGGGTTATTTTTACCCTCACACCTTAGTAAATTTATAATTTACCCACCCCTGGTGAATTATTTTGGAACTAATCTTGCCTCATTTTGTTGGGCATAAGGAGGTTGGTGAATGTGTCAAGTTTGATTGATTTCCCTTAAACGGTTTCGGAGATATTGAGTAAAAACCATCTTCAGGGTCCCACCTTTAGGGGCCTGTAGCTCCCTTAGGAAGCATTTCCGGACCTATGTTCATAGGAACTTTTTTTCTTGTTTTGATGAGAGGAAGCTGCCCTAGAACGTTGTCTGTGTATTTTCGGGACACCCTGCATAGGTATGGGGTTTCGGAGGGAAGATGCAAAAGCCGTTAAAAAATGAAGTCGAATATTTTCCGGGAATGCAATGTTCGACGTCGGCCCAGCTTAGCTGACCTCTCAAAGCCGGTTGCTCATCTGAACGATAGATATAAAGTGTCCAGACCTAATCCTGCACCATTGATTTTCGTCTTAAATATCAGTAAATGTGCCTAATCTTTCAGACTTACCAGCTCATGTATGACCTGATACTTAGATGTCGGACTCTATCCTTGTGAAAATTATTCTTTGCCAAGGCACAGGATAAGAGCCTCGACCGTGAAAATGAAACGTGTTCTGTGGAAGTTAGTACAACATATAGGTACACGTATGCCACGTCCATATAGTATTATAGTATAGTATACCGGGTGATCACTTGAAAATTATCCACCTGCAATAACTCCCGATTCTTGGTGAATATTTCTTGGAGCAAAAACAGGTCGATTTTTTTATGCAGGAGGATATCTAATACTAATAGTTGGAGCTCGCGGAACTATAACCTCAATATTGCGAGAATTTTGTTCGAAGTTTGGAATTTCGCCTTCTAAATTTTGCAAATCTGTGGCATCAGTACCCAACACTTGAAAGATTTATACATAATATGTTGCGACACAGTTTATATAAAATACCGGTCTATAGTTTCACAAACAAAAACTATTATTTTTTATTCGAGGAAAGCATCTACATAAAATATCTATACTTAATTAAGTTTTTATACACGTTAATTCTTCAACTTTTCTATGTTTATTCATCTAGCTATATTTATTGTATTCTCTGTTATTCAGCAGCTCAATGTGTTGAGAAGATGTTTTAATGAAAACTATCACATTGAGGAATTTCCATCTTCAGCCCTCTCGCCACCACTCACCTAACTCTGAAATTTCAAATGACACCACCTACCTTACGATACATCAAATTGAAGATAAATAAATTCTCTTATGAAAGAAATATCGTGTTATCGTGCTGTTTCTTCTTCTTCTTGCTCAAAATTTGTTATCAAATTATATGAGCAATAAATCATTTATTTATTTATGGAAGAAATATTTCAAAGTTCAACCTCCATTTTATATTCTGGACTCCTCAATAGGGTGATTGCATATAGAGGGAGTTTATGGCAAATGTCAATAGTGTCACTGTCATCTGTCAAGTTTCATCCCGGAGTCTACGTCAACCGGACTAACCTCACTAAATACTGTCATTTTTACGTGTTTTGTTTACATACTGTTTTGTTCGGCGTTTACGAGATCGGATTTCTAATCATTCTAACAATGCAATAACACGTCTATGCCTTACACCTAGCTATTAGAGAATTATTGCAGAATGCCATTTTAATGCACGGCACTATTAAAGGAGGCGTTATTAAAATACTGCTTACCTTATTTTTGGTTGTTGAATAAGAGTTATTGCAGATCGCAAATTCCCTTACTTGCCCCGTCATTCCCAATTCCTAACCTAAATTTTTAGTCTCAATTTAAAGTTAGAGTGCAAATTGCATGCGGGACACAAGGACCCCTCTGACGGGCCTGATTTCTTGCACACGTGTACTGCAAGGCCTGCAGAGTCTATCTGCAAAAAAATAGCCCCCTATTTAATAACGTAAGGGAAGTTTGCTCAAAATTGGACGAATATAGGCAACCAACAATACACTGAGTACAGGGCCATTTTTGGGGCTTGTCAAAATAAAGTATAAATAAGGTCGACCTAAAGAGTGCACAAATAAGGGCAGGCACTATCCTTATTAAGGGAAATTTAACGTCGCACTAATTTGCGCAAGCGTAGGTGTCAAAATAGTGCCGCTTTTGATACTGCTTGCCCTTATTTCATCTGCAATAACTCTCTGTTATGTGCCCCAATACAATTCCCTAACAAACGTCAAAACATAACTATCGATCCTTGCGCTGCCTGCCGGTGATCGGGTGAACGAGTTTCATGCAATCATCCTATTCCCTTGAATTTAAGGTGGATTTATGCTCGCGAAAAATAAGAATAGAAATAAAAATAACAATAAGAATAAAAATAAGATAATGTTGAGAATGAGCTTTCAGATTCAAGCGTTAATGCTCAAAAATAAGAAATAACAATAAGAATAAGGAACTTGAACTTTCCATTCACTGTTGCGTACAGGGGGCCAATTTTTGAGAATATCCGTAAGGTTGCGTATGCGCAAAGTTGCGTACGATGATTTACGTATACGTTTCCGTGTTCCAATTTTTGAGCAGTGTTTGCAAAACGAAAAACGTTCGAATTGGGTCTTCGTAAATAAACGCATGGTAGACGCGACAACGTTGCAAATATCGGTGCATTTTATCTACTCAAGCCACGCCAAGCCTACCAAAGCTTTCAAATGTCAGTTTCTGATGTTCGTGTTTTCATTCAGATTAATAAATTTTCATAACCTCCATATTTACCAACAAATAATACGTCTGGAGACTTCCCCTTGAACATAATTCAGAAAATGAAAAACGATTACAACATAATTTTTTCCGTAGGCTTTGAATCTGTCGACGGAAAATGTCTGTGGATATCACTTACAGGGTGCAACATAGAAAATTTTTCTTACATTCGACGCCCTATTCTGATATGGTAATCGAGTCCGATTTTTATCCTGAGTATAAATATGAATCACACTTGATAGGTTAATCAACCAAACACAAATGCATGTGAAAAAAGTGATGAAGTTTTAAAATGATCGAAAAGTTATTTTTTGTTTTAAAGTAACTCAGTAAATTTTCCATCATTTTAGTAAGGTACTTGAATGGATTTCATTATAGTTTGAAACTTTTCCTGAACCTAACTTAACTTTACAAAGTCAAACTTTTGAAAAAGAAATATTGCTTGGTAGTTTTCTTAACTAACCTATCGAGTGGGATATACGTATATTTATAATCAGGATGAAAAGCTGAATCAATTCCTATAATCGTCCTTATCTTGGTTTCGAGCGGAATACATGCGTGTGCACTGCGAGGTCCTAAATTATTGCCGATTTTCAGTGATGTGTCGTTGTTTTCCGGCCGATTTGTCGACTAAGGGGCGTCTATAGATCCTGCCTATCGCCTTATTTTGGGATTGTTCATGGAAGCCTTCATTTAAAACAGATAAGTACTAACTTTCCAATTAAAACCTCTAAAATTGATTTCACGGTCAAATCACAAGAACAAAAACGCTTGGTGATAACGATAAGCGGCTCACCAGCTGGGCACCTAATGTGTGCCCGGTGCATAGCATTTTTATATTGTAATAAACAAAATAATAACCTCGCCGGTTGCTTTCTGACTACAGAGGCAACATGGTTTCAAACCCAACTCAAATGAACTCATCCCAACAGTTAACTCAATCTTCCAGTATCCAAAAAACATACTCAAACGCAGCAAAGTCTCGCCCAACAATTTGTTTCCCAAAAAAGAATCAAGCGATAATTATGAATGTAAATGATAACTTGAACCGTGACGATTACATTAGAGCAATAGCCGACTTGGTGGGACCAAAAAATATACATTTCGCGTCCAGGATATCTAACGATAGGGTGTGCATTTTCTTGGCTAGCGCAGAAATGGCGGACGAGCTTACAAGACAACATAAAACGGTGCAAATAAAAAATATTGAACTAGGTCTGAGAAAACTTATAACGCCCGCAAAGAGAATAATAATTTCCAATGCGTACCCAACAATTCCGCACACAGTTATTGAGGATGGTTTGAGGGAACTGGGATTAAACCTAGTTTCTCCGGTCTCTTTTCTTAGAATGGGCTCCCAGGATGACGATTTTAGTCATATACTAAGTTTCCGAAGACATGTCTACGTAACGCCTGATGATACCAAAGAGCTTCCATCCTCTGTACTGGTACAGGATGAGGATGTGACCCAACGCATCTTTCTAACATACGATGAATTTAAATGTTTTTTATGTGGAGAACCAGGCCATGCAGCTAGTAGCTGTCCCTCGAAAAATGTCCCTAGCACAGTAGAACCCAACAACCTTGAAAATACCACCCTTTCACAAAGTGATGATAGCGACGCTAATGAAAATGAAACCTTCCAAGAAACGGTCTCCGCTGAGGTACACATGGAAAAGGGTAAAACAAATACAGGAAAGCGCCCCCCTCCTTCTGAAAGTATAGAGTCACCTCAAACACCAACAGACCCTGACCCACCTGTTTTTTCTAATTTTAAAAAACCTTCAAACAAGCCGAAGAAACAAAAGTTTGAATCTCTGTCTATCGAAGATACCACACCCACAGCAACTCTGCGAAAATCAGTATCAACAGAATCAATAGACTTCGACATCGCTTTGGAACCCATAAAAATAGAAATGAATTCCCATCCCCAAAAATACCTCATGAACTACGACTCTTTTAGAACTTTTTTGGAGAATACAAAGGGCTCCCAAGACTTTCAGTCGGAGGCTTTGAATTTCACAGACGATATTAATAGTCTAATTCTTATGATGCACAACCTTTACCCTTACCTCACTCAAAGGGGCATGAAATCTAAATTCACAAGAATCAAAAATAAACTAAAAGGAAATAACCTATCACTAACATCTACACCATCCCAGTCCCGAATAGGTTCGCAAAATGACATAGCCTCTATACATTCCGATACAGAATTTTAAAAATGGACACATTTTTAGTTCATTGGAATCTGAATGGGTTTTATACCCATCTTCAGGACTTCCAATTAATGCTTGCTGACTCTACTCCTGCTATAGTATGTCTACAAGAGACCCATTTTAAAAATGATAATTGTTACAATTTAAAGAATTATGATAATACGGTTAAAAACCGAATTGATAGAAACAAAGCCAGCGGTGGCGTAATTACATACGTAAAATCTATCCACCGTAACAGCCCAATTCCCCTTATCACTAATATTGAGGCTACAGCCACTTTAGTCCATCTTAAACGGACTATTTGCGTTTGCAATGTTTATCTGCCTCCAAATGCTAAAGTTACCTTACAAGAACTTCTCGACCTCTATAATCAACTTCCCAGCCCATCAATCCTTGTAGGAGATTGGAATGCCCATAATGTAATTTGGGGATCTGATATCACAGATCAACGAGGATTACTAATAGAAAAATTTCTAAATGACACAAACCTAGTGCTCCTAAACTCTGATGGTAAGAAAACTCGATTGGATTCATTTTCAGGAAAATTTTCCCTCTTGGATCTAGTTTTCTGTCATCCAACACTAGCTCCATTTCTTAGCTGGGACACATTATCATCCTTGTATGGCAGCGACCACTATCCCTGCAAAATCAGTGCAGACTTTGAAATACTACCTTTAACACATATGTATTCATCGAGCAAGTGGAATCTGTCTAATGCTCGTTGGGAAAATTTTGGTCTGAGGGTTGAGGAAGACCTGCTAAAGCAAAACTTGAACATGACACACTTAACAGTATCTAGTATCGATCAAACTTTATCTTGCATAACCGAAACTATAATAAATGCAGCAAACATATACATTGGAAAAATCACAAATAAAAATCATACTAAAAAGTCTGTACCCTGGTGGAATTCTGAATGTGCAAAAATAACAAGGGAATACAAGTCAGCTTTTAATAAGTTCAAGCGACAAAGCACTACCGAAAATCTTCTCTGTTTCAAAAGACTAAGAGCTAAAGCGCGGTTCATATACAAAAAAAGCAAAAAAGAGTCCTGGAAAGATTTCACCTCTACGATCAATAACACCACCCCGTCGACCGTTTTGTGGAATAAAATCAAAAGGATGAACGGAATAAATAAACAAAACCATATCCCTCCCCTAAACTCAAATGGACAATCTTTCACAACACCCGACGACATTGCAGAAATCCTAGCAAAAAGATTCCAAGATGCTTCGAGCGATACAAATTACGACAGAGATTTCCTAAATATAAAAAAACTCGCAGAAAACAAAAACACCCAACCCATTCCGGACGGCGAGAACCACCCGATCAACAAACCTTTCACCTTTGAAGAGTTTGAAAATTCACTTGCCACGTGTAAGGGAAACTCAACAGGACCGGATGACATCCCTTTCACAATGCTAGAAAAACTATCCAAAAACGCAAAACATTGTCTCTTGTCCTTTTATAATCACATCTGGACAGGTCAAATTTTTCCATCCCAATGGCAGGAAGTTATAACCATCCCTATCTTGAAAAGCGATAAACCAAAACATGAACCATCTTCTTACAGACCCATCTCACTAAGTTGCTGCTTGTGCAAAGTAATGGAAAAAATGGTGAATCGTCGTCTTGTATGGGATCTGGAAAAAAATAACACACTAAATCCACACCAAAATGGTTTCCGCCGTTTGAGGTCCACAAATGATAATATAATCAGCTTGGAATCAGAAATTCACGAAGCCTTTGCCAACAAACAAAAAGTCCTTGCCATATGCTTCGATCTCGAGAAGGCATATGACATGACCTGGAGACACAGAATTCTTTCAACTCTTACTGACTGGGGCTACAAAGGCAACATCTTAGCATTTATTACTAACTTTCTGACAAATCGCCGCTTTAAAGTAAAAGCAAATAACGGATTTTCATCACTTAAAATCCTTCCAAACGGTGTCCCCCAAGGTTCCCCTATAAGCGTAACCCTTTTCCTCATTGCCATAAATTCTATCTCAAATTCTGTTAATCCTCCAGTCAGGATTAGTCTCTATGCGGATGACATATTGATTTACACAAAGGGTAGGGACCTAAAACTGATGGAGAGAAATCTTCAGACCAGCGTTTCAGCAATTGAGGAATGGACGAAATCGTCTGGTTTCAAGTTTTCCCCCGCAAAAACCAAGTGCATCCTCTTCAGTCGCTCTCATGCCAGAGAATCTCCTAACCTACAGCTTTACAAGACTCAAATTCCAGTGGTAGATAACATTAGGTTCCTAGGACTTTTGTTTGACAGCAAGCTTAAATGGATCCCTCATCTCGACCACCTAAAAAAATCTTGCGCAAAAAATTTGCAACTGATGAAAATTATCGCTCATCACAAATGGGGAGCAGATCACGACAGCTTATTAAAAATCTTCAGGAGCCTAATACGATCAAAGCTAGATTACGGGTGTGTGGCATACTCATCCTGCAGAAAGTCCTATTTGAAAAGAATCGACTCCATCCAAAACACCGCCCTCCGTATTGCTTTAGGTGCCTTTTGCACAACACCCGCAAATAACCTTCACGGACTTGCAAACGAGATGCCGCCATCATACAGAAGAAAATTTCTTACATTGACCTATGCCTGCAATATCAAGGCTAACCCAAGTCACCCCAATAATTCTATTGTATTTTCCAACCGCTACAAGGTGGTTTTCGAAAGAAATAAGAACTTGATACCTCCATTATACGAGCGCATAAACCAATTGCGGTCTGAACTCTCCATCGAGTTCCCGGATGTTCACCCCAAAAACTTTTTTAACTCCCTTCCACCTTGGCAGCATCCACCCCTAAACATCAACACTGAACTAACGCAGTGGAACAAAACAGAAAACGCAAGCTCCTCAATAAAAAAAGTTTTCAAAGGTCTAGCTGCGAACTACCACGATTATGGTTTTATATACACTGACGCCTCCAAAATCGATGACGTTATCGGAGCCGCTGTGATAACACCTGACACAGTTTCAAAATTTCGTCTTAACCCTGCCTCCAGTGTTTTCAGCGGTGAACTTTTTGCCATCTTCAGAGCTATCAAATACGTCACTGGTAACAACAGACAGAAATGGGTGATATGTTCTGACTCCCTTAGCTCCTTACAAGCAATCCAAGATTCTCATTCGGTGAACCCCCTGGTACTGCAGATCAGAGAAGAGTATATGTTGACCACCTCACAAGCAAAAACTGTCATGTTCATGTTTATTCCTTCTCACGTCGGCATAGAAGGAAACGAAAATGCCGACAAAAATGCAAAAGATGCGGTAACATCCAACAGCTCCGAAATAATCGAATCAATTTCCCCCTTAGATGCAAAACGATTTTTCTTGCAGCATATCGAAGCTTTATGGAACAGGTCTTGGCGACAAGATGGTGGCTGGTTGCATATGATAAAACCCTCTCCGACCGACACTATTTCATTTCCCCTAAATCTAGTGTTGCCGTCTAGAGTTAGACTTTCTAGACTCTTGTCTTGAAAAGGCATCAAGACTTAGACAAGACCTCTAGAAACTCTTGTCTTGAAATTTCTAGACAAGACAAGAGTAAGGCTGTCAAGATCAAGAGTCTTGATTAGACTCTTGAAAAGGAAAAATTGAAAAAAAATCAGATGTTTTACTCTCCGTTGATGGTTTTTATTTTCTACTGAATGTGTGATTAGCTTGGAGATTTCTCACTGAGTTTTTCGACAACATAAAATGACATAAATGAGGGTAAACGGTATGACAAAATGCTATTCAAAACTGTATCTAAATACTTGAAATGAAAATGATTGCAATGGCAAAGTACAGAGATCACTACAGACGATATAAAATATCTCGCCTCAAAAGTCCCTACTTTATTCAGAAAAAAATCTGGGAATTTTGGTGTTTAAATTAGGAGAATAATGAAGCAATAAACCTCTTTTGCGCTTGCGCACTAGGCGCGCAGGCCATCATGTCATAATGCATTGACCGTTGTTGTCAGGCTGTGTCTGATAGTCTACAGTTCATGAATATTCACTAGTTATGATCAAAAATAAGGAAAATCAAAACAACACATAGAAGCATCTTTCTGTATATTGTGAATTTTATATCAGAAGACAATTTGATTTTCGGTTTGTGATGGCAGTTCAATATAAATTCATCAATTTCGCATCAGAGAACGGGAAAGCGTTGCCAGGGAGATGCCATGTCGAATTATGTTAATGTCTTGTGATTATATATTCACATGACATCTCCTTGAGGCTCTGTATGTCTCAACTGTTTTTTCCGGTTCTCATGCGAAAGTTTCGTTCAAGTGATTTTTTATCAAGGGCTGCTCCAACATCTTCATTTCTAATTCTTCAAAAAATAGTTGCGCCTTCTCAGATCGCAACTTCTAAGAAATAAGGTAGCTCGATGAGGCTTTTGGTCAATAGCTGCGAAACAAAGTGTTTCTTGCCAATAGAAGGAAAATGATTCGGACAACATGCTGCTGCCAGATATCCTTTCGATGTACCAAGGCAAAATACCAATCAAGCTGGTCTTCCTTTCACAACTTAAGTGAAGTAAGTCTTCTTACCCGCGTCAGGTTGACACAAGCGGAAACCTGACACAGGTCTGCAAATAATCGGTATATTTTTGACAAAAATTCATGACTACGTCCGCACCACGACGTCTGGGAACTCTGGGATCTGCTTAAACCCAATTATTTACATTTCTTTGTCCAGCAGCAATGTTAAGAACACCAAACAGCAAAAAAATAATATTTTAGTTGATTGTTTAGCTTTTTTTGACTGTGACTCTTTCGTTGACTGTTTCTTGACGTTCATGTGGCAACCTGGTATTGTTCTTGGCTTGCTTATCCACTCGATTCGAGCCGATGGACTGCGGTGAGTTAAATTTCTATATCCTTTCCCGGTGCCAGATTTTTTGAGTACTTTTTTAATGAACAGAGTAGTTGACTATATTTATTCAAGGATCAATCTACGGCTATAAAATCGTATCTTATCATTTTATAATTTTTATATAAGACTCCATTGCAGAAATACGTCTACTAACAGGTCGGGGGTGGCGGTGGCAACCTTTTCTTTCAGCATTCACACCAATAATAAATTTCAGTGTCTTTGTGTGGGTCTTTGTTTTAAAATTTGAACTTAAGTCCAAGTAGAATATTTTATTGTACTATTCGAAGGGTGCTCCTTGCTCCTCACAGTTTCTCTATTTTTCTTGCTGAAAGATGTTTATATTTCTGTCACGTATTTTTTTTTTGAAGAAGGGGTTTTAAAGTAATTTAATTTCAAGAGTCTATCTAGACTCTTGAAAAATTTCCATCAAGAGTTAGAGTCTTGTCTTGAAATTTTGAAATTATCTTGATATTTCAAGACAAGACAAGAGTAGGGCAACTCTTGTCTTGTCTTGTCTAGACGGCAACACTACCTAAATCGTACTGAACAAGTGATCTTTACACGAGTGCTTTTGGGACACACCAAATTGACACACAGTTATTTGCTATCCAGGGAGGATCCACCAGTGTGTAACAGCTGTCACCAGCAACTATCCATTCGTCACATTTTTACTGATTGCATAGAATACCGACACGAACGTGAAACCTTCTTGGGGCAACAGCCTTTAAACGTAATGAAAACAGATCATAATACTGTTCTTCGATTTCTAAATGAAACAGGTCTTTTCAGCAAACTATAGTCCCTGAAGAATTAGCTAGATTCGTTCCTATGTATGACCTATATATGATTACCCAATTTCCCCCTCCGTGGTCCTCGTTGTTTGTCTGAACTATAAAGCCGCCTTGACGGACCCCTTGGCGTGAAGTTTGTATCCCTGTCTGTGTGTACCAAACTGTCGATCGTCCTCCATCATCGTGAAAAGGATAGGTTCCTAGTCTTACTGTTTTTGCCATTTGTTTTTTTTTTTCTTGAATTAACTTTCCCTTGCTAATAACCCTTAGCGGTTGATGCAGGATATTAAAATTTAAAAAAAAAAAAAAAAAAAAAAAATTCCTATAATAACATACACGTGTCTAATTTGAGAAAAATTCTCGATGACTCGCGATAGACGAGAGAAAATTTTAGTGCTCTCGAAACCTGCGAAAAAAAGTGGTCTCAAATTTTTGAAACTATGTTTGCGCGGCATGCCTCCAATTTATACGTGAACACCCTGTACCATTATAAAAATTGAAAAAATAACCGATAAAACCAGTCAACGCTAAATTTAAGCTGATTTTGTCGAAATGTTCCTGAGTTAAAAATTTTTGAAATCCGAAAAAAATCAACTATGAAGGGCTGTATATTTGACAATAACTCTACAAAGTGGTTTATGAGTTTTCGTAATATTGTTACGATATCTCGCGTACGGGTTCGAATATAATTGAGACAATCGATTTAAAACACACACTGTTTATTTCTGCGTACTACAATCATCTACTTGGAATTATATCGCAGGTACTTTGCTTGTTTCACACTTGTTACCACTTCGCATTCCAATTCAATACTGCCGCGAGCTGCCGGCTGATGCCTTATACAGGGTGGCCCAACGAAAACAGAACAGAGGGGTTTTCGGGCATTTCACATCATTTTTTCGAAAAAAGCTCAGACAGGTCGATTTTTATATCGAGGGGGACATCTGAAACATACATTGGCAAATTTCTATCTCCAGCCCCCTCACCCCTACCCACCTCAACTTTGGAATTTCAAATGACACCATCTACTTTGCGATACATCAAATCAAAGAGAATCAAATTCTTTTTCTGAAAAAAATATTTTCAAAATTTCCAACTCCACCTCCCATCTTCCTAAATTTCTTCTGACTGTCCCATTTTATATCCTCGACCCCTCAATTCTCTTCAATTTAATCAAAATCATCCTAAATAGCATCTAAAGAGAAAATTTTCGGTGGAGAATAGTGTTACCCAAATTAACCCCTTTCCTCTCCCCCACCCCAATTTCAAAACTTAACAGACACCACCTACTTTGTGATACATCGAATGAAAGGAAATTGATTTATCTTTCTGAAAACAATTTTTTTGAAATTTTCAACCCCTCTTCTGATAAATTGAACATTTTAGGGGGAAAGGGGGCTTCTTGAAAATTCTTAAAATATTTGATTCAGGAAGCGAGTTCAATTCCTTTCGATTTGATGTATCACAAAGTAGGTGGTGTCATTTTAGATTTTGAAGTTGAGGTGGGGGAGTGAAGGGGTGAGTTTGGGTGACACTTTTCACACAGAAAATTTTATTTCTCGATGCTGTGCAGGATGTCGTTGACTGTACTGAAGAGAATCAAGAAATCAAAAATATTACATTGGAAACTCTGACAATTTTAGGAAAAAGAGGGGTGGGTTTGAAAATTATAGAAATATTTTTCAGAAAGAGAATTTAATTCTCTTCAATTTGATGTATCGCAAAGTGAGTGGTGTCATTTGAAACTTCAAAGTTGAGGCGGGTGGGGGTGAGGGGGATGAAGATAGAAATCCGCCAATGTATGTTTCAGATGTCCCCCTCAATATAAAAATCGACCTGTTCGAGCTTTTTTCAAAAAAATGAGGTGAAATGCCTTGAAACCCCTCTGTTCTGTTTTCGTTGGGCCACCCTGTATAAGGCCTCCGAATAGTGTTCCCGAACTTTCTGTCTACTTCCAGCAAATTCCATAGCGGTCCGGCATATGCGGTTTCTAGACCATTCCTGAATTATCATACACATTACCCGTATAATTCTGCCGGTTTGAGGAACGGCGCCTCCGCCAAAATGGACAGATGTGCCTTGATCAGGCATTCGAGTCTCCATTCAGGTTCACATACACGAACGCTCTGGAATGCACCAGATCGCTCCAGACTTCTACACTGCGATCTAATGGATGGAAGAATCCAGAAAGATCTAGTGTTCACCAATATGTACGGGATCGCCGCTCGTAACAATATTTTGACAAGAATTATCTACTCACATTAGAATTTGTTGTTCAGTTGAAGACAACTGAACATTACTTCAACTGAACAATAACATTAACATTATTACCTATTTCCAAAAACCTGGAACTCGTTAGTGGGAAGCAAATGCAAAGCTTTACTGCAGACTGCAGACGATGAAAAGGAAAAAATGAAACATTATCGACAAGTTTTAAACAGTGTCCCTGGAGCTGACAAACATTGAAAAGAGTGACAGAAGAATGAGTAATTCTTTATTTAGGACGCATTCGTGAAGTTATTCCATGCTGTATCTCATTACCCGCCTGACTCGGCACCATGATCGCCACATACCTTCAGCAATGCTGTTTGTTTTATCGATAACAATGACAACATTGATACCTAACCTCACTTCATCATAAAAGCGTATACGCAAAATGACTTGCACCGGCCCAGGTCCGCTCGCAGCAAAACGTATGAAAACGTGCGCATCGATGCGCATACGTAAAGAAACGATGGCTCAAAAATTGGAATTTACAGAAATCGCAAACTTGAGAACGTTTCTTAAAGTTGCGAAGAGTATACGTAAAGTTGCGTATGCGCAAATTTGCGTACGGAAATTTACGTATACGTTTCCGTGTGCCAATTTTTGAGCAGTGTTCGCAAAACGAAAAACGTTCGAATTGGGTCTTCGTAAACAAACGCATGGTAGACGCGACAACGTTGCAAATATCGGTACATTTTATCTACTCAAGCCACGCCAAGCCTACCAAAGCTATCAAACGTCAGTTTCTGATGTTCGTGTTTCCATTTAGATCAATAAATTTTCATAACTTCCATATTTAACAACAAAGAATACGTCTGGAGACTTACTCTTGAACATAATTCAGGAAATTAAAAACGATTACAACATAATTTTTTCCGTAGGCTTTGAATCTGTCGACGAAAAATGTCTGTGGAAATCACTTACAGGGTGCAACATAGAAAATTTTTCTTACATTAGACGCCCTATTCTGATAATATGGTAATCGATTCCGATTTCTATCCTGATTATGAATATGCTTCACACTTGATATTGATAGGTTAATCAACAAAACACAAATGCATGTGAAAAAAGTGATGAAGTTTTGAAATGATCGAGGATTTTTTGTTTTTAAGTAACTCAGTAAATTTTATATCATTTAAGTAGGTACAGGGTGTTCACGATAAAATTCACCCCCCTCCAGTAGATTCCCCTTCAAGATATTTAGAGGAACTAAAAACTTTTTCTTCACGATTTTTCCCAAGGACCCTTAATCGATCCTCCAAGAGTTTTTGATTGGTACCGTATACAGGGTGTGACATGTAACTTTTTTTAAATTTTAATTTTAAATGCAACACCCTATATTTTATTTAGTTATTTGGTGGAGCCTTTTTTTCTGATTACAAATATATGACACTTATGATTTATTTTGACAAGTAAGTTGTCGGAAAAATAATGAAATAGGTAGTCAAATAATTTTGTTTCGCGGCAAGATGACTTTGGTTTCGACAGTTCACTTGAAAAAAGTTATTCTCGCAGCATTTTGTCTGCAGAATTCAACTCTGCATGGATAAATGGTCTAATTCGTTCCTAATACAGGGTGTCGCGTAATTTTTAATTTTTAATTCATTTGATTACCTATTTTATTTATTTGACAGCTTCCTTGTCAAAATGAATCATAAATGTTATATATCTTTGTAATCAGAGAGAAAGGCTTCATCAAATGACGTTATAGAATATAGGGTGTTGCATTTGAAAAAAAAAGTTACATGTCACACCCTGTATACGGTACCAATTGAAAACTTTTAGACGATCAATTCAAGATCCATGGGAAAAATCGTTGAGAAAAAATTTTGTTTTTCAAAATATCTCAAAGGGGAATCTCATCCTAGAGGGGGGGGGTGAATTTTATCGTGAACACCCTGTACCTACTGAAATGGATTTCATTATAGTTTGAAACTTTTACTGAACCTGACTTAACTTCACGAAGTCAAACTTTTGAGAAAGAAACATTGCTTGGTAGTTTTCTGAACTAACCTATCGAGTGGGATATACGTATATTTATAATGAAAGCTGAATCAATTCCTCTAATAACATACACGTGTCTAATTTGAGAAGAATTCTCGATGACTCGCGATAGTCGACAGAAAATTTTTTAGTGCCCTGGGAACCTGCGAGAAAAAAGTGGTCTTAAATTTTTGAAACTATGTTTGAGCGGAAGCCTCCAATTTATACGTGAACACCTGTGCATTAAAAAAATTGAAAAAGTAGCCGATAAAACCAATCAACGCTGAATTTAGGCTAATTTTTGTAATCCGAAAAAAATTAACTATGAAGGGCTGTATCTTTGACAATAGGCCGAACTCTACAAAGTGGTTTAACTGGTTTATGAGTTTTCGTAATATTTTGACAAGATCTATCTACTCACAGTTGAATTTGTTGCTCAGTTGAAGACAACTGAACATTATTACCTATTCCCAAAAACCTGGAACTCGTTAGTGGGAAGCAAAGGCAAAGCTTTACTGCAGACGATGAAAAGAAAAAAATGAAACGTCATCGCGACAAGTTTGAAACAGTGTCCCTGGAGCTGACAAAGATTGAAAAGAATGACAGAAGAGTGAGTAATTCTTTATTTAGGACGCATTCGTGAAGTTATTCCGTGCTGTATGTCATTACCCGCCTGACTCGGCACCATGATCGCCACATACCTTCAGCAATGCTATTTGTTTTATTGATAACAATGAAAACATTGATACCTAACCTCACTCCATCTTAAAAGCGTATACGCAAAGTGACTTGCGCCGGCCCAGGGGGCCAATTTTTGAAAATATACGTGAAGTTACGTATGCGCAAATTTGCGTACGAAGGTTTACGTATACGTTTCCGTTTGCCAATTTTTGAGCAGTGTTCGCAAAACGAAAAACGTTCGAATTGGGTCTTCGTAAATAAACGGATGGTAGACGCGACAACGTTGCAAATATCGGTGCATTTTATCTACTCAAGCCACGCCAAGCCTACCAAAGCTTTCAAACGTCAGTGTCTGATGTTCGTGTTTTCATTCAGATTAATAAATTTTCATAACCTCCATATTTAACAACAAAGAATACGCCTGGAGACCTCCCCTTGAACATAATTCAGGAAATGAAAAACGATTACAACATAATTTTTTCCGTAGGCTTTGAATCTGTCGACAAAAAATGTCTGTGGATATCACTTACAGGGTGCAACATAGAAAATTTTTCTTACATTCGACGCCCTATTCTGATATGGTAATTGATTCCGATTTTTATCCTGATTATAAATATGCATCACACTTGATAGGTTAATCAACAAAACACAAATGCATGTGAAAAAAGTGATGAAGTTTTAAAATGATCGAAAAGTTATTTTTTGTTTTAAAGTAACTCAGTAAATTTTCTATCATTTTAGTCGGTACTTAACTTGATTTCACTATAGTTTGAAACTTTTACTGAACCTAACTTGACTTTACAAAATCAAACTTTTGTAAATGAAATACAGGTGTCCGTTTTTCGAGGCTAAGCATGGGTATCTCGCTTATCTTGAGAGATACAGAGTCGGTTGAATTAGGAAAAAGTTGCGCATTTTCATGACGATCAATGCTCCAAAAACAAATTTGACGTATCGATTTTAGTTTTTGAGATATCGTAAAAAACCAGGAATTTGAATTTTGGTTTTCATTTTTTATTCAAAAAACGGTTGAAGGTGGCTTTTTCTAATCTCGACATTGTCAGGGCACTTTTTCAAGGGGAATTCAAAGCTGCCAAAATCATTATCCTAGCTTTCAAAGCAACCGAGATACGACATTCAACTTTTTTCTCTAATGAGCGCCATATTGGATTTTGATATTTTTTAATACGGTATTCTTTTCTGGTTACAACGATGTGCCACATGTCACTGTTGAAAAAATGTTCAACATTTACTTTTTTTATTGTCGGTGCTGATTTTGTTTTCAAAGCACTCTAATTCAAAAAATTTTTTTGCTCAAAAGCATGAATTCAACAGTGGCATGTGACACATCGTTGAAACCAGAGAAAAATATTGTATTTAAAAATGTCAAAATCCAATATGGCGCCTATGAGAGAAAAAAAAGTTGAATGTCATATCTCGGTTGTTTTGAAAGCTAGAATGAAGATTTTGGCAACATTGAATTCCCCCTGGAAAAGTGCCTCCACAATGTCTTAGTTAGAAAAGGCTATCTTCAACCGTTTTTCAAATAAAAAACTAAAACAAAAATTACAAATTTCAGTTTTTTCTCGATATCTTGAAAACTAAAACTGACAAGTCAAATATCTTTTTAGATCATTGATTGTCATGAAAATTCGCAACTTTTTTCTAATTCAACCGACTCTGTATCTCTAAAGATAAGCGAGATACCCATGCTTAGCCTCGAAAAACGGACACCCTGTATTGCTTGGCAGTTTTCCTAACTAACCTATCGAGTGGGATATATGATATACGTATATATTTATAATCAGGATGGAAAGCTGAATCAATTCCTATAATTACATACACGTGTCTAATTTGAGAAAAATTCTCAATGACTCGCGATAGACGACAGAAAATTTTAGTGCCTTCGAAACCTGCGAAAAAAAAGTGGTCTTAAATTTTTGAAACTATGTTTGAGCGGAAGCCTCCAATTTATACGTGAACACCCTGTACCATCATAAAAATTGGTGTAGTATCCAATAAAACCAGTCAACGCTAAATTTAGGCTAATTTTGTCGAAATGTTCCTGAGTTACAAATTTTTGAAATCCAAAAAAAATTAACTATAAAGGGCTGTATCTTTGACAATAGGCCGAACTCTACAAAGCGGTTTATGAGTTTTCGTAATATTTTGACAAGATCTATCTACTCACAGTTGAATTTGTTGTTCAGTTGAAGACAACTGAACATTATTACCTATTTCCAAAAACCTGGATCTCGTTAGTGAGGAGCAAATGCAAAGCTTCACTGCAGACTGCAGACGATGAAAAGAAAAAAATTAAACATCATCGTGACAAGTTTTAAACAGTGTCCCTGAAGCTGATGATTGAAAAGAATGACAGAAGAGTGAGTAATTCTTTATTTAGGACGCATTCGTGAAGTTATTCCGTGCTGTATCTCATTAGCCACCTGACTCGGCACCATGATCGCCACATACCTTCAGCAATGCTGTTTGTTTTATTGATAACAATGAAAACATTACTACCTAACCTCACTTCATCAACGGCCTCTCTCTGAACGTTGATAAGTGCGTTGTGGTCACATTCACCAGAAAGCTGAGACCAGTCACGCATGACTATAATATAGGCCGGGTGGTCGTAAGGCGTGGTGAGGTTGTTAGGGATCTCGGAGTCGTCTTTGACAGTTCTTTTTCTTTCAGGTATCACGTGGATGATGTAATTTCGTCTTCACTCAGGATGCTTGGTTTCGTATATCGCACCTGCAGAGAGTTCAAGAGTGCTTCTTGTCTCAAAGCACTTTATTGCAGTCTAGTAAGATCAAAGCTGGAATATGCTTCATTGATTTGGTATCCCATATACAGCACTCACGTGAACAGACTTGAATCAGTCCAGAGAAGATTCTTAAAATTTTTGTCATTCACGCTTGATGGTGTGTATCCTCCTCAGGGGTTCGACCACAATTTGTTGTTGATCAGGCACGAGGTTATCTCGCTGGAGAAAAGACACACAGTGTTGAGTGTCAGATTTTTGAACAATTTAATACAGAATTCTATCGACTGCCCAGAGCTTCTTGAGCGACTCAAATTTTTGGTGCCTCGATTAAATGCGAGACACCATTCTACTTTTTACTGCGATACTCCCAACAGCAATGCTTTAATCAAGAGTCCGATATACGCTGTGTGCAGCAATTATAATAGACATTCGACAGACTGTGATATTTTCTTTGATTCCTTTAATGTTATACAGACCAGTATTTTAAATTATTGTGACTAGTGATATTCTTCTGTGATTAATCTATTGTTGTATTTTCCTATGACTGGGCACTTTTGCCTGTTGGAAATAAATCCTTCTTATTCTTATTCTTATTCTTATTCTTATACGCAAAGTGACTTGCGCCAGTCCAGGTCCGCTCGCAGCAAAACGTATGAAAACGTGCGCATCGATGCGCATACGTAAAGAAACGATGGCTCAAAAATTGGAATTTACAGAAATCGCAAACTTGCGAACGTTTTTTAAAGTTGTGAAGAGTAGAAAATTGGCCCCCAGGTCCGCTCGCAGCAAAACGTATGAAAACGTGCGCATCGATGCGCATACGTAAAGAAACGATGGCTCAAAAATCGGAATTTACAGAAATCGCAAACTTGCGAACGTTTCTTAAAGTTGCGAAGAGTAGAAAATTGGCCCCCAGGTCGCGGGAACAAAAATGGCGTGCTAAAGATGGGTATATGGTATGATGTTATTTTCACTAGTACGTATTTGTTGATACAATTTTCTTCAGTTGTTAAGTTGTAATAAATATATAGATAATTTATTGAACAATTATCGATCAAAACTTGCGGCTAAATAAGCTGAATGAACGCATCTTAAAAATAACAAGTTGAATATTTTCAACTTCTGCTCGAAGATAAGCCGAACGAGTGACGAACGCAGTCGAGCTTTGCCGATGACGATGGGAGCTGCTTTGGTGCAATCCGCAGTACAGCGATGTAGCAAAAGTTGTCTGAAACCGCCTGTCTTTGGGTAGGCGAGAAACTCCCACGGGTTGCTTCGTAACGGCGGTCCAAATGTGGCGCCATCTAACAGTTGTCCTCACAAGTTCTCATCAATGGTTTTGTCTATTACTGCAATAATTTAGATTGGCAAGTAGATACCTACGCTACACATGATATTAATTTGAAATAATATGATGTGAAAAATTCATTTGTATACCTGGCTATTCAAGTATTGGCGAAAATCAGCGGCCACCAGAAGGCGCCGAACGCAATCAACATGGTGGTCCAAGGGGCCTTGACAAATAGGTACCCAGCGCAGTAGCACTCGACAGTTGACAGTACCTACTCCAAATCATAAGAATATTGACAGTTTTGACAGTTAAAAACTAATTAAATTTTTTTGTCTTCCTTGTTTACCTGGTTTTCCACATCGTCGTGAATGTGAGCGAGTGAGTGTTGTAATTTGACTTGAATTACTGCGTTAGTATACGCCGATGGACACAATGCACAATGCAGCAGCAAAAGCTGATACGTAAGTTGGTGAAATGCTGGCCGAAAAATGTAATCTATGAATGCATATTTACATTACAGGTGTTGAGTTGTGTGATCCCCTTGCACACAAGGTGGAAATACTAAGCCCCCACAAGACAACGCATAAGGTACAACAGGACGCATGACGAAAATGAGCCAACAATGATCGTTTAGGCCAGAAAGATAAACATTCTTTTGGAGTAATCGTACGACTCATACATTGACTGTGAAGTGTAAAGTAAAATTCCAGGTTTTTTTTTCAATTTTTTTTTTAATTTTGTCTTTATTGGACCTTAGTCAACTCCACACAATTTTGTCCACTACTAGAGTGTCAATCAAACTTATTTAAAATTTCAGTGGCTAATAAGCATTTACCGCTGTCTAGAATAATAAAAATCATAGTTTATCAGTAATAATTATTGAGTATCTATTCTTCAATCATAAGTTAATTTATAGCATCATCGGTTGATGTTAGTGTTTCTACAATGGAAAATATTTTCATGTCGATTAAGTTGTTCTAAATCTGAACTGGAGAGGCGAGTGACGGATTCTGATTTGCAGGCCAAGTCTCTTCTTTCAATACCGCTGGCGTTGATCTCCAGGCTCTCCGGCTGCTCTCACTGGCTTATCGGAGATGGCTTCACGAGTTCACGACACTGTTCTAACAACTGGTCCACAGAACCTAACCTCCAAATAGTTTTCAATGATTCATTTATGAGACATAACTAAGCACAAGAATCTCACAGTCGCAGTGAGCCCCAGTCACCCCACACACGATTAAAGACCTGCCTCAATCACTTCTTCGCACTTTGTCGAGAGAGGGCTGATTTGGTCACCAACATGACCATAAATTAATATTGGGCAAATAAGTTAGAGATACTGCAACGAAATTCCATTCTCAACGAACCCCCCATTCTTGGCCCACTGTTGCGCTTTCACTGACAGCTATCACTGTTGACAGCTGTTGTGATAGAAATGCGTACTGCGTTTACTACCTATTTGTCAAGGGCCCTTGGGCCACCATGTTTGATTGCGTACAGCGCCACCACGCGGAAAAGATTTTCACCATTTATCTAGGATAGATAAGTGATACTGTATTATACTTAACAAAACAAGTAGGAAAACAACAGCATCAAGCTAAAAACTGCTGACTAAAAATTTTGACGACTGTCATTTTGATGCTTCGAGTGACACCTAGGGGCAATGTTTCAAACTATTTCTTATTCTAATTTTTATTTCTGGAGTATAAATGGCAGTTGCCGTTTTTATTCTTATTTTTCGCGAGCATAAATCCACCTTTAGTCAGCGTCATCCTAGATAGCATCGAACAAAAGAATTTTCAATGAATCAAGTGCTACCCAAATTCACCTCCCTTCGCTCTCCCCCAGCCCAACTTCAATTTAACAATGACACCACCATTAGGAGTATTTTAGGAGGGAAAGGGAGGTTTTTGAAAATTTGGAAAATATTGTGTTCAAGAAAGCGAATTCAATGGACTTCAATTTGATGGACCACAAAGTAGGTAGTGTCATTTTGGATTTTGAAGTTGCGGTGGGGCGAGCAAAGGGTGAATTTGGTTGGGTGGCACTTTTTCCACAGAAACTATTCTCTCTCGATGCTGCGCACTGTGGGCTACTCAGATGAAGCTGCTCTTCCGGTCCGTTGGTTTTGGTGATTTGTGGCCGCGTCTGATGAACTTGCAAAGCTTGATGAGACACAGGGAAGGAGATTCTCGCTCGTTATGCGGAACGTCTTCATCACAATGATCTGAATAGGGTGCAATCCTCCAATTTCTCCACATTGTACAGTTCTTTCGCCTTCAGTTCTGGCTGCCCACCATACCTGCGGTTGGATTTGCCTATTCGTGCCACTAAGGTAATAGCCCAGTTGAGGCTAGGAAGTGATCGGTACTTGAAATTTACGTGGAAGGGGTCATGCTATCGAATATTAACCGAAGAACTGTGTTCTGTTTGTAATTTGAACAAAAAAGAAACCTTAGATCACCTTCTTTTTGAGTGTCCAATTTACAGACCTTTGAGATCACATTACATGAGCAATATTGACAATCTGGCGGTGCTTCTACGTTTCATTGAGAATAATGATAAGAGTGATATCATGAAAATTGTTAATTTCATTGTGGGAATGCTCAAGTTAAGAGCATTCAGTAGGAATGAATAATCAGTCTTTTTACATCCTTTTTTATTTTTTTTTCCACTATGCCATACTGCACTATTGTAATATTTTTAGTTATTTTACCTGATTTTATTGAATTATTCGATTTTTGTTCTACTCCCTTGTTCATAGTGTTACCACTGAAAGAACAATAAACAGTATTATTATTATTATTATTATTATTACTGTGCAGGATGACAGTGAACGACTGCGCTGAAGATGGGAATTCGCCAATGTATATTCCAGATGCCCCCCTCGATATAAAAATCGACCTCAGTTCGTGAGTTGCTGCAGGTGGATAGTTTTGAAATGATCACCCGGTATTTACATTTACAGTTTACATGGCAGTCGAACGTCCGTGACTTGGTTCTTACTCATAAAATTGGAATGGAATGTCATCGAGTTTTCAATTTGTGTCAATTTGAAAAATACAGTTTTTACTTCCGAACACGAAACAATCATGATCGAGTCGTATTTCCGTAATGGAATTCATTAAAAAGAGCAATGAGTGTATAATGCTCAAGGTTGCATGGTCGAATTTCGGCAAAAATTCCCAGATTTTATAATTTTCGAAAATGGCTTTTCCCTGAAGACTCAAAGAAAGAACTGATAGACTTGTTCCATCAAACTGGCAGCGTAGATCGATACAAGTGAATAGGCCCTCACGGGCGTGAGGCTCAGTGGAACACTTATTTTTTGAAGGATCAGTGAACGCAAACGTTGAGTGTTAGATGTTCTACTGCTATTTAGGTACGATTTTGCCCAGTTATGTTCTCACTATACATCTAAAGTATCGAAATGCAGCAGGTATAAAACAGATTCCAATTGAAATCTATGAAACAATTTTACGCAATATTTTGCGCTAGAGTAGCTTACTTTCGGGAAACATTACGCTGAAAAGAGCACAGAGACGCTATTGAAGTATCTGTGCTCCGTGGATATGGTTGTTATTTTGAGGCATCACAGTGTTAATTAAGAACTTCGTTTTTATCGCTGTCAGTTAGCTTGAAGGATATACTATACTACTACTCATGAAAAGCTATACACTCACAAATTTGGACAGAATTGCTCCAAATGTCTGGGTACCGCCTGAAAATTACAATTGAGCAACAAGAACAATCATCATATTAATATAGTAAACAGAGGGACGTCTGAGTTATGTATAACGTTCACTTAATTAACATCTGTTTTATGTACTTTTCTACTTTGAATTTTAGATGTGCCTCTTCATTATTAACATTTGGCAGACAATTCGTACTACACCCTTTATTCCTATTTTTGTTAATTTATGGAAAGTGAGTGGAGGAAAGAAGGTCTTTGCCTCTATTTTTGTGAACGTCAGGGATGTCTGTGCAATTGTGCGTGGCGTTCTCACAAAAATGCAAATGTACGCTTGCTGATTTGTGATATGGATGACAACGACAGTGTCAGTCAGTGCACTAATAATAATATCAAACGAGTGATCTACTCCACATGCAACGAAATATGAACAGTACGTACTACGTAGTGTGATCTTTCTTGTTGTGGGATTTCGCGAAAAACGTATATTTATTTCATATTCATTTCATAGTTGATTGATGTATCATCTCTGCCAAACCACAACTGAGTCATGCATCCATGTTTACTTGTTTCTATAGAAGAAACCGCCCATTTTAAGCTATGGTTTCTTAGGACCGCGCGCGACGCACAACTCACACGCGTTGATATCTAACTCATGTACTCAAGTGTAAGTATGGTGTTTCTTAAGTTCTGGGGGCCAATTTTCTACTCTTCGCAACTTTAAGAAACGTTAAGAAACGTTCGCAAGTTTGCGATTTCTGTAAATTCCAATTTTTGAGCCGTCGTTTCTTTGCGTATGCGCATAGATGCGCACGTTTTCATACGTTTTGCTGCGAGCGGACCTGGGCCGGTGCGGGGCCAATTTTTTACTCTTCGCAATTTTAAGAAACGTTCGCAAGTTTGCGATTTCTGTAAATTCCAATTTTTGAGCCGTCGTTTCTTTACGTATGCGCATCGGTGCGCATGTTTTCATACGTTTTGCTGCGAGCGGACCTGGACAGGCGCAAGTCACTTTGCGTATACGCTTCTATGATGAAGTGAGGTTAGGTATAAATGTTTTCAATGAAACAAACGACATTGCTGAAGGTATATGTGGCGATCATTGCGCCGAGGCAGGCGGGAAATGAGATACAGCACGGAATAACTCCACGAATGCGTCCTAATTATATGCATTTACTCACATATAATTATTCCGTAATGAAGGATTTTCTCTTGGGGTAGATTTTTGGACACAAATAAGTAAAAACTCTAGGTCTACCAACTCTATGATTTGTGCCCAAAAATCTACCCCAAGAGAAAATCCTTCATTACTAAATCCAAATGGACAAGAATCAGAATCAAAATATAATTATTCCTTTATTTGAACATTTTTATCGCATATTTTGATAGTTTTTAAGTAGATAAATACTGCATACTGAAACAAAGAAAAAACGTTCCAATAATATGGTGCATTTTCGGATCAGGGTAACACAGTCATACAAACTGTTATTTCGACTTCAATGGATAGCTCTTGTAGCCTCGTCAATGTAGAATCAAATTATAAAGATTGTTTAACTACAGGGTGTTTGAAAAAGCTCTAAAAAAAATTACATAAAGATAACTGAAAAATGCTGTTTTTCTTATGAATAAGTAATTTTCGTTGGTGTGAAAGTGGTGGTTGCCTTCAATTGCCATCAAAGTTTTTGATGACATTGTGTCAGTGGACCATTTATCCTCACAGAAACATTGAAATATCCTGCGACTATATGACTCTGCAGTTGGTCAATTTTTTTTTCAAGAGTATTTTCAATAATTTTGCTGTAACTTTTTTTAATATAATAGGTGAATAGGTGATAAATCAGGTTAAACTTGAAAAAATCATGGGCTATGGTGAGTGTGGTAAATGAATGTGATAATATTCAATGACTACCTCTTCCTAATGAAAAAAAAAAGAAAAAAAAAAGAACTGCCCTCCAATAGGATTTGAACCCGAGATCTCTCGCATGGGAGTTCATGTCCAGCTAGCTGAGCTACTTCGCCCACGGTACGGCGCTTGGAACCTTCAGCAGGCTTAGTGTGGCTGGAATAGATAGTGCACCAATAATAATTGCAACGTTGCCGGGTCTACCATACGTTTATTTACGAAGACTCAATTCGAACATTTTTCGCTTTGCGAACAGTGGTCAAAAATTGGCAAACGGAAACGTATACGTAAATCGTCGTACGCAAATTTGCGCATACGCAACTTTACGTATATTTTCAAAAATTGGCCCCCACGCAAAACGAAAAACGTTCGAATCGGGTCTTCGTAAATAAACGCATGGTAGACGCGACAACGTTGCAAATATCGGTGCATTTTATCTACTCAAGCCACGCCAAGCCTACCAAAGCTTTCAAACGTCAGTTTCTGATGTTCGTGTTTTCATTCACATGAATAAGTTTTCATAACCTCCATATTTAACAACAAAGAATACGTCTGGAGACTTTCCCTTGAACATAATTTAGAAAATGAAAAACGATTACAACATGATTTTTTCCATAGGCTTTGAATCTGTCGACGAAAAATGTCTGTGGATATCACTTACAGGGTGCAACATAGAAAATTTTTCTTACATTCGACGCCCTATTCTGATATGGTAATCGATTCCGATTTTTATCATGATTATAAATATGCATCACATTTGATAGGGTCATCAACAAAACACAAATGCATGTGAAAAAAGTGATGAAGTTTTAAAATGATCGAAAAGTTATTTTTTGTTTTAAAGTAGCTCAATAAATTTTCTATCATTTTAGTAGGTACTTAAATTGATTTCACTATAGTTTGAAACTTTTACTGAACCTAACTTGACTTTACAAAATCAAACTTTTGTAAAAGAAATACAGGGTGTCCGTTTTTCGAGGCTAAGCATGGGTATCTCGCTTATATTGAGAGATACAGAGTCGGTTGAATTAGAAAAAAGTTGCGCATTTTCATGACGATCAATGCTCCAAAAAGAAATTTGACGTATCGATTTTAGTTTTTGAGATATCGTAAAAAAACAGGAATTTGAATTTTTGTTTTCATTTTTTATTCAAAAAACAGTTGAAGGTGGCTTTTTCTAATCTTGACATTTTCAGGGCACTTTTTCAAGGGGAATTCAAAGCTGCCAAAATCTTTATCCTAGCTTTCAAAGCAACCGAGATACGACATTCAACTTTTTTCTCTAATGGGCGCCATATTGGATTTTGATATTTTTGAATACGGTATTCTTTTCTGGTTACAACGATGTGCCACATGTCACTGTTGAATGAATGTTCAACATTTACTTTTTTTTATTGTCGGTGCTGATTTAGTTTTCAAAACACTCTTAATCAAAAAATTTTTTTGCTCAAAAGCATGAATTCAACAGTGGCATGTGACACATCGTTGTAACCAGAGAAAAATATTGTATTTAAAAATGTTTACTATGGGAGAAAAAAAAGTTGAATGTCATATCTCGGTTGTTTTGAAAGCTAGAATGAAGATTTTGGCAACATTTAATTCCCCCTGGAAAAGTGCCTCCACAATGTCTTAGTTAGAAAAGGCTATCTTCAACCGTTTTTCAAATCAAAAACTGAAACAAAAATTACAAATTTCAGTTTTTTCTCGATATCTCGAAAACTAAAACTGACAAGTCAAATATCTTTTTAGATCATTGATTGTCATGAAAATTCGCAACTTTTTTCTAATTCAACCGACTCTGTATCTCTAAAGATAAGCGAGATACCCATGCTTAGCCTCGAAAAACGGACACCCTGTATTGCTTGGTAGTTTTCCTAACTAACCTATCGAGTGGGATATACGATATACGTATATGTATTTATAATCAGGATGGAAAGCTGAATCAATTCCTATAATTACATACACGTGTCTAATTTGAGAAAAATTCTCAATGACTCGCGATAGACGACAGAAAATTTTAGTGCCTTCGAAACCTGCGAAAAAAAAGTGGTCTTGAATTTTTGAAACTATGTTTGAGCGGAAGCCTCCAATTTATACGTGAACACCCTGTACCATCATAAAAATTGGAAAAGTAGCCAATGAAACCAGTCAACGCTAAATTTAGGCTGATTTTGTCGAAATGTTCCTGAGTTTCAAATTTTTGAAATCCAAAAAAAATCAACTATAAAGGGCTGTATCTTTGACAATAGGCCGAACTCTACAAAGCGGTTTATGAGTTTTCGTAATATTTTGACAAGATCTATCTACTCACAGTTGATTTTGTTGTTCAGTTGAAGACAACTGAACATTATTACCTATTTCCAAAAACCTGGATCTCGTTAGTGGGGAGCAAATGTAAAGCTTTACTGTAGACTGCAGACGATGAAAAGAAAAAAATTAAACATCATCGTGACAAGTTTTAAACAGTGTCCCTGAAGCTGATGATTGAAAAGAATGACAGAAGAGTGAGTAATTCTTTATTGAGGACGCATTCGTGAAGTTATTCCGTGCTGTATCTCATTAGCCACCTGACTCGGCACCATGATCGCCACATACCTTCAGCAATGCTGTTTGTTTTATTGATAACAATGAAAACATTACTACCTAACCTCACTTCATCATGAAAGCGTATACGCAAAGTGACTTGCGCCAGTCCAGGTCCGCTCGCAGCAAAACGTATGAAAACGTGCGCATCGATGCGCATACGTAAAGAAACGATGGCTCAAAAATTGGAATTTACAGAAATCGCAAACTTGCGAACGTTTTTTAAAGTTGCGAAGAGTAGAAAATTGGCCCCCTGGACTGGCGCAAGTCACTTTGCGTATACGCTTTCATGATGAAGTGAGGTTAAGTAGTAATGTTTTCATTGTTATCAATAAAACAAACAGCATTGCTGAAGGTATGTGGCGATCATGGTGCCGAGTCAGGTGGCTAATGAAATACAGCACGGAATAACTTCACGAATGCGTCCTCAATAAAGAATTACTCACTCTTCTGTCATTCTTTTCAATCATCAGCTTCAGGGACACTGTTTAAAACTTGTCACGATGATGTTTAATTTTTTTCTTTTCATCGTCTGCAGTCTACAGTAAAGCTTTACATTTGCTCCCCACTAACGAGATCCAGGTTTTTGGAAATAGGTAATAATGTTCAGTTGTCTTCAACTGAACAACAAAATCAACTGTGAGTAGATAGATCTTGTCAAAATATTACGAAAACTCATAAACCGCTTTGTAGAGTTCGGCCTATTGTCAAAGATACAGCCCTTTATAGTTGATTTTTTTTGGATTTCAAAAATTTGTAACTCAGGAACATTTCGACAAAATTAGCCTAAATTTAGCGTTGACTGGTTTTATTGGCTACTTTTCCAATTTTTATGATGGTACAGGGTGTTCACGTATAAATTGGAGGCTTCCGCTCAAACATAGTTTCAAAAATTTAAGACCACTTTTTTTCGCAGGTTTCGAAGGCACTAAAATTTTCTGTCGTCTATCGCGAGTCATTGAGAATTTTTCTCAAATTAGACACGTGTATGTAATTATAGGAATTGATTCAGCTTTCCATCCTGATTATAAATACATATACGTATATCGTATATCCCACTCGATAGTTTAGTTAGGAAAACTACCAAGCAATACAGGGTGTCCGTTTTTCGAGGCTAAGCATGGGTATCTCGCTTATCTTTAGAGATACAGAGTCGGTTGAATTAGAAAAAAGTTGCGAATTTTCATGACAATCAATGATCTAAAAAGATATTTGACTTGCCAGTTTTAGTTTTCGAGATATCGAGAAAAAACTGAAATTTGTAATTTTTGTTTTAGTCTTTAATTTGAAAAACGGTTGAAGATAGCCTTTTCTAACTAAGACATTGTGGAGGCACTTTTCCAGGGGGAATTCAATGTTGCCAAAATCTTCATTCTCGCTTTCAAAACAACCGAGATATGACATTCAACTTTTTTTCTCCTATAGTAAACATTTTTAAATACAATATTTTTCTCTGGTTACAACGATGTGTCACATGCCACTGTTGAATTCATGCTTTTGAGCAAAAAAAATTTTTGATTAAGAGTGCTTCGAAAACTAAATCAGCACCGACAATAAAAAAAAGTAAATGTTGAACATTTATTCAACAGTGACATGTGGCACATCGTTGTAACCAGAAAAGAATACCGTATTCAAAAATATCAAAATCCAATATGGCGCCCATTAGAGAAAAAAGTTGAATGTCGTATCTCGGTTGCTTTGAAAGCTAGGATAAAGATTTTGGCAGCTTTGAATTCCCCTTGAAAAAGTGCCCTGACAATGTCAAGATTAGAAAAAGCCACCTTCAACTATTTTTTGAATAAAAAATGAAAACAAAAATTCAAATTCCTGTTTTTTTACGATATCTCAAAAACTAAAATCGATACGTCAAATTTCTTTTTGGAGCATTGATCGTCATGAAAATGCGCAACTTTTTCCTAATTCAACCGACTCTGTATCTCTCAAGATAAGCGAGATACCCATGCTTAGCCTCGAAAAACGGACACCCTGTATTTCTTTTACAAAAGTTTGATTTTGTAAAGTCAAGTTAGGTTCAGTAAAAGTTTCAAACTATAGTGAAATCAATTTAAGTACCTACTAAAATGATAGAAAATTTATTGAGTTACTTTAAAACAAAAAATAACTTTTCGATCATTTTAAAACTTCATCACTTTTTTCACATGCATTTGTGTTTTGTTGATGACCCTATCAAGTGTGATGCATATTTATAATCAGGATAAAAATCGGAATCGATTACCATATCAGAATAGGGCGTCGAATGTAAGAAAAATTTTCTATGTTGCACCCTGTAAGTGATATCCACAGACATTTTTCGTCGACAGATTCAAAGCCTATGGAAAAAATTATGTTGTAATCGTTTTTCATTTCCTGAATTATGTTCAAGGGGAAGTCTCCAGACAAATTCTTTGTTGTTAAATATGGAGGTTATGAAAACTTATTCATCTGAATGAAAACACGAACATCAGAAACTGACGTTTGAAAGCTTTGGTAGGCTTGGCGTGGCTTGAGTAGATAAAATGCACCGATATATTCAACGTTGTCGCGTCTACCATGCGTTTATTTACGAAGACCCAATTCGAACGTTTTTCGTTTTGCGAACACTGCTCAAAAATTGGCAAACGGAAACGTATACGTAAATCTTCGTACGCAAATTTGCGCATACGTAACTTTACGTATATTTTCAAAAATTGGCCCCCAGGTCCGCTCGCAGCAAAACGTATGAAAACGTGCGCATCGATGCGCATACGTAAAGAAACGATGGCTCAAAAATTGGAATTTACAGAAATCGCAAACTTGCGAACGTTTTTAGCGCACTTCTCCAAACGGGAAGGCGCTTTTGTCCTCGCTTTGTCCGTCCGTCCGTCCGTCCGTCCGTCCGTCCGTCCGTCCCCGCATCTAGTCCTAGACGAAAAGGTTTTTGCGAAAAATTTTAACTCCATTGGGTAGCTCATGACCTTGTATCCCGAACCAAGAAAAATCTTGGCGAAATAATAATAAACAATGACAATAATAACAATTTAGTGTGACGCGGCATCGCCGTTGAATGCTGCATTTCAGAAGCCGGCCTGATCTCGAAAGTTATCACATGCGAGGAAGTACCCGATCTTATCATTTTACCATAATACATATGCGGAGTTATATTTAGAGAATGATTGGAACTTTATTTTAATGAAAATTTCACATCGGTGCGAGGTGCCGATTAGTAGTTATTAATTTTTGAAAATGACTCCGAAACTACGGCTCGGCCGCAAATGATTTATTCGTTGCTTGCTGGTGCTTGATATCCTTTCCTCCGAACAAAACGAAATTCAATACAGAAAATATTTCAACTCGAATGGGTAGCTCATGGCCTTGGTACGCGAATCAAAAAAAATTTTGCCGAAATAATCATGAACAATTACAAAAATAACATTTTGGTGTAGGGCGGCTTCGCCGATCAAGTGCTGGCATTCGCGGTAAGATGTAGAAAGTTGCGATATGCAGGCAACTACAATTTCGTAATGAAATACATCACTGCATGTACGGCATTATATTTAGAGAACAATTTGAACTTTCTTTTGACAAAAACCCCACTTCGATCCGACCGTTGGGTCAATTGTTATCAATTTTTGAAAACGACCGCAAAGCCACGGCTCGGCGCATATTACACGACCCTACAAATTTAAAATCAGACGTGCCGAAATAGTAATTGAACATTTTGAAATAGTCAATACTAGGTACCTGAAGGATTATGGCACTCAAATTACGAAAGATGTTCGCTCAATAACAAAAAAAAAGTAGGTGGGTATCACTAAAAATCATGTGACAAGGCTACCATTTTGTCGGTTTTTCGATAAAAAAGAAATGTTCCAATTCAAAAGTGAACCCGATATTAGTGTTCAGGAGGTCGAAATCAGTTGGAGAACATTTTTTTTATATAAGTAACAGAATGACGCTTATGTGGCCGGTTTGTCTGTCTGTCTGTCTGTCTGTCTGTCCGAGTCCGTGCAGAAATTAAGACGCTGTACTCCTTCTCGAGAATTGAAACAAGAGTCTTGGAACTTTTTTCCGATTAATAGCTGATGTCCCCAAGGGTGGCCAATGGGCACTATTTTTGTTATCCATACATCGTTATCATTATTCTCAAAAAACAGAGATCTCCTGTGCACTTCGATGAAGTTGAACTTCTCCTCGGGAAATAAAGCTACAGCCCTTGAAGATTGAACTTTATCCGGTGGATAGCTTAGGTCCTCAAGGACCAAATAGGCAGGTTGGCTTTCATAATTCGGCCGCCATCTTGGCTGCCATATTGAAATTTCTTATTAGTGGAACGATTGTCATGAAACTTGAAACTTACCCTTGTCTAGTACGATCATTCTTATTTTCAAGCCAAATTTCATGATTGCCCCACCATCTTGGCCGCCATCTTGAAATCTCTTAAAAGTGGAAGGATTTTCATGAAACTTGAGAGTTACGCTTGTCTCGTACGATCATTCCTATTTTCAAGCTGAGTTTCATAATTCTGCCGCCATCTTGGCTGCCATATTGAAATCTCTTGTTAGTGGAACGATTTTCATGAAACTTGGAACTTACCCTTGTCTAGTACGATCATTTTGATTTTCAAGCCGAATTTCATGATTCTGTCGATATTTTGGCCGCCATATTGCAATTTTTTGCCCAATACGGTAGAACCCTAATCACTTAACATCTTGCGTTCACTAATCCTCCAAAAAGAAAGTGCGCTACTGAGCCTCATGCCCATGAGGCATATTCGCTTGTTTAAAGTTGCGAAGAGTAGAAAATTGGCCCCCTGCTCAACTAAGCGCACAGACAACTCACACGCCGACGTTATGCGTTCTGATCTGTTTGAATTAGATTTCGACGCAGTCATCAGTCGGTGTCGGTGAGTTACTGAAGGAAGTATCATGAGTGCCAAATTTCTTTCTTCAGAAGATGATAAACTGGTGGACCACGTGGAGAACAATCCTCCACTGTATCGAGTAAGGAGCAAACGCTACTGGGACATAATTGTCAAAGACAATATTTGGCAATTCAGGTGATAGTCGTAAATATTCCCGAAATTCTTGTTCATTCCCAAACCATCTTTTCTCTACTGTCAGGGTGAAGGCACCTTCAGATTTTCTTTCAACAAACAATGAATTGACTTTTTTTGTTTTCTGGCTTATGAAGTAATATGTAGTAGCATTTCTTCGTCTTCGTCATACTCTGATAGTAAGGCCACTACAAACAGCCTCTATCCTTTTACTTCCCCGACCCACCACCGCTCCTGGTAGATCACTAGATAGAGAGAGTAGATACATACACCAATCACAGCCCAGCTTGATCTACTTTCTTTGTCTAGTGATCTACTCCGAGCAGTTCCTGCTGGCAAAACGAAAGCGCCTCTTCGGAGACCTTAGAACCACTACCGCGGATGAGAACTTGTAAGGATAACGGGCAGATGGCGCCACACGCGGACCGCCATCACGAAACGGACCACTTGCCACACATGACAGAAGATGTTTGCGATTGCTCTGTAATGAAGAATTGAGACATTCAAGATGGCTGCGCCGATGAAATGACATATGACAGTGTCAAATATCTTGGATGGCTCTTTGGAATACATATGCAGCTGCACTAATCTGTATCAAAGTGACAGAGGACCTCCTGTTGTGATCATTAGCCAATGTAATAAAGATGCGTTAAAATTTATTGAAAGCAATAACTAATAATTGACCGCTGTTTTAAAAGATCAATGAAAAGATATACCGTGTGATCAAATGAATTCTTATTTTAGGTCGGCTGTGGCCTGGTCAAATTCAGGGGTACGAATCTGAGTTCGGCCAGGCCACAGCCTACCTAAAATAAGAATTCATTTGATCACACGATATATACTTGGAAGACTTGGTGATTATTCAACTTTTATTGGACTCCCATATTTGAATTTGTGGCTAAGCAGTTTTGAGATCGAACGTGTAAACATAAGAGGTAACGTTATCTATGAACTTAACAATGAATGAGAGCATTATTTGTGACTTGTGTATAGTAGTGTATTAAGTACACCACCAGACTGGTATCCTATCACTGTAGTTAGTGCTATGATATGATTTATGAGGAGCTTAATGACCGTAATGCGAACTTGAATCCGTCGGCCCAAACTCTGAGCTCACTTAGATAGGTCAGATAGGTCGAGCCCCATGCGAGACCGACCCTTATTATGTGCTATTATGTGTAACTATAAGTATGGTGCCTATACTAGGGTGCACCTCTGTAGTTGCTGTCAGACTTAGCCTTACGTCCCCTTATAACTTGATTACTATTTACCCACTCCTTACCTACACGTGTTGCTAATTTAGCAGTGAATCTAATGTCCGATTTCGAGAGCTGTCCCTGGAGGACGCTATGTCTTGTCATTTTGCATCAAATCAACCAGCCACAATCTAGTTTGCCATGATAGTTCTCTCGCCTCGAAACGGCGCAAAGGAAAAGGCCGGCCGATCTCAGAATGGCTCCCAAAGGTTAAGACTTAAAGTCTGGGAGGAGTCTTTTTCGTTCTCCACAAGATTTTTTCACTAAATACTTGAAAGTGAGAGACTGGCACCACTGAACAGATGATTTAAAGTGTCTGTAATTCTATGCCACACAAATAACGCTCATACTGTTCGCTTAATTGCAGTGCCGGAGTGCGCGATGCGTTAAAATTCAGTGGAATATGATGCAGCGTGCACTAGCGACAATTTGGCGCAAGTGCCTTTTCCCACTCGAAAATTCGCTTCAAATTGGAAGATGAAGTAATTTTCTTACAATAAAAAATAAAACCAAACCAAAATATCAAACTAAATCCGAAAATTTATGAGCAATATGTTCAATAAAGTTGTGAATTTTGGGTTTCACTCTTTTGTTTTTCTTCATCAGTCCAATAATTTCTATGTCCGAGTCCGAACAATCGCTGGACTTTACAAATTCCCTAACAAATTGATCAATTGCTAATTTAAACTGGCAGTTTACTCTGTTTACTTCGAATTGACGCCATATTGCATTGCACTGCACTGGACGCACGAGCTCCCAGAGGTCGTGTGAAAAATGCGCATTTAATGCAAGTTCATCTTTCCAGTGGAACGTACACTTTTAATTTGGTACGATGCACTCTCGCCAGTGAAAACGATTTCACTGCTTCGGTGCAAAAAGTGCGCACTAAAACTCCCAGTGGAAAACGCTATTATATTCGAGGGAGGCATGATTGGCATGAATTCAATGTTCCTGCTTCATCCCTTAAGGCATGACCATCCTTTCAAAAATTTCAAATGGGAATAAGGTCTAGTAATACATTATTTTAAAGAGCTTTCAACTCCCTTTATTTTAGTGTAAAATAAAATTGAACCAACTGTTTTCAAAATCTCCTACGGAAGGGCCACTTTTTCAGAAATGTTGCATGGAAATCAGGCACGGAGCTAGACTTTTGATGTAAGGTAGGCCAGGTCTAGGCCCAATAAATTGATGGTGGGCACAATAGCATAATTGCGCCGTGGCCACGCGGCCACGTGGCCCGTTATGCCACGCGTGGACGGAAAAATTTTTCAAATTAATAATAATAATACCAAGAACCTCAATTGGTTTTACCTATTTTGATTTTTCGATTTTTTGAGAAAAATTATGTACCTGAGCAAGATTTTTTTATTCAAATTTTTCAGATGAGGATTTTCAAGTGGGTAGGTACCGATATTTATTTTTATTTTTTTCACCAATAACAGTAGGTGCCTGCTTATTTATCGAGGTATTTATCTTCTTTAGAAATCTGATTTACAAATAATTTTTGTTCTCTTCAGCTAAAGTCAAATGGGCTGGATCAAATTTGACTTGCCACCGATAATAATTGTGTCGGGGGTTTGATTGTTAAAAAGTTGATCCACTTAACATCACAATTTTATGTTCTCCAAACTTCGGTTATGGTAGATCGAGACGTCGAAAGTTGTGCAATATTGCAAGAACTTTCTTCTTCTTTGTCCTGTGGTTTGATTTTGATTTTTCAAGATAAATAGAGTTGGAAGGCCTTCAAAATAATGTATTACTTACTTATGTATCCCTTATTCCTATTTAAATTTTTTGAAAGGGTGGTCGTCACCCTGCCTTGTGGGATAAATCAAGAACATTGATTTCATGTTAGTCAGACGTTCGCCTGGAACATAAAATCGACCTGTCCCGGGATTTATTGTAGAAAATTTTTCAGGGGGGAAATCTGGGGTGGGAAGTTTTCAATTGGACACGCTGTATAATGATGTCCAAAACTCAACTTTTATGATAGATGATCGGATAATCCATGTATCTCAAATGCATTTACGTACAGGAGTATGTTTTTTGTCGCACTATACAGGCACTCATGAGAATAACAGAGTAATATGGTGGATTCATGCATAGAAATTTAAAATTCAACATTTTATTTTATTTACATAAGAAACCAATGGGTGAACACTTATATGTTGAATCTTGAATTTTAAATTTCCATGCATGAATCCACCAATAGAATGGTAATAGTCCGGTGGTTAACGGGCATATTCTATACAAACCTTGCCCTTTTGAGATTCAAGATTTGGCACATTCGAAGTACATACCTATACCTTACTTTTAAGAAGTGGTGCCCAGATGGCACTACTTGCAGACGCCGTATACAGGTGTTCAATAATGCAAAAGTTACAACTTGTTAAACAAAAGAGTTGGAGTCATGAAAATCCGAGTGGGAATCACCATGTGGATTCACAATCCAATGCTTGCTAAAATAAAACAAACGGCGTCTCAAAATCTCCAGCCGTTCCTGGAAAATCCTGAAATTAGTGGTCAGTTTCATGAAAATTGACATTTTTCAATAAATCAGTGATTTTTCAAGATATCGTCCCTTGCCAGGCGAAGCAACGTAAGCGACATTCTAGCAACTTTGCAGGAGAGACAAAAAATCGTGTTGATTGCAAATTGCTCACGAAAGAATATTAATTTTGCATGTTTCATGTTATGCAATGATTATTTAAGTATATTTTAGTGCTTGTGATGATTCACTTATTCGACGCGGCTCAATGAGACCTTTCCAACAAGATTATAAACTCATTTTTGCCAAAATTGCGCTTACGTTGCTTTGCCTGGCAAGGGACGATATTCGAGTGAAACTCATTAGTCCCATGAAGAGATGAAGAGTGAAGTCAAGAATAAAATGCCGTTTGTAACCATCGTCCCCATATACATATTTTCGAAAAATTTGACAGTCAACTGTTTTTCTTCTCATTGTCTGGTGGTTAGCCAACAGACCAACCATGCACATTTGAGTAGAGCATTGAGACTTGGCATAGTTGAAGTACATACCTATATCTTACATTTAAGCCCAGATGGCACTACTTGTAGATGCCGTATAGAGGGTGTTCAATAATGCAACAATTCCGAATTCCAGTGAAAAAGTGGGAGTCTTTGCATTATTCAACAACCTGTATATGGCGTCTGCAAGTAGTGCCATCTGGGCACCACTTCTTGAAAGTAAGGTATAGGTATGTACTTCAACTGAGCCAAGTCTCAATGCTGTACTCAAAAGTGCAAGGGCGGTACGGCCAACCACCGGACAATGAGATGGAAAACAGCTGACTGTCAAATTTTTCGAAAATAGTAGATAGGGACGATGCAGAGTGGGTCAAATTTCAAAATTTCTGGCCAAAACTAAATTAAATGTTTTTTGGAGACTTGAGAAAGTTACATAGGTAACAAACTTTTACGCAAGAGTGAAGTTTATTCTTATAAAAACAAGAGATAGTAAATTTATAGCCCTCTCCTATTCAACGTTTTCTATTCAACAGTAAATTCTAGCGTCTTTCTAATAGGGATTTTCTGGTCCTTGGAATTTTCTTTTGACAAAAGCTGTTATAGAACAATATTTGTATTAGTATTACATATTACTCCCGTTAACTCCCGTCTTGATTTTCAATCCTAAATATAAAATAAAGTATGGACTTTACATCCTGTGAATTACAGCTGCCATCACCAGGTGCCCTTCACGCACAAAAGATTTTATGGGTCGCAGTGCAGAAAGGATCCTCCGAGGTGCCCCTTTTCGAGTGATAACGTCTTATATCAATCAATACAAGCGAAAAATGCCTAATTTTGAAAGCAATTTATTTAAATACTTACATTTTGAGTTTTGGACCTTCATCAAGATACTTCTGCTTTCATCCCTCAAAAGCTACTCTTCCCCGCCAAACAGATTCTTTCCATCATTTTTGCTCTAGTTTCAAAACTGATTTCAATAAGAAGATGGAGTTTTAGAATTTTACAATAAAAATACATTTTCATCCTCCAAAAACTACTATTTTCCATAGAAGAGAATTTTTTCAATATTTTTAATGGCTTCTCGAGCTCAATACGGGATGGTTCCGTAAAACTCAAGAGTTTTGGCCAAAAACTCGGCGGTTTGTTTTATCTTAACAAGCATTGAATTGTGAATCTACATGGTGATTCTTCTCATGACTCCAACTCTTTTGGTTACCAAGTTGGAATGTTTGCATTATTGAACACCCTGTCTGGGCATCACTTCTTGAAAGTAAGGTACTGGTATGTACTTCAAATGTGCCAAATCTCAATGCTGTACTTGAACTCAAAAGTGCAAGGTTGGGACGGCTAACCACCGGACTATAATAAAAATCTATACCGGGTGGCCCACCGAAAACGAAACAGACAAAGTTCCAGGCACTTGACCTCACTTGTTTGTATACTGTAATGTTTACTGAACGGACATAAGCCCCGTCATGGGTTCGGCAGCTACGAGCCATCCGCTTAGAAGGAGCTGTAACCCTCCAAAAACACTGAAATTAGCATTATCTTAAAAAATTTGCATCGGATCTAAAAAAAAAATTAGCACCGCTATAAAAACAATTGAACCAACTTTGAAATGATATATCACTCAACCCCAATGGGGTACTTGCCCTTTTTTTTTTAATTAGCTTAATCGATAGTTTGGTCAAAAATAGTGTGTACCCGTATTTTTTCTTTTTCCTATATTCCCAGAATTGCGGCCGTAATGCGTGTTTTAAAAATATATTTGTGACGTCACAAATATACTAAAAACTAAACAAACAGCACTGTTGGATTGAAAACTCAAAAAACTGTTAGAGTGGCATGACAATATTTGAAAAATACAAAAATTAAAACTTCACTAAAGTTTCCTCACTGTTGCCAACCTTTTGAAAAAAAATTGAAAAAAAAAAATTGAAAAAAAAAATCTTTTTAACCAATGGATATATTTTCTGGAAATTTTCAAGAAATACTCCCCATCACTTTTGTTGATGATTAAAAGTATTTTCAGTCAAATCTATCTCATTGGCAAGTACCCCATTGTCATTTAAAATTTTCGAAGGGGCTGCCACCCTGGTGCTAGGACAATTCTTCGCGCGGACAATTCTTCGCGTACAATTCTTCGCGCGGGCAATTCATGACTACGGGGATGAAACTCCACGGTTAAATTAATAGCAGTTGAACGTCCCCCTTGAAAACAAAGTTGACCTGTCCGCGCTTACTTCGAAAAAATGAAGGCGAATGCCCGAAAATCTGTCTGTTTCGTTTTCAATGGGCCACCCTGTATAGTAGGTAAGTACAGTACATCCCTACTAAAGAAGGACGAGTAGAACTCACTATAATTAATTTTCTTCCATTCGCTGACAAAATGAGATTAGCCGGCAGCTTAAATTAGGATCTCTAAAGTTGGAAGAACTATAGGCTCACAAGCACGCGCTTTGAATTTTATATTTCACAGCTCGTCGAAGAATAAATTGTATGTAAATGGGCAGTTTTTTTTTTTTTTTTTTTTTTTGTTAAAGTTCTGTTTGATTAATTTTGTTGTCAAACTTCTCTGAGCACTGAGCTCTAGTCGCTAAAAATGGACAAAGGTACATTCGCTGGTTCAGGCGAGAGAGGGATGATGGAAAGGCCGGCATCTACGCGTTTTCTCTATTTTAGATGAGTTTCGCGACTTGTGCATTCTTTATTAAGTTTAAATAACTTCCTTAGCAATTACAATAATACAAAGCGGTTTTCAAAGTGCTTACAAAAAGCTGAAGGGAACAAAGCAGTAGACCTTACTTAAGTTTCTTTGAGGAACTTTGTGTGTAAGTGTGTAAGTTATTGCACTGACACATTATTGTTGTTATATATTGTTTATATTTGACCGATCATCTTTAAACGTCGTAGGTATCTACACGCAAAAGTTAAGATTCGATTAATCAACCGTTCGGAAGATACGGAAGATTGAGGTGAATTCTGTTGGGAAACGAGAAACGAGTAAAAAAAAACACGGAAAAAAAAAACGGCCACAAATAGTCTCTGCCACTCGTCTGGCGAGGCTTAAAAAAAGATTACTTGTATTCGCTTTCCAAATAAACCTGCAAGCAGCATCAGTTGTTGCATAGTTGTTCTACTTGTTCTACTGCTCCTGATGGATGTACGAATTTTATATCACAGGTCAAGCCTTGCGGACGTATGTTCATTGATGAAATTAATTAAAATTAGATACTGCAACTACAGATGATGTTTTTTTACATAAAAAATAAATATTACGTTATTGTTAAACGCGGCTTTACAGTGTAGTTATGCAGAATGAATTGCCAGAGCTGGGTAGAGCAGTGTTGTCTAGTTTGCTGTTTGACGTCCAAGCTTGTGTGTGAATGGAAAAGTTAATCTAAAGTTCTCGTGCGGCTCTAGCTCAACTAGGTCCAGAGTAGTGTTGCGTCTGAAACTTTCATCGTCAATAGTTTTGCTTGCTTTGTTCCGCGGCCTGATATGGTGCATTTTTCAACAATTTTCCTTCTCAGTACAAACACCACAAACGTAGTCACTTGTAACTTTCCACTGACACAATTCACTATTCAGTGTTCATTATTCGACTCAGCCTGATTCTTTCGGATGGCGGGAGACTACCGGCGAGTTGTTTTAATATTTCGGCGACGGTGTTATCGGGAGATTATAGAGGCGGTACGATGTGGTAAAGGGTACCAGGGATGGCGGCGGAGGAGAATGTAATTCATGCAAAACGGGGTTGTTGTACAGGAAGATGGCGTACAAATGTAGTGCAAAGAGGCCTTTTATTATTGGATTATGCCCAGTGTCCTGAACATAACTCCACGACAATTTGCGTATAAAATTGAGCGAGAGGGTGACTTTGCGAACATCGGTCGTTGGCAATCTTAAGACTGTGTCAATTTTTTACGCAATCATATTGTTGGCTCAGAATTACACTGTTGTAATGTGATATGTGGTTTTCGCAGTCTCCAGTTTCTTTGCATTTGCATAGATCAAAACTACACGATTGAGAGTACAGAGTACAGTTGAACGAAAATAACAATTTCCGACCAAAATCCTGTAACACTGTGAACTTTTCAGCTTTCACGTTGCGATTACAAGAAAAATCATAAAAAAATCTCACTGATAAATTAGGGTTGTTCTTAGGGGATGAAAATCTAAATAACCAACAAAAATTCTGAAAATTTCGATTCATATAGAATGTTACCGCAGAATTGATGGAAAAATATTTAAAAAAATCCCACCAATAATTGGACCATGCTTATCAGAAAGGAACCAACGACATTTTTGGTGAAAATGAGTTATTGCTACCAATCAACTCAAGAGTTATCAGAAATTATTTTGGTCAAAAAAAAACTCAGGAAAAAAATTCAGGGGCTCAGCTTTCTATTTCCAAAATAAACTGCTTGACAATTGAACTGCAACACCTAAAAATTAGGTGCGTTTTCAAATTGAGATAGCTCGAGAAATATTTGACGGATTCTAGAAATTCAGACATGTGGGGAAAGATCATTTCTTTGACTATCGAGTGCTGGTATTGATGATGAGTTTGATTGCACAATTTGTCATATACAGGGTGCCAACGGAGAGCGTGCAGATATGGGCAATCTTTCACCTTGTACAACTTTCGAAAAAAAAGTCCGAGATTTTTTCTATCACCTGCTTCCGAGAGGTTGTATCACTATGCCGAAACGGTTTTGAAATTTTGACCTTAACTTTCTTTTTCCAAAAATTGTGCTCAATTTTCTGAAATATGGCCTTTCTGATAAGGAAAAAAGAAATAGAGACATTGTTTTCAAACGGCGTCCATATTGAATTTGCTTACGAAGATTTTCATTTGAGCCTCCACATCCCCTAGAAACTACCCCTTTTGGAACACCGTCTCACAGGGGTGATTTCTAGGGGTAGTTTCAGGAAAGGTTTTGTACTATCATCGTAGAAAACACCATCATTTCAATGAAACGGTTAGTAGGCCAAAGTTCTTTCAACTCGTAAATAACGCATCAAGGTAAAGGCTATGCGATATTGAAAGGGTAGTTGAAGGGGTAGTTTCGGGTAGATATGTGAATGAAATCATCGTAGCAGCAAACTATTGCGACAGATTAAAAAAAAATCCAACAAATGAGGTATTGCGGAAGTACTGTTTTTTTAAAGGGTAGTTCTTTTTTTGAGAGGGTAGCTATTGGGATGACCTACGCAAAGGGTCATCGTGTAGCATCACTTGTCTAGTAGAACAGTTGAAAAAGAGATTTTTTGGAATTTTCATGTCTTGCATGAATAGAATAGAATAGAATAGAAATTTATTCATACTTAAAACAATGAAATCATTGCATGTAAACGTCACAAAATAATGGTCATCACAATACATACAAATGCACAAATATGACAGGCATAACCCGTAAAAATGTCAACAAAACAAACAGTAACAACAATATCACAGCCTATCGATTATCTTTCTGGAAGGTGAGAAACTCCTGTATGGTGTAAAAACAATTCTCCCTGAGGAAAGATTTAAGCCTCGCGCTGAGAGCCCCCACAGACAATGACTTCCATCCCTCCGGCAGGCTGTTGAATAGACTGACCGGATCGCATTGAAATGACACAGTGCGCTGAAGTCTGCAACGCGGAGGAAGAATAAACTTTTTTCGGGTGTTGTAATGACCGCGGTGTATACTGAAATTATTTGCAGCATAGATGACACATTCATATATGTACTGACTGGTGCACGTCAATATCCCCATCCGACTGAACAATGGCCTACACGACGTCCGCTGCGTCACCCCAGCCATCGCCCTGATGGCGCGCTTCTGCAAAATAAGTATCCGGCGCGCATGAGATGAGCCACCCCATATCAAGATACCGTATGACATCACACTATGAAACAATGCATGGTAGGACATTCTTAATGTTACTGCGTCCACCCTCACCGTCAGATTTCTCAGGAGATAGATGAGGCTCGATAGCCTCCCTGAAAGAGAATTTACATGGGCCTCGAATGACAATCTGCCGTCGAGTACGACGCAGAGACATTTCACTGGCTGCTGACGCGGCAAAGCTGTGTTGAGCGAGAAGAGCAAATGCTGTGTCTTGTCCGGGTTAAGACGAAGTCTATTAAGAGCAAAAAAAGTCTCTGCTTCCGACACCGCCTCTTCCCGAACCACTTCAAGAGAACGCAAGTCCCTACTCGTGGCGATCAGAGTCGTGTCGTCGGCATAAATTATGCATTTAGTTTTTATAAAGCTGGGAAGATCGTTTATATAGATAATAAAAAACAATGGTCCCAGTATCGATCCTTGGGGGACACCGTGCTTCACGCCGATGAGGGCGGACAGATTACCACCAGAATCAACGCACTGCAAGCGTCCGCTGAGATACGATGACGCAAACGACAGAGCCGGCCCCCTGACTCCACACGACTGCAACTTGGCCAGCAGGATATCGTGCGAGACACAATCGAATGCCTTTGACAAGTCACAGAATGATGCAGAAACCGACGAACCCCCCTCTAAAGCATCAACAACAATACTCAACATCTCCCTGAGAGCATGAACGGTAGAACCGCCGCGAACAAAACCGAATTGAGCTGGTGTTATAATCCTAAATTTTTCTAAGTAGTTTAACAATCTATTACGGAATGCAGTCTCCAAAATTTTTGATATTACCGGTAAAATAGATATCGGTCTGTAATTTCCGGCGTCCCGTTTGTCACCCTTCTTGTAAATTGGCACCACTCTAGCAATTTTCAAATTGTTCGGAAATGTTCCCTGAGAAAAACAGAGGTTAATGAGATGAGTCAGCGGACCGCACAGCACATCACCAGCGAGCTTGATTGCCTCAGCATTGAGGTCATAGATGTCCCTACTTCCGGAGCCCGACATGTTCCCTATTATCCCTAGGACCTCCTCCTCGTCGACAGGACGGAGAAAAAACGATCGACCGCGCGACGAGTCCCTGATGAAATTGAGATACTTTCTGTTATCCACTTTCATTCCGGCTGCAAGGAAGTTGACTGTATTTATAAAAAAGCTGTTAAATTCGTGAGGAGATATTTCCTGAGACCCATCATTATCACGATTACAAAACCTGTTGCCATTAATTATGCGCCATGCGGTTTTTTGCTTATTGCAAGAGTTATTTATCAAGTTGCTATTATACTGTACCATTTTTTCTTTAAGTTTATATCTGTATAGTTGTTTGAAAGCTTTAAATTTATTATTGAGATGTGTGTCGACGTGGCGACGATCGTATAGAGTTTTAAGTTGGCTTCTCATTTCCTTGAGCTCTGCGTCAAACCATTCATGTTTTCTGGTCCCACCATCAAGTTTCTTTTCATACTTAGGAAAGGCCCCATCGTAGCCCTCACACAGCATCCGCATCAGCCTCTCGGACCCCTCATCACAGTCTCCCGCTCCGTAGAAAGAGGTCCAGTCAGCCCCCGAAATCAGCTCCTGAAAAAGGAGTTTTGTCCCATCATTAATCCCACGACACCAGCGGGTGGCCATCTCAGCGCGATTGTGTTGATATTTCTGTCTTGTAATAAGACAGCAATGATCAGATAGGCACGGGTCGAAAACGGAGGTGGAACGCAGCGATACGTCAGCATTCGTAAAAATATTGTCAATTCTTGTGGATGATGTGCTAGTGATTCTAGTATTCTCAAAATTCTCATGTCTTATCATACCAACCCTGTCCCTGTCCCTTGAAGTCAAGGGGTGATTTTTAGGGAGCTGTACGTGTGGGGTCATCGCAGTATCCTTATTCCAATCTAATTATTGATGAGTAACTTCCTTATGCTTTTTAAATGAAGCATTGCATATCTTGTTGTGAGACGGTGTCCCAAAAGGGGTAGTTTCTAGGGGATGTGGAGGCTCAAATGAAAATCTTCGTAAGCAAATTCAATATGGACGCCGTTTGAAAACAAACAATGTATCTATTTCTTCTTCCTAATCAGAGAGTGCCTATTTCAGAAAATTGAGCACAATTTTTTGAAAAAAAAAGTTAGGGTCAAAATTCCAAAAATGATTCGGCATAATGATACAACCCTTCAAAAACAGGCGATAGAAGAAATCTCGGATTTTTTTTTTCGAAAGTTGTACAAGGTGAAAGATTGCCCATATCTGCACGCTCTCCGTTGGCACCCTGTATATGACAAATTGTGCAATCAAACTTATTATCAATACCAGCACTCGATAGTCAAAAAATGATCTTTCCTAACATGTCTGAATTTCTGGAATCCTTCAAATATTTTTCGAGCTATCTCAATTTGAAAACGCACCTAATTTTTAGGTGTTGCAGTTCAATTGTCAAGCAGTTTATATTCAATTTTTTGTTTGACACATGTCAGTCGTCACTCTAGACACGTCTCTGTTTACGCCTTCAAATAGCCTACCATTTGATACCAAAGCTAATTAGCTCCGGAGCAAATTTGCCTTTCTTGCAACCGGGGCTAAGTAATGCTCCAAGAGCAGTACGACACGGCCTATCGCAACAAGAAGCTGCAACAAGATATGGGATCCCCAGGCTCACAATTAGAAATCACCTCAAAACTGGCAAAGTCGAAAGACGATTGGATAGAAGATTTATTCTAACTTCTGGCCAAGAAAGCTATGTTGTGGCCAGAATTGTAGGTTGGCTGAAGTTGGATACCCCGTTATCCCGCAAACAATGCGACATCAAGTGTTCAAATTTGTAGAACGCAGAAACGTAAGGCGCAATTTCAATCGAGATCGTAAACTTGCTGGACATGGCTGGTTCAAATTATTTTTGAACAGGCACCCAGAATTATCGAAACGTAAAGCTCAAAATATGAACCTGACGCGGCCACAAAAACTGAACTGATTTATAGTTGGAAACTATTTCAAAAAAATTGGGGATATTTCAGATTCTCTTGACTTCAAAAACAAACCGGAACGGATTATATAATATGGATGAGAAGGGATGCAGGATTGCAGGCTGTCCCCTCCATCATCAGCAAATTGCTCTGCTTCGCAAACGTGCGAAACGCCATCACCTTGATGCACCTGAACATGCAGGAAATGTGACTGTCATGAAATACGTTTCAGCAAGTGGAAATACAATCCCCCCCAATGATTCTCTTTAAAGGAAAACGACTGAAGCCTGAGATCGAAGACAATTTGTCAGCTGGGTCACTTATCAAAATGACTCCGAAGGGTAACATCACCACTGAGCTATTTGTGGAATTTATTCGTCATTTATGAAGATTCAAAAGTGCTGGTCCAATTCTTCTGATTTTTGAAGGGGCGGCATTACATCTGGACTACACAACTGTTGAAGAAACAGATAAACACGACATAACATTATTGTCTCCCAAACAACACCGCCCATTAGATGCAGCCATTAGACAAGTCAGTTTATAGATCATTTGAAGCTCATTAGGATTAAGAAGTCCTGAATATTTGGGACAATCATCCAGACGGAAGAATGTAACCAAATCAAGGTTCAATTTGATCTTCAGCAAAATTTGGTCCAGATGCATGACATAGGAAAATATTGTGACTGGTTTTCGTGCCACAGGTCTATAACCATAACGACGAATCTGCTATTCCTTTTGCAGCATTCGCACCGTTTGGGCTTACTGAACGACCTGAAAATTAAACAAAGCCAGAGCCAAGAGAACCAAGACGCTCCACTGACGAATAATCTAGCGAAGAGGACGTTCCATTAGCCTCAATACATCTGCCATTGTCTCCACCGCAACCATTGTGTGACGAGAATATGGACCTCGAGGATCCTCCACCCAATAATTCCTTTCAGGAACTAATGGACACACCCAATTGGACAAAAAAGAAGGAGGAAACTCCACGAAGGAAGTTTTCAAACTACAAAGCTCTGATTGTTAACAGAGATATATTTGGTTCGACCAAAAATGATTAAAATTTTCAATGAAATGCCTACGTCAGTCACTTCCCTTCCTTTCAAGCAGATTGAAAGTGTTCTTCGTGGTTTCTTGGCTGATAAAGCATAAGTACTACGATGTCGGTGAATTTTTCAATGACGATACTTTTTGAACATAATTTTTAATGTGCGGTGATTGTGTTTTATTCTGTTTTAATACTTGTACATCGTTTTTTTATATACCTTGTAAAGCTGGGTTCCCAGATCCGAATATTCGGACAGAAAATGCGATTTTATATGTCAAATTTTGAATTCGAGGGCTCTGATTGGCTAATATGACGACTTTGACATTGAATTTCGCATTTTCTGTCCGAATATTCGCAACTGGGAATCCAGCTTTATACGTGCATTTTGCAAATCACATATATTTATATTTTGTTAACATTTTACATTTTTCAGATCTTTTATATTTACATTGTGATATTTGCGTATACTGTGAAATTTACTTTATATTCCGCTGATTTACATATCAACACTCTTCGACACGTTCAACGCCCAATGGGCATACTTGTAATATGCAAGCAACGAACAAATAAACGATCTATAAAGTGCTGAGCCAAGAACTTCTTCACTGAACGGCCCGAAAGCTTCATGCTCCAAATCATCTACAATCGGTTCCAGTCATGATGTGGACTTTATAATTCTTCATATTGACCTCTCATCGCAGATGAAGATGCGGTAATTTTGGTTAGTAACAAAAAAAACAGGGGCTTGATGAACATGGGCAGTTCTGGTAAAAAAAGGGATACAACTTGGGAAAAAGTTGATTTTAAGCAAAATATGACGAGAAAGAAATTGTCCCCGTTTTTTTTTCGGTGTTATTGGATAGATTACAAAGCCACATTGTGGACATGATTATGTCATATTGTGGCCAGACGTGAAAACAAGCTTGAGCAATAGGAGAAACATGCAAAAGATTTGTTCTGGCAAAAGGTGGTAAAAATAATCTTTTTGATCTAAGATGTATCCTGGGTACACGGAGATCGATCATGCCCAGGATTGCAGGGTAGTCAACCTCTCCACACAAGATCTTATAGACCTTGTCATATAGGCGGTTCCCTTTGCTCGCAGCTCGTGCGCAGGTCTTCAAGTTACTGGTTTAATTGACTGTTTAACCGGGAGCGATTCATCGATCGAGCTGGTTGTATTAACTCGGCCAATGATGGCTGACATAAGTGAACTTGCGCCGCGAGAATCCCAGGTAAATGAGAATGGCTATAAAGGAAGACTACAGAGTGAAGAGCTCTACGGTTGTTCAGGCTCTGCAGTGCAAATCTGCAAAGCAGCTCTCTATTTGGAAAACACTAAATATAATTGTTTTTTTTTACATCTTCGAAGAAACACTGATTTTGAACACTTGCACTTTGGAAAAGTGAAATATCTGGCCGGTTATTGCATCGCGCGGAGCCATTGAATTGAAAATCTGATTCGACGTGAAAAAAGCAACATTCGACTCAAAAATTGGCAAGCACAGATGCCTGCGATGAGAGGTCCCGCGGCAGAAATGACAATTTTTTAGCATAACATACTGAACAGTATTTTTCGATAAAAGAGCGCGTTTTCAGGCCCGAAGCCTTGTTTTGCATCATGAGGCGTAGCCGAATGCTGCAAAAGAGGCTGAGGGCCTGAAAAAGCTCAGCGCTTGTGTGTCGAACGTTTTTCGTAATTGTTGCTTGAATTGAGAGAAAACTCGAATTTCTTGTAAATTTTGACACTACTTTGACAAATGTCAAGCTAGATACATAAACTGCAAAACTTATATTTTTGATATGTATTACTTTGTTATTGCGTTATATATATATGAAACGATTACGAAAATTCTTTTCACACATTTGAACAGAGGTGTGCAGATACAATGTTACGTCTTCAGTGTGCATCTTTGACAAGATTATACATATACAAAAATTTTTAGAGGAGTGATGCTAAAACATGAACTAAAATACCTACGTCGCTTTGCGATGGAAAATTGAATTTTTATTTGGATTGTCTGGATGACGACAAGAAATTGTACAACTGGGTTGCCTACCGGTGAATGCCGGTACGAAGGCGCGTAATCACAGGGACATTTGGAAAGAGTAAAAAAAGTTTGGCACAGACACCCAGATCCAGCCAGTGCAGAGGACAGGGATGCTAGCGGTTCCCTTTGTGGCCCGTTATCGGGGAAGTCGGCCCGACCACGCAATACCGGTAGCGGTGGTAGAAATGCCATAGGTCCGGACATGTACCTAGCATTAGTATTCATGTCGCAGATTGCCACAAATGTAAATTGGTCGCGTCTACACGAGACCTTAGAACCCTTAATTACATTTTAAATAGTGCCAGTGGATGTCGCCTATCTTTCGGGCTTTCGGGATTGTTTCATTACACATATTGATATGTCGCGAAGTTCTTACAAATATTTTTGCCGCGCGACGTCGTTAGAAGGATTTATTCCGTTGATCCCCTGCCCAGATCTGCGCGTGTACGCCAACAATTTCAAGGATGTGCACTTGAGTAAATAAATCCCTGTTTACTTCATAATAGTATTACGGGGTCTTTGAAGTCGCAATTTAATTGAATTTTTTATATCGAGTTCATTTCACATCCGCCATAAACGTGATTAAATGGACGGATGCATGGGGTCTATTGTTCCAGTTTGCGCTTTGAAACGCCATATTGTTGAATTTCAGCCATTATCGTCAATTTTAATTACCCGCCTATTTTCCAATAAATCCATCACTATTTATTTTTTGTTTTTGCTTTGTTTTTTAAATTAAAATAACCAAACCAAGTGAATATGAAGCCTGTCGGTGGCTTAGAATTATAAATAGTTAATAAAAGAGGTGATTCGACGACCTTTCTTTTCGCCACACCCACATCAACAGCGACCCCGAACGTCGTCTCTATGCGACAGAGACAGAACGAGAGAAAGAGAGAAGGCAACTAGCTTAGCACTTAGTGAAAACCATCGCTTGGTTCTAATTATTAACCCGAATTGTTTCATTTAGATTTTTAGCGCATTTTCCATCTTGATGAAAATCGCTATTGCAACCGCTTTGTCCGTCCGTCCGTCCGTCCGTTCCTCGAACTCCTCCCAAACTAGACGACCTAGCTTTCTAATTTTTTCGCTGTTACATAGCTGCCACACCCAAAGGAGGGCTAGGCTATATTGGATGTCCATATTGCGCCGCCAACATAGAGAAAACCGCCCCCGATAAACTTGAAATAACATGATATTGCACTTTCTACCAGACCTAATGCTCTAGTGTTCTCATTTTTTGAATAATACATAGTTGCCACTCATAAACGTAAGCCAAGAAACATTCTGTCTTCAATATGCGCCGCCGACATTAAAAAACTGCTAAAAACCGCCCCCAATCACTTTAAAATGAAAAACATGAACCCGACGACATAGCGATCTGATTCTTTCGGTATATAAATAGCTAACTAAAAATGGGAAAGGATAGGCTCCTTTTGGTTAGTCGCCGCCCCCAGATTCCGCCCCCAAACGATAAAAAGTGCAACTTTCACAAATGTTACTGATTGAGATGTTCCCTTCAACATTTTGGAACTGCTAACTCAAATTGTGCAACATTTGCTCAGCCGAACGCTGCCGCTTCCACACGCCGCCCCCAAAGTAAGAGATAAATGAAAAACATGAACTCGAAGACATAGCGATCTAAAATTTTCGCTATATGGATAGCTGACTAAAAATGGAAAAGGATAGGCTACTTTTGATATGGCGCCGCCTCCAGCTGCCGCCTCCAAACAAAAAAAATGCAACTTTCACAATTTTCACTGATTGTCATATTTCCCTTACATTTGGTAACTTCCAACTCAAACTGTGCAACAGTTACTTTGCCGAATGCTGCCGCCCCCATACGCTGCCATCAAAGTGAGAGATGAATGAAAAACATGAACCCGAAGACATAACGATCTAATTCTTTCGCTATATAGATAGCTTACTAAAAATGGGAAAGAATAGGCTACTTTTGATATGACGCCGCCTCCAACTTCCACCCCCAAGAGAAAAAAGTGCAACTTTCAATAATTTCCACTGATTTACATTTTAATGTTACCTCAAACATTCAGAAACTCCCAATTCAAACTGTGGAAAAATTTCTTTGCCAAACTCTGTCGGTCCCACACGCCGCCCCCAAAGTAAAAGATAAATGTAGCCCCTGAAGACATAGCGATCTAATTGTTCCGCTATATAGATAGCTGACTAAAAATGGGAAGAGATAGGCCACTTTTGATTAGTCGCCGCCTCCAGCTCCCGCCCCCAAACAAAAAAAATACAACTTTCACAATTTTCACTGATTGTCATATTTCCTTAAACATTTGGAAACTCTCAACTCAAACTGTGCAACAGTTACTTTGCCGAATGCTGCCACCTCCACACGCTGCCCTCAAAGTAAGAGATAAATGGAAAACATAAACCCGAAGACATAGCGATCTAATTCTTTCGCTATATGGATAGCCGACTAAAAATGGGAAAGAATAGACTACTGTTGATTAGTCGCCGCTCCCAGCTCCTGCCCTCAAACAAAAAAATATTGATGAGTGAAGGAATTTTCATTAAAATCTATTTCATTCGCAAGACCTCATTCTGTAACAAAATATCACAATGAGTTTCGAATGAAGAAAGTGGGCAAGGAATGGTGTTTCTCCTTCAACCAAATTTCTTTACGTTCACAATATACCTCTTTGAGAAAATGCGCTACTGAGACTCACGCACGTGAAGGCATACTCACTTGTTTAAAATTATTTCTCCATCGCTCGTAATATAATAATGTGAATTTAATAATGGGAAGCGGAAGTTTCGGAATTTTAATCCGTGTTCTTGATTTTGACCCCCAGTCCCCTTGAGGACCACCTCAGTTTATTAGGATTTTTCAAAATTATTCCTCCATTGTTCCTTTGCTCGGCTTTTATAAGAATCGAAAGTTCCGGTTTACATTATTTTCTTGATTTCGATCCCCTAACCCCCTCGATAGCTAACCCAATTTACAACTTGGATTTTGGATTTTTTAAATTATTTTTCCTATGATCACGAGTTCGATTTGAACCAGTTTCACGAATTTCAAAATTTTTGAGACTACATATTTCTAATTTTAACCTTATTTATTTATTTATTTATTTATTTATTGGAGGGACTTATTTAACGAGGTGACATTCAGCTATTAGCTGCTCTATCATGCAACCTCGGGGACAGCACAAAATATTATGGGTGTAGGGGAAAAACTGTTCACAGGAGGGGTCCAATTCTTCAGAAATGTATTTCTCAAATCAAGATCTCCTACAAGAAATTCATCAAAATTCACCGAAACCACTCTTCCACAGTAAACGTGCGGGATCCTTTGCATGTGCGAAAATCAGAACAATGGTAACCTAACCTGGCTTGTCTGGTACTCAGTGTTCTCTTTTTCGTAGTGTTACCTACGAGCATTTTCAGGTGATCAAGGGTTTTTTTCTTCTTCCTCAACATGGTTGTAATTGGACTCCTTCACCTAAAGCCTACAGCTCATGACTCGTACTGGCAATAAAAACTTCGGCGTATTCAGAATAAATGGTTCGTTCAAAATTAAGTAGAATTTATTAAATTCTTCTCCCAAATTGCATTTTGAGGGCGGCTTAGATTCAAATCACCTTCGATGCAACTCTTAAATATGAATGTTAGTCTTACGTCAATTCTGATCTTTCGAGTCTTCATGTGATACTTTACCTTCAAAGCTAGCTTTAAATTTTCAAAATGAGTAAAGTTTACACACTCAATTTTCTGCCGCTGAGACATAGATATTTTAGTTCTCCAGATGTTAGAATCACTTTTGTGAATTGTTTTGCATGTATTTTCGTCAAAATTGCAGACTAAAGAAATAACGTGTATTTTACATACTCTGGTTTTAATGAGTGTAAAAGAGATGGAATAGTTCTGCTTGGGTGGTATTGTATTCATACCTCGCTTTTAAGCTAAAAGCGCTATTAGAGCGATGCGCATTTAGGGGCATTTCTCATCTTTCAGTTTTCAAAAATACATTAATGCGATTGGGAGCGATTGTATGTACTTAATTGCAATTAATTTGCGAGTTAATTTGTATTTTTGAACACTGAAATATGAGAAATTCCCCTAAATGCGCAACGCTCTAATAGCGCTTTTAGCTTAAAAGCGAGGTATGAATATGCCCCTTGAATATGGAGAATTATTAAGTCAACGTCGTTGGGCTGCAAAAAGTTGAATTTTTAGATTTCTACAGATAAAGGCAATAAACTTGACATTGCATGACTGGGTTGCCCACCCAGTGGCGTATCTAGGGTAAATTGCGCCTAGGGCAAAACATGAAAATTGCGCCCCTGAATTAGAAACCCTGGGAAATGCGCCTCAGGCAGTTTTTCAGAATTCAGGTGGGCCAACGACAAATAGGGCCCCCACGTGTGATCCGTTCACATGCAAAGTTGCTAGGCAACCAGGTCTGTCACTAGGCTATCGCCTAGGCAACATCACCTGATGAACTGTTCCCTGGTTCCGAAAATAGGATCCCTGTTATAGGTTATACCTAGATCAGATGAAAAAGTCGAAAGCTGATCGTCTGTTTGAATGTATTGGTTTTGGTGTTCCCTCTTTCTCTGTTCCCATTTCGATTGTGAATTATTGCTCACACGAATTGCGCGCAATAGTTCAAATATCTACATTATCCAGGGTGTTTAAAAACTCGCGCTCCAGAAAACACTGACATGGTGCTGACGACAATAGGTTTCCAGGAAACGGAAGGAAAAAATGTATTGCTGCTTGCATAAAGGAGTCCTGAGTCTTTTGAATCCACCAATCCCGTAGGGTCAATTCGAGGTAAACTTGCAAAATTTAACCCAGTTGCTAAGATTCGAAAGTAATACCAACTACCTGTCATTTTGCAATAAATGTTTGGCTCACTGTAACTGTGACACTGCCAGATTTAGATACTTGAACCTAGCAACTTGAAATTGTAGACTTTTTTTCCTCGGTATTACACATCTGACTGCTATCTAGTTTTGCTTCATTTTCTCTGGGGCGTGAGTTTTGAGACATCCTGTATATAATTATATGAAGTTCAAAGAACTTGGTCTTTGATTCGTTTTTCCAATTTTTTTCTTCATTTTTTCACATTTCTATCTTTTCCTCTCATTTGCGCCCTGAGGATTGAAGTGCGCCCATGGCACGTGCCCCACTTGCCCCCCCGTAGATACGCCTCTGTGCCCACCCACCGGTGTTTGCTTTTAAGGGGTTTCTGATGCCACGGAAAAAGTGTATATTGGTAGAAATCACTTTTCGCACATTTATTTTGGAAATAAGAAATTCAAATTTGACATGCGACTTTCTCGAAAGGGGATGTATTGGCAATGCTATTTAATTTTGGAAGGTGTAGGGAATTTTGATTTTTTTTTAAATTTGAAAATTCAACGGCATCACCCATACATTTTTCTTTAAGGAAGTAGCATGCCAAATTTGATTACTCTATTTTCAAAATTGAGATATTACAAGTGAACCAGAAATCTCTTGAGAACATAATTTCCTAGTGTTTTTAGCACATTTTCGTAGGAAATCCGCTATTAGCCGCGCTTTGAAGTCCTTCCGTCTGTCCGTCTTGTAGTTGAACTCCTCCTCAACGAGAAGTCGTAGCGGTATCGGATTTTTTGCAAATCAATGCTGATTGTCTGCGGATGGGAATGGGCACAAAAAATATTTGGTCAGACCAGACCGCACGATTGCAAGAAAAAAAATAAAATGTTTAAAACGTCGGTATTCAACGCTACGGTGGCTGTGAACTTCTACATCGAGGAATCTTGCGAGCCGTTCTAGATACATGCATACATGCAGCGAACGAAATATGCGGAAATTGATGGATACATTTTTAGTGAAAGAATCATTTAGATTCCTTTATTGCAATAGAAGATATAATTTTTTTAAGAAAAGGTTTCGCCCCGCGATTCCACATTTGTCGGTATTTAACGCTAAGTGTGAACTTCTACATCGAGGAATCTTGCAAAGCATACATCCAGGGAACGAAAGATGGAGAAAGAGATAAAGAAATTTTTCGTGAAAAAATCAACCTGATCTATTTTTATTCTGATCTATCTCTATTTTTATACGGAATCTATACTTATGCACTTACTCGTGAACTTGAATGCGGATGCGATTTTCAAGTCGCGACGCTGCGATTCAACGAGCTGCTTCTGATACTGATAAGATATTTTCTAGTTTTGGTTGGTGTCATTCTGTTGTTTTCATTTATTATTGACTACTCGTGTTTCCATAAAGATTGATGATTTCATGTGGTAGTTATGGGACAATCTGTTTCCAGGTAACAGTGTACTCATCTGCACTTCGAAAATGCGCTCATGAGACTCACCCCCGTGAGGACTTTGCTAATTGTTTCCTGTCGTGACCCTCGGCTAAACCTGCCCGTGGAAAAAAGAAACAGGGGCCGGAAAAAAAGGGCTTAGGGGCCACAAAAAAAACGGGCCTTGGCAACAAATTGTAAACAGGGTGTTTCAGGGATGATAGCAAAAAATTCAACTGTGGATAGATATCGTCAAAATATGACGAAAACCTATATAGCATTTTGCAAAGTTCGGCCTAATGACGAAGATACAGCCCTCCAAAGTTGACTTTTTTCGGATTTCAAAAATTTTCAACTCAGGAGCGTTTTGACAAATTCAGCTTTAATTTGGCATAAGCTGGTTTTTCATAATTATCTATCAGCCTGCTAAATTTGGAGAGAATCCAATCAGTGGCGTAGAAGTTATGAGGGGTCACTTAACTTAACTTTTCTTCGGATGCTTCTAAATTATTGACCCCAATAACTCCTTCACCACTGATTGGATTCTTTCCAAATTTGTCAGGTTGATAGATAATCATGACAAACCAGCTTTTGCTGAATTACAGCTAAATTTGTCGAAACGTGCCTGAGTTACAAATTTTTAAAATTCGAAAAAGTGAACTTTGGAGGGCTGTATCTTCATCATTAGGCCAAACTTTGCAAAATGGTATATAGGTTTTCGTTAGATTTTGACGAGATTTAGCCACTGTTAAATTTTTTGCTATCATCCCTGAAACACCCTGTATTTTGAAATATCAATTTTCGGGAAATTTGATTTCACTTTTCGATTTTCTTTCCAAAAAAAAAAAACACTCCTGTTATCTCGCCAGTTCTCGAATGAGTGCCTGTAATTTTTTGTAGCTTTTTTCGGAAGACAGGTTAAACCGAGGGTCACGACAGAAAACTCTATAGGTCTCTTTCGCACTGCTGGTAGTCCGCAGTCAGTCCTTGTGATGGGAATTGACAGTCTTGAGATCAAACACCAGTGGGTAGGCAACCCCTTATGCAATTTCAGAGTTTATTGTCCTTACAAAAACTGCAGCCCAGTATAGTTACGCAACAACAGAAGAAAACACAAACGGGCTCATCGGGGCTCAACCCGACGACACAAAACACAAAGAAGAAGAACATCATGATAACAAACGGGAGATCATTTGATTTGACAACCCCACATCAACCATCAACACGGTTGAAGTCTGAAGATGACAGAGACTGGCTAAACATTACATTGTACCTAAATAAACTTTTGTGGATCTCAACTACGCAACAATAGCAATGTGGAACTCTAAAATGATGCCTTTCTTTAATCGGTATAACTTTTAACCCCAGGGACACGAAGATAACCTCATCATTACTCCGGGACAGCATTTCAATTCCATACTTATCTTCTCATCTTCAGGATGATCTCAAAAAATTAACTTTTTTTTTTGCAATGGTAACTTTCTCTCGTTTACTGACTTTCGAAATTTAAAGCTGATTTGGAGCTGATATAACAGATAAAAAGACTCGAAAGATCAGAATTGACTCAGGACGAAAATTCGAATTCAAGGGTTGCGTCAAAGGTTACCCAAATCTAAACCGTCTCCAAAATCAATGGATTTTGGAGAAAAGTTTAATAAAATCTACTCAATTTTGAACTAATCATATTCTGAATATGCCTAGGTTTTTTTGATAGTACGAGCCAAGATATGTACGTGAAGGAGTCCAATTACATGTTAAGGAAGAAAACAGACCCGTGATTCCCTGGAAGTGCTCGTTACCAACACTACGAAAAACAGAACACTGAGTAACAGATAAACCAGGTTAGGTTACCCATTGTTCTGATTTTCGCACGTGAAAATTTGCGCACTTCCGTAGAATTTTCTCCATCTTTCGTCAAAGTTAGACAGGATGCTTTCAATTAATGCATCACAGTCACAATTGCATTTTTACATGTGTAAAACAACTTATGTTCCCGTAATACAATTCACTACTGGTCCTTGGAGTTACTCTTGGTTGGGGAACTTTTCCTAGCTTGAGGCCTATTAAGGCCTAGAAAGTCTATTCCAGTATAGAAAATGTTAACTTCCTAGAATTTTAATTTTTGAATTTGGGGTTTCCACGACGTTCACCAACATACAGACTCAAATATCGGACGACCGACCATACCATCAGCAGATCAGACAGGATAAATCGCACAATAATTTATGTAGAAAGGCCAAGTTGTCTTGAGAAGAAACTTTAGACAGAAGCTGCAAACACCATCGTTCATTTGACCAACCGATCATCACCAATGAACTTCACCTGAAGAAGTCTAGATCAAGAAAAAACTGACTCATCTACACCTACGACTTTTTGGTTGCAAAGCTTTCGCACAAATTCCAAAGGAAACGGGGAAAACGAATTTGAAGATATAATTTTAAAGGTCACTGCGATACATCAAAAGTTGAAGATTGAATAATCCAACGACAAGAAAAAAACATCAGCGGAGGAATTCAAAAGATGACATCGTACGTAGTACCAGAAGTCACGATCAGATCAAGACGTCATTAAAATTACTTCTGATAATTCCATCCAATTTGGAACATCACATCGGGACAATTCGCGCCAAAGGGCATCATCACGATTCCGAATATCCGGACTATCAACATCTTGTAGATAATGCTACTGAATCACCACCACTCAAAGATTCACAAGAGATGGATGGACCGCGAGATCGGCGAAAATACCGAAGCCGAGGGTTCAGTTTCAAGCGGTATATCCTGTGATGGGGATTAGATTAAAAGTCCTACCTTTGCTTCTTTACAACCCGGCTGCTTGGCACATCCTTCCGTCATCTTCGTCAGGGGGACTTACTGAAATATACAAATTTCAATAGAATTTTTTTCGTATCGACTTTCCCCAATAAATATAAATAGGTGGCGTGCCAAGATAAGGGAGGGTTCACTATTACCGCCCCTCTGGCGCCTCAAGTGGAGGAATATTCAAATTCTTATTCCAAAACTCGCGCAAGAAGTCCAAAACTGATCATGCCGTTCAACTTTTTGGAGAAAAAACTCACCCTTTCGTGACAAAATCCACCATTTGGCTCCTAAAGTCCTCACTGGTCACTGACTTTGAAAGTCCTCACTTGTCACTGACTTAGCACTTCACCTTCCTTGATTTCTAGAAACAAACATAATGATTAGATTAGATGAATAGTTTTACAACGAATCCAAACTGATTGACAATACAGGTTTCCTAAGAAGAGCGATAGAGAACCGCGCAGTGTGCCAAGAGTTATACATGTAGCTCAAAAATGTAGCGAATTTTTCAGTGGAAGATGTGGACAATTTTTTAGAAGAGAAACATTTGCCAGTAAGGCACTCGATGCGTGATTACTAAATGAATTTCTATAATGGATATATCCACGATATTTGGACCAATGATGGAAACACGTCACGTTGTACTTTATGAATCCATACTTCTCTGACCTTCGGATCTTTTTTGACTTCACAACTTGGTTACTTACAAAGTGATATAAAACATTTATGATTTATCTACTGTATTATTACTGTAAAATTGTACAAACACAACACACATGTTCGGCCTTGGCCATATAAGTACAGGATGTTCACGTTAAGATTGACCTCACCACTAGCTGCCGTACTTCTGGGACAATTTCAAAAAGAACAACTGATTCTTGAAGAAGTTTTGCAGATTTTTTTCAAATTTGATATTAAAAATTTCTACAAAAATGTTTCAATCAAGAACTTTGACATTTATTATACCCGAAATTAATCAGCCCAAAAACTATAATGTGCGAATTGCTGAAATCAGATATTCATAATCTGTTCGAATCTGCAAAAAAAGAAGGGGGTTCAATTAAAAAAAAAAATAGATGTCACATTACCAAAATGGCGGCAAATATAAAAATTTTGCAATAAAATGTGCCGAATTGGAAAACAAAATCGACCTGTTCGAGAAACTTTTCTAGATAAGAAATGCGAGTCTTTTGATGAATCTTCCAAAATTTTGACCCTCACTGTATATTTGTGTTGAGGACAAAAGTCTGCATCCATTCCATTATTTAAACAAATGAATGTAATGTAAAATCGAAATTATACTCAACACACTATACAGTGTGTTTCGGTGACCTTGCATAATACTTCGGGAGGTGATTCCTCTCAAAAAAATAAGTCGAAAAGTAAGTAACATTTTACCCTGGAATGCTTCCTAAGGGAGTTCCAGCCCCTCAAAGATACAAAGTTGAACAAAGTTTCTAATTATTTGCTGAAAAACCGTCGAAGGTAGGAACTTCAAATTTGGTATAGAGAAGTTTCTCAACAGTGCAAATGTACATGCAAAGTTCTAAACAAATCTAACCAGTGGCAGCGAAATTAGAGGGGATTGGGATTATGTTGAGAATTATTCATGACATGTCCGTGTTTTTTCACTTTTATTTCAGAACAATGCATCCTACGGAAAAAATGCAAGAAGATCAAAAGTTTTGGATTGAACGAATCTATCGAAAACATCACATTTGCAGCTTTTACCTTTGACAGTTCTTGAGCGAATAATTGAAAACTTTGTTGCATTTTGTACTTTTAAGGAGCTGTAACTCCCTCAGGGAGCACTTAAGGAAAAAATTTCACTCCTACTTTTCGACTTATTATTTTGAGAGGAATCACCTCTCGAAGTATTATGCAAGGTCACTGAAACACCCTGTATATGGTATCCTTTGTTAAAAGCAGGTCAAATTGATTGGCAAGGTTGTTCATACTGTTGAATAAATATATAAATGAATGTGATTGTAATAAAACAAGGTAGTTTTTTTGCGACACCCTGTATACAGGGTGTTTCAGCGATGACAGCAAAAACAATTGGGGGTAGATCTGAAATATGACGGAAACCGATATATCATTTTGCAAAGTTCCGCCTAATAACGAAAATACAGCTTTTCAAAGTTGACTTTTTTCGGATTTTAAAAACTGTAATTCAGTGACGTTTTGATAAAGATAAGTCAAATTCAGCAGGCACTGATTTGACGAAACTATCTACCGACCTTCTAAATTTTGAAAGAATTCAAACCAGTGCCAGTGGTGAGGAGTTATGAGGGTCAATAATTTAGAAGCATCTGAAGAAGAGTTGACTTGAGGTGACCCCTCATAACTGCTACGCCACTGATTGGAGTTTTTCAAAATTTGGCAGGTGGATGGATAATTATGACAAACCAGCTTATGCTAAATTATAGCTATTAAAATTTGTCGAAACGTTCCTGAGTTACAAATTTTTGAAATCCGAAAAAAGTGAATTTTGAAAGGCTGAAACACCCTGTATTAGGGTGTCAAGAATCTAGAAAAAATTTGTGGGCGAAGGACCCCGCACGATTGTTATGGAAAATGGGTCTCGGTCAAATTCTCTAATTTTTTGATATATTGTAGCCCAATTCGACACGAGCCAAAAACCATCGTCCGTTACCCAAAAAAAATGGACAATTTTTTGTCTATAAGGGGTTGAAGATGAGTTATTTCAAGGTAAAAAAATATGTTCCAACGTAAGTGAGAACATTCAACGTCCTTTCTAACACAAATGGCTCATGACAATTCCCTTTTTCTTTTGTCAGAAAATCAACCCCCTCCCTCACCCCCAACCCCTACTTGTGAGTATCAAATTCGAAATTACGTTTGAAAGTCATGCAGATGGTTCTATTTTGTCGAATTATGAATTTTGGCACAAATTATTTTTCCAACCCCCAAGTAGGAAGTGGGGTTGAAAAAAAAACCATCGGTCAATCCGGCTGAATTTCTGATATTGTGCTTTACCAGTTACGCTTAACAAGATTACCAAGGGAAAACTCATTCGTAACACCAGTTTCCACCCCACAGAGGGTTGAAGTTGACTATAATGAAGCATAAAACATTCTTCCATGTCATAAACCAAATGAATGGAAATTGTGGACTTTTATATTATCTTGTTTCGTGAAAATGTATATTCTTCAAAAATACTCTCAACCCCGTCCTTCATCACCGATCCCTGTTTCTGAGCATCGTATTCGAAATAAATCTTGAAAATTATATTAATTTTTATTTCATCCTTCACATGGTCGCAGTAGCTGGAATAAGAGTGTGACATAATAGGTTTGTTTTGGCAGCGATACACAACCGTTTCCAACCGTTTGGATTCTGCGCGCTTCCGTTAAGCCGTTCGGGCAGTGTAAACTTCGAGTTGCCAACTGTTGGTAAGCTGTTTGGGCAGGTGCCTCCAACGGTTCGAAAACAGTTTGTGGACGGTCAGAGGAGTTTGAGAATTAAAAAGAAACTGGTGATCAGACGCATGCGTACGCCTTTATTCGCAATCGGGCGATCTTTGATTGATGGCGTGGCGCGTAATGTGACAGTGTGACAGTAAAGGTAAATAAAGACGCATTTTCGAGGTTAATTTAAAATAGTTTTACCTGCTGAAAGTTACATATTTACATTAATTCGGTAAATTTATCAAGGGGTTTCTGATGCGACTGACAAAGTTGTTGACGGGAATCGGTTTTATTTTTTTTTTCGTCAAGTAGAAACTCCTCCAAAAAGAAAATGTACGGATATTGCTATCAAATTTTGAAAATTTTTGATTTTGATTTTTGAAAATTCAAAATCTAGATAGCATCGACAATGTGTCTTTCCTCAAGAAAGTCGCATGCCAAATATGAACTTTTTAGTTTTTAAAAAGGCACCAAAAATGATTTCTCGTAGACATGAAAAAGTGAATTAGTAGAAGTCATTTTTGGTACCTTTTTTTTTAAAAATAGAAAGTTCAAATTGCATGCGACTTTCTTGAGGAAAGATACATTGTCAATGCTATCTAGTTCTTGAATTTTCAAAAATCAAATTCAAATATTTTCAAAATATTTTGGAAATTTTCAAAATTTGATATCAATGTCTATATATTTTCTTTTTTGATGAGTTTGTACTTGACGAAAAAAATAAAATAAAACCGATTTCCGTCGACAACTTTTTTAGTCGCATCAGAAACCCCTTAAATAAGACCTCGGCTTGGCGGGGAAAACTTGACAAGTTGTTGTGTCCCTAGTTTCAACTGGAACCGCTCGCTACGCGTTCTTGCAGCAAAAACTTTCCAACCACTTGAAAACTGGTTGGAGTCGAGTATGCGCGCTGAATCACAGTTAGCAAACCGTCCGCAACTCGCTGCCAAAACAAACCTAATATTTTGCCTTGCCTTGATTGAGCAGTTTTCGCTTCAAATGACATTAAATTCTTCAATATAAACTATAAATAGAGGTGTATCCGTACAAAAGAAAAAAGTTGGAAATTATGTACAGGTAAACATGATTAACCTGCTGTGAAGTTGAAACTTGATAGGAACACCAATATTTAAGTAATAATCCAGTCAAAAATCATAAAAAAAATATATATTTCACCCTGCTTTTGTTAGCACTCTAATAAACATAGTGAAAGTGAATTTTGAGAGGGGATTCACAATCAGATTCAGAGAATCCGACCATAGACCTTCTCCTACATTTTCAAGATTTATTTCGAATATGATGTTCAGAAACAAGGATAGGTTGAAATTATTTTTGAAGAATAGACATTTTTACAAAACAAGACGATATGAAAGTCCACTATTTTCATTCATTTGGTTCATGACATGGAAGAATGTTTTATTTATTAGATTAGATTAGATTAGAGGTTTATTTCCAACAGGCCTGAAGCCCATTTATGCTTCATTATAATCAACTACAACCCTCTATAGGGTGGAAACTGGTCATACGAATGAGTTTTCCTCTGGTCATCTTGTTCAGCATAACTGATAGAGCACAATATCAGAAATTCAGCCGAATTGACCGATGTTTTCTTTTTCAACCCCACCCCCTATTTGGGGGTTGAAAAAACAATTTGGCCAAAATTCATAATTCGACAAAATAGAACCATCTGCATGACTTTCAAACGTAATTTCGAATTTGATACGCACAAGTAGAGGATGGGGGTGAGGGTTGATTTTTTCACAAAAGAAAAAGGGAATTGTCATGAGCCATCTATGTTAGAAAGGACGATGGAATGTACTCATTAACGTTGGAACATATTTCTTTACCTCGAAATAACCCATCTTCAACCCCTTATAGAAAAAAAATTGTCAATTTTTACAATTTTTTTGGGTAACGGACGATGGATTTTGACTCGTGTCAAATTGGGCTACAACATATACAGCGTGTTCAACAATGATTGTCCTTGCCGCCTTTTCGAAATTTGGCCCGCATCAGACATGGGCTGCTTCAATGAAATCATTTTGGAATACCGTAGTAACGAAATTGATAGACGTCACGTCACACTGACTGATGAAAAATCTGAGGTTAACAGTAGTGCTGTCAACCGGTTATGGTTAACCGGTCAAAAAATTCGAATAACCGGTCAAATTTCGCAAAGGAATAACCGGTTACGGTTAACCGGTCAATAACCGGTTAAAAACCGGTCAATAACCGGTTAAAAACCGGTCACGGTTATCCGGTTAAAAACCGGTCACGGTTATCCGGTTTGACCGGTTATGGTTAACCGGTTTGACCGGTTATGGTTAACCGACTTGACCGGTTACGATTAACCAACCAATAATCGGTCAAGGTTAAAAGGCCAGTTATGGTCCATTTGTTCAAAATCGTTTACGGTTAAAGACGGAGTCATATTGGTGGAATAAGCGTTGCGAAATCAATCCGTGTGGGTTCAAATCATTGACAGATTCTTACCATTTTGGTCTTTTTCGATAGCTACAAGGATGTATTTTGGTTTGAGCCCATTGGAATTTTTTTTCGATTTTGGAAATGCCAATGGGCTTAAACCAAAGTACATCCTTGTAGCTTTCGAAAGAGACCTAAATGGTGAGATTCTGTCAAGGAATAAACCCACAGGGATTGATTTCGCAACGCTTATTTTACCAATCCAACTCCGTTCTTAATTAGTTACTACAATTAGCTGGTCAATCACCGGTGAATTTGAACAACTGGTGCATCATGGTAGGGTAATTATCACAGCGGAGGTAATGCAAAGTTCATCCTTATGATACCACCTATAAGCTGCAAGGCAAGTACACTCACTTACCTATACCTAGTCTTTTGAAAATATGTTTATCAAAATTATTGTGTATGATGGCGAAAATACGGAAAACTTGCAGGTACCTATTTATTTATTTTTTGATTGTTTCGTGTTTAATCGGAAACGTTTTGACAGCGGATAAAGCATAAAAAAATAAGTGGACTTTCTCCAGAAAACTTTGTTCAGAAATGTACAAAAACTGAGATAAAGCCATTCAAAGTTGAGATTAGCATACCGTTTCCCTCACATAATTTCCACACCGTTGAAACAATTTGCCTCAAATTTTACATAGCTCGTCCCTGTTATCTTCCATAATTTCTACGCCACTGACTATTTTGCAGAAATGCCTATAGGCACTTGAATTCTGCAATCAAAATTCAGAAGAAAAAGTTACTCCTGACAAATATTAAAAGCTTCCTTGTCAAGATATTTGAATCCGAATGTTTGAAAAACATGTTTAAAACGCCAATTCCAAGAAATTGAAGGTAATGATCGGGGAAAAGTCATGATTTCTTTACTGAAACAGACTTTCCAGGCGTTTTAAGTTTCAAGAACCATTATTTTAGCTGAGAAGCAACAAGTTTTCGAAAAATTATTTTTTTGGCTCTTGAAATTGGTTTACAAGATTTTTTTCAAACATTATGATTCAATTATCCCGAAAACGAAGCCTTTAAGAAAAGTTGCCAGGAGTAATTTTTTTCTTTAAATTAATTGCCAGTCCAAATGACTAGGCATTTTTGCAAAAGAATCAGTGGCGCAGAAATTACGGGGAGAACAGGGACGAGTCCCCCATTATCCACGCCATTGGACCAATGTACGTGTCGAAACTCAAAATCCTTCAAAGTCCTTGAGTGACAGTTTTTGAAGATTCATTTGATAATCACGTATCCAAAATGTGAGGCGAATTGGCTCAACGGTGCGAAAAGTATGTGGAAAAACGATATTTGAATTTTAACATTGAAGGGCTGTATCTTGGGCTTGATATACGTTTTTGAAAAAAAGGTTTTTAAAAAAAGCCCATTTTTTCATGCTTCATCCACTGGCAAAATCTTCGTGATCAAACAGTTGAACAGGGACACCTGTATATTTTTTATTTTTATACTTATACCAATCAAACTATGAGGAAGAGGTGCGCTTTTAGGGGCTATTGATTTGTATTTGAGTGTTCCAAATTACATATTACAATGACATATTATGGCCGCTCGATTGTAATATGTATTTTTGAAAACTCAAATATGAACGGATAGCCCCTAAAAGCGCACCTCTAACTGCGCTTCTAGCTTGAAAGCGAGATATGAATCATGAATATTAGTATGGGGGCATAGGTCGTAGGTATTATTATGATGAAATTTGGGGTCATCATTCAGAGAATTCACTTTTCCACTTCGTATTTCTGCTGTTCTGGCCATAATTTTGAAAAGATGGCGTTCAAAAAAACATTTTCGGAAAATTTCCGGAAAATTCGTCATAAAATATCATGATTCATATCAAAAGTGAAGGTCTATTAAATTCTCTAAAATTTAACATCTGAATATCACTCATGTGCGACTTACGGTTCTCAAGCTATACCTTTTCAAAGTCAATTTTCCTTCAGAGTTCACCCTGTAGTTGCATAACAACCGTTACCATGATTGATTTTCTGGATAATAATGGTCTGTGGTTGACAACTTTTCATTATTTATGGTCAATTTGACTGCCACGTGGAGCTAAGATCAACTTGATATGCTGATTTGGATGACAAAAGTTGATGGTTCAGGGAGTTCTAGAAGCCATAACCCAAGAACCGGGAGTAGCACGTACACAAGTAAAGTGTCAAATTGTAGAGAATTGAATAAGCTTCCATTCGCATACAAACACTTCCACCTCACATTGACTGAAATAAGTAAAGATATTGACAAAAAATTGTCTTTTGGGCGCCATCTTTTCAATATGGCGGCCAAGACGGCGAATATACGAAGTGGAAAAGTGGAAATTCGGAAAGGGCACCCCAAGATCTACAATACTGCCAAGTTTCAAGAATATCAGATAACCTTAAAAAAAGGCCGGAATTTAGCATATCTTATAAAGACAACTTTGACAGTTTTCCGAAATGACGTTTGTGAATTCAGGTATGAAATAAGAAGAGAATTTTTTTGTCTACAAAATGACGTTCCTGATGTTGGAATCCGTTGGAAAACAAACGAGCTACAGCCAGTTTCTTATTACCAGATAAAGCCCATTTTGGCGCTTCCACCATATTTGCCTGCAGCAGATGTCAATATTCCACCATAATTTTTCATGGTCCTTGATCGCCCAGGGGTCGATTTGGACATATCTCTATATATCTTCATGAAGCTGCACACGGCCAAGCCTATTTTGACCCTATGCCCCCAGACTATATAGAATAACGGTCCTCCTGAAACTCTCTCTTGCATTTTTTGCGTTACCTTGCGCTAAATTTTACCAAAAAATAAGCAAACTAATAAACATTTATAATTTCTATGAACATATACAGGCTCGTACATACCGTCCGTTTTTTTTTCTAGGCCCCAGCTTGTAGCGCCTTTATTATAAGTTTCACACCCATCATATTATATATAATTTGAAATCAGAAGAACAAAATCTTTCGATTGATGGTATGTCAAATTATTTTTGACAGATGTCATTTTTTGACAATTGACAGAATAGTACTTGTGACACACCATTTTAAAGCCCATAAAATTCTTAGGAGAACTGTGTTTTCATTTTTTGAATAGGATGTCTTTCACAGCTTCTGGGGGTCTTTGAATAGGAAAAATTGTTAAAATTCAGAAATACCTGCCCAATAATTAATAGGTATTTTTAATATCAACTGATGATAATATTCTGATTTTGAATCGTCCAAATTAGCGTGAAATTCTATAAACACCTCATCTTTCAGATAGGCTCATAAAAAAAAATCGAGGGGGTCATACCTGGCCACCTCGGATACCATCGCGTTGGGCTGGCATGGCAGTGTGGCAGTTCCAATTCACCGGTCGTCGAATCTTTTATTCAAGGAGCAAGGAGACGGTCATTTCGAGTAGCTTTTTCTGGACATTTTTCGTATTATTGTGAATATTTATTTATTATTATCATTAGTTAACATTAAAAATACCTGTTTCACCTACTTACGTACTTATTGAGTATTCCTGAATTTCAACATTTTTTCCTATTTGAAGACCTCTAGAAGCTGTGAAAGACATCCTATTCCAAAAATTGAAACACAGTTCTCCTCATAATTTTATGGGCTTCAAAATGATATATCACAAATACTATTCTGTCAATTGTCAAAAAATGACATATGTCAAAAATAATTTGACATACCATCAATCGAAAGATTTTGTTTTTCTGATTTCAAAAATATATAATATGTTGGGTGTGAAAGCCATAATAAAGGCGCTACGCGCTGGGGCCTAGAAAAAAAAACGGACGGTATTTCAAAATGCAATGCATAGGTAGGTAAGAATGGTAAGATAGTGCAAAGCCGGTTACAATTACAAATAACCGGTCACAATTGGAGTTTTTAACCGGTTTAAAACCAGTCAATCCGATTAACCGGTCAATCCGATTAACCGGTCAATCCGATTAACCGGTTAAACCGGTCAATCCGATCAACCCGTTTAAACCGGTTAACCTGTCAAACCGGTTAACCGGTCAATCCGATTAACCGGTTAACCGGTTATGGTACGGTTAACCATGACCGGTTATTCCGTATTCCTCAAATTTGTTATCAGTAAGTGTGACGTGACGTCCACCAATTTCGTAACTATGGTATTGCAAAATGATTTCATTGAAGCGGCGCATGTCTAATGCGGGCCAAATTTCGAAAAGGCGGCAAGGACAATCATTGTTGAGCACGCTGTAGAAAAATTAGGGAATTTGATCAAGACCCATTTTCTATAGGAATCGTGCGGGGTCCTTTGAAAAATTCAGCAGAAATGCTTCAAGAATCTATTTTTATTTTTAAAATTGTATCAGAGATAAGCCGGCTAGTGGGGGGTCAATCTTAACGTGACTCCCTTACACTGCGACTGAGACGATTTACTGCGCAGCCAAGTACATGAAGTCACAGCTCGTGTCACAGGCAAGAAAATCGCTCAATAGGGTGATTTCATGTAAAGGGAGTTTATGGCAAAATGTCAATAGTGTCACTGTCATCTGGCAAGTTTAATCCATGTCGGAGTCAACGTCAACCTGACTAACCTCACTAAATACTATTATTTTTACGTGTTTTGTTCACATACTGTTTTGCTCGGCGTTAACGAGATCGAGATTGTGATTTTTAATCATTCTAACAATGTACCTAAAACCTGTTATATGTTATATGTCTCAATGCAATTCACTAACAAACGTCAAAACATAACTCGATCCTTGCGCTGCCTGCCGGTGATCAGGTGAATGAATTTCATGCAATCACCCTATTTAGAAAGCCTATATTGAAGTTGGCCACCCAAAAATTTCAGTTGTGTTAAAACTGCGAAGTGGGTATGGAGCGGTCCAGTTGGCCCCTCTTCCTACCACCGATTCTGCATAAAACGAACTATTATTATTATTATTATTATTAATTATTATTATTGTCAATCGTACAGCCGTGCCTATTGAAATCGACCAAAATGCACTGCAAACGGGAGGCCAAAGTGAAAATTGTAAAATTATTTTGCCCTATACAGGGTGTACTAGCGTTTTTTAATTTAAAGAATTTACCCAGTGGGTGATGATGGTAAATAAAATTGGTTGTCCTTTCAGTCTCCCCACAAGTGTATTTTTAGCGCATTTTCCATCTTGATGAAAATCGCTATTGCAACCGCTTTGTCCGTCCGTCCGTACGTCCGTCCGTTTAATCACTTTAAAATGAAAAACATAAACCCGAAGACATAGCGATCTGATTCTTTCGGTATATAAATAGCTGACTAAAAATGGGAAAGGATAGGCTACTTTTGGTTAGTCGCCGCCCCCAGATTCCGCCCCCAAACGATAAAAAAGTGCAATAAAATAAAAAACATAAACCCGCAGACATAGCGATCTGATTCTTTCGATATATAAATAGCTGACTAAAAATGGGAGAGGATAGGCTACTTTTGGTTAGTCGCCGCCCCCAGATTCCGCCCCCAAACGATAAAAAGTGCAACTTTCACAAATGTTACTGATTGAGATGTTCCCTGAAACATTTAGGAACTGCCAACTCAAATTGTGCAACATTTGCTCAGCCGAACGCTGCCGCTCCCACACGCCGCCCCCAAAGTAAGAGATAAATGAAAAACATGAACCCAAAGACAAAGTGATCCAAGTTTTTCGCTATATGGATAGCTGACTAAAAATGGAAAAGGATAGGCTACTTTTGATATGGCGCCGCCACCAGCTTCCGCCCCCAAAAGAAAAAAAGTGCAACTTTCAACAATTTTCACTGATTTAGCTGATACTGTTACCTCGAACATTTAGAAACTCTTGACTCAAACTGTGCAAGAATTTATTTGCCAAACTCTGCCGCTCCCACACGCCGCCCCCAAAGTGAGAGATAAATGTAAAACATGAACCTGAAGACATAGCCATCTGATTCTTTCACTATATTGATAGGTGACTGAAATTGGAAAAATATAGGTCACTTTTAATTAGCCGCCGCCTCCAGCTGCCGCCTCCAAACAAACAAAAAATGCAACTTTCACAATTTTCACTGATTGTCATATTTCCCTCACATTTAGAAACTCCCAACTCAAACTGTGCAACAGTCACTTTGCCGAATGCTGCCGCCCCCACACGCTGCCCTCAAAGTTAGAGATGAATGAAAAACATAAACCCGAAGACAAAACGATCTAATTCTTTCGCTATATGGATAGCTAACTAAAAATGGGAAAGAATAGGCTACCTTTGACATGGTGCCGCCCCCAGCTTCCACCCCCAAAAGAGAAAAAGTGCAAGTTTCAATAATTTCCACTGAATCACATTTTTATGTTACCTCAAACATTCAGAAACTCCCAACTCAAACTGTGGAAGAATTCCTTTGCCAAACTCTGCCGCTCCCACACGCCGCCCCCAAAGTAAGAGATGAATGTAAAACATAACCCTGAAGACATAGCGATTAGATTGTTCCGCTATATAGATAGCTGACTAAAAATGGGAAGAGATAGGCCACTTTTGATTAGTCGCCGCCTCCAGCTCCCGCCCCCAAACAAAAAATGCAACTTTTAACAATTTTCATTGATTGTTATATTTCCTTAAATATTTAGAAACTCTCAACTCAAACTGTGCAACAGTTTTTTTGCAGAATGCTGCCACCCCCACACGCTGCCCTCAAAGTAAGAGATAAATGGAAAACATGAACCCGAAGACATAGCGATCTAATTCTTTCGCTATATGGATAGCCGACTAAAAATGGGAAAGAATAGACTACTGTTGATTAGTCGCCGCTCTCAGCTCCCGCCCTCAAACAAAAAAATATATTGATGCGCAAAAGAATTTTCATTCAAATCTATTTCATTGGCAAGTACCCCATCCTGATAACACAATATCACAATGAGTTTCGAGTGAAGAAAGTGGGCAAGGAATGGTGTTTCTCCTTCAACCAAATTTCTTTACGTTCACAATATGCCTCTTTGAGAAAATGCGCTACTGAGACTCACGCACGTGAAGGCATACTCACTTGTTTATTAATCAATTCCTTCTTAATTATACTTTACTCTGACTTGTAGACTCTGACGACGAGAAACAAGAGGTTCCCGAAACCGGTCAAAAAATTTATAAATAAAAAATACACTTGTGAGAAGACTGAGACAACAATCAATTTTATTCAGGGTGTACCATTTTGAACACATTTTTGCGGTCAAAAGATGAGGTGTAATACAATGTTTGTGTTGCGATGTGAAGTTAATATATTGACATGTGTTTGGTGGGAATCGGTCCAGTGGAAGGGGCTGAGTTTCTATTTCACCTTAAAGTTTTGCGTCGCTTTGGTCTCTCGGTGGTGGTGGTGCTGGTGGTGCAATGAAAACTTTCAGTGGTGCAATATATTGACTTGTGTTTGGGGAAAAGCACGCGAGTATATACTACGTTCCCATGATGGATCGAAAATTGTTTTTTAGGTTTAAAAACGGTATTGGCATTGAATACGAAAGTGTCACATGAGTGGTTCGAATTCGTATTCAAATCGATTCGAATCTTGTTTATAAACATCTGTCAATGTTGACGCAAGTCTAACCCAACTTATGGAAGAAATTGCAAAGCAGATCAAATCGAAATTAATGCCATCACAACGGCTATTTGATTCATAGTGATATATCAATTTCGTTTTTCTATAACGTACCTTGAATCTGTAGAAAAAAGGCGTCAAGTGGCTTTTGACTGTAGTGCGGCGGTTAACGACCATTTCTCAGAGAAACCTTGCATTTTGTGATAAAAGGATGAAATTTGGCATGTACACTCTACACTCTACAGACTCTCCTCTACTATTTACGAGGCGGACCCCCACGATGGAACCGCCGTGCAGCTGTAGGAATTGCCATTTGCCTACCTTTCAGGGGCAAAAGCTGAAGCCGGTTATCGAGTTGATTCAAAAGTGACGTCTATCAATGCAGTAGACTTTCACAGTAAAACTTCACGACAACAGATGTCAATATTACAAAAGGAATGGGAATGGGAGGGGATAGTTCCAGCCGGGGCAAAGATTTTCTTTTTTGTTAATTTCTGACCAAATTAACAAGTTTGGTGTCTTTTCCGACTGAATCCCATCTCCTTATTTCAAATAAAGTGTTGTGATTGCCATTTGGAAAAAAAAGATTCAGTCTTGTTCAAGAAAAAAAACATTGAAGAAAAAAATCTTTGACTTTTTTCATTTTGACTTTTATCTTAGTTCAAGATTTTCGAAGTAGAAATCCTTACTTAATTCACTTTTTCAAAGCTTCTTGCACATGGAAACCATGTACAAGACCTGATTTTTATCTTATCACGATGATAAGATCGTGAGCCTCATTTGTTCCAAAAGTTGTAAAAGTAATATGCAATAGTTTTCATGTACGAATGGAAGTGTGCGTGCAAAGGTATCGCGGCGATTCTGACAGCTGCACGGTGGTTCCGTCATGGGTGCACATTTAATATCGTAAAGGACAGTCCATAGACCATATATGCCAAGTTTTAGGCTTTTATCACAAACTGCAAGGCTTTGCACGAACACCTCCATTCGTACATGGAAATTAATAAAATTATTGGGCGTTTATTTAGGAACAAATGAGGCTCACGATCTGGTCAAAGTAAAAATCAGGTCTCGTACATGGTTTTCATGTGCAAGAAGCTTTGAAGAAGTAAACTAAATGAGGATTTCCACTTCAAAGGCCTTAGAATTAGGATAAAAGTAAAAAATGAAAAAAGCCTAAATTTTTTTTCCTGAAATATATTTTTTCCAACAAAACAAAATCTTTTTTTTTCTAAAACTGAAATCATAACATTCAATTTGAAATCAGAAGATGCAATTTAGTCGGAAACGACACCAAAGTTGTCAATTTGGTCCGAAATTAACAAATAAAGAAATCTGTGCCGCGGCTAGAACTACCCCCTCCCATTGTAATATTGACATCTGTTTTGGTGAAGTTTTACTATGAAGGTCTACTGCATTGATAGACGTCACTTTTGAATCAGCTCGATAACCGACTTCAGTTTTTGCCCCTGGAAGGTAGGCAAAAATGGCAATTCTGACAGCTGCACGGCGGTTCCATCGTGGGTCCGCCTCGTAAGTAGTCTGTAAGGACAGTCTGTAGAGCGTATATGAGTCATTCAATGCCAAAACGATCACTTTCTGCACTCATGGTGACCGATTTTCATAAATTTTGGATATGTTGTAGAGACATGAAAATAAGTCGACCCGTATTCGCCGGTTTTATTTTATAAATTTTTTTTCGGAAATTCAATTTTTTCAAATTTTCCACTTTTGCCTTGCATCCTACTCTGAGAAAAATAATAGCTCTTTAGTCCAATGTCCGATCTTGAATATTTTTGTTTTGATCGAACCACAAAAGATGAGGAATTTTGGACATTGCACTTTTTTTTTGACAGATGTTGAAAAAAGTATGGAAAGTCACTTTTTCGAAAAGAAAACGGTATACTGAAAAATAGTACATCTTCCGATTTTTCCAATTTTTTGATATATTGTTCTGTGAACTTCTCTGAATCGAGAAGTAATGGTCGCCAGAATGGACATCGCCCAAAAACCCATGGAATGAATTTTTTAAGCGAGCCGCGCAAGCTGATTCGGCGCTCAGGAGTCCAGTAAAATGAGACGATTTTTATGCTGAAGTTGGAACTAACTGAGGGCTCGATGAAAAAAATATGGCAATGTAGAGAATGAAAAACTGAATTAGAAAAACCAAAGTTTCATTTCCAACCACCTCGGGAACCATGGAAAAAAAATGGCGAAGATTAAAAAACATGCGCCGCGATCTTTCTTCTGAAACGGTGAGAGAACGGTGAGAGATATCTGAAAACTGTAAGGGACAAAGTTGTAGGGAATTCAATCATCTACAAAAAAGTCCCTTAGGGCATATGTCTAACTTCTTCAGTTTAACCGTTAATCCCGGTCAAAGTTGCGCGCCGGTCCAGTGAAGTACGCGTGACATTACTCCTTGAATGCTGCGAGAATGGCTAGAGATCCCAAAATTGTAAGCGACGAAGTTGTAGAGAATTGAAAGTTTCTCAAGCAGTTTCTCGATGTCAATTATTAGCTCCTCTAGTTTAGTCGTGAACCACGTTCGAAGTTGCGCGACAATCTTGTTAATGAAGTGGTTCTTTTGGAAAACCTACGACTAAACCAGAAGAGCTAATAACTGGCCTTGAAAATTTTCTAGTGGAACATTCAATTCTCTGCAACTTTGTCGCTTGCAATTCTTGGATATCTCTAGCCATTCTCGCAGAATTCAAAAAGGAATGTCACGCGGACAGTTTTTCCACTTCACTAGACCGGCGCGCAACTTTGGCCGCGATTAATGGTTGAACTGGAGAAGTTGGACATATGCCCTCGGGGACTTTTCTGTAGATTATTGAATTCCCTACAACTTTGTGCCTTACAGTTTTCACAAATCTCCCACCGTTCTCTCGCCGTTTCAGAATAAAAATCGCGGCGCATGTTTTCTAATCTTCGCCATTTTTTTTTATATGGTTCCCGAGGTGGTTGGAAATGAAACTTTGGTTTTTCTAATTCAGTTTTTCATTCTCTACATTGCCATATTTTTTTCATCGAACCCTCAGTTAGTTCCAACTTCAGCATAAAAATCGCCTCATTTTACTGGACTCCTGAGCGCCGAATCAGCTTGCGCGGCTCGCTTAAAAAATTTATTCCATGGGTTTTTGAGCGATGTCCATTCTGGCGACCATTACTTCTCGATTCAGAGAAGTTCACAGAATAATATATCGAAAAATTGGGAAAATCGAAGATGTACCATTTTTCAGTATACCGTTTTCTTTTCGGAAAAGTGACTTTCCATACTTTTTTCAACATCTGTCAAAAAAAAAGTGCAATGTCCAAAATTCCTTATCTTTTGTGGTTCGATCAAAACAAAAATATTCAAGATCGGACATTGGACTAAAGAGCTATGATTTTTCTCAGAGTAGGATGCAAGGCAAAAGTAGAAAATTTGAAAAAATTGTAATTCCGAAAAAAAAATTTATAAAAAAAAACCGGCGAATACGGGTCGACTTATTTTCATGTCTCTACAACATATCTAAAATTTATGAAAATCGGTCACCATGAGTGCAGAAAGTGATCGTTTTGGCATGGAATGACTCATATGCCAAATTTCATGCTTTTATCACAAAATGCAAGGTAGTTCCTACTAACCGCCGCACTACTGTGCGCATGTCTCGATCCAATACGATTGCGTTTCCAAGGATTATTTCGATCCGATCCCGATACGATCCCAGAATTTGCCGAATCGACCTTGAGACCCAAATCGATTTGAATACTGTTTTGCAAGCATTTACAATCATGTAGTTTTCAATCCCGATACCGTTTTCAAATCGATTTCAATTGTCCATGGATTGGAAACGTAGTAATAGTCACTTAAATTATAGGATCTAGAATACTTCTTCAGTGAAGAAATCGTGAACTTTCTTGAACTTTAATCTTTGAACGTTCTTTTAGAGGAATCACCTCCTGAAGTAAACAGGTCAACACTTGAAATGGTCCACCGTAAAATTTGACTCCATTTCAATGACGGTGTTTCAAAAATACTTGACCGATGTGAAAAAAAAAACGCGAAAGAGCTGAATAGCACATTTTGTTGGCTACTAGACAACATGATGTGGTCGCGTTGTTATTGGGTGCCAACGGAAAGACGGTCGAAATGGTCAATTTTTGACCTTCTGTAACTTGTGCAAAAAACATTGCAGATTTTTTCTGAATCTATTTTCAGCCAGTCATTTTCATATATCTCGAAACGCTTTTACAATTTCGAGCGTGTTCTGTTTTGCAGAGGAACTAGGATAGTGTTTTGAAAAAATTTACATTTTTACATATTGACTCTCTCCTCGGCCATATTTGTCACTAAAATTTGGCAGCAATGCATAACATCGCCTAACGAATGGCCTCATAAAAAAATTTGGTTCCACTGACCTCACGGGGAGCTACCCCCGTGTAAACTTGGGACCCTCAAGGTCACCCCCATATGGCGCATGTTTTGACTACGCATTACTCTTTGCATTATGTATTCAGCGTCAATTATTACAGGTTAAATGGTGCCGTAGAGGACAACACTTAATTCTTAATCAACCCTTTTTATTCAGCCAATGCCAACTACTAACCTTAAGACTGTCCTTAATTTTTTCGTATGTGCAATTGTGTAGACGGCAAAAACTTCTTGGAAATGTACAAGTCCTGACAAGCCTCTAAGTACTAACGAGTGATCGAATAAATTTCTCCTGAAGTCGCCTTTGATTCCTGAAAATCTGTCGAGAAAACATGGCTAGCGAGGAGATCAAGGCCTACCTTGAGAAGAAATTTGTTCGATCACTCCGTACATCCCTGACGCTGCTGCACCACAAACAGGCGCTGGAAAGTCCTCTTAAAAACTAAAATCACAAGGGCACTACAATTTTGATGATTTCAAGGAAAACTACCAGAACACTGCTGCTGGAGCGAGATTTGCAGAAGCAAGAGGCAGGAATAAATTAATAATGAACTAGAGGGCTGGGGGGGCTTGGTAATGGTGACTTCACGGGTACCATCATCAAACAAAAAAAAGCAAAAAATTGTTTTCCAATTTTCCAGTAAAATTAGTTATACGTACAATTGCCATAATTTCTGACACAGTAGTAAGGTTTAGGTGGTGGACCACAATATAAATATTATAAATCCAATAATAGGTACTTTTACTGAACCAACTAACCTTGAAATTGTCTCCAATTGTACGCCATCTGTGCAGAGGCGGGATACTTTTTGGGAATCTACAATTCCTGGTGTTGCTACATCCATACCGACCATCAAGGAACAGGCGTTGGGAAGTCCACTTTTCACTAAAATTACAAAAACATATTACGATGATTTCCAAAAGAAAAAACTTGTAGAAAATTCTACTCGGTTGTAAAATACAGAGGCACGCGCCAAACGACGCGACGGGGGGAAAACTGAACTAGAGGGCTGGGCTGGGCTTTGTGACTTCACCGCTACCAACACAAACAGAAATAAACAAAAAATTGAGTTATGTTTCAATTTTGCAATTTTACAATAAAATTTGTCGCGCAGTTTTAGATACGGTTGATATAGGTTTAGGGTGTGTCATACGACAAATTGATTATTCAGCCAACGCCAACTAACTTCAAGATTGCTCTCAATTGTCTGGCATATGTCTAGACGCCAGAGTTTTCTAGGAAATCTGGAAGTCCTGGCAAGCCCCTGCACTACATCCATGCCGCTGATGCACGGCACCAAAGGTTAGGCGTTGGAAAATCAGCTTATCACAAAAATCACAAGGACACTATTATGAATTACGATGATTTCCAGAAAAGCTACCAGATAATGCCGAAGCGCGATTTGCAAAGAAGGCTGGGGCTTACTGACATACTGACTTCCCGCCGCACAGCTCACTAGACAACAAACAAACAAAAAAACAACTGACACTCCAATTTTCGAATAAAATTAGTTGTACAATTGCAGAGATTTCTGACACAATACCTAATTATGTTCAGGTGGTGCCGTACAACACATGAATTTACTAATTAATACTATATAATTGAACTAATTAACCTTGAAAATTCCCTCCCAATTCTTGTCTGGCTTTTGTGTAGCAGCGGGAGACTCCTTGAAATCCTTGTGCTACATCCATGCTGACCACAAGGGAACAGGGGTTGAAATTGGAAAATTCTATTTTCACTAAAATCACTAGGAAACTATGATTTCCAATTTATAAACCTGCCGGAAAATGGCTGCCGAAAAACGGATTTGCAGAAGGCGCGGAGAACGAAACAAGTAAACAATCTAGAAGGCTGGGCTTAGGGACTTTACCGCTGCCAACTTGAAACCAAAAAAACAAAAGAATTTGTTTTTCACCTTTTTTTTTACAATTTTCTAATTGAATTTGTTGCCCATTTGCCACAATATCTAACAGAGCAGTTAGCTGGGACTCGGGATTAGGTGTCGTACAACCAATAATTCATTTCACGAGATTTTTTTGAAATTGAGAAGTCCTGGCAAATCCTTTACTACCGTAGTGTTGCACCACTAAAGAACCGGTATTGAAATATCCACTTTCAACTAATATCATGAAGACACTTACCACTACCTGCTTGATTTCTAGAAAATCGAATAACAAAATTCCTGCTGCACCTTCAACGATCCTTTGAACGGATGCAAGGACTGGCGGAGTGGTCGGCGTCGGCAACGAGTCAACGACCTGCTGGTACTGCGGTACTGCGGTACTGGTAACTTCACACTTCATGGTTACCAACTGCTAAAAAAAAGTTAAATAGCTGCAAATTCAAACAGCCCGTTGCTATTACTTGAAGCAATTTTCAGTTGGCAATTTAGACTTCGAAACATTCAAATTCACGAACCGTACATTTTCCGTCTTGTTAGTAACAAGGATGGTAGGTGTTGGACCACCAACATGTTGGTGGCAACACTGACAACGGCAATGACAGTTGACAGTTCATTCCAACTGTTGGCAACACTTACCTCAGCGCGAGCGTGTCATTATTTCCTTATTTGTCCTTTGATTACTAATGTTTGTTGACATCTGATGCGATGTGATGGTAGTTTTTCGGGTGAAAGTATTGTGGTTTTGTGGTTTTCGTGAAAGCTGGACCTTTCAGAACGTCTTTTGCTCTGTCCCAGGCCGAAATGCGAGTACTTCCAGAATGTTTGAAGAATTGCGTCTTCTGTCTGAGATATCATCATCTCAAGCTTCAAGGACTTCAAGGTTAGTCGAATTATTTTTTCTCCCATCTCCCTCTCAATCTACAATCTACCACTTATCCCGACGACAATAACGTAGCGATGCGTCCCGAGGGGGTCCCGAGCCGAAAGAGGGAGCATCCCTCTTAGTTACCACACACTTCTAAAATTGAAAAGTGTGACGATCATACCGAGAGTTCATAAATTAAATGGGTCAAGGGTGCCTGTGGATTCAAAAACGTCTGTCGAAACTAGCGTAATCCTTTTGTAATAAATTTGTCAAACTTTGACAAGTTACGTTCTATACAGGGTGGTCCGACTTTTATGTCATTAAATTTAAGGATCGATAGAGAATAAAAAATGAAGGGGACTTTCTCCAGAAAACATATTTGAGAAATGCCTAATAACAGAGATACAGCCCTTCAAAGTTGGGAATAAATAATCGTTTTTTTCGCATAACTTTTGAACCTTTGAACTTGAACTTTGAACTTTTGAACACACATTCATCATCATTCATTCATTCAACTGAACACAACAACATTCATTTTTCATTTTCTATTGATCCTTAAATTTAATGACATAAAACGAGGACCACCCTGTATTATTGATTTCTGATCTGCCATAAGTGCACGAGAATACTTCAAGTTCGAAAATACTACTCGATCATGTAGGTTTTGTGCCCTGCCTAGAGATGCGAAGGGTAATATCACCGCCAAATTAACCGCGGTAATATTACCGGTAATTTTGGTAATATTACGTAATATTCGCCTAAGCCTTCGGTAATATTACCTGGGTAACATTACCGGTAATATATTTATATTACCGGTAACATTTACCGGTAATGTTACCGATAATATTATCACCAAAAATTTTCCCATTACCCTCTCCTCACCCTATACTGTGTAATGTAAATGTGTATGCAATATTTCGGATCATTGCGACACAGCATCACCTAGTAGTCCAGTAAAATGAGGCGATTTTTAGGCCAAAGTTGGAACAAATAAGGGGCAGGATGAAAAAAATATGGCGATGTAGAGAATGAAAAACTGAATAAGAAAAATCAAAATTTCATGTCCAGTCATCCCGGGAACCATGGAAAAAAAAATGGAGAAGATGGAAAAACATGCGCCGCAATCTTTCTTTTGAAACGGTGAGAGAACGGTGAAAGATGTGTGGAAACTGTCAGGGACAAAGTTGTAGGGAATTTAATAATCTACAAAAAAAATCCCTGGGAGCATATGTCTAACTTCTTCAGTTTTGCCGTTTATCGCAGTCAAAGTTGCGCGCCGGTCTAGTGAAGTGGAAAAACTGTCCGCGTGACCTTCCTTCTTGGATGCTGTGAAAACGACAAGAGATATCAAAAAAATGTGAGCGACAAAGTTGTAGACAATTGAATGCTCCACTAGAAAATGTCCAAGGCCAATTATTATCTCTTCTAGTTCAGCCGTGAACCACGTTTGAAGTTGCGCGACAATCCTGTTAAGAAAGTGGTTCTCCTGGAAAACTTACAAAAACCCTAGACTCGATGAAAAAACTATGACAATGTAGAGGATGAAAAACTAGGTTCAAAAAACCAAAGTTTCATTTCACACCGTTCCGGGAAATCTAAGAAAAGAAAAAAGAAAAAGTTGGAAAATAGCGATTTGCACTCCCAGCTTCCTCATTGAATACTGAAATAAACGTAATAAATATGGAAAATCTGAACAAAGTAGCTGGTAGAGGATTGAATCATCTATAGAAAATGCCCTGATGACATGTATGCATGTTTGCCGACTTAGCTGCGGAGCGCTATCAAAGTTGGGGTACATGACTAGTGACCCGTCGCATATGTGGTCAAACTGACACGACGTTGCGGTCATCGTTCAATTGATTATAAAACATGATTGAATGATTTGAAAAAATTGCATGCATTGTTAAACGTCTGGTAATTATTGTTGGAAATGTAACTCCGCGGATGAACGCTTTGTTATGTATAAAGTTTCTTGTCGTAGGTGTCACTGTACTATTTTCGTCATATTTCTATTCTAGAAATCTAGGACGAGAGACTAGGTTGCTAGGGAATTTCTGAATTTGTCGTTTCTAATCATATATTTATAGCATCAAAATAGTACGAACTTAGTATCGTGACACTCAGGCTTAAAACTGAGAAAGTACTCGTATTTTGTAACACAATATGTATAATAATTAAAAAACGTGATTCACGTTAGATAATGAGATGTTTTTCAACTGATTTCTGAAGAACAATGATCATTCAACAACAGCTTGGAGATAATAAACAACTGTCCACCTGAACAATGGGGTTGGAAATTGAACATTTCTCAGTTGATGCCTATTAGAACCCAGGATAACGTAGCTCTCGAAAATCTGCAACGGCTGATTCCTTGCAGATGCTTGAAAAACTGCGAGAAGCTTTGTGGATGTAGAAAAGCTGACCTCAAGTGTATCAAGTTTTGCTACCACTGCGGTGGAGCCACCTGTTCTGACGCTTCCTACATTGTCGTTTCGGAAGACGATGATAATGACTACAATGATAATTCTAACAATAAGTAGCTACCCAGACGTTAAACAAAGCACGCAATTCTTTCAAATCATTTGATCATGTTTTATAATCAATTATAAAACATATAATCAAAAATATATAATCAAAAATCCTGAACCTCTTATCGAGTTGAGAGAAGAACCAGCCCCAGGTTTTACACTTCCTTTTCGAACGTGGCGAACACTGAACAGACTCAGAACTGGTGTGTCGAGATGCAACTCAAACCTCGTCAGGTGGGGATATCTGGAAGATGACATTTGCACTTGTGGTTTGCCACAGACCCCTGAACATCTGTTGATCTGCAACAACTTGACAGAATCATGCACACTCCAGGATGTTTTGATTGCTAGCGAAAAAGGCGTTAAAACAGCAGAATATTGGTAACATATTCAAAATATCTACATTGATTTACAATTCCTTCACCTGTTATTACCTATACTTTTGTTTTTGTAATTTTTTGTATTGTTGTACGTACCTGGTGACTCCGGACACGGAAAATAAATAAATAAATAAAATAAATAAATCAATTAAACAATGATCGCAACGTCATGCCAGTTTCACCACATATGCGACGCGTCACGAGTCATGTACCCCAACTTTGATAGCGCTCCGCAGCTAAGTCGACAAAGATGCATACATGACATCACGGGATTTTCTTCAGATCATTCAATTCTCTACAAGCTAGTGTGTTCAGATTTTTCATATTTATTACGTTTATTTCAGTATTCATTGAGGAAGCTGCGAGTGCAAATCACTATTTTTCAAGTTTCTCTTTTTTCTTCTCAGGTTTCCCGAAACGGTGTGGAATGAAACTTTGGTTTTTTAGATACAGTTTTTCACCCTCTACATTGTCATAGTTTTTTCATCGAGTCTAGGATTTTTGTAAGTTTTCCAGAAGGACCACTTTATCAACAGGATTGTCGCGCAACTTCGAACGTGATTCACGGCTAAACTAGAAGAGATAATAATTGGCCTTGAAGATTTTCTAGTGGAGTATTCAATTCTCTACAACTTTGTCGCCTACAATTTTTCGATATCTCTTGTCGTTCTCACAGCATCTAAGAAGGAAGGTCAAGCGGACAGTTTTTCCACTTCACTAGACCGGCGCGCAACTTTGACTGCGATAAACGGCTAAACTGAAGAAGTTAGACATATGGCCCCAGGGACTTTTTTGTAGATTATTGAATTCCCTACAACTTTGTCCCTGACAGTTTTCACACATCTCTCACCGTTCTCTCACCGTTTCAAAAGAAAGATTGCGGCGCATGTTTTTCCATCTTCTCCATTTTTTGTTCCATGGTTCCCGGGATGACTGGAAATGAAACTTTGGTTTTTCTTATCAAGTTTTTCATTATCTACATCGCCATATTTTTTTCATCCGGCCCCTAATTTGTTCCAAGTTAAATCCTTATTTTACTGGACTATAGTGGACGTCGTCTCTCTTTATAAATTCTGTTTTAATTTCACAAATCGCAGCAAATCCGAAGAAATTCACATCAAAAACATGACCTGACCAATAACAAGCATTGAGGCAATAGGTCCCTTCGTTTCGGTTTTTTTGAGTGCGCATGTCTGGCGCGAATTTCATAGTTTCGTACACCAATATTGAAAACTAGCACAAACAAATATTGTAGTGCACCTAAAATTTCACAAATAATTTGGTTGAATGTTAGATACCATTTTTCATATTCAAAGGAAATGTTTCATTGAAATAAATTCAATGATCATTTGTGGAAGTTCAGGAACAACGAAAATGGCAACAGCGCTCAAAACAACAAGACATCGGCGCCAACTGTCACTTGTGACAATTTAGATCACACTTCTCGTTTCTACCTGACCTACATTTCATTTGCTCATGTTTTGACGAAAGAACAGAACCTGTTGAGAATGGCTGTACCGAGAAGGAAGTTCAAAGAAGCTACGAAGAGATGCATTTACGGTATGTATAAAAGTGACAGCCAGGAACCACATACTTAAATAGCTATACCGCTTATGAACCTATTGCGCATTCTGCCGCGCCGCGTAACAAAAGGAGTTAGAGAATGACGCCATTTTGATGGTTAATTTCCAGTGTATCTCAAAATACTGAGCTATATAGCTACCACAAAATGTCTTGAGGGCCGTGAAACTAATCAAACCTTCTGCAATTTTACGATAGCGACCAGTTTTCTCCTCGGTTTTCTCAAGTACCATTACGTAAGTGTATTTAGTTTTCTTTAAATTACAAAATAATCACGTCGAGTTGGATGGTTGGGTGCCACTGTACTCTGAGTGAACGAAATGTCAAGTGACAGCTTTTTGACAGTGTAAATAAACATCACGTAACTAACCGAACTTTTGGACGCTGGAATGATCGCACACCTTTTCTTCACCTGTTGATTCCCACCTGATGTTATTAGTGTTGATTCCACGTACTTTGAGGGAGAAGCAAAATAATATCGTGCTTAGTCAAGTGGCCAAGTAGCGGAGTGGTGCCAATCCACACCACCCAAAATCCCTAAATAACCATCAAGATGGCGGCGCCCATTATTACAGGTGTCGGACGTCTCTCTTGCGCGGTATAGCTATGTAAGTATGTGCCAGGAACCAGTTGTTGGTCAGGCGGCTAGACAGGGCATGCAGCGTTGCCATTCAACTGACTGGTGTACGAAAGTTCTCAAAATTTGGAGCCTTCAAGCATGCGCACCTGCCCAAACGAAGTAGCCTATTATTACGACTACGAGGAACTCTATCTCCGTCTCAGTGGATGGAATAACACCAAATACTTGATTTTGCAGTTCACCACTTTGTGTCTTTGTTGGGGCACGTTGGGTGGGTAGATGCAACGTACGAAAGGGTTTGGTGTAACATTTCTCCGATTTCATTACCTGCTGTTCGAAGATGACTGTCTGTTCTGACTTCGAAGATGAGGATCCAGAAGACCAGGAAGTTTTCAGCTTAGAACTGGAAGAGGAAGGGGAAGAAGGTGACAGCGACTAGTCATTGATTCAATTTGTTACGTTTATATTAATAATGTTCAATTTATTCCGAAAAAAATTTAAGTTCATGTTTAAACAATTACTATAATCCAGAATTTAATGTTGATTTTAGAATGATTCCAATAAAAATTTTAATTTGATGTGATTGACTTATTATTTACAGTTTTATGGTTTAGGGACTACTGGGTTCACCAAAACAAAAATTAGGTGCTTTTTTGAAAGTCGGTATATTACCGAAAACAAAAGTGGGTAATATTACCGGTAACATTCAAGTAATATTACCGGTAATTTTACCGGTAACATTCAAGTAATATTACCGGTAATTTTACCGGTAATATTACCCAAAAATAAATTACCGGTAATTTTGCATCTCTAGCCCTGCCGTGAAAACCACATTTAAAATGTTCCGAAAACAAAAACTGCGACTGGTTTGACAAATTACGATAACCAAAAAATTACAGACATCAAATGAACGATGCTAGCTCCGACAGATGTTTTCAAAGTCATAGGCACTCTTGACCCATTTAATTTATGAACGCTCGGTATTTGTAACATTTTTCAAAGCAAGGACCTGATCTGGCATCGGCCATTCGGCCTCAAATCAAACGTCAAAATAATGTGAGACTTTTATGTCGATTGCAGCTCTCTACTGGCTCTGAAGCTATAGCTAATATGAATCTAAATTGAAATTTAACGTTTAGCGCGGCGGTTAGTGACTGTTTTGGACCTAACCTTGCATTTTGCCATAGAGCATTGGCCATTTGGCACGATTGTAGTGTATAGTAGGCTCACTTGTACTGTGACTTTAGTTGGCTGGGCAAATTTTCTACTTTAGTATTGTAGGCTTGCCGCCATTTTACCTGGTGTGAAACTGACTTCTCTGGAAGTGAAGTTATATTTCTTATCAAATTGATATTAAAATCTTGGAAAACTGACCTTGTCAAGTGGAAAGGCGACTAGAGGGGCGCAGAGCTGTATTACCGTCATTTAGACACCAGAACCCTACGGGGCCGCCTTCAGTTTAAGTCATCTTGTCGACGGCCATTCAAGGCCGACAAAAACTCGCTTCGCCAAGCTCCAAAACGGAAGCAAATTACAAACTGAAGGTACTCGCATGAATCTCGGTCCAATACGCAACTCTGAGCGGCTGGGTTTTTTGAAATTCGGTTTCATTAACTTTTTAACGTGTGTGAAGCTAGCTCGACTGGAGCTGGCTCCAACTCTCAGCTCCGCGTGGAGCCCGCTCTAGTACACTCTGGGACACAAGTCAATCAGAGGCAGAGGGAGCGTCAGGGGGACACAAGTGATAGCCCAACAGTTCCAAAACTTGCGCATGCGCAAAAGCGACGTCGAATGCTACGTTTTGCAAAGCAATTGCAATAAATGCAGTAAATAAGGCAAAATATAAAAAAAAGGTACACACTACACATCCTTTACGAAGGGAGTGATGAAAATTATTGTCCTTCCGCAGGAGTTTAAAATCGCTGTTTTGTATTATTTTGATGTTCGAAACACAACAGTACTACAGAAATAATTCTTTCTACCCCCTTCGCGAAAGATGTGCCCCCTCTATCTATTGACAAGTTTTTCTACGAAATATGGGCTATCAATGTGCAAAAGGTCATTGCGATTTATCATATGGAAGAAGTTTAAAATCGCTGTTTTGTATTATTTTGATGTTCGAAACAACATTTTTTCAGAAATAATTTTTTCCCACCTCTTCGCAATAGATGTGCCCTCTCTATCTTTTGACAGGTTTTTCTACAGAATATGGACTATCTATGTGCATAAGGGCATTGCGATTTATTATATGGAAGGAGTTTGAAATCGCTGTTTTGTATTATTTTGATGTTCGAAGCACAACAGTACTACAGAAATAATTCTTTCTACCCCCTTCGCAAAAGATGTGCCCCCTCTATCTTTTGACAAGTTTCTCTACGGAATATGGGCTATCTATGTGCTGAAGGCCATTGCGATTTATTATATGGAAGGAGTTTAAAATCGCTGTTTTGTATTTATTTGATGTTCGAAACGGAACAGTAGGTACCTACTACCTACCTAAACTACCTAGAAATAGTTTTTATCACTTCCTTCGTAAAGGATGTGTAGTGTGTACCTTCTATTTATATTTTGCCTTATTTACTGCATTTATTGCAATTGCTTTGCAAAACGTAGCATTCGATGTCGCTTTTGCGCATGCGCAAGTTTTGAAACTGATGCGCTATCACTTGTGTCCCAGAGTGTACTAGAGCGAGCTCCACGCGGAGCTGAGAGTTGGAGCCAGCTTTACACACGTAACTTTTTATACGTAAATTCTGCTGCAACTGCAGGCCTGTTGGGATGTTCCTTGTCTTGCCAATAGTGCTTCTTGATTCGTCGTGTCTTTTCGAATGTAAGAGGTGAAAGGATTGATGATTCCATGGGACCCCTTTTTTTGGACGAAGGCCTAGTACTTATTTAGTTTGATCAACCTAAAGTTGAACCGGCTTCAAGAGGTTAGAAATATTTTTATCACCTGTCAAATGTCAGAGCTGCTTTGATTTATTTGTTCATTGGCGAAAATTAGAAACAAGTCGAAAAATTACTACATTTTCCAATATAATGGAAAAAAGCGTCAGACATCGCGTCCCGCAAAAATATTCCGTCTATCTGCAGAGGATATGCGTGAAAAATACGTTCCAAAAGTGGTCCGAACGACGAACGCTAAATGAAGACAGAGCAGCCAACCGCAAAGTTTTGGGGATTTTCTATATTTCAGATTTGGAAACTTGAAAACAAAATCTCACAGCCGACTAGAATCACGGTACAGGTGAACCTACTTTACATATTCATACCTTAACTTCTCAGAAGTGGTGCTCCGATGGCTCGCTCCACTTGCAGTGCAGACTAGATCCACAATTTAAGGACGGAGTTGAATTGGTAAAATGAAGCGTTGCGAAATCAAGTGCTACGGGCTTATTCCTTGACAGAATTTACCATTCAGATCTCTTTTGAAAGCTACAAGGATGTGCTTATTTTTGGATTTTGGGAATGCCAATGGGCTCAAACATCCTTGAAGCTTTCGAAAGAGACCTAAATAGCCCAGGTATTTTAGGTGCTATTCAAGTCAAGGCGTGAACTAATTTATGGTCGGCCAAATTTTTCATAAAACGACAGTAAAGAGTGTCTGCTATAACATACCGAAAGTCCCCTAAGATCCCGTGTCGGCGTCCCCCTTTTTATGGCGTTTTTTCTGATATATGACAGTTATGTTATTAGTATAACACACAGATATTGGGACGCGCGCCTGTCACCCGGAATAGCTCAGTGGCAAAGGCTTTGCTTTCCGATTGATGGATCGATGGTTCGAATCTCGTTCAAGACACAATTTTTTTTTTTCGTGAAAGTGATTTTTCTTTTCTAAAAATTATCCAAGGTATGAGAGTGCTTATTCTGAAGCATTTTCGACTTTTTTCTCGAGAAAATAGATCTATTAATACGAGTTCTGGGCACATAATGAACAATAAGCTGTGATGCCATCATGGCTTTTTCGTCACATTTTCCAACTCATAAAATGTAATTAGTTACCTGTCCATTGCGAAATTGTATTTAGATATTTTCAATAATAATGCTGGACGAGCATTTCCACTTGTCCTTGTCAATCAATTATCAATTATCATTATCAATTTAAAATACAGGTGATTCCAAACTGTCGGGCTATCGTAGGGTGTTGCTAAAGGGCACTCGTTCGAGTACAAATGTGCAAAATATTCTATTTTCGCGATATCCGAAATGTACAATAATGATTAAAGAAGAGTAACAAAAATAGACCTTTTGAAAAGAAGGCCTAAAAAAATAAATGCCAGTTTTTAACCAAAAATTAACTTTGTAGAAACATTTTTGTGTCCATAGGTTAAATAACAAGAATTAATTGAAGAAGTCATCCTCGTCTTCGTTCGTTCGTTCGCCAAAAATTTTGAGGTGCCTCCGTACTCAGAGTTTTGGTGAAGTAGTTTTGTTGGCATATCAAATTTGATCAGGAAAACCAGCTGAATCCAACGGTCTTTACCGCAACTCGCTAGCTTTAACGGATACTCTGAAAATGTTGAACATGTCACGGTTTAAAAAAGAAATAAAGAAACGGTTAATAGAGCGTCCCATATATTCTGTTGCCGAGTTTTTCTCTATGAACTTTTAAAATGTTTTATTTTTTATGTGCTTTCATAATGTTTTCTACTTATTTATTAGTAATGTTGAGGTGTTTTTTAATTGTATTTACTCCTATATAATTTTATACATATACTGACTATGCCGACATCAACGCATTTTGTAACATGCAGATCATTGCGGTAAATAAATAAATTAGTATGAGTATGAGTACTGAGAAAAATGGGTGTGGACATCTTTTTTGAATGACCCGTATATAAAAAAAGGAAGTGGTTCAGATTGTAGATTGTAGATTAGAGGTGGTTGTTTGGTCTCGGAGGATCCTTTCTGCACTGCGACCTATAAGATTTTTTCTGCGTGACCATGCTTCTATTTAATGTCCCAGGAAATCCACCTTGTGTTCAGTGGTTCAAAGAAATGGGACAGTATAACAAGCTAGAGGACAAGTGGAAATGCTCGTCCAGCATTATTATTGAAAATACCAAAAAACAATTTCGCAATGGACCGGTAACTACATTTTATGAGTTGAAGAATGTGATGAAAAAGCCATGATGGCATCACAGTTTATTGTTTATTATGTGTCCAGAACTCGTATCAATAGATCTATTTTCTTGAGAAAAAAGTCGAAAATGCTTCAGAATAAGCACTCTCATCCCTTGGATAATTTTTAGGAGAAGGAAAAAATCACTTTCACGAAAAAAAAATTGTGTCTTGAACGAGATTCGAACCAGCGATCCATCAATCGGGAAGAAAGCCTTTGCCACTGAGCTATTCCGTGTGACAGGCGCGCGTCCCAATATCTGTGTGTTATACTTATAACGTAACTGTCATATTTCAGAAAAAACGCCTCAAAAAGGGGGACGCCGACACGGGATCTTAGGGGACTTTTGGTATGTTATAGCAGACACTCTTTACTGTCGTTTTATGAAAAATTTGGCCGACCATAAATTAGTTCATGCTGAAACTCGATAGTACCTGGGCTAAAATGGTTAATGGTGAGATTCCGCAACACTTGTTTTACCAATAATCACTCCGTCCTAAGGATGAAGTTAAATTGATGGAATAAAGCTACGGTTTCTGAGGACCGTGCGCGACGCACAGCTCACACGCGTTGAAATCTAGCTCATGTATTCAAATGTAAGTGGTTTTCTCAGGTTCTGCTCAACCACTGATGCTCAACTAAGCGCCCAGACAACTCGCCGACGTTGTGCGTTCTAATCTATTTATTTGAATCAGATTTCGATGCAGTCAGTCGGTGTGAGTTACCGAAGGAAGCATCATGAGTGCCAAATGTTCTTCTTCTTCAGATGATAAACTGGTGGATCACGTGAGAAACAATCCTCCACTGTGTCGAGAAAGTAGCAAACGCTATACCGGGACATAATTGTCAAAGACAATATTTGGCAAAAGATCGAAAATGACATGGAAAGAAGTGGTGAGTATACATTGTTGTTCATTCCCAAACAATCTTTTCTCACTGTCAGGGTGAAGGCACCTTCCAATTTTCTTTCAACAAACACTCGAACAAACAATGAGTTTACTTTTTTGTTTTCTGGCTTATGAAGTAATAGTAGCATTTCTTCGTCTCCGTCATACTCGGATAGTAGGACCACTACAGCCTTTATTCTTTTTTATCGAAGACTCATGCCGTATGCCCGTAGCACAGAACAGCCACAGCTAGACTGATAAAGTTCTGTTTTTTGACGTTGCGTTGTAAGAAACCACATCGACGTACGATTATTTTCAGTCGTTGTGACGTTGTGAGTTGTGCGTCACGCACGGTCCTAAGGAACCGGAGTTAAATTGATAAAATATGCGTGACGGAATCAGTCCCTGTGGGTTTATTCCTTGACATAATCTTACCATTCCGGTCTTTTTCGAAAGCTACAAGGATGTACTTTGGTTTGAGCCCATTGGCATCGGCATTCCCAAAATCGATAAATAAGAGACCTAATGTAACCTCCCGGCTTCCTAGGCCTTATCAAGAATTAATTTAAAACATCGTGAGCTTTGGTAATACACCTGAAAAGGGAGATGCCGTCGTCAAGAAACGGGAGTTGAAAAAAAGCAAGAAAAAGTCGGCAGATGTCTGGTAGAAGAACATGAGAGATATGGGTACTTTCACGCTTCAGATCCTAGGGAAGAGAAGATTCACGTTTATTCCGATGTTGAAGACTTCCAGAGAACAGCTGCCGTGTCTCCAGAACGCTCGCAAGTTCATTATTCAATCTGTTTTATAATTGATATCCATTTATGTCAGAAAAATGTCATTGATTCATTGTTGCATTCATAACTGAAATGGGGTAATCACAATAACGTAAGCAATGGAATACACTGTAGAGTGTAGGTCACTGTTGTTTAGAGTTTGAGAAGGGCGAAAGACTCCAACGATGTCACCACGACACCTGTAGGCGACCGCGATCTAACAGTAGAGCCAGAGCTAGTGGGACAACAAGGCGACGACATGTACAGCAGGTGACGGAGCTTTGAGACGTCAAGCTTGTCACAAAACATGATAAAACGGTAAAGCAAATAATCCTCATTTCTTTTGCCCCGTTTGAATGATTCTTTCACTCTCGCATTCATAAGGTCACCCTGATCAATCTTGCCTATCCTCCTGTACGAATGGACTCTTGTTCTGAGGCTAGTATACTTGGTAGTAAGAGAACGCCCTGGGTGATGTCTCGCTCATCCGTGGACCTTAGGCCCATACACCTAATGCTAACTTTCTGGTCGACAGGTATCACCTTGGTGACTTGTAGTCCAGTCTGCACAAGCTGTGATACCGCCTTTTATATAAGATCTATGGATGGGTCCTTCTCCCTGACCAACTACCTAAGATCGTTAGCTGAAAAGGGATGTTAGCTGGTTGCAGGCCAGGTTCTGTGATTGGTAAATAGGAAGCTCAAAAAAATAACCCTTTACCCTCTTTGGCTTGGAGTTTTGAGTAGATACCCCGTTGAACGCTATGCTACCAAGGGCAGACAATCCTTCCTTTCGTGTCTTGCGAGCTCAAGATGCTTTTCCAACTACGTTAGCATCTGTTTTTGTGTCCTCTTTATAGGTACTCGAATATGTCCTGAGGTTTTAATATTTAGTATGGTTCACTTTACAGATTGGGGATATTTTATTGAACATGATTTATCATTATTCATTTAAAAGATGTCCAGCGCATCCGATATTTTATTTAACATGATTTATTATTTTACATTTAAAAGACGTCCAACGCACCATACTTGTCGATGTTTATTTTCTCTTTTTCTTGTATTATAGATCCCTTTGCAATCCCTTTTGTCCGTGCCAAAGAAAAGAGTCGTATGATTGAAAGAGTGTTCTAGGTACCTCCCGAGGAACTAATACCATCTGTTTCAGAAATTTTCTGTATCTCTCGTCTTTCTCTTATTCTCTCTGCATCAGTGACTTGCGCACTGCATTTCGAAATAATGGGGAAGTGGGGTTATTGAATTGATTGCATTTTACTGAATTATTATTAAACTCTCTTGAATTGATATTGCATCGCCTTGATATTGAATTGAACTGAATTTCTATTGCATTTTATTACATATTAAATTGATTTCATTGACTTAAATTGATATTGCCTTACTGACTTGAATTGATATATTTGTCCTTGAAATAAAATTGTTCTTTGTTGATTCGAAAGTCTCTGGTTCTCATTTTCAAGCCTTCACTTACAGGGTACTACCTCGGGTAACTACGACACAACAAAAGTCCTAACAAACACCACTAGACGAACACGAACGGCCAACCTAATTCTTTCAATTTAAAAGGGATTCTTCTTCTTCTTTGGGGAATATTTATTTTTAGAAGAGGAGTGGGCTGGGGAGGTTTCACTAAATGGTGAGATTCTGTCAAGGAATAAACCCACAGGGATTGATTCCGCAACTCTTATTTTACCAATTCAACTCCGTCCTTAGGGCTGTATTCACAGCAGCCCAAAACTATTTTGAGGATTTCTCCCTCTGAAGATGAAAACTCATTTTTTTATACGGTGTACTGAGTGTATTACAAAATTGAGTACAGAGCGTTTTTTCAATTATGTGAAGAAACAATTTTTTTCTCTTTTGTTGAAATTCTTTACAAAAAACCCCTCTGTGCTAAATTTTCTACATCTCTCAAAATTATAAAACAGTCATAATTTTTTCGTTTGTTAAAAAATGTCCCAGTTATCCTTGAGTAACTTTTCTAGTGTTTTAGGGCTATTGGGCTTGTAAGAAAATGTGGGGTAATCCAAGTAAAAACATAGTGGACAAACATTTGATGGAATCCAATTAAAATCTCCATTTCTCTTTATCTTTATTTTTTAAGGAAAAATATTGATACCCTCCGTATACAGCCTTAAGGTGTTGCGGAATCAATCGCTGTGGGCTTATTCCTCGACAGAATATTACAATTCAAGTCTCTTTGGCTTTGGCTACAAGGAGGTACTTTGGTTTGAGCCTATAGACATTTTCAAAATCTGGGTCGAAATCCAAGAAAACTCAATTTTTAAGAAAGTTATCCATGTATTTCGAAAATCTATAGGCTCGAACCAAAGCTTTCCAAGGCATCCTTATTGCTTGTGAAGATTATATGGATCGTGTCCCAATGTCTTCAGTCGGTTCTGAAAAATCCTGAAATTAGTGGTCAGTTTCGTGGAATGACCATTTTCGATCAATCATGGGGCCATGGGTCCTTGACAACCACTGAACATCTAAGGGTTTCTCATGCGACTCAAGACGTGAGTCGATGGAATCACTTTTTTTAGGACTTTTAAAAACAAAATCAGAAAATTCAAATTGGGCATGGGCATGCGGCTAAAATCCTCAAGGATGAAGTTAAATTGGAAAAATAAGGTGTTGCGGAATCAATCCCATCCCAGCGGGCTTATTCATTGACAGAAGTTTACCATCCAAGTCTTTTTCGAAAGCTACAAGGAGGTACTTTGGTTGGAGCCTCAGTTTGAGCCTAGTTACATTTTCAAAATCAAAACATTATTTATTCAAAATTTGAATATTTTTGGATTTTAAAAATGTCTTTAGGCTCAAACCAACGCACCACTTTGTAGCTTTCGAAAAAGACCTGAATTCTAAACCTCTGTCAATAAATAAGCCCGCTGGGATTAATTCCGCATTCCACAACGCCTTATTTCACCAATTCAACTCCACTCTTGAAGAGAAATTAATCTAGGTAAGTACGTTGACACTATTCAAGGCGGCACTCGTAGTTTACTGTCACAATTACATTTTTTTGGCTGTAATTTTAATGTTGCTGAAGCTGAAGCAGCAACAAAACTAAATACAAGCAAGATAGATCTTGGTCATAGTTCTAATTTCAGTGGAAGATCTACGTCTGAGTTGACAAATCATGTTAGCGCAAAGTCCTTTAGCACACCGGTTCTTAACAGAGTTATATTGGTATATAATATGCGTTGCGGATTAACTCCTTGATAGAATCTTACCATTTAGATCGCTTTCGAAAGCTACCAGGATGTACTTTGGTTTGAGCCCATTGGCATTTCCAAAATCGAAAAACAATTTTCGGACGGCCAGTTTTAGATCGTTCACCTTTATCCATGTACATACCAATCAATGCGTCTGACTGCCTCACTCGCTTTTCTTTCCACATAATTTGGTTCCTAATGAAAAACTGAAAATTTACAACTTTTTGGCTTGTGAACAGAATCACACATACGTTTTTTAAACAAAGGGTAATTGATTCTTGAACATTTTCAGGCAATTTCTCTTAAAATTCTCAAGTTTTCCGAGAGTTCTCCACTTCAAAATATGTAACCGGCCTAGCTTATCGAAACTAGACTCAAATGATGGAGCTCAAAATGAATCCCTTATTAGAGAAAATATCTCAATTCTTCAAACTTTTTCTCAAATTTTAAGTTCCCACCCGAAAGTACGTCTCATAATAAAATTTCCATTCATTCCTTGCTACTCGTCGGGAAAGTTCTGGGATGTCACAACCGATTTTTCACTTTCCCGACCCCCCACCAACATGGTAGAGAAAGTATTCTAATCGTGCTGAGAAAAAGTTTTGAGATTTCGCCGGATATCTCCATTTTGAGTGCGTGCGTGCGTGTGTTCGTTTTGTCTATCTGCATGTCTGTCTGTCTGTGATCTTCCTCGATAACTGCCGAACCGTTGACCCTATCGACTTGAAATTTGGTATGCGGACGTAGTTTCTCTCTCGAATGAGCCCATTAGTTTTTGGCTTTCATCTGTCAAACAGAAGTGTCACTATCAACAAATGTCAGAAGCTATATCTCACGAAACTTGACTTGCAGTATGTCATTTGAAAGCCTTCGTTGAGCAATTTAATAGTTGGAGAGATGCAATCGGGGTACCGAGCACTGACTTGAAAGGGTAATTAGGCTTTTGTTCGGCGGCCGGTGGTGCGGGGCTGGGGCAAGGATGGGCTATAGAGGTCAGGTGCTAGTACTCCGAACTCCGACCAAATTTGGAGGACGGTAAATTAGAAGGACCCGACAGTAATGTAGATGTTGTGACACATTTTGAGCGATGACGGGATCGGTCTAATGGTGGGCTCTCTTATTTATTGCTGCGACTAGCTGCGCTGGGTGTAATCGCGTCCCATGACAGGTTCAGTTTTTCCACACGATTCTTCGCACATAGTGCGACAAAAATAATCTAAATTGTTTGCGAGTTGCACCGTTGACAAATGAATTTAGTCGACAGCCAGGCCGGGCATGATTAATGCCCGTGGCTCGTTTTCTATAAAATGAAGAGTAATTTAATTGGAAGCTGCCACCTTCTAACGCGCCAGTACGTTAGATGGTGAGTGGTGAGAGTGGAGAAGAGCAAGAGCTTCCCCAAATCAGAACAGCTGAAGCCGGTGGTCGCGTCGGATGCGGGCAAAAGCTAAATCGGGCACGTGTCTCTATTAGCCTGCTTCACACCGCGCGATTGATTATCATTCAGATTTCTGCTTACCGAATTACTAGTCAAATTTATAACAATGTCGGTCCAATCCTCATTGAAGCTTCGCTCACCACATTATGACGCCGCCCTGTACAGGGTGAGTCATTGATATGGGAAAGCTCGATTTATATCACAACTCAATGGCATTTCAAAAGGTTTTCAGCATCCAGCAAGCCCGAACTTCCAATCGAAATAATCGAAACTCCCTATTGAACCTCGTTAAAATTTTGCAGGCATCACTTCACAGATCAGACTCAAGTAGATTGCAAGTAAATTTATATACCGGGTGGGCCATAAAAAACCGTGCACGGAATTTTTCCTTTAAAAATTTTTATTTCGCCACCGATTTTCTCGAACTTTTCGGCATTGGCAAGCCAATTGAATAGGCTATCATTTCCGTATTTCGAAATGACCGACATACAAAAATTCAAGACACAGAAACAATTGAAAATAGGCCTTCTTTTGTTCTCGTTGCTTTTTATTGAAAGTTACCAGAAAATCAAAACCAATAATGTATTATAGAGGAATAGACCTTTCTAGGTAGTATATTGTTTTTTATATATATTTATATATATATATAGATGTGTAAGATATCCTTTGGCCTCTTTTGTACACATCCAACTTACCCTATAACCTCATTTTCAACCTTTTGGCCTCAAGAGGCTAAAAGGTTGGGTTACAACGACACATCCAAAACCTCCATTGGCTTCATTGGCGATTGCAGCGCCACTTGACCATTTTGAGGCGTTTGAGTGGGGGATTGGAGTGGATGGGCCCAGATGGGCATTTCGACAGTCGAGCAACAACAGAGCAGGGATGCGGCTGCTTGTCGGCCGGCACACACTGTGGTGGTGATCGCAGTGTGATTGTTGGGGGTGCGGTGGCAGTTAAACCCTACAATGATATTATTTGCAACGCACGGTTACCACCTTGGTGTGTGTGAGCCTTGTTCCAGCGCTCAGTCCTGCATTAGGAATAAATGTTTTGCTGGATACCTGAGTTATGGTTTTGTGTTTGCGCTTAGCAGGTGGGGAGAGTGCGAGTGAAAAATAAATTGCCGTGTTTCAACCTAGGACGTTTGGTTCAGAGTCGGATACAAATGTTCTATTTCGGAATTTTATTGCTAGATGTTTATGAGCCTAATCCTGGAAATCAGTGAACATGACCCGTGGTGCTGAATTTTTTTTCCAATCTACCTACTTAGCTTGGGGAACAAGAGGGTTGAAAAATGCCTGAAATGCATTTTTTAATATACACCTACCTAATTTCTATTGCAACAATTGCAAAATTGAGTGTTTGTGCAGTTCAGTGATTGTCACTGATCCAAATTGGTTGTACACATGCAGTTGATTGTTCGACCTCACTGGTTAGAGTGTAAATGATCATCGGGCTCAGAATACACACGAAAACTGTCCATCGGCCTCTCTCGAAATATATTGTCACATCAAAACTGATGTTTTTTGTGAGTCAACTTCTTTGTACACATGCAGAGAACCATCCGGCCTCACCGGTAACAGTGTAAACGATCTTTCGGTCTCATAATATACATCTAAACAATCTATCGGCCTCATTTTCGGAACAAGTTCTTGTATTTGTGGAAATTTAATGGAAATTTTCGAGTTGCTTGAAGTGAAAGAGCATAAGAAGGCTTGAAGACATAATTTCAATCACTTTAGCGGAATGAATCGGGAAAAAACATCCAAGCACGAAGATATCTTCCTTTAGCCTGTCGGTAGGCTCACCGCATTTTTTTTTGGTCAGAAATAGCAACATTTTTTGTTCAAAATCTTTTTTTTTTTCTTAACATGCAATCAGAGGCGGCACAACGGTAAACCTATGGCTAAAACGGCATAGAAAATGATTTGTTCATGAAAAACGGCAAACTTTGTTGTACACATTTAGCAAACCATTCGGCCTCACCAGTAAGAGTGTTAACGATCTTTCGGGCTTATTATACGCAGTCAGGCGCAGACATTCAGGATCAAAATCCAATTGTTTTTCCAAAATTATTGAAAACCACGCGCAAAGTTGATGTAGAGCGTAAAAATATATATATGAACTGTATTGCTTTGCAAAAGGCATCCCTCGAGGCATCCAACTTGGTTATAGACATGTAGCGGGTAATTAAGCCTCATTGGTGAGAGCATCACTGATTAATCGGCCTCGTTTCGCTCCTAACACCCCCTGCTCACCTGATATCGTTTCTTCTTTATTTCCAAGTATTCGCTAATTGTCGAGTCGTTGCACGTGGGACATCGTTTCGACATAATCACAGAGCGCAGTGTAATGGTTGAAATATGGCAAAAAAATATTAAAACTGATGTTTTTTGTGAGTCAACTTCCTTGTACACATGCAGAGATCCATCCGGCCTCACCGGTAAGAGTGTAAACGATCTTTCGAGCTCATAAAACACACCTAAACAATCTATCGGCCCCATTTTTGGAACAACGTCTTGTATTTGTGGAAATATGATGGAAATTTTCGAGTTGCTTGAAGTGGAAGAGCACGAGGAGGCTTGAAGACATAATTTCAATCACGTTAGCGGAATGAATTGGGAAAAACATCTTCAAGCACGGAGACATCGTCTTTCAGCCTGTCGGTAGGCTCACTGTATTTTTTTTTGTCAGAAATAGCAACATTTTCCGTTCAAAATCGTTTTTTTTTCTCAACATGCAATCAGAGGCGGCACCACAATTAACCTATGGCTAAAACGGCATAGAAAATTATGTCTACATGGAAAACGGCCAACTTTGTTGTACACATGCAGAGATCTATCCGGCCTCACCAGTAAGAGTGTAAACGATCTTTCGGGCTCATAATACACATCTGAACAATCTATCGGCCTCATTTTCGGAACAAGTTCTTGTATTTGTGAAAATTTGATGGAAATTTTCGAGTTGCTTGAAGTGGAAGAACACGAGGAGGCTTCAAGACATAATTTCAATCACTTAAGCGGGCTGAATTGGGAAGAAACATCTCCAAGCACGGAGACATCGTCTTCAAGCCTGTCGGTTGGCTCACTGCATTTTTTTGGTCAGAAATAGCAAAATTTTTCTTCCAAAATCGGTTTTTTTCTCAAAATGCAATCAGAGGCGGCACCACGGTTAACCTATGGCTAAAGCGGCATAGGAAATGATTTTTTTTATAAGAAACGGCCAACTTTGTTGTACACATGCAGCGACCCATTCGGCCTCACCGGTAAGTGTGTAAACGATCTTTTGGGCTCATAATACACATCTAAACAATCTATTGGCCTCATTTTCGGAGCAAGTTCTTGTATTTGTGGAAATTTGATGGAAATTTTCGAGTTGCTTGAAGTGGAAGAGCACGAGGAGGCTTGAAGACATAATTTCAATCACTTCAGCGGACTGAATTGGGAAGAAACATCTCCAAGCACGGGGACATCGTCTTTTAGCCTGTCGGTAGGCTCACTGCATTTTTTTGGTCAGAAAAAGCAACATTTTTCGTTCAAAATTGTTTTTTTTCTCAACGTGCAATCAAAGGCGGCACCACGGTTAACCTATGGCTAAAACGGCATAGGGAATGATTTTTTTATAAAAAACGGCCAACTTTGTTGTACACATGCAGCGACCCATTCGGCCTCACCGGTAAGTGTGTAAACGATCTTTTGGGCTCATAATACACATCTAAACAATCTATTGGCCTCATTTTCGGAGCAAGTTCTTGTATTTGTGGAAATTTGATGGAAATTTTCGAGTTGCTTGAAGTGGAAGAGCACGAGGAGGCTTGAAGACATAGTTTCAATCACTTTAGAGGACTGAATTGGGAAGAAACATCTCCAAGCACGGGGACATCGTCTTTTAGCCTGTCGGTAGGCTCACTGCATTTTTTTGGTCAGAAATAGCAACATTTTTTGTTCAAAATTGTTTTTTTTCTCAACGTGCAATCAAAGGCGGCACCACGGTTAACCTATGGCTAAAACGGCATAGGGAATGATTCTTTTTATAAAAAACGGCCAACTTTGTTGTACACATGCAGCGACCCATTCGGCCTCACCGGTAAGTGTGTAAACGATCTTTTGGGCTTAATGCACACCCAAGTGCAGACTTTGAGGTTCACAATCAAATTGTTTTTCCAAAATCGTGAAAAAATTAGGCGCACAGTTAATATGTATATAACTAGTCGTCGCGGTACGGGCCTAAAATCGTCCAAGTTCTGCACTTCTAACGATTTCGATTATTTTTGGCACAGATGATCATTGGACCTATTCAAGCTTTTTGACCCGCAGCACCACCAAATTTGCCCCTCAGGAACGGAGGGGTGGGGGTATCTTCAGAATTTGAAGCTCCAGGTCTGGTATGTTCCAAAGAAGACCCACAATGGCAAGTGAGTAGTCATTTTCGAATGATTTTTATTCGCCGATATCGATTCTCACGTGAAAAATGAGTTGCGCGATCATTTGACAAAGAGAATTGGTAATAATAAGAGATAAAGTTGAAATCAAGTGGTCATCTACTGAACTCTGTGGGAACTTGTTTTTTTGTGATAAATACATGAAACTTGGTAGGGCTGTTCATTATTACTTACTTTCCAAATATGGAGGGAGCACCACGCGTTCCGACGCATGACGTCGCGACGCAATATCAAAAAACATAGTAGTCGTCATTTCCAAAATAGTCGATATATTATCATGATTTATTTGATTCCTTTCATCAAACCATATGCTTTCGAGATTCAATAACATATTTCTGTCGACTTGGGGAAACGCTGGGCTACCAGTGGTGAGTCAGGTGTCTGCTAGAGGGAACTGTGAGGTTTCTTTACCCCCAAATTTCCAGGGTCAACATCTTCGGATAAAACTTTTTTTAAGTTTGTCCATACGGATGATTATGTCATTTGGTCAACACTCTCCATGTTTCGTCCTTCTAAGGACTCCTCAGTATGGTTTATACAGATTTCGCAACCGCGCCAGATCATTCAGACTACCTAGTGAAGTAACCGATTTTGGAACACCGTTTTGTTTGAAATGGGTGAAAAAGGAGTAAATGCAATTTCTGCGATTCTACTATTAGGGTATGAATAAAGTCAGCCGAATATGAATGAAGTAAATACGTCTGAAAAAAGCACTAATATAAAAAACTTGAATTTCACTTAGCCCAAAAGATGGTTCGGTAATGTGGAATACCCCTATATCCGAATGTGGACAACTGCATTCTCTGCGAAAAAGAAAAGGGTGTTCCATATTTGGTCCGATATTCCACAATAATAATAAAATCAATGAAGCCCGCTAGTCGAGTGGAATACGTGAGCGCTCGGCAAGTGGAGCTCCCGGGTTCGATTCCCGGCACAGTGCTTTGTGCTATAGAAACAAAGTTTCTCAGCTTGTGATATTAGGGAATCAAATTCAGCAAACTCCTATGACGTAAGAAATGCCGATAAGGATAAAACAAACAAATAAACAGACAATAATGGTTCAATCATTTGATACGGTCTCATACAAAGCGATTTCTTTCTTTCAGTACGGTGACATCGATATTAACAGGTGATTAATCGTTATAATAATTTATAGTTTAGTTTGTAAGAGCTGTGTAACCCGAGTATGTACCTAATATGGTACAACATTAAAGATCACTTTTTTCCAGTAATCAAAAGTACCTTTCTGAGATCCTTTCATTTGACCGCTAGATTTGTATAAACATACCTACTGAGGAGTCCCTAGAAGGACAAAACACAAGAAATGTTAACCAGATAACATATTCGTATGGACAGACTTCAAAATAGTTTTATCCTTGGTTTTATCCGAAGATGTTAACCGCGGGGGGGGGGGGGGTGAAGAAACCCCACAGTTCCCCTTACAGGCACCTGGTTTACCACTGGTAGCCCACCGTTTTCCCAAATCTACAAAAATATGTTATTGAATCTTGAAAGCATATGGCTTGATGGAAGAAATCAAAGAAATTAATGAAATTATAATATTCCTATCGACTGTTCTGGAAATGGCGACCACTGCTTTTTGATATTGTGTCGCAACGTCATCCGTCGGAACGCGTGGTGCTCCCTCCATATTTGGGGAGTAAGTAATAATGAACAGTCACACCAAGTTTCATGTATTTATCACAAAGAACAAGTTTCTACAGAGCTCAATAGATGACCACTTGATTTCATCTTTATATCTTATTATTACCAATTATCTTTGTCAAATGATTTCGCAACTAATTTTTCACGTCAGAATCGACATCAGCGGATGAAAATCATTCGAAAATGACTACTCACTTGCCTTTGTGGGTCTTCATTGGACCATACTAGACCTGGAGCCTCAAATTCTGAAGATACCCCCACCCCTCCGTTCCTGAGGGGCAAATTTGGTGGTGCTGCGGGTCAAAACGCTTGAATAGGTCCAATGATCATCTGTGCCAAAAATAATCGAAATCGTTAAAAGTGCAGAATAATTTGGTGTACCGCTACGACTAAACATAAAATTTAATAGAAACTGTATTGCTCCGCAAAAGGCGACCAACTTGGCTGTACACATGTAGCAGATGGTTTGGACTCATTGGTAAGAGCGTAACCAATCAATCGGACTCGTTGTGTTCCTAGCACCTCCTGCACTCCTGATACCGTTTCTTCTTTATTTTCAAGGAGTCGTATCTGTCAAGTTGTTGCAGTGCAGATGAGAGAACGCGGGGAGGCTTCTAGACATAATCTCAGACCATATTCATCTTCCAATATGGGATTTAAAAAGACAAAAGTTCAATACATATATAAATATCTCCCTTTAGATTGTCGGTGGGCTCTCCTTTTTTTTTTGTCAAATAATACCAGCGTTTCAAGTTTAGAATCGATTTTTTCCATCAAACAGAGGCCGCGGTGCCTCGGTTTAAAACTGACAAGAAAGAAATGAGAATCGATTTTTCTTGTGGGTAACGGCCAACTTCGTCGTACACATGCAGCGATCCATTTTGCCTCCCAGGAAGAGTATAAACGATCTTTCGGTCTCATAGTACACATCTAAACAATCTATCGGCCTTATTTTTGGAACAAAGTCTTGTATTTGTAGAAATTTGATAGAAATTTCCAAGTTGCTCGAAGTGGAAGAGCACGAGGAGGCTTGAAGTGATAATTTCAATCACTTTAGCGGAATGAATTGGGAAAGAAACATCTTTAAGCACGGAGACATCGTCTTTTAGCCTGTCGGTAGGCTCACTGCATTTTTTTGGTCAGAAATAGCAACATTTTTCGTTGAAAATCGTTTTTTTTTCTCAACATGCAGTCAGAAGCGGCACCACGGTTAGACTATTGCTAAAACGGCGTAGAAAATGATTTTTTTACGAAAAACGGCCAACTTTGTTGTACACATGCAGAGATCCATCCGGCCTCACCGATAAGAGTGTAAACGATCTTTCGGGCTCATAATACACATCTAAACAATCTATTGGCTTAATTTTTGGAACAAGTTCTTGTATTTTTGGAAATTTTATGGAAATCTTCGAGTTGCTTGAAGTGGAAGAGCACGAGGAGGCTTGGAGACATAATTCCAATCACTTTAGCGGAATGAATTGGGAAAAAACATCTTCGAAGACGGAGACATCGTCTTTTAGCCTGTTGGTAGGCTCACTGCATTTTTTTGGTCTGAAATAGCAACATTTTTCGTTGAAAATCGTTTTTTTTCTTAACATGCAGTCAGAAGCGGCACCACGGTTAGACTATTGCTAAAACGGCGTAGAAAATGATTTTTTTACGAAAAACGGCCAACTTTGTTGTACACATGCAGAGATCCATCCGGCCTCACCGATAAGAGTGTAAACGATCTTTCGGGCTCATAATACACATCTAAACAATCTATTGGCTTAATTTTTGGAACAAGTTCTTGTATTTTTGGAAATTTTATGGTAATCTTCGAGTTGCTTGAAGTGGAAGAGCACGAGGAGGCTTGGAGACATAATTCCAATCACTTTAGCGGAATGAATTGGGAAAAAACATCTTCGAAGACGGAGACATCGTCTTTTAGCCTGTTGGTAGGCTCACTGCATTTTTTTGGTCTGAAATAGCAACATTTTTCGTTGAAAATCGTTTTTTATTCTTAACATGCAGTCAGAAGCGGCACCACGGTTAGACTATTGCTAAAACGGCGTAGAAAATGATTTTTTTACGAAAAACGGCCAACTTTGTTGTACACATGCAGAGATCCATCCGGCCTCACCGATAAGAGTGTAAACGATCTTTCGGGCTCATAATACACATCTAAACAATCTATTGGCTTCATTTTTGGAACAAGTTCTTGTATTTTTGGAAATTTTATGGAAATCTTCGAGTTGCTTGAAGTGGAAGAGCACGAGGAGGCTTGGAGACATAATTCCAATCACTTTAGCGGAATGAATTGGGAAAAAACATCTTTGAAGACGGAGACATCGTCTTTTAGACTGTCGGTAGGCTCACTGCATTTTTTTGGTCAGAAATAGCAACATTTTTCTTTCAAAATCGTTTTTTTTTCTCAACATGCAACCAGAAGGGGCACCACGGTTAGCCTATTGCTAAAACAGCGTAGAAAATGATTTTTTTATGAAAAACGGCCAACTTTGTTGTACACATGCAGAGATCCATCCAGCCTCACCGGTAAGATTGTAAACGATCTTTCGGGCTCATAATACACATCTAAACAATCTATTGTCCTCATTTTCGGAACAAGTTTTTGTATTTGTGGAAATTTGATGGCAATTTTCGAGTTGCTCAAAGTGGAAGAGCACGAGGAGGCTTGAAGACATAATTTCAATTACTTTAGCGGAATGAATTGGGAAAAATCATCTCCAAGCACGGAGACATCGTCTTTCAGCCTGTCGGTAGGCTCACTGTATTTTTTTGGTCAGAAATAGCAACTTTTGTCACTCAAATTCGGTTTTTTCTCAACATGCAATCAGAGGCGGCACAACGGCTAACCTATGGCTAAAACGGCATAGAAAATGATTTTTTTTTTATAAAAAACGGCCAACTTTGTTGTACACAGGCAGCGACCCATTTGGCCTCACCGATAACAGTGTAAACAATCTTTTGGGTTTATATACACACCCAAGTGCAGAATTTGAGGCTCACGATCAAATTGTTTTTTCAAAATCGTGAAAAAACTAGGCGCACAGCTAAAATGTATATAGCATAAAATTTGATAGAAACTGTATTGCACCGCAAACGGCGACCAACTTGGCTGTACACATGTAGCAGATCGTTTGGACTCATTGGTAAGAGCGTAACGAATCAATCGGGCTCGTTGTGTTCCTAGCACCTCCTGCACTCCTGATACCGTTTCTTCTTTATTTTCGAGGAGTCGTATTTTTCAAGTTGTTGCAGTGCAGGTGGAAGAGCGCGGGGAGGCTTCTAGAGATAATCTCAGACCATCTTCATCTTCCAAAGTGGGATTTAGAAAAAAAAGTTCAATACGTATATATCACCCTTTAGATTGTCGGTGGGCTCTCCATTTTTTTTGTCAAATAATACCCGCGTTTCAGGTTTAGAATCGATTTTTTTTATCAATCAGAGGCCGCGGTGCCTTTGTTCGAAACTGACAAAAAAGAAATGGAAACTGATTTTCCTTGTGGGTAACGGCCAACTTCGTCGTACACATGCAGCGATCCATTTTGCCTCACCGGTAAGAGTTTAGACGATCTTTCGGGCTCATAATACACATCTTAAAGATCTATCGGCCTCATTTCCGGAACAAGTTTTTGTATTTGTGGAAATTTGATGGAAATGTTCGAGTTGCTTGAAGTGGAAGAGCACGAAGAGGCTTGAAGACATAATTCCAATCACTTTAGCGGAATGAATTGTGGAAAAAACATCTCCAAGCACGGAGACATCGTCTTTTAGCCAGTCGGTAGGCTCACTGCATTTTTTTGTCAGAAATAGCAACATTTTTCGTTCAAAATCGTTTTTTTCTCAACATGCAATCAGGACGTCACCACGGTTAACCTGTGGCTAAAACGGCATATAGAATGTTTTTTTTTATGAAAAACGGCCAACTTTGTTGTACACATGCAGAGATCCATGCGGCCTCACCGGTAAGAGTGTAAACGATCTTTCCGGCTCATAATACACATCTAAACAATCTATCGGCCTCATTTTTGGAACAAGTTCTTGTATTTGTGGAAATTTGATGGAAATTTTCGAGTTGCTTGAAGTGGAAGAGCACGAGGAGGCTTGAAGACATAATTTCAATCAGTTAAGCGGAATGAATTGGAAAAAAACATCTCCAAGCACGGAGACATCGTCTTTCAGCCTGTCGGTAGGCTGACTGCATTTTTTTGACCAGAAATAGCAACATTTCCTGTTCAAAATCGTTTTTTTTTTCTCAACATGCAATCAAAGGCGGCACCACGGTTAACCTATGGCTAAAACGGCATAGAAAATGATTTTTTTTTATGAAAAATGGCCAACTTTGTTGTACACATGCAGAGATCCATCCGGCCTCACCGGTAAGAGTGTAAACGATCTTTCGGGCTCATAATATACATCTGAACAATCTATCGGCCTCATTTTCAGAACAAGTTCTTGTATTTGTGGAAATTTGATGGAAATTGGATGAAAATTTTTGAATTGCTTGAAGTGGAAGAGCACGACGAGGCTTGAAGACTTAATTCCAATTACTTTAGCGGAATGAATTGAGAAAAAAAAACATCTCCAAGCACATAGACATCGTCTTTTAGCCTGTCGGTAGGCTCACTGCATTTGTTTGGCCAGAAATAGCAACATTTTTCGTTCAAAATCGTTTTTCCCCCCCTCAACATGCAATCAAAGGCGGCACCACGGTTAACCTATGACTAAAACGGCATAGACAATAATTTTTTTCCATAAAAAACGGCCAACTCTGTTGTACACATGCAGCGACCCATTCGGCCTCACCGGTAAGAGTGTAAACGATCTTTTGGGCTTATATACACACCCAGTTGCAGACTTTGGAGTTCACAATCAAATTGTTTTTCCAAAATCGTAAAAAAACTAGGCGCACAGTTAATATGTATACAGGGTGGTCCTCGTTTTATGTCATTAATTTTAAGGATCAATAGAAAATGAAAAATAAAGGGGACTTTCTTCAGAAAACATATTTGAGAAATGCCTAATAACAGAGATACAGCCCTTCAAAGTTGGATATAAATAATCGTTTTTTTCGCATAACTTTTGAACCGTTCAACCGATTTCATTCAAAATAGAACCAAAGGTTTACTGTAGCTATCCCCTGTCGAACAATTATAACAAGTTCCATAAAAAAGTTTCAGGGGCTTGAACATTAGGGGGTGACCCTACTTTTCCTCCCCTATTTTTCGCCCCCCTAGTTATTTTTGGAAATTGTTCATAATTTTGAATTCTATGTTCAATTTAAAAGAAAAAGTCACTCTTGCAAAATTTTGATTAGAGGCTTCGTTCAGGAGATATTTGAGTTTGAAACTTTGGAAAACATCCCGAAATCGCCACTTTCCAGAACCCAAATTGTTTTTTTCCTGAAAATTTCCCGTGTTTTGGAAAAAATGGTGGTTTATCAACTTAGAAACATTAGAAAACCTATTTCAGCTGAGAAATCATGAGTTTCTTTGAAATTTAATTTTTAGACCTTTGAAAGTAGCGATTTCGGGATGTTTCCCAATATTTCAAACCCAAATATCTCCTAAACGAAGCCTCTAATCAAAATTTTGCAACAGTGATTTTTTCTTCAAAATTGAACGTAGAATTCAAAATTATAAACAGTTTCTAAAAATAACTAGGGGGTGAAGAATAGGGAGGGGGGGTAAGTAGGGTCACCCCTTAATGTCTAAGCCCCTGAATTTTTTTTTATGGAACATGTTATGATTGTTCGACAGGGGATAATTTCAGCAAACCTTTGGTTCTATTTATAATCAAATCGGTTGAACGGTTCAAAAGTTATGCGAAAAAAACGATTATTTATTTCCAACTTTGAAGGGCTGTATCTCTGTTATTAGGCATTTTTCAAATATGTTTTCTGGACAAAGTCCCCTTCATTTTTCATTCTCTATCGATCCTTAATTTTAATGACATAAAAGTCGGACCACCCTGTATAACATAAGATTCGATAGCAACTGTATTGCTCCGCAAAAGGCGACCGACTTGGCTGTACACATGCAGCAGATCGTTTGGACTCATTGGTAAGAGTATAACCAATCAATCGGGCTCGTTGTGCTCCTTACACCTCCTGCACTCCTAATACCGTTTCTTCTCCATTTTCGAGGAGTCGTATCTTTCACGTTGTCGCAGTGCAAGTGAGAGAACGCGGGGAGGCTTCTAGACATAATCTCAGACCATTTTCATCTTCCAATATGGGATTTAGAAAAAAAAAAGTTTGATACGTATTTATCTCCCTTTAGGTTGTCGGTGGGCTCTCCAATTTTTTTTTTGGCGAATTATACCAGCGTTTCAGGTTTAGAATCGATTTTTTTTATCAATCAGGTGCCTCGGTTTAAAACTGAAAAAAAAAATTGAAGTGATTTTTTTTTGGGTAACGGCCAACTTCATCGTACACATGCAGTGATCTATTTTGCCTCACCGGGTCTCACCAGTCAGAGTGTAAACGATATTCCGGGCTCATAATACACATCTAAACAATCTATCGGCCTCATTTTCGGAACAAGTTCTTGTATTTGTGGAAATTTTATGTAAATTTTCGAGTTGCTTGAAGTGGAAGAGCACGAAGAGGCTTGAAGACATAATTCCAATCACTTGAGCGAAATGAATTTTGGAAAAAACATCTCCAAGCACGGAGACATCGTCTTTTAGCCTGTCGGTAGGCTCACTGCATTTTTTTTGTCAGAAATAGCAACATTTTTCGTTCAAAATCGTTTTTTCTCTCAACATGCAATCAGAGACGGCACCACGGTTAATCTATGGCTAAAATGGCATATAGAATGATTTTTTTTATGAAAAACAGCCAACTTGGTTGTACACATGCAGAGATCCATGCGGCCTCACCGGTAAGAGTGTAAATGATCTTTCCGGCTCATAATACACATCTAAACAATCTATTGGCCTCATTTTTGGAACAAGTTATTGTATTTGTGGAAATTTGATAAAAATTTTCGAGTTGCTTGAAGTGGAAGAGCACGAGGAGGCTTGAAGACATAATTTCAATCAGTTTAGCGGAATGAATTGGAAAAAAACATCTCCAAGCACGGAGACATCGTCTTTCAGCCTGTCGGTAGGCTGAATGCATTTTTTTTGACCAGAAATAGTAACATTTTTCGTTCAAAATCGTTTTTTTTTTCAACATGCAATCAGAGGCGGCACCACGGGTAACCTATGGCTAAAACGGCATAGAAAATGATTTTTTAATGAAAAGCGGCCAACTTTGTTGTATACATGCAGTGATCCACTCGGCCTCACCGTTAAGAATGTAAACGATCTTTCGGGCTCATAATACACACTCAAACAATCCATCGGCCTCATTTTCAAAACAAGTTGCCGTATTTGTGGGAGTTTATCGGAAACAACTTTTGCTGCTGGAAGTGGAAAAGCAAGAGGTTGCTTCTAGACATACTCTCAATCACCCTTGCGAAATAAATCAAAGAAAAAGCATTACCTAATTCGAATATATCGCTCTTCAGCCTTGCAGTATGTTCACTGCATTTTGATTTTTATCAAAAGTTGCAGTCTCTTTTTGTTTAAATCAATTTTTTCTCAAGAATCAATCAGAAGCGGTGCCACAGTTGAAGTAAGGCAAAATCCACAAAAAAAAAACTGATATTTTTCAATTGAAAACCGCCAACTTTGTTATATACACATGTATCCATCCATTCAGCCTCACCAGTAAAAGTGTTCACGTAATTTTGGGCTCATAATACACACCTAGACAATCCATCGGCCTCATTTTTGAAACAAGTTGTCATATTTGTGATATTTTTCTTGATAATTTTTGAGTTGCTGGGAGCACGAGGATGCTTCTAGGCATAATCACAATCACTCTTGCGGAATAAATTGAAGGAAAAGCATATCAGGGGTCGCGGTGCCACGATTGAGAACTGACAAAAAAGGAATGAAAACAGATTTTTCTTGTTAGTAACAGCCAATTTCGTTGTACACATGCAGCGATCCATTTGGCCTCACCGGTAAGAGTGTAACCAATCAATCGGGCTCATTCTACTCACACCTCTTGCTCTCCTGATGTCATTTTTCCTTTATTTTCCATTTTCTTGCGTTTTATGAGAGCCCTGTGCCTTTTCGGCACTCAAATTATGTTGTCGGACCAGCAACTCATTCTCCTCCACCCTCTAATAATCTCATCTCGTCAAGTTGTGATAATAAAAATGGGAAATAATCGTTATTCCCAAAATATGCGCCAGAATGTCGGCAACCAGATATACTTGAGGTGCATTTTGAATGGTGTCAGTTCCAGATTTGGCCGCGAAGCCAGAAGATACATAAGCTGATGATCAAGTCCTGAGGCCAATTGATGTGATAGATATCTATATATATATATATATATATATATATACAGAGGAGTGCATAAAAAACGGCCACCGCTGTAGCATCGTCATTCCTTATCCGATATTCAAATATCAATTTGAATGGTATAATGCCTTCTATGATTCGACAGTAAAAAATATATTTTTTATTATGATGCTTCTGAGCACTGGCAGTCAATTTTTGTTTTTCAAGTGGCAACTATATTTTTTTAATTTTTTTTTTTTTTGATTTCTTACAATTACCTGAATACAATGATGCATCAATATCACACTTTTTGTTATTGAACACGAAGAAAAAAAATCAAACTGCGAAATTTTCACAAACAACAGTATCGTCAGAACACCCACGATATGCACGCAATCCGGTAAGCTGGGTGCAAAATGATGTTCAAAAGCACATAGTAGGTCAAGCCTTTGGTTTTTCAAAATGTAAATGTCAAAATGTTTTCAAAATCCGAAAGAAGCTGTCCGTCTCTTAGACTTGTTTATTCTCTATTTTTAGCTTACTATTTTATATCTTTTCAAGTGTGTATTGTGGAAATGAAAAATCAATAAGACGTTTTTGTCCTGACAGGTCACAATACCTACTTGAAAATGTGTAAAATAATAAGCTGAAAAAAGAGAATAAAGACGTCTTAGAGACGGACAGCTTCTTTTGGATTTTGAAAACATTTTGACATTTACATTTTGAAAAATCGAACGCCTGACCTACTATGTGCTTTTGAACATCATTTTGCAACCCAGCCTACCAGATCGCGTTCATGTCGTGGGTGTTGTGATGCTACTGTGATGTGTAAAAATTTCGCAGTTTCAATTTTTTTTCTTGGTGTCCAATAATAAAATGTGTGATATTGATGCATCATTATATTCAGATAAGCATAAAAAATCAAAAGAGAAATCAAAAAAATATTGTTGCCATTTGAAAAACAAAAGTTGACTATCAGTGCTCAGAAGCATCTTAACAAAAAAAAAATTTTTCACTGTCGAATCATAGAAGACATAAAACTTTTTAAACTGGTTTTTGAATTTTGAAGATCGGATCAGGAATAACGATGCTACAGCGGTGGCCGGTTTTTATGCACTCCTCTGTATGTTTGTACTGTTTATATTATATAAATATATTATTAGGTGAGGTACATACATTACACTTGGGGCCAATATTTTCACACGAGATACCTTCCGATTACCATACCACAAAAAACCATGGGGTATCTGTGGTATTCAACTTCCAGGCAAAGCTATATGGAAATGAAAATACCGGTCCTTGAAAACTAAAGAACCATGTCCAAACTCATTGAGTAAAACAAAAAAACTCTACTAAATTGAAAAAAATAATTTTTACTCGGCAAGTAATTTTTGATTATTTGCATTATGCAATGCAACTGCAATGTTTTATTTATGCAAAATAAATTCAAAAAAATACTAAAATGGGTGCCATATGGATCAAAATGATGATGTACTTACTTGAATATAACCTGGTGTTTCTTGCATTGACTTTATTTTTCACTTAGCTGAGGTGAAAAGTTGCATCATTTGAGAAATCCCGATAATCCCGGGATCACGGGATTTGAAATTTTCAATCCCGAAATCGAAATTGTCTTGTTCAGGTGGGAGTTCCAGGTGAGTTTTCTATCCAGGATGATTCCCAGATATTTGACCTCCTCGGAAAACCCAATTTTAGTTCCTCTCAGTACCGGAGCAGTCAGTTCGGCTTTTCTGCGGCGTGTGAACGGAACTATCACAGTTTTGGCCGGGTTGATGCTAAAGCCCTCTTCCAAGCACCATTGATTAATAGTGTCACCTTGGTCGTCATATTGAAATATCTTATTAGAGGAACGATTGACATCAAACTTGGAACTTACTTTTGTCTTGTATGAACAATCTTATTTTCAAGATGAATTTCATGATTCCGCCTCCATCTTGACCGCTATATTGAAATCTCTAATTAGTGGAACAATTGACATGAAACTTGAAACTTACTCTGGTCTTGTATGAAAATTATTATTTTCAAGCTGAATTTCATGATTTCGCCGCCATCTTGGCCTTTATATTGAGATCTGTTATGAGTGGAGGGATTGTCATAAAATTTGGAACTCACCCTTGTCGCCTTGTCTCGTATAATCATTCTCATTTTCGAGTTGAATTTCATGATTCTACCGCTATCTTGGCCGCCATATTGAAATTTCTCATCAGTGGAACGATTTTCATGAAACGTGAAACTTACTCTTGTTCTTTATTGTTTGGGCTGCATCATGTTCATATAAATACCCTTTCCTCAAATATGCTACTAAAAGAGCTTGGGGCGTAGCCCAGGGGTCCACCTAATATATTTTATAGAGCCTCTGTCAAATTCACAACAGTTCTGAGAATTTTAATAAAGCAAAATGTAACAGCAAGCTCAAATTATGTTTCCGCATTGTATTCCATCAAAAAAGTTGCTTTTTTGTGATAGCACGTGCCTAAACATAACTGGGAGGCGCCCATTCGAGACGTCGTCGGTGTCGTCGCGAGATTTTTATGCTAAATTAGCAAACTTTTTTTATACATAATATATTTTTTTAGTGTTATACATTGTGATTCGTAGAACAAATTGTGGATAAGGGAAAAGCTGCGCTGCCGGCTGGCGTCACGATGATTAAAACTCCTTGCAGATGAGGGATGTGATGGTTCGAAATTCCAGGTTTTAAATAAAGTTAGCAGAGTCGATCTTATTTATTTTTCATTAAGTCGCAAGATTGCATGTTCCCGGCCCGGACAAGGTTGGGGTTATAACTATCTATACTATAACCTTACTATACTACAACAATTGTGCCAGTCCTGCTGCCTGCTGGAGTGCAATTTCCAACAGCACACATGTCCGAAGACGATTTGATGATAATTTGACAAGGAGACAAGTAGTGTGTATGTAGTCTTGTGTATGGAAATGATGATATATTCGTAATTAGTAGTTTACGTTACTAGTTGGCTGTTACTTATTTTCCATTTCAGATTGTAAACTTCTTGCACTTCTTGAGGTTATTTTGACAAGTTAGTGTCAACTTAAATACATAAACTATAATATCCATATATACCTTATATGCAAGTCCTTACATCTTATGTATTAACACAACAAGTACGTAATAGTTATTTTCGATACAAGAGCGCGTTTCCGCCTCGTGTTTGCTAAGAACGAGGCGGAGCCGAGTAATAAGTAAAATACACCAAACAAATACAATACAAAAATCTTTTTGAAGGAGTGAAACAGGATTGAATGAAGTGGATCGAACGTGCGATGATAAAAACGTGCTTAACTAAAGCCACTCTGGATTCGATCGAAACTCGAGCGGATCGAAACTCCAAAGCTGCGATAGAAACGCAGTCGATGACGAAAACATACCTAAGTGCGGCTTTGGCAACCTAACATCAAATTGTATCTTACAAGACATTCTGTTGTCCTATTGGTCCACAAAAATATTGTAAAGGATATGGAAACAACAATTGACAAACAGTACACACGTAGACAAAATCAGGATTAATTCGACGTGATGGGTATTTGACTTCAGCAAAAACCAGTGCGAGCGCGAGATTTGCATGCTGTGTGTGGTGTATGTGCGAGAAATAAGACGAATGAATAATAAATGACCGCAGAGGGCAAGCCAACGGGGATGGCAAATCGGGGCGGATGGCGGATAGCCAGCCGGATGCAGCTCGCCGGATTTTGTAGAGGAAAAACCCGCGCCACCGTGGAGTACCCAGTGGCCGGGCTCTTTTATCCAGTGCGTGTTAACGTCCTATAAAAACCTGACAGGAATCTATTTCTTGTATTTTTGATGCAAACTTTTATAAAAACATACACTCTTTCACACACTCATAACCAGATGCATCACTTGAAAAGTAAACATAGTTCCAGTCCGATGATAACTCGGAATCAATAAATAAATTTACTAAAATGTGCCGGACTTGGCACGGATAGCACGCGACACATAAACCTCCCCTCCCCGCTCTCCAAACGATTTAATCAAACAGCCTCGAGATCAAACAGACAACCGGAGCAATGAGATCAATTGAACCAACAAAGGAAACTTAACAGCTCTCGCGCTCAAACAAACCATTAATCATATGAAAAACCTCGAAGCACCTACTCAGGAATGGACTGCACATAATCTACAAAAAATGGAAATTCAAAATCAATAGCGACCTTGCCAATTCAAGGTCAGATTGATTTAAAAAATGTCTAGTTTTGTTGGGCTCAATACGGGCCAGGGATTTCATCTGGTCATTCCGAATCTCAACTAGTTGTCTATTTAGTACTGAAATTTTTTTATGTGTGCTTATTGTATTGTTCTGGTTTTATGCACACTTGAGAGGTTCGATATTTTAGGGTTCAGTAAAATAATAATGATAATAATCGTGTCGCTCTTCATTCCATGAGAAACTTGGCTTTCAACGTGGAAGATCAGAGCTCCCGTTCTTCGTTTCCACTACTCGGTTGTTGCGCTTCCCCGAGGGTGCGGGGTGATGTGGTAAGCATCACGCCTAAAACAACCGCCTTATTACCTTTTTTACACACTGAATCAGGTACCCGTTTCTGTGGTAACCACACAATTATTTATAGCGACTGGGTAGGCCACCCGCCGGTATAGGGTTGACGACTGCAATATGTACGTTTTTACTGCCACCGCGGAGACTCGGAACTCGCGACCTAGAGCTGAGCAGCCCAACACTCTAACTGTTGAGCTACCACCGGCTCAGTAGATGATCAAAAGCAGATTTCTTCAAAATCATTTTTTAAAAATGTACAATAAGGAAGATAACAGTTCCTAAAGTTGGAGGGTTCACTGTGCACATATGTATACAGAGTGATTCAAAAGTGTCGGACCACCTTGAAGGTGTGTTTATAGAGATAGATGTAGTAGTGCTGGGTTGTTGAAAAAACTCTTAATTTGTTCTTATCTTAATCTTCTAATCTAATCTAATCTTCTAAATCTTAATCTTTTAATTTTGAAATTTGGAGCGACAGGAGTGGTCCTATGGTCGCTTCTATTTTCATTATTGGTTTTAATCCATTGTTATGGTAGAACAATGAGTATAAAAAATCAACATCTGAATCTGTACTGGATTCCTGTTTTCTAAAGAGTTGTGAATCCTGGAAATGTTTTTTTTTTCAAAAAGTGCCTGCAAACAGTCACAGTGGTCCTACAACCTATTTAGAGTACAATAAGCCACAATCAACTTTCATAGATTATTTATTACTGATTTTTTGTAGTTGATGACTCACCTTGTAGAAAACTGAAATTCGATACAGTGGTTGACAGTTTGTACTCATTCTTTTGCCAACAGTTTACACACCTTCCAGGTGGCCTGGCACTTTCGAATTACCCTGTACGTATAGATAATATTCAATTAATTGAGTATTGACATCCAATTTACGTCACATTTCAAATTAATTTTCTTGATGCCTTAACGAAAATTCATATCGCACAGTTCTGGAACACAATGCCACTTCATGTGCTGATGGAATTAATTGACTTGTGTTGAGATTGTGAGTGAAGCATTGTCGATGTTAATTGTTGTTATATGAGCGCACGAGTCACATACAAAACACACCCCCGTTTGTCAATATACGTGTGCAAATTTGGCACTAATCGCAAATAAACAATCTTGATTACAACATGTTTTGCTAATATGATTGCATTTTAGGCCGATGTTCATTCCGTTGAAGGTATCTGTGCGTGAATATTAGGTATGAATACTGGTAATGACCGTTGACGGAAGCGAGCAGACTCAATCCCCAAAACTTTAGTTGAATGGGTCCTTATCAGTTTCGAAACTTACACTGTAGAACAAGCAATATTGTACTTGCCTCTATATGAAATGTCAATCAAGGAGGCTTTATACCTACTGGAGTCAACTATGTACCTTGTCACCTTATATGACTCCAATATCTATATAACACTAATTACTTACTGTGTGACAATTTTATAAGTTGTAGGTGCCCATCGATTTTCGCCCTCCACGTTTTACAAGAATGTAACATACGTGAGAATCGAACGATACTAAACGTGAGAAAAAAATCTGTTGTGACAACACAATGCCTTCCCGGTTAGTATTCAGGGACTTGACCCCAAATTGAAAAATTCTGAAGGTTAATGACTTTTATTCACAATGAGTTAGTAACCGATACATTCCTAACTTTTCAAAAGTTGGAAAGTTATTGATTCCTGACAGGTTGGAAAATAATGTCACTTTCGGACCACGGGCCGAAAGTGACATATAAAGAGAGGTGATCTGATCTGAACAGCTGTCGCGGAGCGCCGAGTATTGATGGATGCGTTGTTTGAAAAGGTTACCTTTGCCTACCTGATAAAAGCGTTTGACGCCAAAAAATTTGAATAAAGCCAATTATTTGCGTTCAAACTGGATCATTGTGAATAAAGTCCTATACATACCACGGAGTAAAGCGTCATTACAGCCTACGGGATTCTATCTGACCTCAGCGCGCCTTGGTAATATATTGAATCCCTTGGCTGTAATGAGACGCTTTCCACCTTGGTATGCAGTGTCGTAACTAGGCTTGTTGGCGCCTGTGGCAATGTAGCAATTGTGCGCCCCAAGAAAGTAAACATCTCAAGGGGCCCAGGCCCCGCTAGAGCGCCGCAGGCAAATTTTTTCCCAGATAATGATAATAATGCTAATAATAATCTCGAATTTAAGCTGAAAGCTTCCATTTCCCCCACCGGATTTTTTGTCAAAATGGGAACACAATTATCTATAAAAAACATGATGTCATGATTATCATATATATTTTTAAAATCTTTCACTCTGTCTTTTTAAAAAATCGGTGTGATCAATAATAAGCTCATTCGGCTCCTAGAAGAATTCTTCAAACTCTCGGCCGTCCATTTTTTTGCAGTCGAGCTTCCCAACCCAGAAGAAATAAAAATATTAAGACAAATTGATAATTTTTTCACACAATCGATCTTCAGCAAGAAGTAACAAAATACTATTAGTACCATAGGATGGCAAAGATAAAAATTGAACTACAAAACAAAACATGACAAGTTATCAAGGAGGTTAGAATATATCACAGAAGTCTATCCCACAGAATTATACAGCAAAGTGACAGCATATCATTCGTTTTTGTGGTTAAATTTTTTCATTTGTCAGTTCGCTCTTCAATGTGGCATTTTCAATCGCTTTTGAGGTTTTCGAATGTGAAAACCACAGCGATCGCCGTTCAGAGACAGTTTTTCCAAGCAGAAGACAATCCAAACTAGAAAATACTGTTGCACAAGTGAGTGAACCTAGAACAATACATTTTGAAGTTACAAATATGCCCAATTCAAGATTTGCAGCTCCAAATGATTTGATTGTATCCTCTATGACGTGTGCCCAGTGCCGAATTAAAAAGGACATAACCGCCTTGCAAACTCATGGAAGACCAAACAAATGAAAAGCTCGAGCAAGCCAAAGTATGCCTCCTGCACTGCCCAGTGCACTGCTGCTGTGTACCTACCCATAGACTACCTACCTATTTAACCTAGTACAGTTACCAATATGGACTGGACGGACACGGACCTACGTCTGTGTTGTACTAGTGTGCACCTACACTGGATAATTCATAATAATAAAATGGAAGCAAGTCAAATAGGTAATTGAGAGTCAAAAATGCTACAAAATTTTTATAATATTGGTTTTATCTTTCCAAATTCAAGGATGCCTATTTTTGGATTTCACATGCCCGATCGAAGAGAAGATACTGCCCTTTACTCAAGAAGAAAATGAACAAAGAAAAAAGTCACTTGAAGTATGAGCGCCTCGGCCCAGTCCACCTTCAAGTTCCTTTGTGCATAGGTGATGATTTGATGAAATGGATATATGATGTGAGGCTTAGCTTTAGGAGGCCTAGATCTTAGTTTAGAGCACCTCCTAGTGGTGTTTTCTACTTCAATAATGAACAGGTCGAGGTGGTCAAGCAGTACCGATACCTTGGGGTCACATTTTCTCCGTCCTCTTTATTCCTCGAAATGACACGTGCAGCCGTACTGAAGTCTAAACAAGCATCCGCTGCGGTTTTTGACCTGATGATCAGATCGAAATTAAATTCGTGGTCTTCTAGGATGACACTGCTCCAATCAGCGATTTTGGGGTCCGTTTCTCATTGCCTGCCTTTGTGGGGGATGGGATATCCTGATCTGCTGGAGAGAGTTCAGATGGAGTTTTTTAGACGACTCTTGTGTTTGCCTAAGTCGACCTCTGGTTCTCTGATTCGACTGGAGACGGGCATAAGTAGGGTTTCCCTCTTGACATTTAAATCTTGTCTTGCCTGGCTGTTGAAATTACTCCGGATGCCCACCAGCAGATATCCTAGGGCGTGCTTTGACAGGCTGGTCAGTTTGTACTCAGTCGACGAGTCCGCCGTCGATATGCGTTATAACTGGGCAGGTCGGCTCGCTGAGCTCTTTGATGTTGTGAACTGTCGCGATCTCTGGGATAACCTTAATTTTGAAAATTTAAGCTCGAGAAAGGCCGAAATGATTGACGCGTTTAGGGAGAGATTGTTTATGGAGGACTTGAGATATCTGGAGCGCGCCCCACAGTCGGTCTTTTTCCTTCCACCCATTTTGCAGGAGCCTCAGCAGTATCTGGAATTCCAAATTCCAATACACTTCGTGAGATTTGTGGCACAAATGAGACTTGCCAATAACTTTTCGCTCAAATTTTCTTTCAATGGAAATACTTATAACATAAACACCTCTGAATTTATACGTTGTGTAATTTACACTGCCACGAGAGTCTTGATTTTTGAATGTCCCCTGTACCGCAGCTGCAGATCTCTTCTTCCTGCGGGGCTGAGGACGTTTGACGATTTGATTGTTTGTTTGAGGGGTATTGACCAGAGAGGCGCTAAGAGGCTAGGAAATTACATCATGGCTATGCTTAAGCTCCGCTCATTCGCTTTTAACGAATGACGTGATATTTTAAAATGTGTTGAACGGTTTGTGTACTAGTATTGTTTTAAAATGTATTAGTATTAGTGTTAACGGTGATCTTGTTCTACAATTGTTATGAGAGTTTTTTTCTCAAAAAACAATAAATCATTTGAAATTGAAATTGAAATAGTTTAGATAGAGCACCATGATGAAAGGCATTAAAAAACCACAGAATAATGATGAATCAGAAGAACGATACCTACTGCTTGACCTAAGAATTATTATTGAAACTTGAGTCAATCTCTTTGATTTACAATTGAAAATAACTTTTCTATATTCAAGATCTCTGAACCTCACCAGAACATTCCATAATCAATAAGGAAGGATCGAGCACTACTGGTGGTCTCTGAAGAAGTAATGGAAAGATGGAGTGAATATTTCCAAGAGTTACTGAGTGCACAACCAAGATAGACTGATGAAGACGACATTAACAAAGAAAATACGATCGAAGACAGAAATGAAGGGACGCTAACAGAAGACCCGAAAGAACAAAAGCATTCCTGAAACTGAAAAACGGCAAAGCTCCTGGACATGATAAATTTACATCAGAGATAATAAATATCTTTGAGAAGAGGGAAAAAAATTGCTGCTGGGAATCTACCATATAAAGCATAGGAAAGAAAAGGGGGTTCTTAACGAGTGTGCAAACCATAGATGCATCACCTTGTTGAACATGCCAATGAAAATATACAACTACTGGGAAAGAAACTGCAAAAGACAATAGAGCCAACGTTGCTGAACACTCAAAGTGGACTTCGAAAAAAAAGGTAGCGTGCAAAGCCTCATCTTCACAGTGCATCAAATAATTCAGAGAGCAACGAGGAGTGAAAAAGAAACTATCTAGTGCTATAAAAAGTCTGTACAAGAATACCACCAGTAATATGTACTACTAAGACACTAATGAATAAAAAAGGAGTAACAAAGAAGACCAAGCTGAAAGTATAAAACGATTTTCAGATCAGTACTGACTGATGACTCTTAAGTGAGACATGGAGGTCTTACCTAAGAGAATGCAGAAGGAGCGTGAAGCAACGGGGATGAAGTGTGCGTATGCACCTGCGGAGTAAACAAAATACTGAGGAGACACAATTTGTAACCCCGAGTAAGAAAAGAGCTAAGATGAAGCCTGCAACACAATTTGTAGATAAGAGTCAACTGAGTTGCTGAAGACGCTTAGAGAGCATGAACGAGGATAGACCAGTAGAACGATAAGCGAGAATGACAGGAAAAAGAAATCAGGGAAGACAAAAAGAAGCATGGGACGCAACGCAATGGTAACAGAAAATTGACTGAGCTGGAATAAAAGAAGAACGCTCGCTAAAGACAAGAGACGGTGAGAAGTTCATATATCAAGAAAAATTTGATAATGTCGAAAAAGAACTGAGTTTTATTGTTGATATTTTATGAGAATGTTACATTTTTATTTGCATTATTCACACTACGCCGCAAAATAAAAGGATGTTGATAAATATATAAAACAAATTCGGCTGCCACATCTTGTCATCATCAGTGTTGCACCTCTTCTGTTGTCTTTCAATCTTTGTCATCCATTCCAGCCCCTTTTCGTCCTCTCCCAACAATTGCCTCAGAGTTCTGCCCTCCTTCAGCGATTCCTGACATGACCTCAAGTGCTCCATCGTCTCACTCCCTTCCACAACACGATATACCCTGGTAGCTTCCAGTAGCTATTCGTCTGTACCCCATCACCACACCAAAACCTTGCAAATCGCTGCTTCCAGCCTTCACGTTTGGATTAAGCGTGCATCTAGGCACTTTGCCTTATAGCTCTTTGTATTTTTGGTTTGGAATATCTAGAATCTTGTATCTTGTTTATCTGCACTTGCTTCTATTTGTCTCTGTTTCTTCTGTTCTGCTTTCCATTTCTGCTACTCTATGCCTTTCTGCTTTTTCTGCTCGAAAAAATTGTTTCTGAGCGGTGACCGCTGGTGGTCTCGGCATCCAAAAGCCATGAAAGCGACTGATTCCGCTATTATGAAAATGAGAAAGCGGCAAACGAAAAACAAAAACTGTCGTCATGGGCGACGTCAAAAATGATGATTTTGTGCGTTCTTGTCATATTTTCAATAAATTCTGACATTTACCAAATATTTCAAAGACCATTGTAGATAAAATCTTGTACGATACACGCGTTGAAAGTGTCTTATTTAAAGTTTATTTAAAATAATACCTTGAGTCACTTTCAACACTTGTATCGTAAATAGCTATTGTGCACAACCATTATTGTAATAGACTTATTACTGACTTTTAAAAAGTTTGAAAGAGATGAATTGTTGACTTTTACAGGCCATCCATAATGATATCAATGTAACGTAATGTTATCGGCAATGGTAATGTTAGCGTTTCAAAGCAACGAGTTTGGATGGTAAATGCTTACCATTGCCACTAACATGATTGTGAACGTCACCATTTGCAACTCATTGCTTTGGATGCTAATTACCATTGCCGATAACATTACGTTAACATTAACATCATTGTGGATAACAATACAAATCGAGTATAAATGAATAGAACATTGTGAAAAGGTAACTGTAAAAATAAAAGAAAAACTTTGTAAAAAATGAAATAGAAAAATGTTCTGTATAAGTTGAACAACTACACTAAGCACTTCACCAAATGAAACCTCACTCCCGTGCAGCCGGCAAATGTCAAGAAAAAAAGAAATGTGAGACCATCAAAAGGCCCTGCTGAAATAGGATTGACGAACTTGGATAAATGTAACCGCCCGCCCAAGGGCCCGCCCATTCCGGAAATTGGTCGAAAAATAATAATCAACTTGAAATATAGTAGATTTCATCAAAAGACTTTTGAGGGGATAAAGTTGCCAACACAGATATAGCATTACCCCTCTGAATTTCAAAACTGATTCTTTGTTTTAAAAATTCTGCTGATCTAGTTTCTTTCGATTTTTCAAATAATTTTCGACCAACCTCCGCAATGGAAGACTTGGCTGAAGGACCCCAAGAGCCAAATGTCTCGACACCAAATGGACAAATAATAAAGCGATCTGCCAGCTGAAAGTACTTCACCTTTTTTTTTCTTCGGCGATAGCTGCAGCACTCCCACCAGCATTTGATGTGATCGCAATATTACTCTGACACATGGTGTCACAACAAGTGGCGTTTCAGATCAGCTGACGGCCATTTTTCCATCGCCCATAGGTAAGTCCGTCAGGGCGTTTCCCGTCACTCTTTGACACACCTGAAGGCTCAAGGAGCGACGGAACGCCTGCAGACTTTAGGGCCCGTCGGATTGTTTCGTTTAGTGCTGCGTGTCTACTAAGCCTACCTGTCGAGGTCTTGGTGCAAGCTAAACCATGATATCCAAATTCGTCAACCCCATTCCCACAAACGCAACGATGACTCTCACAAATCCTACTTCCCAGACGCAGACCCACCGCAATCCTGAATGAGACGTCATCAAGCAAAGTGCCTAGTGCAGTGGTCGGCAATGCATTCAAAAATGCTCCAGATTCTGGACATGCTCCCGCCAGCAACCGAGCCTTCTCTAAAGGATTTTTTTCAGCAGCATTGATCGTTGCTTCAAATCTCAACTTCAGAACAGGATAAATCCAATTACGTTGTATGTTCTTGCTGGTGATCGTATTGCTGGATTGATTACTGTTCAGTTCCCATAGTGTGGTAGCTTCGGATATGTAGGAGGACATATCGAATGGAGTGACATCATTGATCATTTCTCCGATTAGGCTGCTTACGGAATGGACCGATGCCAAATAGGCAGAAACAACTAGTTCATTAGCGCAGTATATGCCCAAACCAGACAGTCTTCCAGGTAACGAAGCCACCGACCAAGTATGCTCGTCCATTTTAATGTTTGTTATATTTTCAACCGAAAGACGTAGTTGATCGTCGAAGGAAGATAAGAGGGCTCTGTAGCGAAATGATGGGCATGTACGAATTGTGTAATTCAGTTTCGGGATACTGAAACAATGACGAAGAAGGTACAATGCTTGCTGCACGGGCAGGATCTTCAAACGAGCAGACATTAGCTCCAGTTCTCTAGTTTTCTTCGATAAAATCGGTGGAGCAGCACCATCCGTTACCGGGCTACCAAGAAGTGTCAAATCATCGTGTTGAATAAGCTTGATATTTTTGTTGATTTGTTTGAAGCTATCCACTATCCGAAGACGCTCAGACATATTCTCTCCTGTAACGTACAGCTCACATTTTGCCCACTTGAGGTCTAAGCCATATAAACTGCGCAATAAATATGTTGTCGCGAGGGAAAAATTGGTCCGAGTTTGGACCCCGAAAACTTTTGAATGACAAGAACCATTTTGATTCTGTTTTGACGGTTAGTGAGATCAGTCTTTCCGTTATTCACGTTCAGGAAGTGAAGATCTGGAAGCTCCATGTAAAATATCTACAGGGCGAAATGTAAAACAGTACAAAATTTTAGCAAATTAAACGGACCCCTATTTTCAGAATAATTTTTTTTCTCCAATGCAAATGGAAGGTTTATGAAGCGTTATGTTTTAGCTTGCGCCCAGTTTCGAAATTTTTGGAATCGGGAAGTATGGTTCTGACTTTATGATCTTTTTCTCTTGTAAGATGCTGATTTATCCTATCGGTACAAAAAATACTATGTTATTCTGATGATGGGAGGTTGCAATTCACGAATATTGTTGCCTAAACGGTTCTCAGAAACTTGACTTACAGACCATCTGAAATACTTTGATCAAGACTTCAAAAAAGGGGCCCTTTCGAAATGGGCGACACAGCTGCTTTTCTTAAAAATTGAATTTGATCAGATTTTCACAACTGGAACAAACTTTCTTTATGATTTTGACCTTCTGAACATGATGCTGATGGTCAATTTTAGTTTTTGATGATGACAGGCTCCCTGGGCTAACATAGTCTTTCTTGTAGCGATAGGATAACTCAGCATCCTCCAAGAGAAAAAAAATCATAAAGTCAGAACCACAGTTTCGATTCCAAAAATTCTAGAACTGGGCGCAAGCCAAAACATCACGCTTTATGATCCTTTCATTTGCATTTGTGAAAAAAAATTATTCTGAAAATGGGGGTCCGTTTAATTTGCTAAAATTTTGCACTGTTTTACATTTCACTCTGTAAATATGTTACATGAAGCTTTCTGATCTTCACCTCTTGAAGGTGAATAACGGAGCGACTGATCTCACTAACCGTGAAAACGAAATCGAAATAGTTTGTGTCATTCAAAAGTTATTGTGGTCCAAAGTCGGACTAATTTTTCCCTCGCGACAACATATTTGTTGCGCAGCTTATATCCTTCGAGTGAATAATTTTTCGTAAATCCTGCATAACCGATTCCGGGGTTCCACCAAGATTGGCATCATCTAGATACCAAAAATTGAGTGAAGACGTCAGGCTCTCCACAAGTGGGAACAGTGAAATACAGAAACTAAGAGGGCCAAGTGTGTTAGCGCGGTACACATAAAGACGGCAGCCTTCCGATGAAGGCTGCATTAAAACAATAACTCTTGGATTAGGAAAGCAGCAAGCGACAGTCAGAAATAAAATTCACAACAACCATCAAAAACTTTAATGCAAAACAAAGAAAAAAACACAAACAGACAGAATTACAAAACAATAAAAAAAAACAATGTGAATTAAATGAAATGAAAAATCCGAGTGGTTCTGATCGGGGGCAGATTCGCTGGCGCCGAGTGGCGTCCTGAAAACGAGACGAACTGCACTGAAGGTATACACCCCGGCAAACGGGAATAAACGGTAAATGGTAAAAACAATGGAAAATATGGAACTTACGGGATCTTATTCGGTGGCGGCGTCGTCCTGGCGGAGTCCGAAGGCGGCGTCGTGGTGGATGGCCGTTCTGGTGGTGGATTTCCTGGTGAAATGCACGAGTGCCCGTGTTCGTCACCAAAATGGCGGACGAACGACTCGATCCCGTCCGAAACTGGAGCTTTGTGTGCGGCTGGCTGATCCAAGCCGCTCCCCGGTGAAAGCGGTGAAAACTGCCGCTTTCTGGACTTGGAGATGCTGCAGAGCTCCTCCAGGAGTCACTATCGGACGCGATGGGCCTTGGATGGGCTTCTGGTCGAGTACGAATGTACGCCGATGGCACGACAAGATGGCCGCGAGAACGATGACCAAAAAAAGACGGCGTGGCTTCCCGCTCGACGTACGGAGATCAACGCCGCTTCGAACGAAGCGGCAAAGGCACGAGCGGAAAGAATGCCGAAGACGGCCGAAGAAAGTGCTGGAGCTCGTTTACGCTTGCGCCTGACAGCCAAGTGCCAGGCACACCGAACAGGGGGTGAGGGGTGAGGACTTGGACGACACAGGGATATTTTGGGTTGCATACCCTCAATGCACACGAATGCAGTTTTCAATGAACGGGGCCGAGACATACTCCCCACCAAAATACCACTCGGGGTATTTTCAAAGTTCAAAAATTAATGAAATCAAACATGATACAAAAAGAAAGAGCATAGTGAAAACAATGACGGAAGTGAAAACACAGAATGCTCACTGTCCTGAAGGGAGGGGACAAAGTTTGACCATTGGGCGTCGCAGAACGTCGCGTTGAGTACGGACATCTGCGACACGACAAATGCCATCTTTGCCGGGGAAGAGTTTTGAAATTCTGCCTAACCTCCACTTCAGAGGGGGAGCGCTTTCGTCCTTGATGAGGACTAAAGACCCCACATCTGCGGATTCAAGGTGACGTGACTTGTGCCACTTGCCGCGTTGGTACAGCGTGTGTAGATATTCGTCGCGCCAACGCGCCCAGAAACGCTGTTGCATGGATTGGACCAACTGCCATCGCGACAACCTGCTGATCTTGAGGTGGGACAAATCTGGGTCAGGTGGGGCCGTTAACGGCTCGAGCGTCAAAAAATGACCAGGCGTCAATGGGCACAGATCATTTGGATCCGAGCTCAGCTCCGAAAGTGGCCGTGAGTTGAGCAACGCTTCAACTTGGGTGACCAACGTGGTCAGCTCTTCAAAGGTGAGTATTTGATCACCTATCACGCGAGATAGATGAGTTTTGACAGCTTTTATGCCGCTTTCCCACAGCCCGCCAAAGTGGGGACTGGAGGGAGGAATGAAGCGCCAAGTGATGGCTTCGGATTCCGCGGCGAGTTGCATTGACATCGTCAATTGCCTATGAGCTCCGACAAAGTTTGTGCCATTGTCGCTATAGATGGTAGAGCAACGACCGCGCCGGGCAATGAATCTGCGCAAGGCAGCGAGGAAAGCATCTGTTGAGAGATCGGAGGCAACCTCGACGTGCAATGCCTTGGTGGCGAAGCACACGAAAAGACAGATGTACGCCTTCGTAGTTCTGACACCGCGAGCGCGTGACATGAGGATTGGAAAAGGGCCACCATAGTCGAGCCCGACGCAGCTAAAAGGTTTTAGCTGAGAAATTCGCGCCGAGGGGAGGTCGCCCATGGTGGGAGAAAAAGTTTGCGGCTTAGTCCGGAAGCACCGGTAACACGATGCAAGATAGTGCCGTACCGCGCGTCGCGTGGACAATATCCAAAAATTTTGCTGCAGGAGATAGCAGGTATTGTTGAGTCCCGGGTGGCAATGTCGGGAATGAACTTGTCGAATGACGAGTCCTGTCAAGACGTGACGAGATGGAAGAAGAGCAGGGTGTCTGGTTGCAAATGGCAACTCATGACAATGCTTCAAACGTCCGCCGACGCGGAGAACATCGTCACGATCGAGAAAGGGTGAAAGTTTTCGAAAGGGTCTTGAACAGGGTTTGCCGTTGCGTAACGACGCGATTTCGACGGCAAATACCTTCTGCTGTACATGTTTGACAATGTACAACAAGGCAAAATGGAGTTCTGTATCCGAGAGAGGTCCTGTGAACTTCTCATCGGACTTGCATTTGCAGAACCGATAGAAATAGGCGACAGCGCCCTGAATCTTCCGTAAGGAGGATATGCGCAAAAAGAGGTCGTCGATGTCAATCGGCGGCGGCTGCGGCACACGCACGACCAAAGCGAGCTTTCGCTCTTCAGACGCAATGTCTGGGGAGGACACGGAGAATTTGTCATCCGGCCATGTGTCATCCGCTGATGACAGAAAAGGTGGGCCAGACCACCAGAGGGAGCACGAAAGCATGTCTTCGGGAAACAATCCGCGCGAAGCTGGGTCGGCGGGATTGTCCGATGTTGAGACATGTCTCCAACACTGAGGCGGGACACGCTGTTGAATATGCTCTACACGGTGAGCAACAAATGTTTTCCAGCGGTGCGAAGAGGAACGCAGCCAGCTGAGAACAACCGTAGAATCGGTCCACGCAAATATGGCATCGAACTGTACGGTTCCTGCGAGCGCTGCAACGGTGAAGGCAACGAGATTGGAAAGTAGGACCGCTGCACACAATTCGAGACGGGGTACGGTCAGCAATTTGACTGGAGCCACCTTTGATTTGGCGGTTAGGAGACGAATGGTGGGAACACCATTTCGAAGGTAACGAACGTACAACACGCTCGCGTACCCAGATTCAGATGCGTCGCAAAAGGCGTGCAACTGGCACCTGTCTGCAGGCGAAGGAAAAGTATGCCGTGGAATTTGCAACCGCGAAAGTTGCGATAGCTCGGATTGAAAACGCAACCACTGCTGACATACGATGTCTGGAGGGGTGTCGTCCCAATCAAGGCCAAGTTTCCATAACCGTTGGATTAAATGTTTGGCGAAAAATGCAACAAGGCACAGAAAGCCGAGCGGATCGTAAATCCGAGCCACCTCCGACAAGATGGACCGTTTTGTGCACGGTAGTTCATTTGGATGAACCGTGAATGAAAAGGTGTCTGTTGCCGCTTGCCACTGGAGGCCAAGAATTTTTACAGTATTGTCAGCAACGTCACTGAAAGTGGACGGCTGAGTTCGAACGTGATCAAGTGGTATGTCTTGCAGCACATCAGGGTGATTGCTTGCCCACTTGCGCAATTCAAAGCAACCCGATTGGAGCAGGTTGATTAGCTGCGTTTGTAATTCCCGTGCTGATTCCACGGAGTTCGCACCGCAAAGTAGATCGTCTACATACAAATTACGGCGAATTGCCTGCGAAGCCAATGGAAACTTCGAGGCGCTTTGTTCTGCCAAGTGAAGCAACGTGCGAACCGCTAGAAACGGTGCCGAAGAAACACCATATGTAATGGTGTTCAATTGGTACGTTTCAATGGGTCGATCAGGGGAGAAACGAAAGCGAATGAGTTGATACTTGCGATGTTCGGGCGAGATAAGTATCTGCCGATACATCTGACGGATGTCACAAGTAAAAACGATCGGCTCACACCGAAACTGCAGTAGCAAAGCTGCTATGTCCTGTTGTAACTTAGGACCGACGAGAAGCGTCTCGTTGAGAGATAAATGATTCGGCGCTTGCGCCGAAGCATCAAAAACGACGCGAATTTTCGGCTTGTCGTCTTCGATCTTGACGATCGGATGATGAGGGATGTAATACGCCTCAGAATCTGGAGGTTCTGCGTCCAGCAAGGTCATGTGACCTAGGTCGAGGTAGTCGCGCATGAATGCTATGTACAGATCACGGAGTGTGTCCTGACGGACCAGGCGACGTTCGATAGCTAACCAACGGCGGTCAGCCATAGACCTGCAATGTTCAAAGGTGGGGGACTCCCTTTTGAAGGGAAGCGAAACCCCAAAACGACCTGACGGACAACGGTAGACAGAGTCCCGGAAACAAATTTCTGCACGTTCATCATCTGGGGACAAACGTGTTTTGGACGATGGTGACGAGATTTCCTCTACTTCCCAAAATTTGTGCAGAGACTCGTCGATTCCAGTTGGAGTGCAGACCAAAAAGGAATGCAGAGGTTTTGACGGGGTTTGAAAGGGACCGAGAAGAGCCCAGCCAAAAATGGTGTTTATGGCAACAGGCTGTGACGGACCTGACGAGACGATTCCCTCTTTCACGACTGACGGATAAACGTCGGCGCCCAACAACACTTGAATGGGGCCTGGCTTGAACCATGTGGGATCCGCCAGATTCGATAAGTTCAAGTGGAATTGATCCGGGTTCAAAGCGGTGTCTGGCAGGTTACCACAAATCCTGCGCAGGACAATTAACTCCAATTCAGGGATTGGGAGAGACTCATCATCAGCCTTGACCTGGCAAGTGACTGTGCCACACGTCGAATTGGCGGGGGTGAGACCCAAGCCAAAAACGGGCACATTGTGATTTGATGGGGATAGACCCAATTTGCGCACGCAGGAGTCCAAAATAAACGATGCCTGACTGGCAGGGTCTATGAGCGCACGGAGGCTTTGGTAGCCTCCCCACCGGTCACGAACGTGAACGATTGCCGTGGCCAACAAAACATGAGCTGCCTTGAGGCTTGAGGCGAGATTCGTCACCGAATTCGCGACATTTTCTGGAAGACCAGGGGAAACGATTTGCGGTAATTCAACTGGATTCGATAAAGAACTGGGTGACTCATGACCTGCAGTTCTATGTGGCTTGGGGAAGTGCAGCAAGGTGTGATGCCTTGCGTGGCACTGCCGACACGAATACGACGATGGACATTTTGGAGCGCCGTGATTGGTGCTCAAGCAGTTGAGACAGAGCCTTTTCTGTTTGACCGCCAAATATCTGTCATTTGGGGACATTGACAGAAAAGTCTTGCACGCGGTGACTCTATGACTTCTCGCCCCACAATGAGAACATGCTGACTCATGCGACGTCGCTGGGGCAGATGAAGTCTGAGACACCAACGTATGTGAGGCCCACGACTTGCGGCTGACCTCGGGCTTCACGGTAACGGTGTTTGCCCGTGTGGAGCGGGAGTTCGATTGCGTTTTAGAATTTAAGGCAGTTGCCTCGAAAGCCTTGCATTGGTCGAGCACGAAAGACTTGACGTCTTCGTATTTGGGGAAGGGGGTGCCAGCTGACTGCACCTCGAAACGTTTTCGCGTCGACTCATCGAGTTTCTGGAGCAGCATGCTCGACAGGGTGAAATCCCACAGGTCGATATGCGGATACTGCTCGAGCGCCACTAAATTTTCGTTGAACGTGTTCACAAGATGGCGAAGCGCTTGCGCGGAGTCAGATGTGACGGAGGAGGCGTTCATCATCGACTGCCAGTAAAAAGTGACTAGCACGCGGTCGTTCTGGTATCTCTCAACCAACGAGTCGAACGCAATTATGTAATTATCTCCCGTCAATGGCAGGTGTTTAACCATTGAGAGAGGTTCACCAGATAAAGACGAGATCAGATACTGAAACCGTTCAATATCTGAGAGAGACTGGTTTCTGTGTATTAACGCCGTGAATAGATCATAGTATGGTGGCCATGATTTTAACTTTCCGTCGAACAACGGCAACGCGATTTTTGGCAATCGGACATTGCTCCGGCCTGTCTCGAACCAAGTTTGCGAGGCTTGGCGAGAGAGCGAGGAAGTCGGCTCTGAATTCGCAAACGAGGCTTTTACCGCAGCAAGTTTGCCATACAAGCTGTCTGCCCGGAGTGTACGTTCAAGAAATGTAGCCTTCTGCTCCTCGGAGGCACTGGGGAGAGGGGCAGTGTTGACCGTGCTCTTGAAACCGTTGTAAATTTCCGCCGCAATGTCAAACGTGGCTAAAAATGCCGGTTGGAGGCTTGGCTCGGTGGTAGCTGTGACGCCTTGTTCCAGAAGGGGCTCAAGGCGCGCAATAGCTATCGCGATGGACGATAAAGTTGCGTCCATTGTGTACGACACAAAGAAAAATGAAAACAAAGCAACTGACCCTTAGGTTGGCGTACCTGAATGGCGAACCCAACCCAGGTGAAAAAGTGCGAATGAGACGGGCGAAAAACGAATTGATCAACACGCTGGACCAACGCACAAGTGTCACGTGGGTTTGACCCGTGACTTTAAAGTTTCAATAGTGAGGTGAATTAAATTCCTGACTGTACCATGCTTAGCCTGTATCCGGCTACGAAGGACCAATTTATATGTTAGCGCGGTACACATAAAGACGGCAGCCTTCCGATGAAGGCTGCATTAAAACAATAACTCTTGGATTAGGAAAGCAGCAAGCGACAGTCAGAAATAAAATTCACAACAACCATCAAAAACTTTAATGCAAAACAAAGAAAAAAACACAAACAGACAGAATTACAAAACAATAAAAAAAAACAATGTGAATTAAATGAAATGAAAAATCCGAGTGGTTCTGATCGGGGGCAGATTCGCTGGCGCCGAGTGGCGTCCTGAAAACGAGACGAACTGCACTGAAGGTATACACCCCGGCAAACGGGAATAAACGGTAAATGGTAAAAACAATGGAAAATATGGAACTTACGGGATCTTATTCGGTGGCGGCGTCGTCCTGGCGGAGTCCGAAGGCGGCGTCGTGGTGGATGGCCGTTCTGGTGGTGGATTTCCTGGTGAAATGCACGAGTGCCCGTGTTCGTCACCAAAATGGCGGACGAACGACTCGATCCCGTCCGAAACTGGAGCTTTGTGTGCGGCTGGCTGATCCAAGCCGCTCCCCGGTGAAAGCGGTGAAAACTGCCGCTTTCTGGACTTGGAGATGCTGCAGAGCTCCTCCAGGAGTCACTATCGGACGCGATGGGCCTTGGATGGGCTTCTGGTCGAGTACGAATGTACGCCGATGGCACGACAAGATGGCCGCGAGAACGATGACCAAAAAAAGACGGCGTGGCTTCCCGCTCGACGTACGGAGATCAACGCCGCTTCGAACGAAGCGGCAAAGGCACGAGCGGAAAGAAAGCCGAAGAATGCCGAAGACGGCCGAAGAAAGTGCTGGAGCTCGTTTACGCTTGCGCCTGACAGCCAAGTGCCAGGCACACCGAACAGGGGGTGAGGGGTGAGGACTTGGACGACACAGGGATATTTTGGGTTGCATACCCTCAATGCACACGAATGCAGTTTTCAATGAACGGGGCCGAGACAAAGTGAGTCCCCTTGTTGGACACCCCATGATGAATCAAGAATTTGGTCATTGAATTTTAGCTGTGATGACATTCTATATGATTGAAAGAAGTAAGAATAGTAATCGGGAATAAAGTCTCTAACTGCCTGCAGCAGTTGAACACGACTGATACAATTGAAGGCATTACTAAAATCGAGTTTCAGTAACACATGGCAGTCGTTACTGTTGTATCGTTTATCTAAGAAAAATCGTGTTGCGTGTACCATAGCTTCGGCTCCTCCTTTTGTGCCGTATCCTAGTTGATATGGTCGTAATTTTCCACCAATTGATGCTTGTACACGGTTACTGATTATCTTACCAGCAATACTTCTTATGGTGTTTCCAACTGCTATTGGGCGTATTCCTCCGTTTTTTTTTAAGTAAAGCAAACAATGATGCAGCATAAAGTCTACTGCATACATTTACACAAACATTTCCTCGTAACATCAGATCTGAAATGTTTGCTATAGCATCAAGCAAGCGGTTTCCAGATTCATTTGAGGCGGCGCACAGTGGGCCAAGTGCCGTAAAAAGTGGCCAAAAGTCGAGCAAGGCCATTTTGATATTTCGGCCCAAATTTTTGCTATTATTTAGAAAAATAGTTGATTCATAAGTTACCAAAGTCTTGAGATTCCAAAGCAATCCATATCTTTTGTGTGATGCCTCAAACACAGGACTTTAAAATAACTCCACTGATAACACTTTCATAGCATTTTGTGACTGAAGTGGTATTGCCGACTGTGCTCTTCAGAGGTCAGATATCATTCTGTAAATTTTACCATAGCTCACTTGAAGTTTTTTGAAAGTAAATCATACTTCACACATGATATATGTTCACTTGTTTTAGAATTATACATTATTTCGAATGGCGATGTTCGGGTCATTTGCTTTCCAAGAGTTCCATTTTTGCAGTGGCTTACAAAAAATGTTCCACCTTGCTCCAGCCTACAACTTCTTTCACTAAAAGCTACACCTTTTTCAAGTTGATTTCAAAAGAAATTGTATGCGTCCACTTGCGTCCCCGTGACTAACAATTTTTTCTTCAAATATATGTATGAAGAGACAAAAATTCAAAATTTCTGGAGAACGCTGATTTTTACTGGACTACTGCGAAATCGTGTTAAGATTTTCAACAAAACATTATTCCAATGATATTGGAAGAGCAGGGTTGTTTTTAGGGGTGTTTTACATAAAAAGTGAAAAGTTCTGTTTTTTCGTTACGAACATGTTTTCTAGTTTGAATTTTATTATCACTAAGAGCTTGAAGTCAGAATTTTTTCCAATATTTTTCCCATATTCACCTCAATATTTTAGGACGATTTGATGAATTTCATTTTTTTTTTCTCGTTATTTTTTTTCAACCCTTGAATCTCACCCCCAAGGGTCAATGAATTTTACTCAATATTTTTACCTCAATCGCCTTGATATTCTGAGAAAATTCGCTGAACTGGAAATTTTTCTGTTGTTCTTTTATTTTTTTCAACCCCAAACCCCAATTTCACCCCCGAGCACAATTGAAATTTTTTCAATGTTTTTTCTATAATGACCTCAATATTCTAAGACGATCTAGTGAGTTTCAGACTTTTGGCCGCCGACAACTGATTTTGTCCCACTGTGCGGCGGTAAGATCCTTTAGGTGTTGAGGCCGCAGACCATCCCAGGCTCCAGCAGAACCATTTGGAAAAGACTTTATTGCCGATAAGACTTCCTCTCTTGAGACACTATGAGGGATTGCAGGATGAATAGAAATGGACGATGGATTTTGATAGGTTGTGTTTTCTGGGACAGTAGGATGTTTTGACCGTAAAATTTCCAAGGTGTCATAATTATTAGGAGCAATTGAATCTTCTGATGACAACAACCGAACGGCGCCTCTCACATCTCCGTCTGCTAATTTAGCTTCAACTCGTCTTCGTATTGTGTCAGTATCATTAAACACTTTGGATGTTGAAAGTCTGGGTGAACTTGACTGTGTCGATGGTATCAATTCTTCAAACTTCTGCAAACCTCTTCTCACCAACGATGTCAACGACTCTTTGCGATCAGATTTACTGGGTAAACCAAAAACCATGGAAGGGAACAGGAACAGTCGATCGCAGGCTGTCATATCATTTTTTCTTACACAATTCTCCAACACACCCGCAAGTGTCCCAGCAACCTGTTCCCTCGCAGTCTTTGGAACCCTACGCATAACATGTACCTGCTTTGAAGATTTGTTATCATCTAGTATAGATTTGGGTCCAACAGTAAATTTGGATGTTTTCCCTAGAAGTCTTGCAGCTGTGTTCCTTTTGCATTTATTACTATTTTGATGGATTCCAAATCCCCCTGATGTTTTGAAAATCTGCCCGCAACTCAAACATTCTGGTGTTTCAAATATTAACGATTTCTTTTTTGGACTCAGGGCGTTGTTTTGAACTGGAATGGGGGCTCACATCTGTACATGGAATTTGGCTGCAAGGGCTGGAACTTAGCTCTTCTTTCCGTTTGACATTTGACGAAATTTCTTTCTTGTAGACGATGGACGGTCCTGCATCTTTTTTGTCGTCATCTGTGATTCTCCATGCTGCTGTTTGTACATTGAAAAGCCCGCTATCAGGGTATTTCGTAGGCAAATAACCATCCGAATCGGAGCCGGAGTCAGACGTTGACAGTGGCATGACAAATGGATGGCCTATTACTTTCCGTTTCCGCGTAACCACGGTAACCACTTTCCGCCCCGGGTGGAAAATTTATGGCTTTCTTGACTGAGTGACAGTTGACACTGTTGAGTGTTGAGTTGACAAAAAAATAGCGTGCGGGCTCAGATCATAGTGAGTTCGGAAATGCAAAATGAGTGACTCCATTCTCCGAGGCACTCGGCGTTGGCCGGCTATTAACTTTGTTGGAGTTGTGGATATCTAATTACAATAGTCAGTTTTTATTTTAATAAACTGGAATGTCAAAATAGTTTGCGGACAAAGCCTACTTGATATTGGTAGGTTTATGAAAGAATTCATATAATGGTTATAATCCACTCGGGTGTTTTACGACACTCGCTATCGCTCGTGTCCTAAACTACACCCTTATGGATTATAACTATCATTATATGCTCGTTGAATAATATACTATTGTGCTATACATCCGAACTAATAAATTTTGTTATTATGTTGAATTAAAACAAACCAAGGATGTACGAAAATAATATCAACGCAATTTTACATGAAATAACAAAATTATCTTCAATTACGTTACAGTGAGAATACTACCATGAGAGACAGGAGACAGGTCCCGCGACAGACATGACGGCGATTTTATTTTTCCGAAAAGACATCCTTATTTTCTTGCCATCGCTGCTCTTTTGAATTTTTTGATATTTTTCGGCGTACAAGTTCGAGAGAAACTCAAAACACAAAAGTCTATTTGTGTCCCTTTCGCTCTGCTGGTAACTCGTAGTGTCTGTCGTGTCCTTGTGATGAAAAATCACAGCCTTAATGCTAAAATCGCGGATCTGGAACGCAACCGTGGAAAATAATAATTCAGAGTCAGCCTCTGAACATAACGGCTCCGTTCATATACCTTTTTTTTTTCATCATCCGGGCAACGCTTTCACATCCACTCAATTTTTCCCTTATAATGTTCCAAATTGAAGCCTCGTAAAACTCTGCGCTCAAATTAAAAATGTAGGTACATACGCATATACATATGTAGATACACACTACACACAACGATTTTAAAGGATTTTAATTAAAATAATATCAGTGAGGTCACCAGCCTCTTCCGACTCTATTTCGGTCAAAATATTTAATTGGATATTGTTTTGCGGTATAATTGAATATTGTTTTAAAAGTAACGTGGGGGTATAATAATTGCACGAGCTTTCACCACCGGAGACACAAAAGGGGTCAAGTTATGACGGCAAATTGATTTAAAGTTCTCTTTGCGGCCAATTAAGTCCATACATAAATAAAACAATTCAGCTCCCGCGCCCGTTCGAGGGCCAGTCAGTAGGCAGGGTGAATTCGGTTGTTATTGAAATAATTATGACCGGAGATAATTTGCCACATCCAGAAAACATTTCTGAAATACAGCCCGAAAATATCGAACAAGGAAAAGGCGTCACCTTGGAAGGGAGTAGAATCCTCGATGACGGAAAAAGAACTTCAAAAGCTGTCCCATTTGGTGAAGTATGAAACAGTGGCTAGAGCTTCCGAATAACGAGTGAGGTGGCGTAAATTTTGTGCGCTACGAAGGATTTAGAATGCATGCTGAAACACACGTCATGTCGGGCTGGAGTCACGTCTGTCGTTTGCACGCAACAAATTGCATTGCTGTTATTCAGACTCAACTGTAATGCCATCGCCTCTAGTTAGTATTGTTTACACTATTAACTAGATACATACGAGATTGCAGGTTTCGCATCGCAGCAGCTTACTAGAAAGAGCGCGGACGCTATTAGAAAACCACTATAAAAGCCACCATCACCATTGCGAGGGTGATGAATGACATCGATTTCAATTATCGCTTAAGAAATAATAATTTCGTCGATAATAATAATATGACTCCAGCATTTCATTGATAATAATAATAATAATAATAATAATAATATGTTTATTTCGAACGGAACACTCCATTTACACGAAAAAATATAAATATGGGAATTATATACAACACAGTAAGCAACATTACATCTTACAATGGGTAGGTACATTACATAGACATGATTAAAACTTTTACATTGTCTCTAAAAGCTCTGGCATTTCTGTTGTGCATGTCCAGATGAAAGGACTCGTTTTCGACTAACAATTTGTTTATGAAAAATAATCATTGTTGTACAGAAAATTTGTTTCCTTTTGCTGAGTGACTGTTTTGCCCTATTCTTTTTTCATTGTTCATTATTTCCAGTTATATCATTATGGTTCTTTTATTTTGTAATTCTATAAAGTATCGGTTGTATTTTATTTTCAACAGGGTGGTCGTGGAAAATCAGACTTCCACTTGTAGTAGTAGTCTCTGCAAGTTGAAGAATTGAATGATCACCCTGAGGTTCACCCTGACAGAAAGTTTATTTTAAGTTTGTATTGGGTTAATCAAGAGTTATTTATTATTATTATCCTCGTTGTTATTATTATTATTAGAAAAATTCAGCAATATTCCAAATTTCTCCCAAAAGGCTTCTGCGATAGTAATTTAAGTGGATGTAAGGTTACAAAATTCAACGTTAGGTGATTAAAGGCAGCATCCAACCGAGTCGCAATTTACGACTTTTTTATTGCTTACGATAATGACGAACTGAATTCTCGTTTGTCTTCATTTCGGCTGACCTAATAGACTTTCTTTCACACCTTGAACGCCATCGTGCCTACCAATTAGATGGCGTTCTTTATAGACCCTCGCCAATTATCTAGCTCTCTTTGTTTCGAAAACGGAACTGCTCAGTACATAGCTTTTTGTGCGCCCTCACTCTCGACCAATTAAAATTGCACATGATAAAAAGTTTCTTGGAAAACCGAAACGAAACAACGAAATCATCCGTGACTAATCGATCATACACACCTACTCTGATTTATTGACAATAACATTGATGATGGTACGCACAAAGGTGAGTGAAGCTAAAGATTAATCACGTTAATTGCCTCTCTGTTGCCTGTAGAAAAAAATCAATACTTCATTGGTTTTTGAGTGGAACTGGAAATACCGAATCAAAGTCGGCGCCTCAATTGGTTTGTGAACGCTTCAATCGGGAGATTTTGATTCATTTTGAAAAGGTTTACGCTCGAAGGGAAGTGTGATTTTAATCCGCACGTTGTAGGCTTGTCGATTTCTGGTAGCCAAAGTGTGCCAGGGATTCATTCCGAGCTCTGGGTCGTGATTCGGGATAACTTTTTTTGTTGTATTTCCGGCTCCAATTATTCGCCAGAGGCGCACTCTTGCCGATTCTTGCTAGCGTTTTGGCTTTGATAGCATACGGCAAAGCAGAGCCGTGGAAAGCAAATGACAGTGCGATCAATGCGCGTGCCATACCTATAAATGTGCTAGAAATACGTACAGGTGTTCACGTAAGACGTATACCCCCCTTAAAAAGCTTCCCCTTCACGATAATTCAAAACAGAAAAAACCATCTATGAACAGTTTTTCCCATAGTTTCTGAATAGATAGATATATAGATAGATTGATAGATTGACTTTATTCCCTATAATAACAATTACATCAGAGACAAACATTTCGAAGGTAGTGTTATGGTGTATAAATAAGCGATGTTTAAATAAAAGACTAATGGTAATGACAAAACACAACATATTAAAATCATCCATGAAAATTCAAGATGATTGAAAAATTCCTCAACAGTGTATAAGCTGTTTTCTAGAAGATGCAGTTTAATTTTTTTTGTTGAAGAGGTTAGCGCAGTTGTCTCATATTGTTTGTGCGGCAGAAGGATGTAGCTAAGTTTTCTTTCCCCCTGGTCTCGTATACCCATGCCAATCGCCATTTTTTTGCAAAAAGAAGCCGGTTTTGGTGGACGTATCTGGAGTATTGAAAATGAAGAGACTACTCAGGGTAAGTAGGTATTCTGTGCTCTTTGGAGAGTTCCCTATACAACTTGCTCTGCTCTTCACTCCTAAAGGCTGTCTGATTTCTACATGATTCTAGTGGGCTGCGATTCAGGCCGCGATCGGCCGATGGCGACCAGAAACACAGTCCACTAGAATCATGTTGAAATCAGACAGCCTATACCAACGCTCTGACCGCCTGTTTTTGTAGACCGAAGGCTCTTCCGACCTCTGCCGATGTACCCCAGAAAAACACGCCACACTGGAGGACGGACTGTACTTGGGTTTTTAGCGCACTTCTCCAAACGGGAAGGCGCTTTTGTCCTCGCTTTGTCCGTCCGTCCGTCACAGCATCTAGTCCTAGACGAAAAGGTTTTTGCGAAAAAATTTTACTCCATTGGGTAGCTCATGACCTTGTATCCCGAACCAAGAAAAATCTCGACGAAATAATAATAAACAATGACAATAATAACAATTTAGTGTGACGCGGCATCGCCGTTGAATGCTGCATTTCAGAAGCCGGCCTGATCTCGAAAGTTATCACATGCGAGGAAGTACCCGATCTTATCATTTTACCATAATACATATGCGGAGTTATATTTAGAGGATGATTTGAACTTTATTTTAATGAAAATTTCACATCGGTGCGAGGTGCAGGCCAATAGTTATTGATTTTTGAAAATGCTTCCGAAACTACGGCTCGGCCGCAAATGATTTATTCGTTGCTTGCTGGTGCTTGATATCCTTTCCTCCGAACAAAACGAAATTCAATACAGAAAATATTTCAACTCGAATGGGTAGCTCATGGCCTTGGTACGCGAATCAAGAAAAATTTTACCGAAATAATCATGAACAATTACAAAAATAACATTTTGGTGTAGGGCGGCTTCGCCGATCAAGTGCTGGCATTCGCGGTAAGATGTAGAAAGTTGCGATATGCAGGTAACTGCAATTTCTTAATGAAATACATCACTGCATGTACGGCATTATATTTAAAGAACAATTTGAACTTTCTTTTGACAAAAACCCCACTTCGATCCGACCGTCGGGTCAATTGTTATCAATTTTTGAAAACGACCGCAAAGCCACGGCTCGGCGCATATTACACGACCCTACAAATTTAAAATCAGACGTGCCGAAATAGAAATCGACCATTTTGAAATAGCCAATACTAGGTACCTATAGGATAATGGCACTCACATTACGAAACATGTTCGCTCAATAACAAAAAAAAAGTAGGTAGGTATCACTAAAAATTATGTGACAGGCTACCATTTTTTCGGTTTTTCGATAAAAAAGAAATGTTCCAATTCAAAACTGAACCCGATATTCGTGTTCAGGAGGTCGAAATCAGTTGGAGAACATTTTTATATACAGGGTGATTTTTTGAAAAGTTTCCACCTCCAATATTTTCCCGCACAAATTTTTTTTGCAAAAAAGCCAAAACAGGTCGATTTTCTTTTCGAGGGGGACATCTAACCAGCGTATTTTCAATCTTACTGTTTCATCCCCCTAGGCAGGGTGACTACCCCTTCCAAAATCTTAAATGGGACTAGGGGTCAAGATACACATTGTTTTGAAGGTCATTCAATTCTCTTTATACTGGTGCATCTAAAATGAAAATCTAACCATCCGTTCTCAAACTATGAATTTTTTAAGCCAGGAACCTTCGCTGAATAAATTTTTGTTTTTATTATGCATTGGCGTATCTAGAACCGCCAACACACGTCTATTTCAATCAAGTATTAGGGGAAGGGGCATTTTTTGACAGATCGTTGAGATACGTACCTCTCACCCACTCCTTCGCCCCCATCAACAACCCCTTGGAAATCTGAAATGGGATATGAGCCATCTTGTGATACCTCATTTGAAAGGGGTATCAATAATTCGCCAGTGCATTCGATTCTAATGAAGTCGTCAACAGGTGCCTAAAACTCAACGATCATTTTGGAAAAATTATTCGGAAAGCATTTTTATTCAAATGATTTCTTTTATTCTGAAAATGCAAACGTTTCAACAGACAGAAGCAAGTGGAACTGAAAGAACTCAGTAGTTACAATCACAAAAGATAAGATAATTTTTTTACTTCAGTTTTTCCCAGTTTTTCAGGTACATTATTTTGTTTTCTACAATACACCAAGTGTACCGTATTCGACGTCGGTTGAATTGTTACATGTAAAAAATGGCTTACGCTGTTGCCGAGAGGGTTGAAGTAATTTTGATTTATGGTGCAATGAACTGTTACCGAGCCACGGCCAGAGTTTTCAGTGAAAGACATCCAGATAGACAAATGAGCCATACGTACGTCAGAAAGCTTTTACGAAAATTCCAGGAAACGGGGTCGGTGAAGAATGTGAATAGAAGAGGTAACGTGGTGGTAGATGAAATGGCTCAGATTGAAGTACTAGGTCATCTGGCTTTGGATCCAACTAACTCTTTGCGTCGGATTTCTGCAACTACAGGACTTTCGTACTCATCCGTGCGCAAAGTGACAAAACTTCATAAATTCCATCCATACAAAATGAAAATGCTGCAGAAGCTTGTTGAAGAAGATCCTGATCGGAGACTAGAGTTTTGCGAGACCATGACAGAAATGATCACTGCAAACCCAAATCTGGTCAAGAACATATGCTTCAGTAATGAATGCAGTTTCTATTTAAACGGCTGTGTAAATAAACAAAATGTGCGTTATTGGAGTGATGAAAATCCACGCATTTTCAGAGAGGGACATACGCAAGCTCCTCAAAAATTGAATGTTTGGGCAGGAATACTTGGAGATGCGGTAGTCGGTCCCCTATTCATTGAACAAACATTGAATGGTGATGTGTATTTGGACTTGCTGGAGAATACCATCGATCCTTTAATAACCGATGAAGTTGAAAATCAACGTGATCAAGGTGGAAATCCGATCCTGGATGAAAATGGGCTATTCTTTCAGGAAGATGGAGCCCCGCCTCATTACGCTGTCAATGTGCGAAACTGGTTCGACCAGAGATTTCCGAATCATTGGATTGGCAGGCGTGGAGCGATAGAATGGCCACCTCGATCACCAGATTTGACAAGTCCCGACTTCTTCCTCTGGGGTCATCTTAAATCTGTTGTCTTCAAAACTCAGCCAGTGGATTTGGTAGATTTACGACAGCGGATAGTTGACGAATGCAGAAGGATTCCTAGAGAAACGTTCTCTAGAGTGAGACAGGAATTCGAAAATCGTCTCTACTACTGCATGGAGAATAACGGTGGTCACTTTGAGCATCTTTTGTGATTGTGACTACTGACTTCTTTCAGTTCCACTTGCTTCTGTCTGTTGAAACGTTTGCATTTTCAGAAAAAAAAAATTGAATAAAAATGCTTTCTGAATAATTTTTCCAAAATGATCGTTGAGTTTTAGGCACCTGTTGACGAGTTTATTAGAATCGAATGCACTGGCGAATTATTGATGAACCTTTCAAATGAGGTATCACAAGATGGCTCATATCCCATTTCAGATTTCCAAGGGGTTGTTGATGGGGGCGAAGGAGTGGGTGAGAGGTACGTATCTCAACGATCTGTCAAAAAATGCCCCTTCCCCTAATACTTGATTGAAATAGACGTGTGTTGGCGGTTCTTGATACGCCAATGCATAATAAAAACAAAAATTTATTCAGCGAAGGTTCCTGGCTTAAAAAATTCATAGTTTGAGAACGGATGGTAAGATTTTCATTTTAGATGCACCAGTATAAAGAGAATTGAATGACCTTCAAAACAATGTGTATCTTGACCCCTAGTCCCATTTAAGATTTTGGAAGGGGTAGTCACCCTGCCTAGGGGGATGAAACAGTAAGATTGAAAATACGCTGGTTAGATGTCCCCCTCGAATAGAAAATCGACCTGTTTTGGCTTTTTTGCAAAAAAAATTTGTGCGGGAAAATATTGGAGGTGGAAACTTTCCAAAAAATCACCCTGTATAAGTAACAGAATGACGCTTATGTAGCCGGTTTGTCTGTCTGTCTGTCTGTCCGAGTCCGTGCAGAAATTAAGACGCTGTACTCCTTCTCGAGAATTGAAACAAGAGTCTTGGAACTTTTTTCCGATTAATAGCTGATGTCCCCAAGGGTGGCCAATGGGCACTATTTTTGTTATCCATACATTGTTATCATTATTCTCAAAAAACAGAGATCTCCTGTGCACTTCGATGAAGTTGAACTTCTTCTCGGGAACTAAAGCTACAGCCCTTGAAGATTGAACTCCATCCGGTGGATAGCTTAGGTTCTCAAGGACCAAATAGGCAGAATGGCTTTCATAATTCGGCTGCCATATCGAAATTTCTTAGTAGTGGAACGATTGTCATGAAACTTGAAACTTATCCTTGTCTAGTACGATCATTCTTAATTTCAAGCCAAATTTCATGATTGCCCCACCATCTTGGCCGCCATATTGAAATCTCTTATAAGTGGGAGGATTTTCATGAAACTTGAGAGTTACGCTTGTCTCGTACGATCATTCCTATTTTCAAGCTGAGTTTCATAATTCTGCCGCCATCTTGGCCGCCATATTGAAATCTCTTATTAGTGGAACGATTTTCATGAAACTTGGAACTTACCCTTGTCTAGTACAATCATTCTGATTTTCAAGCCGAATTTCATGATTCTGTCGATATTTTGGCCGCCATATTGGACTTTTTTGCCCAAGACGGTAGAACCATATCGTGGTAGAACCCTAATTACTTAACATCTTGCGTTCACTAATCCTCCAAAAAGGAAGTACGCTACTGAGCCTCATGCCCATGAGGCGTATTCGCTTGTTTCTTTATTGAGAGCCAACTTGTTGCCGCTCATCCAATTTTTCGCATCCTGGAGAGTCACCATCATTGTTCCTTTTACCTCGCCCCTTGTTGAACCGGACTAACCGGAGACCACGAAACTGTTATCATCAGCGAGGAGATAGGTGCTCACATTCGGGAAGTTGAACGGCATGTCATTTATGTAAATTAGGAAGGGCAGCGGGCCCGGTATGCTGTCCTGGGGGACTCCATGTTTGACGAATCTCCTCTTCGATGTTTTGTTCATCCATTGAATAGTCTGAGATCTATCTGACAGGTATGATCGAATAAGATCATTTCCGACCCCTCTAACTTCATAAAACTCTAACTTCTGCAGGAGAATTTCGTGAGTATCGAATGCTTTCGTGATATCGCAACACGCCATCACTATACCTCTTCCCTCCTGTCCAGTGAAGCTTCTATTTCGGCCAAAAGGGCACTGACAGCTGTAACAGTAGAACGTCCTTTCCTAAAGCCGTGCTGGCTGGCATTCCAATAGTTATTCCTATCAAAGTATTTCAGTAGTCTTTGTCTTAATTGCGCGTTCCCAAATTTTTTATGAAGCTGGTAAGATGGAAACTGGTGTGTGTGCTGTTGATCCATACCGGGCAACAATACAGAGCTAGGGCTGAAGGTCTGAGTACACTTGCTTCAGCTCCCCAACCAGTTCCTGATAGTTTGTGAAGGATGTTGTTTCTTGCTTTGATTTTGTCAGCAGTCTTAGTTAGATAAGTAAGATAGTACAAGACTAACATCATCCAGTTCCACCAGCGAATTTAATTATTGTTAGCTAATTGAGACATTTTCCCGGATGGATTCTAGGTCAGTGGAACCAGCTGCTCATCCAGCTGGTGGAACTGGATGTAATACTTGATAATGTCACGTCTATGGGTAGCCGCTGCTGCTGGCTCCCCTTAGACGGTGCTAGAAGGGCTGATCCTTCTAGCTTGGGGGGTAGTTTGGGGGCTGAGATGGTGAAGGCCACAGGCTCTGATACAGAATACACTTTATTCAATATAAATATAATCTAATAATCTACAGTACTTACTTTAGACACACACTCATCCGATGGGGGCGAACCCCAGTTCATACGCTTTCCCACTTCTTGCACTCGTCGCGGTTGTTCATCGATTTCGTTATCGATTCACATATTCTTTGATGCGCTCCTAATTATAAGCGTTCCCTCTCTTCTTCACTCGTGACAATAAACGTATTTATTCATTTATAAGACATAAGAATGACGTTAGGCATCGAATAAAATAACTTTTAGTAATGTACGTGGGCGCCACGCCGCGCTGTGCACCTGCGTGTGTGATATATTGGAAAGCTCGTGATGTGAATGCACCGAACAAGATACGGAAACTGTCTAAATCAATTCTTTAAACATTTGAATTGGTGATCCGTTTCTGACAAATTCAATGCGACCACTCATCACACCAAACTACCCTTCATTTGTACCTGTTCGACAACTTGAAAAACTTCTATAAAAGCACAAAACGAATTGCCATCTTTCGAAAAGTTTTACTATTTTATTCGGGCGTGTTCGGCAACAACCATGCTATTTATTTGATTTTGTACATTCCAGGTCATTTTCCGTACTTACCTACCCATACTTTATTGCCGGAAATAAACTAGTTCAATCTGTTATGCCTGATGAAAAAAATCAACCTCTTCTCATCATCAAACTTATAATAAATAATATGTGGATAAGTAATGTTATGGTACCTTTATTAATATTATAATGTTGATAATGTGCTACCACACCACCAGGCAGGCCAATCAACATTCGGCGAGCCCATGCAACCAACTTGATTGTATCCATGTTAGGCGACCATCACCTCTAGTAAAGGGCTGTCCTCATATAGCCCCGGTCATCAATTTTTTTTTATTCGTTTATTTAATGTCGGCCTATTACCGCAACGAAACCTAGAGCGCGATAGGTATAACTAGATCCATAACTCGATTTTAATTTTGATCGCAATTTTAACGAAGTTCAAAGATTCGATTTCCTCTGTACCAATTTTATAACCCAATTTTGATCGCAAGGATTTTAAGAAGTTGCTCAAATAAATACAGCTTTGTAATAACCTGCTTTACAGTACATCTTCATAAAAACTTTTACAAAATAGCAGATATATCTTTAAATGACTTCTTTAGCGTTTGGCGAATAATAATAATAATAATAATAATAATAATAATATGGTCTTTATTGAAGCAGCATTTGAGCAGAGTGAGATTCAGCTTAATAGGTAGGCCTTGGCTCACCAGCTGTTCTTCCACCTAACTCCGCTCAATACGAAGTAACGAAAGATTGTACATTCTACAAAATTAAAGTAAAGTGACAGAAGAAGCCACCGATTTTTTAAGGTTGAGCTGCAAGCAGTGCTTTTGAGAGATGTCTTTTTAAGTTTGCAAGATCAAAGTTTAGTGCCGCTAAAGCCTGTTGACAGTGGCGTATTTATGGGGGTGGCATGGGGGGCATGTGCCCCCCCCCCCCGCATCGATCTATGATAATAATAATAAGAAGAAGGTAAACCGGCAAAACAACAGGCGCGCTCCAATAATGTTGAAAATTTAAAAATGTATACCTAATTTCGTTGTACAATACGTAATAACGTCCTACCCTTCTACATAATAATTAGGTACTATTAGTCCAAGTCTTTGCTGTTTATTGATGGATGGAGGCATTTGTCTGCCTTCTCCCCCCCCCTCTCCCCCCGCAAATACCTTCTTACGTATATTTATTTAAAAAAAAATCACCCGCCCCCCCCCCCCATCCCAGAACTCTAAATACGCCACTGCCTGTTGAGATTCGTCTGCCGAGAATGAAATGCGTATCTGAGTGTCATCAGCATAAGAATGTTGGCAGCCGGAGAGGAAGGCAGAGGTAAAATTTGATATGTAGATTATAAACAGTAGCGGCCCCAAAATAGATCTGTGGCGGCTCTCATATGGGCATGTGGCGGAGGAACTGTTGTCTCCCCCGATAGCTTAGTGGTCAGAGTATCCATCCGGCAAATGGAAGACCCGGGTTCGAGTCCCGGTCAGGGCAGACACTTTTTCTCCGTCACATCGCGCCATAAATGGTGATCCCCAACAAAAACAACACGCACGCAACATGCAACTCAAACAAACAGGTACAAAGCAAGCAACGACGCACATGCAGAAGGCAAAGAGGTACAAAGCAAGCAACGAACAAATAAACAGCACCGCCACTTCCCTGTCCTACGTCCACCCACGTCCTATATTCGTCGCCCTAGGTGGGGGGTACTGAACAACGGTGAATGATCCATAAGTACGGCGAACGCAGGGATACATACGATTTCCATGTAGAGGGAAAAACAGAGTTCTCGATACAGAAATTGATAATATGGGTGATGTACGGTAATAGAAATGGGACGCAAAGATGGATGGTGCGAATATTTGATGCCGTCGGCTCCTGTCGCTTTACTCTTGATGGATGAGATTATCTTGAGAACATCAGTTTCACTAACTCGAGTGAACTGTAGGTTAGATCTCACGCTTTCTTTGACATTGGAATTGTAGAACTTTGTTGTTGACCCGTCAGTGGTGAGGGATAGTGCTGGGTTGATCAGGTTGTTGTTGATGTCATCAGCATTTGCCAAGTTATCAGGAAGGCTATGAGTGGATTTGGATATAATGATGTTGTATTTTTTAAGAACGGACCAAGGGGTTGTTGGTGTTTCATTCAGTTGGTTCCTAAAGAAAGCTTGCTTTTCTCGACGAATTGCAGCTGTAACCATATTGCGGATGTTTTATAGTTTTCCCAATTTTCAGAACTTTTGCTGCCCTTGAACCGTGCCAATGCAGCGTCTCGCGTATTCATGCATCATCATGCGAATTGTGCCTGTGCCCGTTAGCCAAGGGGAGTAATTTTTTGTGATTCTACGGGTAATAAAAGGAATAATGTTCTCAAAACCTGCTTCAATAACTGTTATCTTCAAACCTGTAAGCTCACTCTTCGCAGCTGTAACCTCCGTCTTCACTTTTCCAATTTCTGATAGAACGTTCTCCTCTAGCTGTACTAGATAATTCAGCATTCTGCTTCCCTTTTCAAGGAATCTTTCCAGTTTTCCTTACCTCCACCACCATCCCCAGCAATGGGTCCAGTTGATCTTAATTCTTAATGTGCGCGACATCATTTGTGGCAAATGTGGGACTGTGAATTTCTCCAATCAGAGAAAATATTATCCGTAATACACAAATACAAATGAATCTGTTAGACTTTCATTGGATATCCAACTCTTGCGATCCGATCCTTACGATCGACCAATGAAAATCAAGATTAACGAAAATGAGCACAATAGTCTTCTTGATTAGCAATGTTATGTTAGGGGATTTCCTGGGAACTTCTAGCGACAAGCTAACAGGTGAGCAGTGGCGCAGCTAGGGGGGGGGGTCAGCCTGGTACCGGCACCCACCTGTACAAATATTTGATCGCAACGGCGCGGCGCCTTTTCAACCGTTGCAATCCACATAGTTAATAAACTGCTGGACAACGAAGTTGTCGGTAGTTGTCGGTATCGGAAAAATGGTTCGACTTTGAAGACCAAGAACTTCCGATGGCCGAATGTAATTCCCATTTTGTTTGTTGTGTTATTTGCCTAATGTTTCCGTAACTTATACTGTAAAGGTGAATGTTGGAAAACTTCATGTAACATTTCTACAGGGTGATACGTAAAATGCTGCAAAATTGCAGCGACTTCATCGTACTCCCATTTGTTAAAAAAAAATTTATGTGTTCTAATACAGAAATCATAAAGTCTGGTGTATTATCTCGAAACGGTTTTGGGATTACCCAGATTGGAAGTCTAACATTGAAGATATAAATTTTTATGTTGAATGTTACAGATTTGCCTTGTTGGCACGCGAGGTTAAGTCACATTTGATGAATGGATGTTGACATCAAGCAAGATTGTTCGTACGACAGTCCAAGACAATTTTACTCTCAACAAAACCCGAATATGTGTTGTGAAGCCAAGCAGGGGACACTTTTTCAAGTGGAGGTCACTGCCTGTTTTTCGTACGTTGAATTTCATCAGAATTTTGGATGTGAAACATCTTCTATTTGCAAGTTTAAGCTCCTGAACATGGTAACGATGTGAAACTTTAGATTTCGAGTGAAGTAAAGTTCCCCTGGACGTTGTACTTTTTGTGCTTGTGCTATGCCTGAGCTTCGTAAATTCGCAACATTCAACATAAAAATTTATATTTTCAATGTTCGACTTCCAATCTGGGTAATTCCAAAACCGTTTCGAGATAAGATACCACACTTCATGATTCTTGTACTAGAATATTGAAAAAATATATTTTTCAAAAATAGGGGTACGATGAAGTCGTTCCAATTTCGCACCATTTTACGTATCACCCTGTAGAAAATTTACATGAAGTTTCTCAACATTCAGTATTATGGGACGAGTTACGGAAAGATTGAGTTAGTTAACACAACAAACAAAATGGAAATCGCAATCGGCAACCGGGAGATATTGGCCTCCAAAGTCGAACCATTTTTCCGATACCGACAACTTCGTTGTCCAGCAGTTCACATTGATTATGCTCATTTTCCCGAAAAAATTGCACCTGCGGGCCTGTTTTGGTCTGTAGGTAGTTGCCCCACTGCAGGTGAATGCACTTATAGTGGCACCATTTTATGTGCCACTAGTAACAGGCAAGATTTACCCAAAGTCCGGTAGGTTTTCTCCCTGCATCATGCCTGGCTTACGATCGATTCGACTAAAACTGCGATTAAAATTGCGACTAAAATTAAAATCGAGTTATCAATCGCATTTAACACCGACGCCGGTGAATGCTGTCCTCCACTATACCTGAAATTCTGCCGAACCCCTGTGTGTTCCAACACAGGGTAGGGATTTTTAACAACCACCACCATCGCATGGAGTCGGCACCATCGTTCGTATTTTACGTGCTATTCGATAACACGGCGCTCAGGAATCCGAGGGTACACTGACAGTCTCAGAATTATCACCTCATTGGCTTAACTGAGACTTCTTTCTCTCTCCAAGAGAGAGACTAGACTGGGCAAACTAACATATTTTGAGGTGACATTCGTCAATTTTTCATTTTTTTGTGGAAAAAATCTGAAAACAGAATGTGTTCATAATCGGGATAACAAAGTGCACTGATTATACGATAATAAAATACAGGCTGGTCCTAAAAAAGGCAAAAATCTATGCGACCCTCTGTACATGGCATGAGATGGTTTGTGGTTGTCATATTCAGAAACTACGTACAGAAAAGATCGTTCAAATAAAAACAATTATTTCTTTTTTAATTATTATGATGGGAAAGTTTTCTAGGGGAAGTATCCATATCCATCTCGCGTGAACACCCTGTACCATTCGGAAGCCTTCTCTAAGTTTTTTTTTTCGTTCATTCAACGTTGGCCTATTTCCGCTGCCTAGGCCCAACACCGACGCCAGTGAATGCTTTGCTCCATTACTAGTATACCGGAAATGTTTGCCGAATTATGGATTCCAGCACAGGGTAGGGATTTTCAGCGACGACCAAATTTCACGTGCTATGCGACACACGACGCTCCTTTGCATTTAGCAAGCATTCCAAATTCCAACTAAATTAAGGAGCTGGTTTTTTTCAGCACCAGGCAGGAAGAATCGAACTATGCCGCCCGTGCCCGACACAGCAGCTGACGCGGCAGCCCACTGCATCATCGAGGTCTTTCTTTGGTAAGTTATTACATCTAACAAGCCAAATTATTTTTTACCGTATTTCATAAACTGTCTTCAAGCCAAGTAAACTGACACTAAATTAGTTATCACGTTCCTAGACACGAAGTCATGCATGATCCCGTCGGTCGGTATGATATTTCTATATCACCAAAATAACTTACATCTTCGTTTATAATAAAGGATATATTTGAAGGCAGACCGCGTGTCAGTCACATAATTGGCTGCGATTATATGTCATACTAGATCTATCTTCTTACAATTTATCAAGAACGCGTCGTGAAAATTATTCCCAACACGTGTTGGGAAACACAAATTCGATGGACCATTGTTCCACAATCATTGTTAGATTAAACAGAGAGCATTGTTAAAATCCAATTAGGTTTTTTATGAGATTTAGCATGTTTTTACAAACATCCGCACGGCTGTTTTAAGGTGTTACCTAAAGTATGAAACGCATAATTGATTCGACACGAGCTGAAAAAGGTAGAGAATTTTAATTGGAGCGAATTTTGCTTTCAACCAATTAATTCCGAGGTTCGATTCAAATCCGCGGCCGTTCTTGGCGCCTCTTCTCAGATTTCCAACGCGAAGTTGGTAAGTAGCGTAAAGTATTATCACTTGTTTCTTATTTGAACGCAACGTGCTTGTCTATCTGGAAATGAAATATTTGCATCGATTTTTGAGGCATGCCACGGGTGCCACACTCAGGAGTTATTTGAAGATGTTTCCCAAATGATCCTTGGAATTCACAACAGCGTTACATAAATTATTCAACGGTGCGTATTCATGTATACAACCGTTTCAAGTAAATATTGTATATTTGGTTTTAATGAAGTCTTCTTAAATTGTTACTATTTGTTATAAGAAAATATCCCAAAGATTCTATTATCCTCATAAGAAAGGGATGTTTTAATAAGAGCAGTACTAGCAGTAGCGTTCGTGCCTTGGTTCGTGCTTGAAAAGATTTTGCTCTTATTTTTAGGGCACTTTCCCAAAAAATGGGAAAAAGGCGCTTTTAGCTTCACTTTGTCCGTCCGTCTGTCCGTACCCGGGATAACTCCTCGGGGAAAAAAGATATCGATGTGGTGTAAACGCTGATCAATAGTGCATATCGATACCTGTCGGCCAAAACATCGTAAGCCACACTTTGTTCAAAATTTGAATTTTGTTAGTTTCTTACTAATCCGGTTATCAACTATTATCCTGTAACAACATTGTCGCGATTTAGAGCAATTTAGGTGATTTACAGCTACTTCGAAATATCGTAACCCTCATCCTGGGTCGCAAAATGAACGCACTTTGTGGAATTTATCGTAAGTACTGTGCAAGTCCCGCAAGACTATCGTAAGTGAATGCTGGTTACGATAACTTTGTGCCACCTGCAATATTTTATGGTTTATCGTAAGTGCAGAATGGTTCATTTATATCCTCAGAATAGCGTAGAACTTGAGAATGTAGCTCTCTTATTGTTATTCTGAAAAGTATGTAAAGTAATCTAACCTGGGTCTACCTCTGCGACTCTTTATTCCCATCTCCGCCTCGAGTATTATGGCGAACTCGTTCTTCGTGTCTCAGAAGGTGTCCTACCATCCTATTTCTCGTCATCCAAAATCAGTCGTATGACAATACTGTATCTTTTGAAGCTCGTATAACAATATAGTATCATAATACTGTTCATAATTGGAATGGTTCCCGCAAGTGAACTCAATAAGGTTCGGGAAGAACATCGTAAGCGTGTCACTTACGATAGAAAAAATTTGAAGTGAAGTTACAATCGGACCCAACAAACTATCGTAAGTAACATAACATCATCTCAGGATCAAGCTTCAAGTAAACTGAATCATATTGAGTCATATGTCTGGACCACAAAGCCTCATTCAAAAATTCATCACCGTTGGACAGATCCAACTATGATAGATAGAAAAAGTGGTTTCCTGAAAAAATGTATTTTTGTTGCTTACGATGTTTTTGCCGACAGGTATCGAATGTCCAGGATGTCAAGTTGACTTTTGGTGTTTTGTTATTCTGCCGCCATCTTTGATCCGACATTTTGAATTTCTCTAAAAGTGATCCGATTGAAATGAAATTTGCAGGCAATGTAAACCACATCAGGATCTATCCAATTTTTGACAATTTATGCCCCGCCGCCATCTTGTATTCTCACTATTGAACATATTTCGAAGTGATAGAACTAGGAGAATTATGCCTCAACGAAAAAAGATATCGATGTGGTGTAAACGCCAATCGAATGCGTACGTGACCATTATATAAAGTTGACCAATAATTTTTGTCACTTGGTCGCCATCTTTGATCCGCCATTTTGAATTTCTCTGAAAGTGGTCCGATTTGAGTGAAATTTGCAGGCGATGTGAACTTCATTAGAATATATCCAGTTTTTGACAATTGATGCCCCGCCGCCATCTTGTATTCTCACTATTAAACATGTTTCGAAGTGATAGAACTAGGAGAATTATGCCTCAACGAAAGAAGATATCGATGTGGTGCAAACGCCAATCGAATGCGTACGTGACCACCATATTAAGTTGACCAATAATCTTTGTCACTTGGTCGCCATCTTTGATCCGTAATTTTGAATTTCTCTGAAAGTGGTCCGATTTGAGTGAAATTGGCAGGCGATGTGAACTTCATTAGAATATATCCAGTTTTTGACAATTGATGCCTCGCCGCCATCTTGTATTCTCACTATTAAACATGTTTCGAAGTGATAGAACTAGGAGAATTATGCCTCAACGAAACGAGATATCGATGTGGTGCAAACGCCAATCGAATGCGTACGTGACCACCATATAAAGTTGACCAATAACTTTTGACACTTGGCCGCCATATTTGATACGCCATTTTGAATTTCCCTGAAAGTGGTCCGATTTGAGTGAAATTTGCAGGCGATGTGAACTTTATTGAGATACATCCAATTTTCGACAATTGATGCCCCACCGCCATCTTGTATTTTCCATATTAAACATGTTTCAAAATGATGGAACTGGGAGAATTATGCCTCAACGAAAAAATATATCGATATGGTGCGAATGCCAATCAAATGCGTACGTGTTCACCATATAGATTTGGCCGATGATTTTTGTCACTTGGCCGCCATCTTTGGTCCGCCATTTTAAATTTCTCTGAAAGTGGTCCGATTTAAGTGAAATTCACAGGCGATGTGAACTTCATCAAAATACATCCGATTTTGGACAAATGATGCTCTGCCGCCACTTTGCGGCCATATTGAAATTTCTGCTCAAATAACGGTAGAACCCTAATTAACATCTTGCGTTCACTAACCCTTCAAAAAGGAAGTGCGCTACTGAGCCTCATGCCCATGAGGCATATTCGCTTGTTTTCATCTAAATACGAGTACTTATCAAGGCTTGTCATTTGATCATGCCCATGCACAGTTGCAGAACAGCTCGAAATAATTATTCTAAATTATCAAAATTGTTTTTATATGTGGCAATATCCATGCGTTTTGGGGAATTGTTGCTTCAATTTTCAATAACCGGCCACCAGATTCTGTATTCTACTCCCTTAGGGAGGTCTCAATTTCAAGTCAACTCGCGTCCGCGGAATTGCGTCGGAACACCATGACAACGGCGCAAAATAAACTTTTAGCCACAATCAGGTCACTGTATTTGGCGATTCATAACCACCACAACTTTGCGCCTGATCAGACCTGAACTGACTTGAAATTGAGCCCCTAGACTTCTTTCTTATGTGGAATTGTCTCTGGCTCACCTAAACGAGCCCCAAACTGTCCAGGGGTCTTGAGGATCAGGGTACCTAATCGTTGGCCCTGTTGTTGAGAGATGAAAAAGGATGCTCGGACGAATTGAGTCTCCAAGAGTACATAATGTGTTATACCTACCTTGTTTTTGAGCGCTTTATCGGCAGACGTTCTGATCTGAATATGTATCTGCACTGATGAGCTCCGAATAAGTTTTGGATCGTCTGTCCATGAAGGGTTTGAGAACTTTCATTCATTTACCAAAAAGTTACCCAAAATTGAACCTTTCATAATTATGTTGAACCAGATGGAGGGCATTCGCCCGATTAAATTGTACTTACAAATTGTCATTAACAATATGCTTCCATCCAAAGAAAACACGATATCGGTATTCCTTACACATCATCTTTAATTCCAATTCGAAGATCTATATCACTCTTACTTGAACATATTATTCATGATGTTGTTTACTGTGAGGCTACAGTGAAGGAAACGTCAAAAAAGATAGGTTTTATTCTAGAGTTAATTGAGGCTTGCTTAATGTTTGTAACCTCATTCAGTCCTTTGCAAATCGAAGAACCATAGATTTGAGAAAGTTTAATGTGCATATCTTTTTTGATAATAAATTATATTAATGAAACACAATCAAATTATAAAGATAAATTTAAAGTTACGAACAAAGCCGATATCTTCTGGGTATAATAAAGTTTGTGTAAGTTCGATAGTTGTGAAGTTGTTAAGTAAGTTTTATCTTGATGCTGATGTTCTGAAATAAATTCAGTGGCAGCGTTATATAGCCAAATTTAATAAGAAACAATCCAAGTTTCATTACCGATTGCAAACGCTTGATAATTGGGTTACACTGGCAATTAGGTTGAATTTAGTTGTAAATCTATATTTACGCCCGGTGTTACGTGCCTTGGTGAATTTATGGTGATTCGTACACATCAAAGATAATTAACGTCAACACTCAGGTGTAGGTAGAGGTGATGTAGTGTGGTAATATAAGACCTCTCATGATTATCCAAGCAGCGTTACTGTGCAAAAACGCTATTTTATCTCTTCTATGGTATGGTGTTGACAGGTAACAAATTCACTAGCGAATATTTGCGATGTTGTGCCCGTACACGCTCGGCTGTCTAAAATCTTCGCAGCCAGTTTCAGTTCGCAGAGTCAATCTGTGTTCCTATAGGTAGGTAGGTACTTAACCGCATTTATTGACAATGTATGTACGTTCTGGAGATTAATATGCGATTTCTATCAGACATTTGAAACACATACAGGCGAGATTAATATGCGATTTCTATCAGACATTTGAAACACATACAGGCGAGATTAATATGCGATTTCTATCAGACATTTGAAACACATACAGGCGAGATTAATATGCGATTTCTATCAGACATTTGAAACACATACAGGCGAACACGTTGCAGAAACATGCGCTTGGAATGAATATTTACCTAAGCGCAGTAAAGTTGCGTCAACAGGTCTCCTGCAGTCAAATTGTTCAAACACTATGGTCGCATTCATGCCAGCAATCATACACGATTGGGCAACATTCAAATTTTTCGAATTCGATTTGTTGCTTCTGTAGTAATAGACGTTCTCATATAGGCAGTTCCCTTCCCTTGCAGCTCGTGCGCAGGTCTTCATGCATACAAACTCACTCGTTCAATTGGCTGTTGATCCTGTTGATCAAGAGCGCTTGATCCATTGGGTTGGTTATAGGGTTGGGGTTGGCGACGGCCCACAGTGGGACTTGAATCCACGACCCGTGGAGTGGTAGTCAAACGCGCTGACCACCACACCACAAGCTCGCATGTTTCTTTTGGTTTACTGTTTCGAGAATTCTTATACGTGATTCATCATATACGACGACGTATAAAAACCTAAGCAGTTTACCTGATCAGGTAATTTGCCGTAATTGATGCAACGTTGTAAATACAATAACATGAACGTGTCAAGTGTTATGTAAGTTGAAAGGTAAATCTCATACACCACCATCGGGTCCCTAGGGACGGAAATAGCCTAGCTGAAGAAACCGCTGAAATTAGTCCGCTATCATTCGTCTAATAGATACAATCTGTTATAACAGCCGTCGGTTGCATACATTTTAAAGTGTCTGAAATTAACCGGCTATCAGGCCATCTCCTCTCCACATACACACAAATACGACAGAAAGCGTCTTGTTCTCTTCCAGTCTTCCCCATGCTAATATTTCATCTGTCATCTTCTTGCTTTCAAATCGCTTGCTCGTTTGAACCCGCCTTTATTATTATATTTCTATATTTAAATTCACTTGTGGGATTAGGTATGCCATCCTCGCGCACTTTCGGAATACTTCGAATTTTCTGAGCGTAAATCACGTATATCGTTCCGGGCTAATTCATGCAAACCGTTTGTTTGCCATCAGGCGTCAACTTCCACCACCAAAAATTCACGCGACATTTCAAGTTTCGTCATTTTGATTGCCCGCGTAGGTATTCACACAGCTTTGTAGCCAAGCAGGGGCAAGAAAGAGCACTGCACCAGATAGTATAAACTGCAAATTGTCCAAAATAAAGATAGTGTAAAATCAAATCCTGCATGATAGCGTGATCAATTAATTATTGATCCCTGAGTTAATTTGATAATTTGAATCAAAAGGATAAAAAGGAGAAAAAGGAAAACAAGTGAGTATGCCTTCACGTGCGTGAGTCTCAGTAGCGCATTTTCTCAAAGAGGCATATTGTGAACGTAAAGAAATTTGGTTGAAGGAGAAACACCATTCCTTGCCCACTTTCTTCATTCGAAACTCATTGTGATATTGTGTTATCAGAATGAGGTACTTGCCAATGAAATAGATTTGAATGAAAATTCTTTCACTCATAATTATATTTTTTTGTTTGAGGGCGGGAGCTAGGAGCGGCGACTAATCAACAGTAGTCTATTCTTTCCCATTTTTAGTCGGCTATCCATATAGCGAAAGAATTAGATCGTTATGTCTTCGAGTTTATGTTTTCCATTTATCTCTTACTTTGAGGGCAGCCTGTGGGGGTGGCAGCATTCGGCAAAGTAACTGTTGCACAGTTTGAGTTAGGAGTTTCTAAAAGTTGAGGAAATATTTTTAATATATAAATATTTTTTGTTTAGAGGCGGCAGCTGGAGGCGGCGGCTAATTGAAAGTGGCCTATCTTTTTCCAATTTCAGTCAGCTATCAATATAGTGAAAGAGTTAGATCGCTATGGCTATATACATTTGGCAGCGTTTGGCTGAGCAAATGTTGCACAATTTGAGTTGGCAGTTCCTAAATGTTGAAGGGAACATCTCAATCAGTAACATTTGTGAAAGTTGCACTTTTTATCGTTTGGGGGCGGAATCTGGGGGCGGCGACTAACCAAAAGTAGCCTATCCTTTCCTATTTTTAGTCAGCTATTGATATACCGGAAGAATCAGATCGCTATGTCTTCGGGTTTATGTTTTTCATTTTAAAGTGATTGGGGGCGGTTTTTAGCAGTTTTTTCATGTCGGCGGCGCATATTGAAGACGGAATGTTTCTTGGCTTACGTTTATAAGTGGCAACTATGTATTATTCAAAAAATGAGAACACTAGAGCATCAGGTCTGGTAGAAAGTGCAATATTATGTTATTTCAAGTTTATCGGGGGCGGTTTTCTCTATGTTGGCGGCGCAATATGGACATCCAATGTAGCCTAGCCCTCCTTTGGGAGTGGCAGCTATGTAACAGCGAAAAAATTAGAAAGCTAGGTCGTCTAGTTTGGGAGGAGTTCGAGGAACGGACGGACGGACGGACGGACAAAGCGGTTGTAATAGCGATTTTCATCAAGATGGAAAATGCGCTAAAAAGGAACAAGTTTCATGAAAATCGTTCCACTAACAAGAGATTTCAATATGGCAGCCAAGATGGCGGCAGAATTATGAAACTCAGCTTGAAAATAGGAATGATCGTACGAGACAAGCGTAACTCTCAAGTTTCATGAAAATCCTTCCACTTATAAGAGATTTCAATATGGCGGCCAAGATGGTGGGGCAATCATGAAATTTGGCTTGAAAATAAGAATGATCGTACTAGACAAGGGTAAGTTTCAAGTTTCATGACAATCGTTCCACTAATAAGAAATTTCAATATGGCAGCCAAGATGGCGGCCGAATTATGAAAGCCAACCTGCCTATTTGGTCCTTGAGGACCTAAGCTATCCACCGGATAAAGTTCAATCTTCAAGGGCTGTAGCTTTATTTCCCGAGGAGAAGTTCAACTTCATCGAAGTGCACAGGAGATCTCTGTTTTTTGAGAATAATTATAACGATGTATGGATAACAAAAATAGTGCCCATTGGCCACCCTTGGGGACATCAGCTATTAATCGGAAAAAAGTTCCAAGACTCTTGTTTCAATTCTCGAGAAGGAGTACAGCGTCTTAATTTCTGCACGGACTCGGACAGACAGACAGACAGACAGACAAACCGGCCACATAAGCGTCATTCTGTTACTTATATAAAAAAATGTTCTCCAACTGATTTCGACCTCCTGAACACTAATATCGGGTTCACTTTTGAATTGGAACATTTCTTTTTTATCGAAAAACCGATAAAATGGTAGCCTTGTCACATGATTTTTAGTGATACCTACCTACTTTTTTTTTGTTATTGAGCGAACATCTTTCGTAATTTAAGTGCCATTATCCTTCAGGTACCTAGTATTGACTATTTCAAAATGTTCAATTACTATTTCGGCACGTCTGATTTTAAATTTGTAGGGTCGTGTAATATGCGCCGAGCCGTGGCTTTGCGGTCGTTTTCAAAAATTGATAACAATTGACCCAACGGTCGGATCGAAGTGGGGTTTTTGTCAAAAGAAAGTTCAAATTGTTCTCTAAATATAATGCCGTACATGCAGTGATGTATTTCATATAAGAAATTGTAGTTGCCTGCATATCGCAACTTTCTACATCTTACCGCGAATGCCAGCACTTGATCGGCGAAGCCGCCCTACACCAAAATGTTATTTTTGTAATTGTTCATGATTATTTCGGCAAAATTTTTCTTGATTCGCGTACCAAGGCCATGAGCTACCCATTCGAGTTGAAATATTTTCTGTATTGAATTTCGTTTTGTTCGGAGGAAAGGATATCAAGCACCAGCAAGCAACGAATAAATCATTTGCGGCCGAGCCGTAGTTTCGGAGTCATTTTCAAAAATAATAACTACTAATCGGCACCTCGCACCGATGTGAAATTTCCATTAAAATAAAGTTCAAATCATCCTCTAAATATAACTCCGCATATGTATTATGGTAAAATGATAAGATCGGGTACTTCCTCGCATGTGATAACTTTCGAGATCAGGCCGGCTTCTGAAATGCAGCATTCAACGGCGATGCCGCGTCACACTAAATTGTTATTATTGTCATTGTTTATTATTATTTCGTCAAGATTTTTCTTGGTTCGGGATACAAGGTCATGAGCTACCCAATGGAGTAAAAATTTTTCGCAAAAACCTTTTCGTCTAGGACTAGATGCTGGGACGGACGGACGGACGGACAAAGCGAGGACAAAAGCGCCTTCCCGTTTGGAGAAGTGCGCTAAAAAACACTTGCTATACTCTATACACTGATAGAAAGGACCACTAGATTCCTCCGCTTGAAAAGTAGTCCCCGAGCGTTACCCGCGAAATTCAAAATTCCAGTTAGAAAGAGGTGCTTATTCCCGCTAATCACAGCTAAGTGCTATGGTAATTTTAAATGACACCAGTTTAATACCAACTTTAATGAATGAGAAAATATTTTTTTTAAATGAAGCTGATTTTATTACACAACACTCACAACAGCCGAGCCGACTAAAAATAACAAACATCATAGAGAAATGGAGGTTAGAAATCGTACGTAAGTGTCAAACTCGCTGAATGTAATGCCATTGGCTTGGCGTAGGAATAATTTGCCCGGGTAAGACTACCAACCGAACAAAACTAATATTAGTTCCAAACGCGCCTATGTTGTTACAGTCTTTGGTGCTTTAGTTTGCTATAGGTTACATCACTGGAATTCAAAAAAGTCCGTTCTATCGGTGTACAGACTATAGTCGATAAGTCGATAAGTTTGTGGGTCTTGTGTCATATACGTCAGTCATGGAGATTACACGCCACCCGCGCGAAACCCCACGGACGCGAACGTCGTGCGGGGGCACAGACGCGAAAGTGGTTTTAGAGTCACCGGACGAAAATGTAACAAATACTCGTCAGTTCAAATCTCAATACCTCCTCAGCGGCTAAACCGATCACTTTATTTTAGTCTTGCATTGTCAAGAAATGCCTGTTCTTTCAAAATTCATCAATTGTTTTGTCATTCTGATGATGTTTGTTGGAAAAAACCGAGAGCGAAAGTACGCTTATATTTAGTCGTGTTCGCCATTTTGAATTTCAAAAATTTCGCTATAGTGGAGAATTGCAATGGTAGCCTATTCAATTGACCATCCATTGGTGTCAAGATTCGTTAAGATCGGCCAACAAATAAATAATCTAGTTATAAGAAAGAACGCTAGCGCTTGATAACATTTGGGTAGGTAACTTTTGCACCCTAAAAATACTACCTGTCAAAACAGAGCTTGTTGCAAGTTTGTTAATCGCACGTCAAGTTTAGAATGAAAAGATACCTCGGGCTCCACTTGAGGACGGCATTTCCTAGCATGAAAAATGGCTGAACGCTGAAACAGACTGCGGATTAGCTACAGAGCGAAGGAGAAACAGTAGAGAAACTCTTGTGGCCTAAGTAACTGCCAAATCTGTGCAACTAAAAATGCAACAAAAAAATGAGTGAGTCAAATCTGAGCTGGCAAGACAATGAGGATCTTTTTTCGAAAAATATATGGATTGAGAAAAAAAACAAGTTTTTCGATTTTTTAAATTTTAAAATACTTGCACATTTTCAACCTTGATTTTAGATTACCCTTTTTTTCAATTCTCCTACTCCACTGGTTTTCATGAAACTCACGTTTAAAAAAAAAACACCAGGAAATGCCGTCCCTAATAAAGCTGTGTTAGTTCAACATGCAGTTAGTGAAATTTCGTTTGGTCAATTGGCGGTTGGTTGACGACAAAAATCGCCACTTTTACAAAACAGAATGAAGGAATTATTCATTTTATCAATATTTTACGAATTTTCCGTGATCAAACAACTATAGCATGGTCAAAACAAAATTCATTAAACAGCGTGTTGGCGTTACAACGGTGTTAACTTTTTTGGTGAAACCCGCGGATAATAGACACGTGAAGCCGATGCAATTATGTAATTAGTTGCTAATTTGAACTACGTACTCAAGTACTTTGGTTGGTATCATACTCAAACATTATACATAAACATAATCCTTTGTGTATTTGGTGCCAGGGCCGGACCGAAAACGATTTGGTTGGGGGGGTGTGAAAAATCTCAAAATGCCGACTATTATTATTATTATAGTGGTGACCAGTGGCGTACCTAGATTTATGAATAGGGGAGGATTGAGAAATTTTAGTGTATATTTGAAGAAGTCTGAAGAAGAAACAGCGCCGCAGGCGAAAAATTTCTGGTTTAATAATAATAATAATACTTATAGTAATAAGCAAAAAAGGGAATTTTCTCATGCTGTTTTTTCTTCATCAATTCAACGTTAGCCTTTTTCTGCAACGAAGCTTGAAATCGACGCCGGAAATTTTGCAAAACCCTTGTGTGTTCCAACACAGTGTAGGGATTTTTAGCGACCATCAATATCGCATGGGATAGGCACCACTGTTCATATTTTATGTGCTATGCGACACACAAATCAAGACGCTTGTTTTAGAGACGAATATCCGACCGCCCTCGGTGGGAATCGAACGTCAGACTCTTGACATGACATTCGGACGCGCTGACCACCACACCACAACTCCTCATTTTGTTTTTCTTCCTCTATTTTTTTATAAATAGCTCCATCAAGAAGAAAATGGGACAAGTAAGTCATAACCCTAGGGTGATATTCTCAATAGCGCAAGGACGAAATGTGTAGTTGAAACTCAAAAGAGTAGAAGTATTCCAAAAACAGAACAATAATTTTATAAAGAAGGAAGTGGAGGTATCATACAATCACATCAAATTATAATATCGAGGAATCAAGCCGCCTTAGAGCCTTGGCCAGCTCTTCAAAAATTTCGTCTATGGATAATAGGTACCTATATATCACTAGAATATATCCTACAAAGAAGTTCTGCAATTGTTGGAATAGTCCAAATTGTATATTATCTTATACATATAGTTTTTGGTGCTGATGCAAAACTTTAAAAAACTTTCGAACTACCAACACTGATGACAATTTGGTGACAGTGTTCGAGAGTAAATATAATCATATTGGAGCGGTGGTAGCCGAGTGGTACAGGTAATGGCAAGCCAAACCATTCGCGCTGCCCTGTGTGGGTTCGAATCCTACTTCATCCATGGATATTTTGTGCTGTCCCCGAGGTTGCATGGTAGAGCAGCTTATAGCTGAATGCCGCCTCGTAAAATAAGACAATTAAATAAATAAATAAATAAATAATACAATAAACACAAACTTATAGGTACCAACAACAAAGTTCCTGTTGCATTATGCGCGAATGCGTAATAGTTACGCGCCTATTTTTTTTTCATATCGTTTTTACAATATTCTAGTTCATCTCGATTTTTCCGACTGAATTTGATTTTGCCGACTGGATGTTCGCGACTGGGGAGGTGTTACACCCCCCACACCCCCTCTTCGGACCGGCCCTGTTTGGTGCACATCGAATTAGTATCGATTTACGTCTTGCATATGCAATCATCAACAACAAGAAGCCCCCCTCCCCTCTCCCCGCCTAAACCCACTAAACCGCGAAGTAAGCAATAAGTGCGATGCAATAATTATGCCAGACCTCGTCATTTCAGAACACATTGCAGCACGCATGAATATCAAATTATCCGATTCTGGCACGGCGTATCGGATTTTGTACAAGGGGTGAAAATTGAGTATGCAGCTCTCTGTAAGTGTGCTACAATGTGTCGAAATTTACTGCCGCCTGCCCGGAAATTCTGCAGTTTTACGACGCACTAGGTACATTAAGTTTTAACGTTTCCTTAATGTAGCTGTCAATAATTAGCCATAGGAAGTTGAGAGTTGTAAAGAAACCGCCGAAAAGCCAGGCTCCAGCATATATCAGACCACACTCGTATAAACGGCACCTCGACACCTCGAGCCTCGACTTGATCCATCCATGCCCGTACGATACGACGCGATTTTTGTTGCAGGGCAGGCTGATGCCCGCTGGAAGTTGATCGTTATAGACGTGCCGCAAAACTGTACATTTCGCAGATGGAGGATGGCTAGAGGATTCCAAAGTTTGCCTCGTAAACTTGGCTGGCTACAAGTATAAGTATAGTAGCCTAGCTAGCTCGAATAATAAATGCGACATCTCGGAGGGAATTTGACGGGTAGTTTGTCGGTTTTGTAACCGGTTGGTTACACCTCGGCATTAGCAGAATCACTGTCGGTTTATCCACAAGTATAGCCCTAGGCATTACAAATTAGGGTATCCTAACCTACGACTGTTACCAATCACCGTTGCTCACTACGCCGCCGTATACGCTGGCTATACAAACAAAATTTTATAATCGAACGCGCATCGTGTGTTTAACCGAGCAAGCATGGGTTTTTTGGCGTAAACCCCCTCATTAATTATTTTTAAATGAAAATAACCTCTTGCTAACAACCCTTCGGGGAAGACAGCGTCACTTTTTAATTCCGCTAAATTGCGAACAAACAACTCCACCCCGGTGTACTACACCGAATTTTTTCCACAGCCTAAATTATCTGTTATCACTTGATTAATCAGTTCTGGCGAACCAGTATCACACAGCTACATACCTGCAGCTCAGTTTCAAATTTAATTAATCGGAGCGATTCGAAAGGGATGTTGTACATTTATACAGAACATATAAATAATAGGCCCTGGGCAAATGCGTTTAAATACTTTTCGGATAATGAATACTTTTTCACAAGTGGTACTTACTTCTTCATAAAGAAAATAATAATAAAATGTACTTTATTAAAAAGAGAATACATTACTGACTGTCGTGAAAAAAACAGTTTGCCATTAAGACACAGTCTAAAATTAACATAACATTAAATAAAAGTAGAACAATCATTTAACATATACATGTAAAAAACTTATAACTTAAGGTAAAAATGATTATCAAAAGTATTTAGGTATCTAGTACAGGGTGTCTTTTTAGTAATGTCAGAATTTGAATGGCTTCTGGCAGGCAAAGTAAGCAACTTATCAACAGGGGCATGGCAGCATCTTGCAACTTACAGTTTCAAGTTTTGTTTGACACTACAACCGTAGTTGTCAGCCATCAAATTTGTCTGCACGGTGCGACAGAACAAAAAGTTGTGCTTGGCAATGGAAGGAAACAGTGTTAAAAGGTCCCTTTGTTTTTTTCTTTGTCGGATTTCCGAAGACCAGGTATTTACAGACATAATCGAGGACATTCGTTACCTGAAAGAGATAATTAAAAATGTGTGCACTGAAGTTACGTCTCGAGACTCAGTCACACCCGCTGAGCACTGCGTTTCTGGTTAAAGTTTCTTGTCAAGCCATCGCTTGAAGTTGCTCATTGACAACTTTTACCGTTTCAAAATTCAAATTTTAGGTTTCAATTTGTTTCAAGTTGTAAGTGAATTGATACAGAAATGGAGGAAAACTTTGAATTTCAAAACAAAGAAACAAAAAATGTGCAACTATACCAGGCTCTGTGGCACCCTGTACGCGAAGTTGTTGACTGCGAACCATGATTGTGGTGTCATACAAAACTTGAAACTGTAAACCACAAGATGCTGCCATACCCATGTTGGAAAGTTGGGTACTTTGTTTGCCAGAAGCTACTGAAATAGCGACATTACTAAAAAAATGCCCTGTATTATTATTTAATAATTTTTTAAATAATATTCGTAGTATTGAAATACTTTTTTCTCCAAATACCCTGTGGGAGGGGGGTGAAGTGACTGTACTAAATGATGGCTAATCACAGAGGAAAATGTGTAAACCGAAGTACAAAATCGTCGAGTTCACAATCGCATCTTTTATTGTCCGACATTACACATTACAGTAATGAGTTAATGTCAATTATTGGTTCGTACCACTACTTGGTGACACTAGGACTACCAACCTTGCCTGCGTAACTTCACTACACTTAATTCAAACGTAATAATCGTTTGTCGCGTCATCGACAACGCATCATTGGCCGATTATTGACTCAAAACTCACGATTTTTTCGACTTTATTAATGCAAATGCCGTTCATAAAAACAGCTTAAGGCCTCCGATTTGAAATCCACAATCACTTATACTTTTGTTCACTTATATACCTCAAAAAATGTTAAAAATGAGATTTTGATTAGTAGTGGAAAAAATAGTATGTATGTTCTGAGATTACTTTCCTAATCATAGAAACCACGGTTGGCTGGAAGCGTAGCTGAGGGATCTAAGGCACCGAAGCAATAATAATAATAATAACAACAACAACAACAACAACAACAACAACAACAAAGGTTTTTATTGTTATAAGATTAAAGGTACACTCCAAAAGCATGAATAATCGAACACAATTTTCAACTTTATCCCAAGACAATAGGCAGGGTTCAGTCCTACTGACTTCTCTTCCACCCAACCTCAAAAAATAATAAAATAAATATAACTGTACCTGTAACTACAGTTACAATAGTAAATTAATAAATTGATAATGGCAAATAGCAGGAGGAGGCAGAAGCTGTAGGTAATACTTTTTGGAAAAAAAGAGGAAACAACTCTTCAAGGAAACCATGATGATAAAATACCAACATTTTTACAGAAATCCATACCGCGTAACACTTATTCGTAATTCAATAGCAATGAGCAAAACAAAACGGCAGCCTACTACTTGTACAGTGTGATCAACAAAAGGCTGAAGGACCAAATTTCTCAACACAATTTTTTTGATTATCTACATTTATATCGCTCACCATTCCAACACTGTTGATCTATTTCAGCCCATTGCCTACCTTTGCATCTGTAATAATTTAAAAGACTGACAAAAATGATTTGATTTGATATCAAGCGATTGCCGGGTATAAAAAACTTGGTTTTTCAAGTCAGTAGATACCCATTAATGCAGTCCTTCTGGGAAATTGCTTGACGCGATTTGCGTCGCACCTTCTTGGAGAACAGGCCGCGAAATAAAATAGCCGCTAACTTTGCAAAAAAATTAAACATTGTATATAATTTTCTATTGGCCACCTTTGAGGCAATAAGCTACCTACCCATTGGAAACAAGTTTCAGATAGTACATTTTAGCACTCGATGAAGCCCAGAAATTTGGGGCGAAACGGCTGTGTTTTTGAACAGAGTTTCAAAACAGCCCTCAAAATCCGCCGAAATTAAGTATGGGACTGGGGAAGTTTGTTATTTATTGATCGGTTGTTCGTGGATAAGTATGAATTATTCAGTGTACCTTCAGTTGTGCATAATGGACGCAACCTAGTCACTACCTAATGATGCTGGTGCCAAATAAGTCTTGAACTTTCCACTTTGCTTTTATTATCATGCGTAATTAAGAAGAGAAACAGAGTGCGAAGGTACAATGAATATTGAAATGAAATACCTGTCTACACTGAGACATTTCACCTGCTGTGTTGTATTAGGTTTCAAGTTGAATAAAAAGAAGGTATGCACGTAAGACGTGCCTTTTGTTATTCGAGAAGTTCGGATTTAAAAGCGCAAAGTCCGTTTCAGTCCAAATTAAAAATGTTGGATTTTTTTACCTCGATGCTTTCACACCCTTTCTATAGCCGCACCGTCGGCTTGAATTCAGCGCTATTGTCATGAAGGAAAGCAAAGGCGCTCAAAGGCTGTTTGAGGAGATGCATTATTTATTGTTGTATAAATAAGGTTTAAACAAGAATAGGTCTGCACGCCGAAAGACCAGGGCAATTAGCCTCGTCGTGATGCTGCTGCTTCTGCTGCTACTAAGAAATGTAAAGCTGCAAGCTAATTTCCTTTTGAGGCGGTGATTAATTCACTCCTCAGAACGTTATTAAGACATTACTCGGAATTTTGATTGTGCTTTATCGAGGATGAATGTGGGGCTGATGTAAGAAAATGTACTGGATTCGTTTCCTGTTATTACACAGGAAAGAGCAAAAAACGAGAGCCGAGCAATAACGCGCGCAAATCAGCAGGATGAAGGCAGGAACTTCCTAAGAGCCTGCCACTGCGGCCGGGAGTCGTGTCTTGCACGCGAATTCAAGGCGAGTCCTGATGGTCGTTCGGTACTCACACAAAGCCGTAATAATGTTACACACCTAGATGTGGCATGTTGGAGGTCATTCTAAAAAAAAAACATGGGTACTGGCAACAGTGGCAACAGAAAAAAAAACGCATCTTTGGAATATCCGATGCAGAAAAGGCACGATATCTAGAAATGTGAGAGAACCGCGCACTATACTTTCTACGAGCTCATACAGTCGTGACGAAGGAGAGCACTTCGCAGCTAATTTCACAGTGAAATGCACCCCCTGGCTTTGAATCGATCTAGCCTGGAATACCTCTGTAGGCGCGTTAAATGTCGCTATTTTTGACTTTCGACGCTAGAACGCATCTTTCTTCAAGTTCAACGGGAAAAATCTAATTTGTATAACCGCACATTTCTTACTTGTGCCTCGTGCCGTGCACAAACTATGCAATTACTCGCTTGGCATTGAGTGGTCTCTGTTTCTCGTTCAAAAAACAAAACAAAAACAGTCGGCGAGTCGAAAACGGGGCGTGCTCGAGTTGGAGAGCTCGTTCCGGAAGATATCGCGAAGCTAGAAACATGTACGAGTGTCCAGGAACGTTCTCTCTAGCCCATTCTACATCTATCATCTCTGAATTTCCGCCCTATTGTTCCGGTCAGAGAGCTTGATGTAAACAGGATCACAATATGCGCCGGGGAACGGAATTCAACAAACAGAACACTTTACTAAATAACTAAATGGGATTTCGGGACAATTATCCGCCTTTCCGTCAAGGTAAGGGATAATGCATCCGATGTGGAAGCAAGTTAGCATAGTATAGCTCTGTGCACGATTATCACGGCAAGCTCGTTATGTTATTAATTGCCAGCATCGACTGCTCGGGGTGTAAGTTGCTACTTCATTTGAGTAATGAACCCGGTCGTGGTGTGATGTCGACATTAACAACTAGATGGTATCATTTATTCAGAGCATCCATTAAAACTGGTGTACCGAAATAAGTATGTTGTATATCAATGCGAATCAAATTCTTGAATTTTTCATGTGTTAAATGGTAAATATCGCTGTATATAATCGGTTCTTCGCCGTAATGACTCGTTTTGTATTTTATTTCTGGCTCAGTTAATGTACGTGTAAAATTTAACATTTGATGGTCATCGGGTTGTTTCTTTTTTCAACTTAGATTTTGCTAAAATAAAAACGTTCTAGAAATTTCCTCGTACTCGTACGAGTACTCGTATTAATCGCGCTTCTGCTCGCATAAATGCATTCCTGTTCCTGCGATCAAAAACAATAATAATGTATTTATTCAAGCTCAGGCAGTGAGGTCCTCCCGATTCCCGATTAGAGAACTTCTACTTCTACAATATTGGTCTCTTTATGCTGGAGGCGTGCAGTTAGATAGAAACACAGGAGTGGTAGGTACAAGTATAGTGTATGCCTATAGGGAGGTACTTATATGGGAGACTGTGACTTGGGCCTTGAAAACTTTGCAACTTGATGTAAACAGCGGGTGCAGTCATGTTTTAACCATACTTAAATCTCAGCCATCATGTGAACACGGGGAAGCTTGATTTTTCCAAGACAATTATTATTAATCCACATTTGGCGATGGCATGCCTGTAGGTGTAGGTATTCGTATGGTGAATGTGGTCTGCACTGAAGGGTGCGTGTTTACATATTGATGCAAATATAAAAAAGCGCGACTTTCGGAGTGGTTTGTCTTTTCAGTTACCTACGTTAAGTTTAAATATGCCGCCAGTCCTCCCTATCCTGTTCGCATTGAAAACACTCAAACGGCGTGTAATATACACGTGCGCCCCAAGCGTTCCACCGGAATCCAATATTGCGATTCCTTTGACTTTCACGGCACACATACGCATTCCTGTGCATTATGGCATACACAAATTCTGATAAAATCGCACATCACCTCATGTATTCAATATTAAGCCAGATCGATGCTAAACCGCAAAATTCTATAACTTGTAAACCGCTCGCTCAAAAATACGACTGCTCGCATCCTGACAATTGCCTTTATCGAAATAAAAGATTTTCGCCACAGGCAGTTTGTCAACATAGCTCCTCAATTTCTCTTTTATTTCCAATTTCACGTAACAATAACACCAAAACAACGGGCAATTTTTTTACGCCATCAAATATTGAAAAATCGATCGAATGCGTTGCACTCTGTTCGCGGCAGATACATGCAAATATTTGACTGTGACAGGAAAGTTTGCTGCGCTGCAATAATTTCAGCACGGAACCGACAATCCAAAAGTCCCGCGCGAATGAATCTTCTTCCCATCCATCACGCTCAGCGAGATTATCCAAAATAAAACGACCCTAATGTTTCCCTAACTCTTTCACTCAAATCACCTTCCAGTCGCATAGTCTCCATTTATTATATTTATTTATACGTATGCATGCATGACTTCACAACACATGTACAAGGGATTGGCACGGCTCCCTCCAAACAACTATAATTTAGTAATGTAACATGCCTTACATTTTACGAACACAATTCAGCAATTATAATTGTCGTGGACTTTTTGGCAAAAGTGCATTAATTTCTTGTTGCATGTCTCAATTTTATGCATATAGACTCAACATCAGCTATACGTTACGTTTTACATAGCTATCAGCATTCCCTTGCAGGATCAATTATTATTGTCCAATAGAGCTAAGGTCGCTGAAACTAAATCAAATATCGTATATTTAGTTCTGATTCCGTTATTTCGTTCGGCTATACAACAAGAGAAAAATGTTTTTACTCACAACCACTATGGTAATTGATTCATTACATACCTAGTAGGAGGTCGGGAAGTGACCCATTGCCGACCTCCCGAGAAAGTGAAGAAATGGTAGCTTTAGAAGGGAAATTTCAAAATATGCATCCCACCAAACAATAAGTGTGTTAATCAGTATTTCCTGAACCACGTTTCAGCAAAATTAATCGGCCTATCTGGAAGTTATGACAAAAAGTTAATTTTCAGATTTCAACTTTTGAACGCCTGTAATCCTGCAAGCTGAGTACATGGTTGTGAGTAAAATAGTATACATATACTCTCGACGGTAAATACATCATTCCAGCTTCGGGCTAGAGCATCCAGGCAAGGCCTGGAGGCTCCCTGTGCCCTCAGTAGTAATTATGTATTTCCCGTCTCGGTATGTAATATACTATGACGGCCCCGTGACGCAGGTGTTCGCGTGGCACAATGCATCCCGGGATTCCCGGAAGAGCGAGGTACAGTGTCCGAAAGAGCGCTGTGCTTTTACCTCTCATCGCGGTATGGTAATCAATTGAAAAAATTCCAAAATTTTCATTGCTTCTTCGAGTATGCTTATACGGTGGCCGCAATATTGGTCAAATAACACCTATTTCCCGACAAGTCATGGCTTGAGAATCACACAAGCGATTACTTTCGGAGTAGGCTCGTGGGAATGCTACAAAAACAAAATGCTAGGGATCAACATCCCCAAATTTTCAACTTTCTAATGAAAATATCCAAAATTTCACAATTTGGGGATGTCGATTCCTAGTACTTTTTTGTATCTTTCCAACTAGCCTACTACGAACCTTGATTTAATTTTAAACCGTTGAACCGATTGAGACTAAAGGACCCCGCACACAATGCATTGAAATAGTATATTATATACCAAGGTTGAGAAAGTATTATTATAGCTGAAGCGCCAGTTTAGATCCCGAAGCGCAGCTGAGGGATATAAGGCGCTGAAGCTATAATAATTTTCTCAACCGTGGTTTATATAGTATTTTTTTTACTACTTAAAAATCGCCATCCTAATTCAGGGAGAGGTTAATAATGATGCACTTCACGGCTAGTAGTGAAAAATAGTATATTATATACCAAGGTTGAGAAAGTATTATTATAGCTGAAGCGCCAGTTTAGATCCCGAAGCGCAGCTGAGGGATATAAGGCGCTGAAGCTATAATAATTTTCTCGACCGTGGTTTATATAGAATTTTTTTTACTACTTCAAAATAGCCATCCAATTTGAGGGACAGGTTAATAATGATGTACTTCACGGCTAGTAGTGAAAAAATGGTTTTATAGGATTGATAGGTCAAAAACTCCTGAGTAAACTTGTAGAACACTCCAAATAACATACGAAAGCAACATTCAAACCAACAGCACATCTCATTTCAAATATACACAAATCTTTGAAAAAATAGACATGCAAAAACAAAATCAAATAATGAGGGTGTTGCTAATTTCACAAGTAATTTGTATCTTCGAAGATACTTGACTAAATGCGATGAAATAAATAATAATAAATAAATAATAAATAGTCATGGAGCAGAAACTAAAACATTATTTTTGAAGATAAAGCCAGCAAGAAAATGATAACCGATTCTCAGTTAAAATGTGATGGTGGTTGTGCTACCTACGGGATTCACAGTTGAACACACTTTCAGTAATAACAAATCTTTATTTACTCTATATCGCACAAAGGTCGCTTATCTACTGCCCAAGTCCTACCATATTACATAACACCTTAAACTGTAATCTCTATTATATAATCCTCGTGCGCACGTCTAGCCGGCCGGTGACTCGCCGGTGATATTCCCGGGTAATCGGTCTCCACAGTGGTCATGAAAAAGCAACATCCGCTTCAAAAACTTGTAGGAACTGATGCCTGCAAAAAGCATCTTGGGTCGATCGAGAAGACTAGGTAGGTGAAGTATCAAACATGTTATGTGGTAGGTGACGAGTGGTGGAATTGAACGCCTTGTTTATTGTTCAATTATACGGTATACCTATAATAGTCGCAAACTCTCACCGGACGTTCGGACTGGAAAGCAACCAACCAACGGTTCCCTGCAGGAAACTTGCCCTGCTGATGCTGTTATGATCACAATACTCAAGATATCCGTGGCGGGAAATCGATGCACCCACCGTCCTGAACACCGCCGATACCGAAAATGGTCATCGGCATGCCCTGTTTACGTTAAGCCTCCTTTGAACTCGGCCCGGATACTGTAATACACTTCCTCTCCAGACCAAGCTTACCTTCGACCCAGAACCGTAGTCCTTACCAGTTTGCGGAAAATGCGAGAGATATTTTGCCAGAGGGATGTAATACAGATTATTTCTCTATTGTGATTTATTTCTGGCCGCTCTTCTCGGCGGTTGCTGAAAAACTCGATGTACAGGGTGTTCACGGCAGAATTCCCTTCCTACTGGATCTGGACCTAATTAATGACTGAAAGTGAGTATTAAAGTGTGAGTGCGTATCTCACCAGTTGTGCCTTCTATAAAATAAAAATCGAAGCGAACTAAGGCACACGTGAAGTCAGATAAACCTACTACAAAACAGTGCGTGTACGGTTACTTGCGAAGACCGGGCAAGATTTTATCCTCTTCAATAAAATGTGGGAATCGGATATAAATAAGCGCCAAGAAAACCCTAACGGCAATTGAACGACATATAATGATCCGAGCTCACGAAATATGTAGATAGGAAAATTGAACCTATAGTTAATTAAGATGTAAAGTGATGATTAGGTGTTTATAAAACAAAATCGGTTTCAATGTGACGTATATATGCGGGACTTGCATCAGGTTGTAGAAGTAGTTAACAAAGCTCCCAGCGAGAACGAAAATCAATCGTGTCCGGAATTCAGATAAGACCTCAAGGAAGCGGCACTAGGAATAGGAGCTGCGCACACGAATTCCAGAATATAACACTTGCATCAGGGTATTATGTGCAAAAAATACACACATACCGGCTGATGAATATTAATTTTAAATTTCAAATTCAATAAAAATCGGTTTACTTGTGGGAAAGTCCATATTATGGCTAACTAAAATGGAAATCAAAATAGGTTCATTTACGAGATACTGTCTTCAAAATTATGTAGTGAATCGTTGTACGAGACCAAAATTTTGCTGCAAACTTCATCACGATCGGTTCACCTTTTAAAAAGTGCAATATAGTGAACCAAGATTGTGGCCAATAGAGAAACCGACCTTTAGAGTTACGATTTGAACTCTGGGAGTAGTTTAATTTCTGGAGATCATCAACTCTGTGTTAGTGTTCAATAATCAACCGTATTTTACACTACCAGAGTTTTAACGCGTGGTTATTTTAGAATTACTGATTACACTGATCACACTTCAAGAATCAAAAGGTCTTTTACAGGCGGGATTAACTTGAGCCGTTTAATTCTCTGTGTAATCTAGAGTCATCTTGAATTGATTTGGAATGGCAGAAAATTTAAAATTGTATAAATTTATCCAGGTAAACCCACATTATATGGATGTGGGGCAGACTCGTCAGATGGCACGTAACCTATACCTACACCGGTCCTACACCAGCACCTTTTTTGCGATTTCGACTGTTACTACAATTCCAGTGTAGCATCACCAACAATAGGATCTGCACCAATGTTTATTTTTCTCCGTAATTATTGTAACATTGGACCCCACAGTTTAATGTTATAAATTCATTACGGCGACGGTACGGTAAATAAGTTAATTTTTCATTTTTCAACTTCTAGTGTACCTTATTAACTCCGCGTTTTTATTTCAGTTCATGTTTATGACCGGAGTGCTTCTTCGTTAAACATATTCACAGCATCATGCATAAGTACACAATTATGTTGTATAGTATTAATCAAGGAAAGGTGTGTTAGTCAGCTTATTTAGCCGTGGATTCAATTTTTGCCCTGAACGCAGTGTCACCCATTGGCTTCGATGCCTTACGTTGTGCCACAAGAGCCAATGAACGATGCTGCGTTTAGTGCTAAAATTAAAACTATACGACTAAATACTTGGCTGACTAAACCCACCCTGAATAAATTGAAAATTGCAGACGCCAACAAAATACGCATGTACCGGAGTATGGTTGTTTAACCCTGTATATTATTGATTGTGAAATACTATAGTTTCCAATTTTGAAATCTACAAAAAAAATTGTCCAAAAACAGTTTTCCCTTTCAAATTATCTCAAACGGGAACCCTCCAGTATGGGGGAATTCTCGCGTGTTCAGGATACGCGGGTAGCGTAAAGGCATTGTTTACTATTGCACAACACAGTACCGAGTTGTACCGTATAGTGAGCAATGGCCAAAGTCACGCCAGCTTTCTCTTCGGCAAACCTTACCACGGTGCAACACCGCAATGCGTTGTAGTGGAGTGAACATTGGCTTATGATTTCAAGTATTATCATTGGGCATTCTTTACTCCATTGCAACCAAAATCTAATATTGCAGTTTTACGCAATCCGCAATGTGGGAAGTTCTTTTCGCGCCAGAGGGCCATGGGCCATGCAGTGGCTATGTATCTCACATTGTTGAACATTAATGGCGTTGACAACAATGGCGAGACGCGATGTTATCTTGTCCGCTTTGGACATTTTGAAGGTGGAGAAATGAGTCGATTATTGATTTGATTATAAAGACGAAAGTGAGAGTTCTACGGCAGTTGTGCGATCAAAATTATGATGAACAGCCAAGCGACATGAGTAGACATGACATAAAACATGAAATCATGTTTCAGTAGGATGACTTTTTGGAGCAAAAATAAAGTGACAGGCTGGAGCGCTGGAAGGATACGGCTGATGGCTGCTGATAGCTTCGCTCCAAAACTTTGCAGGTGCCATTAGCCGTAGCCCCCAACTTGTCACTTTATTTTTGCTCCAAAAAGTCATTCTATTGAATTTAAAACGTGAACGGCATCATCGGACATCAAATAAAACTCAAACTTTTTATTCAATAATTGCCTGCCAAAGTTTCGTTTCTTTTTCACAAACTTCCTCGAAGGCTATAAATTGACAGGGTAATTTTTGAATGTCTCGTCGATTTATAAACGACATTTTTTTTGTAGCCTCAGTTTTAAACTTAAAATTACCATGCAGTCCACTAAATTGCCATTGAAGAAGTTTGTGCGAAACAAACGAAACGTCACCTACGGTAATTCAGGAAGAAGTTTGGGTTTTATCTCTGGTTTTATTTTACTTCCAAAATGCGGATTTTAGGAATGTACGATTAGGTATCTATAGTACCATACCTATAGTTGATAAATGGACGACAATGTCACACCTGCAGTTTAATGTCGTTGCATTAAATCTATCCATCTGTTCAATTTCGTAGTAAAACTATTTTGCCAGAAGTAGGACGATTGAATAGTAATCACTTTATGTATTAGATTTTGGTTGAAGTGGGATGAGGATTGTTCAATGGAAATACTTGGAATCATGAACCAATGCTCACTCCACTACAATGCGTTGCGGTGTTGTACCGTGGTAAGATTTGCCGAAGAAAAAGCTGCGTGATTTTGGCCATTGCTTGCTGCGGTACAACTCGGTACTGTGTTGTGCAATAGTAAACAGTGCGTGCTTTCCACCTAGCCTCAAGTTCGGTACACTTGCCATTTACGCATGTGCGGGTTCCAAACGGTGCTTTCCATCTACGTGTTCCTACTCGGTTCTGCGCCGTTCATTGGATCACCTAAAATTTTGTGCCACACTGTGGAACATGTGCCGTCTGGTGGTATTTGTACCGTCTAGGTGGAAAGCACCGAGTGCCTTTACGCCACCGGCGTACCCTCACGCACCCACCGTTTGATTATTAATCTCTTTCTGCTAGGTTTCGATCCGCTTAGCACATTGGTTTATCAGCTCTGGTTTGAGAGCTGAGATGCTCATGTTGCCGTAGTTTTCCATTTCGCTTCGCAACTTGACAAAATAATTTTTTATTGTCAGGCCGACAGCACCGACAGAATGGGCGCTTTCTAATTAGGCTTGTGTGTCAGTAACGTCTTTGGTGTGTTGAATTGAGTCGACTTGTGTCAGTAAATGAAAATCACCCAGTGCTGATGCGGGAGTGGCAAACTGCGAGCCCACGACCTGCCCCCTGACGGTTTGCTCATAAGTAAGCTCCCATTATTATTGCCTAGCTGGCCGATAAATTCCCTTGGATAGTCTTGGGCAAGCCTCTCCGAGTATTACGCCTGCAACCGGCGGTACGGTAATGTGTAGAGGATAACCGCCAGCGTAGGCAGTGGGACGAACAAGTCAGGTCAATTGGCAATTGGGGTTGAGTGACACGCCATTCCAGAGCTTTTTAAATTATTATGTTCACAGCGGTGTTGTTTTTCTCCGATTTGAGGTAATGTTTTTTCCCAAAATATCGCCAATTTTGTGTTTTTGAAGGGCCGCAGCCTTTTCCAGCAGGCTGGTTCGACATTGGCGAACCCATAACAAGGCTCATGCTTCTTTTTCAAACACATTACAGTACCTACACGAACAGACCATCTTCAATGCCTAAAAAATCCTTCTTTTTGTGTTTTCATCGGGCCACCTGTATATTATACTGGTGGGAAAAATTGTATTTTTGTACCTTTTTGGCATGGCAGGCATGTAATGCAATAATAGATAATATAGATATAATCACATCAAAATATGCCGACGTTGCTACTGTCGTAGTTAAGTAAGAAGGCAGGTAACGTGTGTGAGTGAGTATACAATCATTCACATGAACGTATGCTGGATTGCTTGTGTTTGGGGCTGGAATTACGTTTGTAATTAAACCAAGAACTTCTCTGTATTCTGAATTGCTATTACGTCGCGGACTTGCTTAAATCGGAAATACGAAAATAATCAAAACTGTCTCGGTTATGTTGGTGTTGTGTTGTAACCTACTTTGAACATCACCCTTATTGTTTAATTTCTTCTGGTGTGACCTTATCATGTGGACCGAACCTCTCTAATACAGTCATATTATTATTCACAAGAACGAGGCATTTTAATACTTAATTCAATTTTGTAGTGCAGTGCAGTCAGTCACGCAGTAATTAAACGCCGCCGCTCCTTTGGAACATAATTAAATGGTAGCTGATTAAATTAAAATTTTGTATGTGTATGGGATGTACACAACTAAAACTAAACAGATTCACTCTTTTTCGTCGTTTTATGTATACATATCCGCGCGTTAAAGTTGGAATAATCTCTCACTCGCTGTCCGTCTATGGTTGTGTTTATTTAGAAGCTTAATTGTTGTTAAGTAAATATTATATCGTAGTAATTGGTTTATACAACGACAACTGTTGCAAACTCGTCTCTATTTCCGGGCAGAACTATACAGAGCGCACCAAAAGTTTGATGGATGTTGAAATTTTAAAACTGTTGAAGTTTGATCGTCAGTGTCGGACTGCTGGTGCAATTGGTGCAGTCCCAGTGTTTGATTAATAATTATGTTTTTTTATTAAAATTCTGCTCTATCAGTCTGCATACGAAAACATTGAATGTATTGGTTGTGGCCTGAAAGTGCGGGCCAGATACAAAAAGATATCGCTGAGATTTCGTTCAATTTAAATTAAATAATACTTTGCTTGCTTGCGCCGGGATCTGCGAGTTGAGCTTCCGGCGCGGGTTCATCGCTTAGCCGAACGTTGGGTCTCCCATGAAAATGGAGGGTTTTTCTTGAGTTTTCCCATTTCAATTATTATAAAAATTCGCCAAGAATATATAGAATGCATACTGTTGAATAAATCAACTTACTGTCAATGGTCAGTCTGTTTTTTTGCGGGTGAAAGCTGGTGTCCTCCAGGGCAGCATCTTGGGCCCGCTCTTGTTTTAGTTTTCATTCATGACTTAAGGATAGATTCTGCTTTGATGACCTTGTGCGCTGACGACACCTCGGTGGCGGTGGGTGCCTCGGACCAGAGCAAGTTGAGCAATGAGTCCAGTAGAACCGTTTCTTGTATGGATCAATATTGTAAGGAGAATGACCTTCATTTAAATAACACAAAACAAGTCTCATGCTTTCTTCGACTCGCGGTCTGCACTCCAGCCTGCTTGTCAGGACTTAGGGACGGAGCATTGCCTAGGTCGATACTATAAAATTTCTCGGATTATATCTTGGCGCGCATTTGTCATGGCGCCGGGGACATGTCGATCATTTGGTCGCCAGGATGACATCTTCTTGCTTCATTCTGTTTCAATTGCGGGACAAGGTCGACCTGGAGATGCTGATGGTGATGTATTATCACTCTCATGTCCATTCAATTTTGAGCTACGGTGTTCTGCTGTGGGGGGTTACTGCACCGCGGTGGGCAAAGTCCTGAGCATGCCAGATGCGAGTGTTGCGCACAATGACCTTCAGATCTCCTAGAGGCTCTTGTAGGTCTTTTTTTTTTTCAAAACTGAGGTTGTTGCGGTCATTTCTGAGTACATCTTAAGATGCGTAGTCCATTGAAACAAAAAATTATTTGTCAAATGTTTGTCAGTTGTTTGTCATATTAATGATTATTGTTATATGAATAAGCATCGTCCATGGAGGTAGTTTAGATGTAAGAGGTTCATATCCCTCAATTTTTGGTTTGATTTGAAGTAAGAAAAACAGAAACCCACACAAGCCGCCGTATACTATCGTCCTGTCCCGTTTCCGGGGTGAATTTTTATCGAGAAGTTTATATACGGCGTTCGGAAAATGAAGCTGTTGCTCGGGACGAAACTAATTTACCATCACCTCCTCCCCGTTCGGCTATGTGTATAGTCGGATAAGACGGAGTGCGTTTGAAAAGTTAGGGGTTAGGGGTATCTCTGGGAGTTGATTAAATATAAGAATGTGTGGCGAGGAGCGTACTGTATTACGACGGCACCGCTTGTTGATAACTGTTATTGTTAGTGATTGGGTGACGATATGATATGCAAAACGTCTGGGTGTGTGATAAGAATGCGCATCGCCGGCATATGAAGGTCGGGGATGGCGAGTTGGCTAAGGCAGGCTAAGGAATAGTCGCATATGACACATATTTTATTATGGTATGAAATTGGGAAGAGTTATAAAAGCGACCGGGTGGAAAGGCGACGTGGAGCGGAGAAAGCGGTCTTCGTCGAGGTGAACTCTTTAGAAATTCCTAGAATGAGCTTTATTTGGGTGTATAGAAGCTATCTATCTATTTGACGACAGCTTCAGGATGGAAGCTGCGCGCAGAAGACCTGGATGAATGTCGACATAATAATAGGTAGTTCATTGTGAAGTACATGTATACATCATGTAGTCGCTGTATCGCACATTGTAATAAGCCTACTCGTATATACCTACTCAGCGCCTGGCCCTCTGATGAGATCCGGACTGGTGCGTGAGATTGCTGTCGTATACTCATTTTACATAAGCATATTTCATCCCAGTCATGCCTACCCCCAGCATTCATCTTCTTTCCGACGATACTAAGACAAAGAATCACAAACTTTACCATATAATAATAATCATCACCCATCCAGGTTCCAGGGCACCACTTCTTCAGCAGTCCTTTCGTCCTTCGGCAACGCATTGTTTCCCACACACTTTATCGCCGCTACCGTCGCCGTCACCCTTTCCACTTGTTGGCAGGCATAGCGACGTCACCCTGTACCCCCTCCCCCCTTCCCACTGAGACAAAGGAAATCAACACGACTCAGAATTAATAAACGTCATCAAGAGTTATTACAAACAAGCAAACAACCCATAACCAAACAAAGACAAATTATTTACGCCACTCTATTCTCTCACGTAAGATTCTTCAGGGACTGCTTCCTTGGATTGCTCCATTTAGTGATCATAACGTCAGGTTTAATACGAGAATAGTTGAGTGGGTCGACTATTTTATAATAGGATACCTACCGTACACCATCACCCTGCAGTATCATCAATGTCCAGCAATTTCCCAAAGCAGGTTGATACGGCGGAGATGAGAATATAGGATGCAGTCAGGGCTGGTTTAAATATTCATATGGATTAGAACATTCATAAATCAATAACCGTCGCAAAGGATTACAGCAAACGTCATGAATTATAAAGTTTCCACCTTAATATTCTCGTATTCCTCTCTCCCTTGCGCCGCTTTCAAAATTCTTTTCACTGAATATAAATTTATAGCTACTGATTTTATCTCCATAATATATTAGACATCTTTTCCCAATTTCATAAAAATCCGTTACTTGTAATCGTCGAGTAATTTTTCCTCGGCCAACCGGATCACATTGCGAATCGAATAAAGTCGACTACACTCAAGACAAGCACTTCAACAGAGTGGATTCGCTGTAACTGGACGGAGTGGCGAGTGACTTGATTGATAATAATAATTATTATTATTATTGTGTGTCCCCCATGCCCATGACTGATATACAGCAAGATACAGAAGGATAGTATTGAAGAACACGTACACGGTAATTCATCAAGAGTTGCAGTTTCATTGTATCGTGTAGTCCTTCCGCACTGTGATGGAAGTAATGTGATTCATTGTGATGCATACTCTTAAGGTGCCCATTCACTAGGGAACCCGGTTGGTCCGTGTTGGCTGTCAGGTTGGCGCGTTTTATTACTTTGCCCACACACTGGCGAACCGTGTTGGCGAACTGGGTTGGCGAGCGCAGTTCTTTGGATAGTTGATGAAGACGAAGTCATGAACGGATCCAAAAAAAAAATTACTGGCGCTATGTGTCATACAGCAAACCATTGAACAAAACAAAAGTGGGTAAAGAAAAGTCGACACGCAGAATTGTATTTCTTCAAGAAGCGCAACATCGGTCTAACGACTGAAAAATTAGTCGAAAAAAGGTAATTTATCTTGAAGAGCTATATCCGTTAAGTAGTTACGTACTTGCGTCCGTTACCAGAAATAAGTTCAAAAACGGTTTATGACCGTTAGGTACCTACTTCGACGTCTGCCTACTTACCTACCTGCCTACTCACGTATCTACCTACCCACCCCCACCCAACTACTCACCTCCACCTACGCACCTACCTAAATACCCACCTCCACCTACGCACCTACCTAATTACCTACCTACATCGACGTAAAAATGCATCTGAATACAGATTACAAATCAGGCGTAGAAGTGCGAATTTTTGGGGGTTTTCTCTTTTCTCATACATAGCTTTTCATCCTGAATCCACAAGACGCGAGAAATTATCGGTGTTGCAAAAAGGAAATAGTTCTTAACTCTACACATTATTTCTTGATGAATTATTGTTCCTTGCGTTTGCCTCCGCCCCTCTCCCCGCATCTTGCCGCCTTGATGTGTAACGCGACTGTAATGTAGCAAAAAACAAAGGAAATCAAGTAGGTACCTACCTACTGTAAATTTCTGATTCCTTGGATTGAATCTAGGTATCCTGTATCACATGTACCTATATTACATACACTGACATAAATAAAATGTCATTCCCTCGCAGACATTCTTTTCCATAACCGTATCAAAAAGACAAAGTAGCTAATCTACTTCGATGATAACACAGGTCAACAAAGTGAAAAAAAATAATTTGTGCCTGGGTTTGTTTTATGATTTTATTAAATGTCATGAGTCAAAATAATGGAAAAATACCCACATTCTCATTAAAGTTTGCTTTTGTAATATTGGTAGGTACTAGTGGAACAGATTTCATATCATGAATAAAATCAGAAAATTAGTTTATAGAGAGACGGAGGGAAATTCTGACGTTCATGTGTCATTTACATTAGAGCCTAGAGTGCTCTGGCGTCGCAAAAATGATAGTCAAGTGTTTTAATTGACATTTGTAGGAAATTAAAAATGCCGAAAAAAATGAAAAAATGTTAAAGTTCTCATGATCATAATAGGAAGAGTCAAGAACTTCATTTCTGATTTTTTTTTTATTATTTTGTATTAATTATTATTTGTTAAAGTTGATAAAAAGAAGAAGAAAAATTTTTTTCTCAATTTTTTTCAACAAGTGAATTTATCAAAATCGACATTTTCATAAATTTTTGAATATGTCAAAAGCAAACTTTTTCTTCAAACTTTAAGGATATTATTTTTTTTCAGGTTGATTTGACTCAAGCTACAGAAATTTGGTATACTTATCCCAGGCACAAAATTGGTGTTGACCTGTGTAATTAATCACTTATGTCTAATTATTATCAACATTCCATCAAATAATTCAAATACCGTGATTAGCCGTAGTAACTATCCCTGATGTTGGTTGTTATGTTGGCCAACTTACCCATTCACTGACGAACCCAACAACGAACCCAACCGCGTTTTCAAGCTCGCTGGAAAACCGGCCAACTTGGTTGGGTTGGTGTTGGCGCCAACCACACACTAGCCAACATCCGGCGAACCCAACCGGGTTGGCCAACCGGGTTCTCTAGTGAATGGGCACCTTTAGAAGTACCGTATGTTGTATGTTCATTGAAAAATTCTACAAGGGATGGCTGTGAAGAGTAAAACGTATGTCTGTGGCTTGATTCATGCTCATAAAATTCGAATGGAATGTCATCGAGTTTTCAGTTTGTGTCAATTTGAAAAATATGGCTTTTTCTTCCGAACACAAAACATTCATGATCGAGTCATATTCCCGCAATGAAGTTCATCAAAATGGACAAAGCTGCCCTGCCTGGCCTGGTCGGCGAAAGTTCCCAGATTTTATAATCTTTGAGAATGATGTCTTCACGACGATTCAAAGAACTTTAGCCTTGTTCCGGCAAACTGGCAGCGTATAGATCGAAAAAAGGACGGATTTGATCCTACCTGACCACTCGTACTTCCTTTTTCCTCTCCAGAAAAACACGATACTCAACACACCTCTCCAAAATCGTGAACAGCTAAAGGGAACGTATCACTGAAGACAGCGGTAATATCACGCTCCAAATCTCCCAGATAGTAGAGGAAAAATGAGACTCTATTGTGACTTTCGTGTGCACGGAAAGGTAAAAAGCTGGGGTGCATTTTTTATGGTGTAATATGGCTTGGGGATGAAGAATCCACTTGTCGTCAAAAAATCGTCCAGTGTGGGGGCGGTATGGGGGCGGTTTTGTGAAAAAACAGTTTTTTTAAAAAATGTTCTACAGTTTGTCAGCTTTTGGCTGATATCAGCTTGGAACAAATCCGTCATTTGTAAGTTGTCGTAAATAATTTATGAATAAAAAGGTGATCATTTACTTTGCCATAAGAATACATGTAAAACTTGACTGCCTCGTGCGCAAAGAACGTTGAATATCTCAGTAACGTGTTGAATGACATTTTTCATTCCACTCCCACTCGATTATCTCCGTAACCACTAGTTCAATCAAAAAAGTTCCTTCTGTAAACCATGTTACCTATTCCATTGCAATTCTTGCGGTTTTTTCAGATTTGATTTATCTTGAATAGTAACTGAGCTAGGGACGGAATTGTAATGTACTGCATGCAGCGGACAACTGCAGCGCTGAGGCCCTCGCGTACCCCTGCCACCCGCGCATCCCCGCGAAGGCCATGGTGTATTGAGGCGGGAAATCTGCAGACTTATTATTGTGGCTGATGATCGAAACATTGTAAAAGTGTAGTCGGTAAATTTGCAATATAAATAAATATATACCCCTTGAATTACGACGTACGTCTTCACATATTATAATAGTCCAGTCAAAATAGGTTTTAACCGGAAATAAATTCGGAAGTTGACGAAATTTGGTGGATCGATGCAGAATTGAACGTGGAATGATATACTGAAATTCCCAAAAGGCTTGGTTTTTTTAAGGCCAATAAAAAGCACCATCCTTGAAAATTTTCGTTTTTTTTCTGAATAACTTGTAAACTATTACCTTTAGAACACAGCACCAACAAAGCAAATGTAGGCCGTTAAATTCCTAAGAGATCAGTATAAAACTCATTACTGTTCAGTCAATAGCCTCTGAGATACCGCGTCTGCAAAAACGCAGTGAAAATTACTTAAAATATATTTCCGAATTTTATGTAACAATTTGCATAGTGTCAATTCAGGGGCTGTAACGTGGACAGCGAATGTGCGAATTTCAATGTGCTTTTTCTACATTCGGTATCACACTTTGGTTTAGAAGTCACCAACTTCAAAATAGTACTTTTTCTCGACCTTTGAAATCGATACTTGATGTCCCGAAGAATCCGCAAAAATCGATTTTTTTCATAAATAAAATGATCTGCACGCAGTCTTCCTTCAAATTGATTGTTTTTATTTCTGACCGGTTTCGCAGGTCTCTGGCCCTTCTTCATCAAAGTGTGGAGTCTAAAATAAAATACATAAAACAAGTAGGTAGGTACATAAAAGGTGAATGATAACACACCGAATCACCGACATTGTATAAATGGTGAAGATAAAGTTTGTGTAAATGATAAGTGAATTGTTTTTAAATTCTTCAGATGTCAGTATAACATTTGTGATGTTGTCATGGAAGAACAGACAAAAGAACTTGATGGAAATGTATGAAATAATAATAGAGCTAATAATAATGGTACAAGGTGGGTGATGAATTAATGAAAGGATGGTTGAATGGAAAGAAAGAAGCTTATTAAAATAAAAGGCGTTGTAAAAATGTTTAAAAAAGAAATCTATACAATCTTTTAGGCAATTTCGGACAGAATTATAAGTTGCTTTACAAATTTCAAGAACCTCTATACTATCTAAAAGCCGTCCTTTTTTACAAACATGTAAAATTTCAAAATTAGTTCCAAGGACGAAGTTATGATTTTCTGAGATGATTTTGATGATTAGATGATTATGATTAATAATTCTTTCCAAAATTGCCCAAATGATTGTATAGATTCACTTTTAAACATTTTTACAACGCCTTTGATTCAAATAACCTTTTCTCTTAGTCAACCATCCTGCTTTCATTATTTATCACCCACCTTGTACCATTATTATTAGCTCTATTATTCCATACATTTCCATCAAGTTCTTTTGTCCGTTCTTCCACGACAACATCACAAATGTTATATTGACATCTGAAGAATTTAAAAACAATCATCAAATGCAAGTACAATATTCAGCAGTTAGTGTCCGGACTACCTTTTTTTTTCTGAATAGGTCGTTTTAGTCTTTCAACCCATACAACTCAGAAACCATCACTATAGGATAAATATTCCCAAACATGTTATTTTTTTTTTGTATTCAATTCTTCATATTTTCCCTGGATGGTTTTGCTCTACCTAAGTGAAAAATGAGGCAAATAGTATGGTATGAAAAAAATCGATTTTTGGGGATTCTTCGAGACATCAAGTATCGATTTCACAGGTCGAGGAAAAGTACCATTTTGAAGTTGGCGACTTCTTGACTTCTAGACAAAAGTGTGATACCGAATGTTGAATTAGCTTTTCCCGCATGTAAAACACATTGAAATTCGCACATTCGCTGTAAAGGTTACAGCCCCTGAATTGACACCATGCATATTTTTACATAAAATCCGGAAATATATTTTGAGTAATTTTTACTGCGTTTTTCTAGACGCGATATCACAGAGGCTATTGACCAAAAAGTGATGAGTTTTGTACGATCTCTTGGGAATTTAACGGGCTACATTTGCTTAGCTCGTGCTGGTGCTGTGTTCTGAAGAGATAATAGTTCACAAGCCATTCAGAAAAAAAGAAAATTTTCAAGGATGGCGCTTTTTTATTGGTCCTAAAAAAACCAAGCTTTTTGGGAATTTCAGTATATCATTCCACGTTCAATTCTGCATCGATCCACCAAATTTCGTCAACTTCCGAATTTATTTCCGGTTAAAACCTATTTTGACTGGACTATTATAATATGTGAAGACGTACGTCGTAATTCAAGGGGTATATATTTATTTATATTGCAAATTTACCGACTACACTTTTACAATGTTTCGATCATCAGCCACAATAATAAGTCTGCAGATTTCCCGCCTCAATACACCATGGCCGTCGCGGGGATGCGCGGGTGGCAGGGGTACGCGAGGGCCTCAGCGCTGCAGTTGTCCGCTGCATGCAGTACATTACAATTCCGTCCCTAGCTCAGTTACTATTCAAGATAAATCAAATCTGAAAAAACCGCAAGAATCGCAATGGAATAGGTAACATGGTTTACAGAAGGAACTTTTTTGATTGAACTAGTGGTTACGGAGATAATCGAGTGGGAGTGGAATGAAAAATGTCATTCAACACGTTACTGAGATATTCAACGTTCTTTGCGCACGAGGCAGTCAAGTTTTACATGTATTCTTATGGCAAAGTAAATGATCACCTTTTTATTCATAAATTATTTACGACAACTTACAAATGACGGATTTGTTCCAAGCTGATATCAGCCAAAAGCTGACAAACTGTAGAACATTTTTTAAAAAAACTGTTTTTTCACAAAACCGCCCCCATACCGCCCCCACACTGGACGATTTTTTGACGACAAGTGGATTCTTCATCCCCAAGCCATATTACACCATAAAAAATGCACCCCAGCTTTTTACCTTTCCGTGCACACGAACTTCTCAAATAAGCACATTTCGCTTCATATTTGCCTCTACTAAGAACCTATTTGAAAACACGAGACGACCGACGAGTTCAGTTATGTTTGCGAGGAAATGGGGTCATCTTCAACAATTTCTGTAGTCTTCAACACTTGAATACATGTCTGACTTTTGAGTTTTCAATTACATAACAGTATAGCTAGTGCATTGTAGATATATGCGACTGTGTTATTTTGTAAAATTTTATTGTTTTTAAATGAAACAAAGCTCTCCGACTACCACAACATCAGACGATCTGACCGAAATTGCACAGACACGTGTTTCTGGAGGTGCCCGCTTTATGGCCCAAAGAGACGCAATATTTATGTTGCGTATTGTTGCTCTCTTTATTGTTTTTGCTGAAATGGGAAATAAATTATTATTATTATTATTATTATTATAACCTAAAAATTGTCACTCACTGACGCTTTCATTTCATTGTTATGGCTATGAATCTGAATCAAGTAGCGGGAATACGTTAGAACTTCCACAGCCGCCTCTTATTGAATTTTTCAATGAACATACGGTACTTCCTACTTTTCATGTGGTCCATTATCTATTACTTTGTCCCTTCGGCCTCAGTGTGTGTAATCCAAAATGAAAATGTCTTCTTGCTTCTAAAGCTGGACATTCACGTAAGATGTGGTGATGGGGTTTCTTGGCCCCTGCGCAACATATTGTCATGTTGTATACTGCACCACCCCTGTGGTCTAGAGGTATTTATTTTGACAACAATGTCTCACCAAAAGTCCTGTTAAGCTGTGATAGTAAATTTGATTTTAACTCAGTTGCAATTAGTGCGTTGGCTGCCTTATGGTGTCCCGTGTGCACCTTGAGGATAGAGCATAGTGGTTGGAGTCAAACTGCTCTTTAGATCATGATAAACAATGTTCGCCATGGTGGACATCTGATACCCGCGAAGGGGCAGCGCAGCGGGAAAGGTGGAAGAATATGCTGATTAGTTGAAAAATGTTAACTCATGAACCGGAAGAGGTAGTTCAATCATGAATCATGAAAGTTACCACACACCACGCGTGCTCATTATTTCAAGCCAATGAAGGCTTAACAAACCGTTTCAAGAAATATTTATTGAACTGTCCTAAAGATATCTTCAAAAAGCTGATTTTGAATTAGTGATGTCACAAATAGAATCGTGATTGGTGGAAATTCTCAGGCCTTCCATTTTAGGAAATGAGATTTTTTTGGTGTAGTAGTTGAAAAAACGATAGGTGACTGTGCAAATCGTATAACTAGATGATTTTAGGTACTTTTTATTTTGCTTTTAGTTACACCATAAATAATTATTAATACTTCTTTGGCCAACCGGTTTCGCTGTTAAGCATCGTCAGGGTTGAGAAGTGACATTTTGTTATTTATAATTATGTCACTTCTCAACCCTGACGATGCTTAACAGCGAAACCGGTTGGCCAAAGAAGTATTAATAATTATTTATGGTGTAACTAAAAGCAAAATAAAAAGTACCTATAACGTCAACACCATTGGAAGAAGGATGGAAGAATTTTTTCAATTTATAGATGATTTTATCATAAGAAGTATAATTGATGTTTATTATGTATAATATGCATAATATATTATAAGTAAAAAATTTCAGACAAATCTCTCCCTTGTGGCATTGTTCTTAAAATTGAAGCCACGTTGCTACGTTGTAGAGCCATGCTCAGTATTTGAAAAAGGTAGTAGGAGGCGCGGCGATCATCACTTGTTTCTGAGATCTTTTGTACAATCTTTTTGATAAACTTGAGACCCTCATTGCCCCAAACGCCTGTAGTCTCTTGGGCTATCGGGATAAAAATGAAACGTGCCCCAAGAGCTTTATATATTTTTTTTTTTCTGGACTCTGCGGAGTTTGCAGCATAGCCTGAATGGATCGAGGTGGAGCTAAGGTGGGAGGGTGCAAAAGTGTCAGAGCAGGTATAGTCCCATATGAGGCATTTACCCTTCCTCCATGGGATCAAAGAGTATTAAGAGTATCTTACCAAATTAAATTACATAGTGGCTTCTCCGTCAAGAAATGTACAATATGTTTGGTAATGTTGATCTTGCTGGTTCGTGAAGTCAACCACCAGAATTTATCAACATAAATCAAATGGTTGATTGTTGGTAGGTGATTCAACCAAAGTGTGCTACCTATTTTTTTTTTGACAAAAAATGCATCCACAAGTTTATCTAGTGGACAATTTGAAGCTCTGGGTAGTAACAGTAACCCATGGCCATCTATCTAAAGTCATGCAAATGGTTGAAGTGAGTATGCTCTTTGAGAAGTAGCTGTCATGAGGGAGGGGGGGATGGGGCGACGAAGGTGTTGTTACATGAAAAAAAAGTGAGAGTACAGTCCCTCCCAAAAGTTTCGGATCCCTAAAGCAACTTAGGGTTTTTAATTCAATTTTTGCGAAAATATGTCTTCCATTTTTTGATTTAATCCATCTGACGACGGTTCGTGAACAATTTGTTTCCAAAGAAGTGGCAGGCTTCTGCGTGGTACGCGACTTTTGGAAGCGACTGTACTTGGATAATATTATCGCAAACAACATCTTTGTCGACAATCCTAAAGGCGTTCAAGCGACCTGACCTATGTAATTCATATTGGCGACTTCTCAAAGAGCATACTCATTTCAAGCATTTACGTGACCTTTGCGATCATTCTTGGCCATGAATTTCCCAGCAGAGTTCAAAAATGTCCATCAAGAACTCGTTTTTGATGCATTTTCAAAAATTAGTAGATACACGACTGTGATAGGTGACTCGCTAGACTCACTATCACTTTTTATCACTCTGGCTTGGGATGAGTATGTACTGATAATCAACCTTGCCCTTGAGCAAAACCTTCATTCTGAACATGCTCCGATATTTTTAGAGCTTGAATGAGACAAGAACTGTTGTTAAAGGGACGAAATTGCAACTGCATGTTATCAAGGCAGAATAATCTTTCTTGCTTATGAAATCGCTTGTAACTAACGTTACGGAAATCAGAAGAATCAGCATAAAAAAATTCTGTTTGTTGTATTTTCCGTAACGTTGATTACAAAAGCCGCAAGTGAGCGCTGCATTCTTGTAACGTTAGTTACAAGCAATTTCATATGCGCAAGAAAGATTATTCTGCCTTGAAACTGTTGTAATTTTGTCCCTCCGCATCCACAGTTCTTGTCTCATTCAAGCTCCAAGCATCGGAAGATGTTCAGAATGAATGCTTCGCTCAAGGACAAGGTTGATTATTATCAGTTATTTTTCATCCTAAGCCAGATTCCGGGACCGATGAAACGTCGGGTCACTCTTGAGGGAACCCACACATTTTTAATGTTTATTTCCAGTCGATTCTGATTATGGGATCTTCCTACTCAAGGTTTCAGCTTCAATTTGAACCCTGGATTTTGAAAATCGCTCAAGAGCGAAAAAATTATATCGAAAAACCAAGAAATTGTTTCTTTGACACCACCCTGTAAATAAAGAGGCTAGGGGAATAAATCGACTAACGTGGCGAGGTATGAGGTTATCTTTTATGTCTCCAATGTTAGAATCCAGAAGAAAAAAAATCTTCAAATGGGAGCATGTTGAACGCCTGGTAGTTTTGCACCGCTTCTCATGCCACCCTGTATAAACCTCACTCAAGTTGCACTGAGTTTCTTATTCACAATTATGTATTATCAGAAGATTGGGCTAAGCAACGACACAGATTCCAAATCGTCCAAGAAAATCAGGACTTATCCCAATTTGAAAAAGGGCAAAATTTTCGGTGTGTCGTATTCAATGTTGCGTAGTTTATTGAAACACTGTGGAGAAGACAGAAGTTCTTTTTCATTATCAAACAACTCCACTACAAGCACGAGGACGTATCCCTAATATACAATTATACAATGTATATTGTATATACCTGATAAATAGGTGTGTATGTACTAAATGAAGAGACCCGTCTTTAATAATTACATTACATTAATAATTATAATGTGATAACCAACTTTCATGTTGGTTATCACATTCCACTGTATTACTTCGCCATGTGAGCATGGAATTTAGTTGAAGAAGATCCTGCATTATTTACTATCCTAGAGCCAAAGAGCCAAAAGAAATAAAATTGTATGTTTTAACGCGTTTTTATTTGGGAAAGAGTTTTTGCCTTGAAGATGCGCGGGCAGATAATAAATAAAACATAACACTGGCGAATCATTTATTACTTCAGTCTACTTTAATCTTGACTGTCCAAAATGTGATTGCGTCGACTTACAACTTTCATTCTTTATTCCAGATTTTCTAAAATTAAATCGTTGCAGGGAACAACCCCGCGCATACAAAAGGAAAATGCGACTTTGAAAAATGTGACATTGATGACGGCGCATCAGGATAACCGACTATACAGTACCCGCAACTGAACCCACCACAAATGTTTTTTATTATGCAAACTGTGCACGATTTGCGGCCTGATAATGTAGTCATTAGTTGGCGTTCACTCCGGCGTCGTTAAAGACAAATCCAAACTTAATTGAACAGATCTTCCTCGACTATCTCCGGGCTAAGTCATCGCCGCCTTTTTTCGTTTCCTTCTCGTCGCTTTTTCGTGATAATGTCTTACGATTTCCACACACCATCTAACGAAACCATCATAACCATAACCTGCCATCAGTGTTTTTGTTTCAATATTGCTTGACGTGCAAAATCCATCTTGTTCAACTCTGATCTGTATGTGCTTTTCAAAAATTCTTAAACGATTTCTTTTCTGTTCTCTAAAATTCTCGAATATGCAAAAACAATTACAAGAACCATACATATGCTGAGTTAAGAAGGTGAGTTCGTGCGAGAGATATATGGGGCGAATTCTGTGGTATTTCTTTGAAATCATGCAGCTGCCACTGAAAAGTATGGAACATAGCTCTAGCCTAGCCTTCACAGTATTGGACTCAATAAGGGAGCAGTTCCTCACGAGCCCAAGGGATTTCATGCCAGTTGAGTACGACTTCGGGGCTACCTATGAAGTGGTCGTAAATGACCGCCAGGAAAGCGCCCGGAGGGTGGCCCGGCTGCAGAAAAACAACATGATCTGGTACACAGACCTGGTGGATAAGCATATATGGCCCGAAGCATAGGGAATCACTGCCTGTGGGAAGGTTTCTGTCCACTCTACAAACCGAATTACTGGCGGTGGAGAGGTGTGCCCAGGTATGCCTATCCAGAGAGTACAAAGGAGCAAGAATTTGCATTGCCACAGACAACCAGGCGGCTTTAAGGCACTTGGAGGCCTATGACTGTAAGTCAAAAACCACCTGGAGCTACAAAAAATCACTCTTACAGCTGGCTGAGAGCAGCAAACTCACTTTAATGTTGGTACCTGCCCACCAGGGTATCGAGGGAAATGAAGAAGCGGATGCCCTCGCGAAAAAAGGAGCTCAAACAACATTTATTGGACCGGAGCCCACATGTGGGATGTCGTCATCCCTAATAAGGGAAGAAGTCGATAAATGGGAGAATAGGCAGAAAGAGGCCTACTGGAAGAGCATTCCAGGCCAACGACAAGCCAAACAGCTTATTGCGCTCTCCAAAACAAAGACGCAGCTCATCCTGTCGCTCTCTAAGAACGAAATAAGACTACTACGGGTCTACTCACTGGACATTGCGAACTGAGATACCACCTGCAAAAAATGGGTGAGGAAAACTCACCTATTTGCAGGCTTTGTGCATCGGCAGATGAAACCACCGTGCACTTACTCTGCGAGTGCGAAGCACTGGCACAGAAAAGACTTACGCTGCTGGGAGGTGTGAAACTGACACCCGCAGACATCAGAGGTAAGTCTCCCAAGGAAATCATCCGATTCGGTGAGGAGGTGGATTTCCTGGGACATTGAATAGAAGCATGGTCACGCACAAAAGATCTTATAGGTTGCAGTGCAGAAGGGATCCTCCGAGACCAAATTACCACCTCCAATCTACAATCTACAATCTCTAGCCTTCACATTAGCCTCTCTCGTCGGCTCATGCAAGAATAGCTGAAGAGTAGTTGTGTGACAAGACCAGGAGGTTAACAGACGTCTCTGGAGGTTGGAAGTGAAAATTCTCGATTCATTTTGTGAAAGACCGAAGAAATACCTACATCATTTCTACTTGAAAGGTCGACGTCAGCAGATTTCAAATACACATTTCAAACATGTTTCAAACTCGTGTAACTTCAGTTCAGAAATTTCTGACGAATTTCCTTCATCACAAGTCTAAGACGTAGGTCAGCTGTTCTATATTTACCAACAAAATAGCCATAATCCAGACCGAAGAGAAGGTCCTCGACATGTGCCCTAAACCGTTATCTCCGTATCCGTCAAGGTGATGCAGTTCCCTTTTGTGGGATCTGCATCGCAACATCGCAGATAACCGAGCAGATAACGGTTTGGGAGAATCTTGAGATTAGGATCTTCTGGGTGAATTTTATTTTTTTAGTTGTTGATTGATTGTTTAGTTGTTTTTTAGTAATCGAGTGGAGCAGCTGATTTACGTCTAGGCTATTGATGTAATTACGAAAATTCAACAAGAATTCTAAAAATTCATAGGTTCAAAATGTGTATTGAAACCTGCAAGTGAATCTTTCAAGTTTCGAGTAGACTTTCGAATTCTTGTACAGTAAAGAATTACCAAGCGCATACCTTCACTCACTTCAATAGAAATTGCAGCCCTGATCTAAAATTTTTGTAGGATAAAATTTCATTCAGAACATAATTCAATTTATTACCTATGATGCCATTTTTTATATGGATGGAATTTGTTTTTCGTTCTCTTCCGACTATCAGGGGCATTAGACCGGGGCTCTTGGCTTGATCGTCCCTTCTGAGGATTTCCTTCTGTTCTGTCTCCAGCACTGCACAGAAATCAACACCTAAAATCCTTCCCACGTACGCGGGGATTATACGGTAATGAAGTCATAATCGGGCCGACAGAAATAAGCGCTAAAAATAATCCAGGATTTCTGCCCTTCCATGCACCCTCGATTATTTATATCACCAGGGGGGTGTAATGTAGGCATCTGTCCGTGTTTCAACTGTTATTTCTTACGATACATTTTTCAATTCAAATTATGTCATGCAATTTTTTTCAACGAGCTCGCAAATCATGGAATGCTCTGGTTTCAATGCAAATTTTAAAATATACACGCCTCCTGCAGTACGGCGTGCAATTTCATCATTGCTGATTTTCAAAGAGTGATATCGCTAATTTGTTTTTTGATTTGCGATGTATCAAACGAGGTAACTATTAATAATGTAAAACGCAACCATCTGTGTCGCTGCACGCTTGGATAACATCGCTAGATTGCCTAGGTTGAGGTATAGGTCTTAAAGACACTAAATTCTCAACGAATATTGTATGCGAAGTGCATAACACTACTTACCAACTTGAACAATTTATTTTTATATTTATTTTAATCTCAAGAAAGGGCACAGGGAAGTCGCATAATGACGAATAAATTATGATTATCGTTAGGAAGATAAAAAAACAACAATTAGTTAACTTAAACACGAAATGAAGTCGGGTTGTCCGTTTTTAAATAGTATTTTTATCTCGCGAAGCTCGGGCGCGACGCTTTAGGCTATTAAGATCTTAAAAAGTTGAGGCACTTTTTCACTTCTTCCGTTCCGCGTGTTGTATAATTTTTCAGCATAGACTTGGAAGTATAACAACAAAAATAAATATTGTTTGAAAAGTTTTTTATGCTGAAAAATTCATTATCGAAAAAGACATGTAAACTGTATACGCCTCCTATGCCTCCTGTAATTTGATAAATTGATGGAATTTATCCCTTTGAATTTATCGAAAGACAAAAACAACATGGTCACTTGCTAGCCAGGATTCAAAATGTATTCCTCCGGGTGTCTCGCTCATGAATTAAATATCGATGGTGCATGATGGCGTTGAGATTGGTTGGCGGTTCGTGTGTGCGGGTGTGATAGAATTTTCGGCCGTATAATTCGCCTTTGTTGTATTTTTTATGAATATTAATTCTGACTGACCGTGCTTTTCGATTTCTTTGCACCTTTTAGTAGTACAGGTAGCATCCTGATAGCAATGCAATTCGAAAAAGATCGCGTCCTGCAGCCTGCCCCAGGTGCCTAGCCCATTACAAATATGGCCTAACCACTAACCAGTCAAGCCCTTGAATCTCACCCTACGACCCAATTCTCCACCATGACGACTCGTCTGTGGAATATTTAATATATAATCGAAAATTGTCGATTGGGAACCTTTCCCACAAAACTTCCCCACTTCCCGCCACAGCGCCTCCATTATCGCAAGCAGCGACGTCTTTCTGATACCTAGAAACGAGATTGAATCTTTTCCACACCAGGTCAGCTAATAAAAATGCACTCGAAAAGTAATTCCATAAATATCACGACAAGCTTCTTCTCTCGGTGTAGCATCCGAGCGAGCTTCGCCCCAATTAAATTTGAGGAATTGCCCTCGGAATTGCCCCTATAAAGCTTAACTAATTGTACGACGTGATTGTGCAATTCGGAACCGTTTTTACCGTCATGCGGTGCGATACGAGTTCACATGTGCTCTCGTCCCGGCTACAAACAGTTAATGGTTTGACTTTGCGAACCTACTTAGTCTGATAAATGCCTTTGTCTCTATTCCTGTTTACCGCTCCCTCGGCCTGCCTTGAATACTGATAATTGAGAGAGAACATAAAGTTTTATGTCAAATGAAATTGGTAAACTCGTTTTTATGGCCAGCCAGCGTGCATCGTACTGCCTCTCGACATTTTGGTGATGGGCTGTGATGGGGATGGAATCATTGAACAACAGCGAACTCACATATTCGAACGGGGCATCAAAACTACGAACGGAACCCTCCTATGGGGACTATGGGGATTGGGGAAACTCCGCTTGCCAAACACCGCCAATACCGAATTCTCGGATTAGTTTTACTTTTACTGAAACAATTAATTACATTATGCCTATGTATAGGTTACACACTCATACTTATACTAGGTAAGTACATAATATCAGTACATATTTTTGGAAGACGTTGCGGAGCATGGAAAAAGTGAATACATCTTTAAAATGGTAGCAGCCTTTATTTCGCCATTACACATAATCAGAATTCAAAAGTGGCGGGTTCGGTATCTCGAAATTTGCGCCTCCCAGGTCCAAAGCAGTTTACGGAATGCCTAAAATATATTAGACAAATGTTGTTGAAAAAAAAATTCAATACGTATTGAAGATATGGGAGTCGAAGGGTAGAGCTTTGAGTGCTTTGCCCCAACAAATTTTCGTTATTTGAAGAAATATTTGCAAACTATCCTCGAAGCAGATGAAAGAGGATAATTTTTGAACCAGTTGGTTTGGTTAACATTTTCATTTACCATACAGGGTGAGTCATAAATCCTGAAAATCCAGACTCCATAAAAAGTTTCTCGAGAAAATGTCCCTGGAAACGAGCCGCCTTGTTTTCTGCTCTATGATGGTTTAGGGACCTTTGACATGTTTTGCACGTATTTTTGTGAAAAAAAAGTTTTCGTGATCTATGGTTAATCCTTTACCCTGTATAATAAATAAAGTTGAAACAAATGAAATGGTTTAAAAATCATTCGTTCTGATCTAGTTCAATAGGTTCTATAAAAAATTCTTAGATAACGAAAATTCTATAGGTTTCGTAGTACCACTCTCCCATCGTACATCAAAGACACCCCTAGGTACCTACACACCAGTCAAGAATTTTCGAAACGAGGCGAGACTTGGATAATTCTTTCTCGTCCCGTTATTTCGAGACTAGACGAGACGAGACTACCCTAAAGCCTAAAGTTTAGTCTCGTCTCGTCTTGCCTCGTCTCGCGACGTCACTATAAGCATATTTCTCGGCATATACACGGTTGTTTCACTGATGGTGTTGCAAACTTCAAGGGCCGACTCCCCATCAAAAAAACATGTCTAAAAACATATAGAACTCGGATTTGATTAGCCCGAAACGTCACACAGAAAGTGTGTAGATATATACTTGCCTATAAATTGATGATTTCTTTTTCTTTGAAACAGTACAGTACACCAGACAGTGGTGTAGATACTTGGGGACTCGATTTGGGTCATTGGGGAAAAAATTCCCCCACTCCATCTACGCCACTGTGCTGTTTTAGAGAAAATTATTGTTATCAATTTATAAACATGTATTTACGAGTACTTATCAATCATATCATATACACATATGTGTGAAATTTTGAGCAAACGGGTCCCAACAAACACCATTACGTTTTTTTCTTCGTTGAACCAACATTGAACTGTTGAATTCAACGTTGATTAACAACCGTTTTTTTTCCATAACGTGGTTTTCACGTTGATTATAAACATGAAAAATAGGAAAAATGACCACTCCACTTTTATTCAACGTTTAAAATACGTTGAAATTTAATAACGTGTCTGGTCTGGTGGATAACTGACGTTGGAAAACACTGTATTAAATAAATTCAAAAAAAGTTAGAAGTTCACGTGGAGATACTTGAGTATTATCACAAGCATGCAACGTCATATTTCCACATCATTTTACACAACCAGATAATAACGTTGAAAACACGTAACAAATGAACAAAATAAATAATCTGGTAGGTGAATGACGTTTAAAACAAGTGCAGAACAAGTATAGAGCGAAACGTTGAAAGTTCACGTGAAGTTGTGCGAGGATTGTCACCAGAATGTAACGTCACATTCTCACAATAAATTCGTCACCTTGATAATCTTGTTATTAACAACCAACAAATATAGCCACTATTCATTCTGGTCGGTAAGTGACGTTGAAAACAAGTGCAAAACAGGTGACACAGAATACGTTGAAAGTTTACGCGAATTTGTGTGAGGATTGTCACTAGAAAGTAACGTCATATACTCACAATAATGTCGTCACCTTGATAACCTCGTCATCAACAACTAACAAACATACCCACTATTCATTCTGGTCGGTAAGTGACGTTGAAAAGAAATGCAGAACAAGCCATACGAAAAAACGTTGAGATCTCACATGAACTTGTGTAAGGAATATCACTAGAAAGGAACGTAAAGTTTCCACAATAATCTCGTCACCTTGATAATATTGTTGTTAACACGACACATACAGGGTGTTTCATGACTTATACGACATAGCTTAAGGATAGATCCAGTTTTTTGAGGCGGATCCGGGTCTGGCTTCGAAATTTTTTTAAGATCCTGCGTTTCGAAGTTACAGGGTGATTTATGTATTTTGGTCAAAACTTTGATAGGTCATAACTTTGGAGCAAATGAATGGAATCGAATGAAATTTGACAGGAAATGTCTCTTACCACGAACAATCACAATGACCAACAAGGTATGAAAAAATCCAGGGCCGGACTAAAAAAAATGGCCCCCATCAATTCTTGGGGCAATAAAGCCCTTTTCGCATCGGATTCCTAAAAAAATGCCATTGTATTTGGAAAGTTGAGAAAAAATGCTACAGAATCAGCTATCCAATACGAACGGCACACGTCAGTAGATTTAGCAAAAAAATAAAATAAAAAAAATTGAAAATTTCAATAGCGATATTTCCTGAATGATTTGAGATAATTCATCGCAATTACTACTTTTCAAACAGGAAACGAGCAACATTTGGAAAAAAAAATCAAAACTCCTAACAATAGGTGATAAATACATTACATGTTATTAACAAATGGTTTTCAAAATACCCTCCCCCAACTTCAACGAATTTTCCACATTTCGTCACTAAATGTCTAGTGGCTTTTCGAATGGTTGGTGTATTGTTCCGCGTTTCATTAGCAGCTGCAATGATCTTTTCTCTACAATCCTTCCTGATATTCATTTCCGTCTTGTAGACCTCTAGATCTTTCATGCGGCCCCATTACTTAGTAATCTAGGACTGTGAGATCAGGAGATCTGGGAGCCAGGAATGAGGACCCCCGCGACCAATCCAGCCATGGGGGTATTCTGCGTACAAGTGTTCTCTGACGTTTAATGAAAAATGAGGCGGTGCCCCATTTTGTTGAAAATAGGCAAAACATTTTGGAGGAAGTTTAGATAGCCTTCCCCCGTCAGCCATTCCTCAAAGAAATGTAGCCCAATGCCCAATTAAAGTGTCGTCAACCACTCCGCACCACAAATTGAGTGAAAACCTCCGCTGAGAGTTCTTTTGTACCGTGGCATGAGGGTTTTCGTGTGCCCATAAGTGGGAATTTTTTAGTTTCAGTTTTGTAGGTTCTCTTCATTTTTTTCGTTTCTCCTCGGTTCCGTTTCGCCACCCGCGTTGTGCGAGGGCGATTTCGGACTTCTCATTATTGTTATTGTGTATCATTCCATTTTTCAACCCACAACCTATACCCTACCGTGACGCGCTGGACATCAGCGGACCATGCACAGAGAGCGCTCTCTCCATCTCACGGCGCTGGACGTCACAAGGTAGGTCCTTTTTCATTTTTTACTTCAATACCCAAGACAGTGCATCCCAGCTAAAACATCTCGGCGTGATTTTCTCAGAAACCGTTCAACCAATACAATTCTTCTTTTTTGTGGAAATAAGCCCTAAGTCTAAGCTTCAATCAGAGAGGTGCCGGTGTCTGCAGCTGCTCTACTTCCCAAAATATGGCAATTTGAACAGGCCCCGAAACAACAGGCACATAATTATGGAGATTTATGATTAGCAAGAAGAACAATTCTACATCAGAATGCAATTGGAGCACTGTATTAATTTTCCATCAAACGCCAGAGAATACTTGGATGCAGAATACCCCCATCGCTGGATTGGTCGCGGGGGTCCTCATTCCTGGCTCCCAGATCTCCTGATCTCACAGTCCTAGATTACTATGTACGGGGCCGCATGAAAGATCTAGAGGTCTACAAGACGGAAATGAATACCAGGAAGGATTGTAGAGAAATGATCATTGCAGCTGCTAATGAAACGCGGAACAATACACCAACCATTCGAAAAGCCACTAGACATTTAGTGACGAGATGTGGAAAATGCGTCGAAGTTGGGGGAGGGTATTTTGAAAACCATTTGTTAATAACATGTAATGTATTTATCACCTATTGTTAGGAGTTTTGATTTTTTTTCAAATGTTGCTTGTTTCCTGTTTGAAAAGTAGTAATTGCGATGAATTATCTCAAATCATTCAAGAAATATCGCTATTAAAATTTTCAATTTTTTTTATTTTATTTTTTTACTAAACCTACTGAGGTGTGCCGTTTGTATTGGATAGCTGATTCTGTAGCATTTTTTCTCAACTTTCCAAATACAATGCCATTTTTTTAGGAATCCGATGCGAAAATGGCTTTTTTGCCCCAAGAATTGATGGGGGCCATTTTTTTTAGTCCGGCCCTGGATTTTTTCATGCCTTATTGGTCATTGTGATTGTTCGTGGTAAGAGACATTTCCTGTCAAATTTCATTCGATTCCATTCATTTGCTTCAAAGTTATGACCTATCAAAGTTTCGACCAAAATACATAATTCACCCTGTAACTTTGAAACGCAGGATCTTAGAAAAATTTCGAAGCCAGATCCGGATCCGCCTCAAAAAACTGGATCTATCCTTAAGCTATGTCGTATAAGTCATGAAACACCCTGTATATAACCACTATTTATTATGGTCGGTAAATGACGTTGAAAACAAGTTTAGAACAAGTAACACAGAAAACGTTGAAAGTTCACGCGAATTAGTGTGAGGACATTGAAAAGTAACGTCATATGCTCACAATAATTTCGTCACCTTGATAATCTTGTTTTAAACACGTAATAAATATAATCACTTTTTATTTTGGTCGGTAAGTAATGTTGAAAACAAGTGCAAACAAGCCATACAGAAACGTTGAAAGTTCACGTGAACTTGTGTGAGGAATATCACTAGAAAGGAACGTCCCATTTTTACAATAATTTCGTCACCTTGATAATCTTGTTGTTAACACATATAATGTGTTACATAGTGGTTGTAACATATATAACCACTATTTATTCTGGTCGGTAAGTGACGTTGAAAACAAGTATAGAACAAGTGACACGGGAACCGTTGAAAGTTTACGCGAATTAGTGTGAGGATTGTCACTACAAAGTAACGTCAATAATACACTCACAACGCTCACAACAATTTTGTCACCTCAATAATATTGTTTTCAACGCGTTACAAATACAATCGCTATTTATTCTGGTCGGTAAGTGACTTTGAAAACAAGTTCAAAACAAGTGTCACGGAAAACGTTGAAAGTTCACGTGAACTTGCGTGGGAATTACTACAAGAAAGTAACGCCATATTCTCACAATAGTTCCATCAACTAGACAATTGCGTTATGAACAAGTGATGAATACCTGGCGTTCAACTTGGTCGGCAAGTGACGTCGAAAACAAGAGCTGAACAAATAACATGAAAAACGTTGAACGTACACCACGCGAACTTGCCGTTTAGAGCTCGTGATGATTCGGGAGTGATCGCTTGCTTAACGTGACTACCGCACCAATCAGGCAGGTTTGCTCTGTTTTGCAGCATCCTGCAAGGATCTGCTTCCTGCCTCGTTCTTTCTTGTCGCAGAGGTGGAGAAGTGTGCTGCGTCCTGCTGCGTACAAACTAAAAGGTAGGTGCATCGACTTCATTTATTGATCACATTTGGATGATGAATAACCATCGTTTATTATGCAAGCGCCAAATCAAGAGGCGGATAAAAAAGGCTGTCGATACGGCTTTATTGAATATCGGGACGTGCCGTTGTGATGTGGGAAAATGCGTGTGTTTGGGTAATGTGCCTGGTACAATAAATAATACGATCGGTGACACCGGTAGAAATTCAAAATTATCTACACTTCCTGTCGACGTACTGTCCGACAACTTTTTGGTACCTAGCAACTTATAAACTTCTGAATAATCCAAGAAGTACCTAATGAGTTGAAATCCTGCTAGGTTTTAACAAAAAAAAAAATCGATCACCTTTTACTGAATACATGTTTTTTCTTTTACAGATGTAGCTAAGACGACCAGAAATGCACGAAATTGGAGATAACCAGGACAACAAAAGAATGGTTGAAATACAGCAAAAGCCGATCCGAGAAAAAAAGCTGTCTATCTTAAACATTTCAGTGTTTATGAGTACCTATTTTGTGATACTTTTCTATTCCTAAGAATTTTTCTGTTATTAAATCAATAAAATATGTTTTGTTTTGAAACCTTATAGAAACGTCTTTTTTAACGTGTATTTGCATTATAAAAATGAAATAATAAAAACGTCATAGTGCAACTGTATTTGAAAAAATAAGCACAACATTTATTCAACGTCATATTTCTACGTCGCTCTAAAGATTACTTTTGACGTTGAAATTTACCTGTTGTCACTTGTTAAAACAATGATTAACTAACGTTGAAAAACAAAGAGGAGATTACATTGAATAATATCGTTACTTTCTATACAGTGAGTGTTGGCAATTCAACTGTAATATAACGTGTATTTTTGAGACATTTGGCGTTTGAGACAACTAGAAATTAACGGTTCCGTTGTAACGTTATTTCAACTTAGTTTGTTCTAGACGTTCTATTAAAACGTTGAAACAATATAAGATTCCAACTTGTTTTTCTGATAAGTTGTTGAACAATTCAGAAACGTTGACACACGACAAGGATGTAACATTGAACAATACCGTTACTTTCTATACTGTTAGTAGCATGATCTCAACATAATAATTCAACTATTTATATTATAATATTATTTTCCGGGACATTTGGCCTCTGAGACAACTAGAAATCAACTATGGTTGTCCAGCCTGTCCACAACGTTGTTTCAACGAGAATGTGTTTATTGGGGTCGATCGTTTCAAAAGCTATGGCAGAAAGACAATTCTAAAATATTGTTACGAGCGGCGACCCCGTACATATTGGTAAACACTCGACCTTTCTGGATCCGTCCATCCATTAGATCGCAGTGTAGAAGTCTGGAGCGATCTGGTGCATTCCAGAGCGTTCGTGTATGTGAATCTCATTAGAGACTCCAACGTTCGATCAAGGCACATCAGTCCACTTTGGCGGAGGCGCAAATTCCAGAACACATGGAAAGCACGCGGAAGGTGTGCTTGATTATTCAGGAATGGTCTAGAAACCGCATATGCCAGGCACTATGGAATTTGCTGGAAGTAGACAGAAAGCTCGGGAACGTTGTTCGGAGGCCTTATATAAGGCGTCAGCCGGCAGCTCGCGGCAGTATTGAATTGGAATGCGAAGGGATAACAAGTGCGAAACAAGCGGAGTACCTGCGATATAATTCCAAGCGTGAATAATTGTTGGTGTATTGATTGTAGTACGCAGAAATAAACAGTTTGTGTTTTAAAATAATCGTCTCAATTATATTCGAACCCGTACGCGAAATATCGTAACAATATCAATTTCAACACTCTGTATCTCTGAAACGAAGCATTTCCGGACATGGGTCTTCAGACATGGTTTTTGATGGGGAGTCTACCCTTGAAGTTTGTAACACTATCACTGAAACATCTTGTAAGTGCCTACTGAAAGTAAAAATGTCGTCAATCTTCAAATGGGATAGGTTTTTTGAAATATCTGCACGGCGGCGGCGGCCTTACAGATCGATTTGTAAAAAACGGAAAAGCGGCTGGATCGATTGAAGCGAAACGTTTCGCATATTTTTCAGCTTCATTGAGAATTCAATAAACACTGATGCGAGTTTACGTGAGCCTTTATCGTGCGCCCGGTTTTGATTGTTTAATGTGTGCTCCACTGGATATCAATTATCTATCTAATCTGGTATTCTGTTCTCTGACCATCAATCTGTTACAAGTTGAACGGATAGGGAAACAATGAGACGCGGACATAAGCGGAAGGGTGTGTTGGTTTCATCCCCTACAAACGGCTCTTGACGGTGGAAAAGTCAAATGAAATGTAGGTGTAGGTGTGTGCGGCTTGTCGCCAAATGGTTGCGTGAAGCAGCAATAAAGTGGCTTGATAGCTTTTCGTATCAGTTCGAGAAAGGGATACCTAATATGTTCGGTAAATAAAGCGTGATAAAAGCATTTTCGCGGTTGAATGGTATGAGATTCTTTTGAAGTCGAAAATTGTGCGGCCGGTCCTGCTACCGCCGGGGCCGGTGTCAGTGTCGGCGGCAAGAGCAGGAATGTCGCGCAGACCGCATCCAGTGGACTATGCCGTAATTAAACGATTTGTTCGCTGTTCCATTCGACAACCGTGTTCATTAGGTCGATTAAGTTGTTGGGGTCCGTGCGATGCGATAGATACAATTACACACGACACATATGCACCCCCGGGATGGAACGGGGATGGGATGGGGTGCAATGGGACGGCTCACCGCCGTCGTTCGGTGCCGATGCCGGCCTGACGCCGCTCCCTGTGTACACACACTCTCACATACACACAACACGAACACACATACGAGTACATCTAGGTGAGGTGTGTGCAACGTTGACATCTGCGCCTAACTGTTTTGCAGATGATTTAATTATATGTGCGCTCACGCTCCACTACCGACCGACGCCACCGCCACCCAACAACCGCCACCGCTCGCTCGCCTAACTCGCGTGAGTCCTGGTCTGGTCCTCACTCCTCCGTGATTGATCGCTTAAAATGAAACTGAAACAATCATTGCTTCGGGCCCGTCATAACTTTTATAAACTTCTCGAATTAATTTCCGACCTTATTCCGCGCCTGCGGTCCGAAAATGTTAGAATGTTACCTTTGATATATGTATATGTATTATACACTTCTACTTATGGGTACACCTACCATCTGCACAAACTTTTAGTAAGTCTTTCCTTTGCCGTCATCTGACATTCACGTTCTCAGCGCGAGCAACATACATCATTTTTAGCGCACTTCTCCTAACGGGAAGGCGCTTTTGTCCTCGCTTTGTCCGTCCGTCCGTCACAGCATCTAGTCCTAGACGGAAAGGTTTTTGCGGAAAATTTTCACTCCAATGGGTAGCTCATGACTTTGTATCCCGAACCAAGAAAAATCTCGACGAAGTAATGATAAACAATTACAATAATGACAATTTAGTGTGGCGCGGCATCGCCGTGGAATGCTGCATTTCAGAAGCCGGCCTGATCTCGAAAGTTATCACATGCGAAGAAGTACCCGATCTTATCATTTTACAACAATACATATTATGGGGAGTTACATTTAGAGGAGGATTTGAACTTCATTTTAACAAAAATTCCACATCGGTGCGAGGTACGACGGGTCAATACTTACGAATTTTTGAAAATGATTCCGAAGCTGCGGCTCGGTCGCAAATGATTATTCGTTGTTTGCTGGCGCTTGGAATCTTCTTCTCTGAACGGGACGGAATTGACAAGAACATTTCAACTCAAATATGAGTAACTCATGGTCTTGGTACACTGTACATTAACCAAGAAAAGCAAGCAAAAGCCTTGGAACTTTTTTTTTCGATGGGTAGCTGATGTGCTCAAGGGTAGCCAATGAGCACTGTTTTTATCCATGCATAGTTATCATTATTATAAAAAACAATCGGTTGTGTCACCCCAAAACTTTCCCGACTAGTATCTAGGAACCTATGTAAATTTTTGTTGAAGCGTCCCTTCGGGTGGGAAGTTGGAATTAGAGAAAAAGATTGAAAATAATTTCCAGAAAATTGAAAATTTTGTCAGGGAAAGTTGAATTTTCCGGGAAAACCACTAATCTTATCTTATAATCTTATCCCAATCGTAAATTAAGGCTTCACTTTGAATTCCACAAGTCCGGTCTCGAAACTCCAGGCCGGTTTTACATTTTCAACCAGGAAATTGGAAAAAGAAGGTTGGAAAATGTTCAAGAACCAGTCACTTTTTGTTTTAAAAAAATGGTAAAAATCTGTTCACGGGATAAAAAGTTGGAGAATTTGCAGTTTTTCCAGAGAAGAAAACTGGAAACCAGTGAGTCCGATTTCAAAAGTTTTTCCTCCAAAAATTAATTCAATCTTTTCTACAACTTTCATTCCCAGCATGTCTGCACCTAAAATGAATATTTCGTGGGGCTCACTGCATGTCGATGTTTGCAATGCATTTTTTTCAAATTCACAGAATGTGCAAGTTTCATTTTGAAAAAATTACCGTCGGGAAACCGGAACCCTGTCGATTTTGAAAATAGGCCTACACGACGCTCAATCCAATCTACTTTTGATATCAGTTGCAGTTTTTCATAAAAAGTCGATCCCCGAGCAGGAATAAATTTTTGAGTGGAGTCCTACTACAAAAGCGAGTCGTTCTGGTCAAAACCAGGGCGAGAGGCCGTCTTGGGTGGCAACGGCCAGGAGAAATTTTGAAAATTCATAACGCCTGACTGAATGGTGGTGGAAAACTGCAACGGCAGACTCAATTTGACTCTTTTGTTGTGTTGCTCCCTGTCAATTTTGGTTTCAATCCGTCGGATAGATTTTGAATAATTAAATGGTAAAGTTTTGAACTTTGACATTTTTCATTATTTGACAGATGACAGATAGGGTAATACTTTCAACTGTTCTGGACACAGTTTTTCAAGGGCTTTCAAATGACATATTGCAAATTAAGTTCCGTGAGATAAAGCTTCTGACATTTGTTGATAGTGACACTTCCGTTTGACAGATGACAGCCAAAAACTAATGGGCTCTTTCCAGGAAACAACCATGTCCGTATACCAAATTTCAAGTCGATCCAGTCAACGGTTCGGCAGTTATCGTGGAAGATCACAGACAGGCGCGCGCACACACACGCGCACGCACACGCACACACAGACACAGACACAGACACAGATAGACATCATTCTGAAAATGGTCTTAATCGTCTTGTGGGACCTCAAAACGGATATATCCGGTGAAATCTCAAAACTTTTTTTCTGCACGATTACAATACTTCCCCTTCAATGTTGGTGGGGGGTCGGGAAAGTAAAAAAGAAAAAAAGACCCTGTGCACTTAGAAGAAGTTGAACTTCTCCTCGGGGAATGAGATTATGCTATACACAGTCCTCTTGAACTTTATCCAATGGATAGCTTAGATCCTTAAGGACCAGATAGGCAGATTAGCTTAATAATTCCGCCGCCATATTTAAATCTCTTATTAGTTGAACGATTGTCATGAATCTTGAATCTTTTCCTTGTCTAGTACGATCATTCTCATTTTCAAGCCGAATTTCATGATTCTGCCGCCATCTTAGCTGCCATATTGAAATTTCCTATAAGTGTAACGATTTCTATCAAACTTGAAATTTAATCTTCTCTCGTACATAGACATTCTCATTTTCTAGCCAAATTCCATGATTCTGCCGCCATCTTGCCTGCCATATTTAAATTCCTTTTTAATGGGACGATTTCCATGGAACTTGGAACTTATCCTTGTCCAGTACGATCATTCTTATTTTCATGCTACATTTCATGATTCCACCGCCATATTAAATCTCTTATTAGTGGAACAATTGTCATGAAACTTGGAACCTTATCTTGTCTCGTATGAACCTTCTTATTTTCAAGCTGAGTTTCATGATTCCGCCGCCATCTTGGCTGCCATATTGAGATTTCTTATCAGTGGAACGATTTTCATGGAACTTACCTTTGTTTCTTCGATCCTTCTCATTTTCTAGCCAAACTTCAACGTTCCGCGGCCATCTTGGCCGCCATATTGAAATCTCTTATTACCGGAACGATTTTCATGAAACTTCGAACTCACCCTTGTTTAGTACGATCATTCTGATTTTCAAGTCGAGTTTCGTGATTCTGCCGCTGTTGGTCGCAATTATTGGATTTTTTTCCAAACAACGATAGAGCCCTAACTAACATCTTGCGTCGAATAATCCTTCAAAAAGGAATTGCGCTACTGAGCCTCATGCCCATGAGGCATATTCGCTTATTTTATAGTACCTACGTCAACGTAAGACATGCTGAAGATCGTGAATATCTCAAAATTCTTACATTTAGTTCTGTTCAAGTATGTTGGTAGGTATATAATATATACTGGTCACAATTTGAAGTGGGTCACCCAAAAGATTGTTCGGTTTTTAATCTCTGTCAATCACTTGAAAATCATCAGATTTTGAAATAACTTACACCAACTTCAAGATAAATCTTCCTACTTTCACCATCTGCAAATGCTTGTTAGCTTGTGACAGCGATGTGCTTGATACAGGGTGGTAAAAGATACCTTGCAATTTTGTACTATTTTGAAATGGTGCAGGAACTTTTGTGGCCACCCTATAATTTTGAGATTTTCTGTATGCTGTAGTCAATAGTATAAGGAACTCATATTTTCTTAGTTTGATGCTCTACGTTGCTTAGTTACGAAAATATGTTTTTTTTTCTTATTTAGTTACTTTATCACGTTAATTTATACGAACTTTTTTTTAATTATATTTAAATCATGAGCAATGAAAATGAACAGGGCAAAATATTTCAGTAGAAAGTTGGACCTGGTCTGGACCGCACTATGTTTTGGTAGGATCTAAACATACCTTTGAACAGGTTATTGTTAGTTGACACAGGGATTTCTCTCCACTTCGCGGTTAGAGCATCCGATAAGTTCTTGTCTTGTAGTGAGTTGTACTAGTAGTGCTGACAGTCTTCTTTGGAGAGCATTTCATTTGAGCTCGATTAGATTGATATCGGGCAATAACTTTAGCCGTATCATTGAGTTGATTTAATTATTCACTAGAGATTCATCCCTAATATTGCCATGTTACATTTATTATTATTGTTATTGTTACAATTTTCAAAGTCATTTTCGCTAAACTCAGAGAAAAACTGATTTTAGCAACATTAATAACTGTCAAATTAATCGCCAAGCCGGTCGTGATCTACCGCGCGGGTTCGAATCCCGCCTCGTCCATGGATATTTTGTGTTCTCCGATTGTTCCAAAAATTGTTCCGACCTTACTAGGCCATATCTGTACCTGTCTGACTACAGCGGTTACAGAAAAAATGGATTTCTGACTACAGAGTTGAGTGCTATCAGAGTACTGAGGCCTCACGTAGTTAACAGTAGGCAATTCAAGTATAATTGAAACGTGTACCAAAAACCCAATGAATGTCCCGTCGACGCTAATAACCTCGTAGTTGATGCGTCGTAAAACATTAAAAAAAAACTGTCAAATGGATCAACTCGATTCAAATACTTACTTGATTGAATATTTGAAGTCACCTGTGAAAATTAGAAGCAGTGCAGCGCGAAAAATCACCCCATGAAAAAAAAAATCGTATTTCTGTAACTATGCAGCCTGGAGCATCAGGCTAAGAAACAATGAGTTCCTCATACTATTGGTTACCAAATATAACAAAATCCAAAATTACAGGGTGGCCACGAAAGTTCCTGTACCATTGCAAAAAAGTGCAAAATTACAAGGCATTCTTTATTACCATGTATTAAACATATCGCTGTCACGAGCCAACAATAACTTGCAGATCGTGAAAGTAGAAGGATTTATCTTGAAGTTGGTGTGAGTTATTCCAAAATCCGATGATTTTCAAGAGATTGGCAGAGATTAAAAACCGAACAATTTTTTGGGTGACCCACTTCAAATTGTGACCAGTATAGAAAGTTGAAAGTCCATTGCTACCATTATGCATTATCTACCATGCTGACGTAGAAGTTCCGATTGTATCTGCCTCTAATGGAAGTTTCGGACAACTTGATCGGTAATTGTGCGCCGAGCGTGCAATCAGTCACCATCAGAATTCCGTGGTGGTTTTTCGTTGTTCTCCGGCTGTGACATATAATCCCTCCTTTGCGATTTTTGCGTCAGTCCAATTTAATTAGCCCTCCAGCTATTAGCAAATAAAAGCGCCAAAATATCTCTTGTTTGCCTCTACGGCCACATTAAATTATCTGAGAGTTGCCTTGTGCCGGGAATGTCGGAATAAGCATGATCCAGTGACGGCGCCCAGAATCATTGCGAACATACACCGCTGTATACAGGGTGTTTCAGGGATCATAGCAGAAAATTCAACTGTGGGTAGATCTTGTCAAAATATGACGAAAACCTATATACCATTTTGCAAAGTTCGGCCTAATGACGAAGATACAGCCCTCCAAAATTCACTTTTTTCGGATTTTAAAAATGTGTAACCCAGTGACGTTTTGACGAAAGTAACTCAAATTCAGCATAGACTGATTTGTTGGAACTATCCACCGACCTGCCAAATTTTGAAAGAATTTAACTAGTGGTGTAGGAGTTACAAGGGTCAATAATTTAGAAGCATCCGAAGAAAAGTTGATTTAAGGTGACCCCTCATAACTTCTACGCCACTGCTTGGATTCTCCCGACATTTGGCAGGTTGATAGATAATTATGACAAACCAACTTATGCTGAATTAAAGTTGAATTTGTCGAAATGTTCCTGAGTCCACTTTTTGAAATCCGAAAAAAGTGAACTTTGAAGGGCTGTATCTTCGTCATTAAGCCAAACTTTGCAAAATGGTATATAGGTTCTCGTTCTATTTTGACGAGATCTACTCACAGTATATTATACAGACTGTTTCAGCGATGATAGCAAAAAATTTGACTTCAAGTAGATCCCGTCCAAACAAGACAAAGACCTATATGTGTACCATTTTGCGAAGTTCGGCTCAATGACGCCGACGAAGATACAGCCCTTGAAAATTCACTTTTTTCGGATTTCAAAAGTTCTAACTTAGGAACGTTTCGACGAAATTAGCTCAAATTCAGCATAATCTGGTTTATTAACATTATCTATCAACCTGCCAAATTTTGAAAGAATCCAACCTGTAGCGTAGAAATTATGGGGGGGTCACCTTAAGTCATCAAATTTTCTTCGGATGCTCCTAAATCATTGACCCTCGTAAGTTCGACGCCACTGACTGGATCCTTCCAAAACTTGGCAGGTCGGTAAATAGTTTCGACAAACTAGACATCTTGTCTTGATTGTAACATTGAGATTTTGCTTTTTAATGTCAGTAGTTTTCAATGGCAGATTTAGTCCCTTGACTGTTTGTAATAAAAAAAACTCAACTTTTTGTCAATAACAATAAGAAAAATAAGCTCATCGTCGACTTAGGATGTGGCGAGGAATTCATTTTGTTACATCCTGTACACTGTACAGCATACCTGCCGTTCAGAAGCTTCACGGGGATGCCTGGTCTCAGCTACATAGACCACGTGAATTTAGTACCATCTAGATTTTGTCTGCCGCCTGCTTGACGCGAGGCGCCGTCACTGAAGACGTGAAGCGAGCAACCCTTTGTGCCGGATGAAGTATTACGGGGTGAATAGGACGTAAAGGGGGGTGAAATTCATTGCACGTATGCGGATTAAATTGTCTTAAGTTGGCCATGGATTAAACGCTGTTTGTATCAGTTTCGATTTCTCGTAGGTTAGCCATCATTTAACACGCTCACGTATCGTCGTGTCGCAAACCTGAAACGCCTGTCTTGTTTTAAACATGACTGTGATTCCAGGGCTTATATGGCCGCACAGCAAAAGCTTTGATATACTTCAATAATTGTGCAATTAAATAAAAATAAACGAATGGCTTTGGGCCCCGTGTTGCACTTTTTAAGCCGCGGAGCCCGCCTCTGAGAACGACTACACTGACTACAGCGCTTAATTAAATCACAGTAAATGTATTCCATCCTCTACTTACAAACACGGCAAGCATCCTGAGGTGCTTAATTAAACTTAGCTAAAACAAACGCTGTCGTGCACAAAAACACCACTTGCTTCGGTGCAGGGCGTTTTTTCACTTTGCTAGGTTTTTACGAAATTAGTTTCTTCATTAAAACATTGTGTTAGTGTTAGTATAGGTATACGCAATTGCAATAAAATGTATAATTTTTTTCCAGTGGTGCTACAGACTTCCGTTTCACCTTTTCCAAGTCAGTATTCATGGCTCTTGTATCATAAAGGACCCCTCACAAATGGAAAATGGCTCCCGGTTAAATTCTCTGAATTTTTGATATGTTGTAGCTCATGAGATACTTATCAAATACCGTGAACCCCAAACTCAAATAATGGACAGTTTTTTACCCACAGGAGGTTGAAGTTGGAGGTTTTGACGGCTTAAAAATCATATTCTGACGTAAATAAGAGCTTTTTATTTGGTTTCTCTTCAAGTTGTGTTTCATGCTAAACGTATTTATTTGACAGAGAAATATCAACTCCCTCCTCCACCCCCAACCCCTATCTACCATCATGAAATTCGAGATTACTCTCAAAAGCCATGCAAATGGCTTCTGTGATTTAAATTATGAATTTTGCCATAAAAATTATTTTCCACCCCTAATGTTAGGGTGCCGAGTTTTCAATTTTCCTCGGTTAATTCAGCTGAATTTTTGGTATTGTGTACTTCTAATTCTGCTGAACAAAAAGTTACAATGCCAAAACTTATTCCTATGGACAGTTTTCATTCTACAGAGGACTGAATTTGAACATTTGAAAGCATAAATATTGTTCAGTGTTAAGTTCAGTCCCCTGTAGAACAAAAACTGTTCATGGGAATAAGTTTTGGCATTGGAACTTGAAGCCAAAACAAGATATCAGGCTCAAAGATATCATTTTGAAGCCGTCAAAACCCCCAACTTCAACCCCCTGTGGGTAAAAAACTGTCCATTATTTGAGTTTGGGGTTCACGGTATTTGACAAGTATCTCATGAGCTACAACATACCAAAAATTCAGAGAATTTAACCGGGAGCCATTTTCCATAAGAATCGTGCGGGGTCCTTTGATGTTGATACTCCCAAAAAAATTTTTTACGAAAACGGGGGTATGTTGAACTTTCATCAATTTTGCACTTGTCTGTTCATCACCCTGTATAAATTTAATGAAAAACTCTATGAGTTTCATATTGACAAGGAAGATGGTCAAAAAATTGGGCAATTTAGTACTTAAAACAGAATCAGAATCATTTATGGCTATCAAAAGTTACAGCGGTTCAAAATTGGGTAAATTTTTGGATTGTAACACTTACATTGTTGAGCGGTTTATTAGCGTTTTTCACTCGAAACAAAAGTGCGCACTAGACCGCCTAAACAGTGATCACAAATCAATAGCCAACGCTTTCTGGCGAGTTTCCATGGCGACGGGGGCAGAAAGTGCGCACTTTTCTACTAGTGCAACAGTGACGGAACGGAACAGACAGGCGCATAAGCGCGGATCAGGAGCCCCCCAACGAACTCCAAAAATCAACCAAATTTAAATATCGAGATAAAAATTGAAATAAATTTTAAAAAATGTAATAACTTTTGAGAGCCCAGCCCACTAAACTACGCACAAGTCAATACGTCGTTCCAATAAATTTTGGCCTTTTTCAATTTGATGTAGCCATGAATTGCTAGCTTAGCTACAATAGATTTGTATCCTGTTTGAAGTGTTCGCTGACTTGATCCTTTGGCTATCAGTCCTTGGTTTTGCAAGACACTAGGTGCTTTTCATAAAGTTTGTACAGGGCACACAAATTTTGTATTGTATTGTACAGAAATGAAAAAATTGTGATGTCGCGCGTCGCGTGATCAATTTTTCATCGAAATCGCCACACAGAAGACACAATATCATCATAGGTTTTATCTTTGATCTTCTTGGAGAAATAATATTATGTATTTATAATTCATAGAGGCTGAGTTACACAATCAAAGTGCCGTTCAAGTTTCTTGTCATAGAAACGGGAAAATCATATTTCCACGGAGTCATGAGAAACTTACCTTGCCATAGAAACTTGAATTGAAAGAAAACCGTTGCAAACAAAATATTCAATTCAACATTCCTCATCATTGAAAATTATTCGACCACGCCTTTCTTTGAGGGTGGTTTTTCTCCTGCGGCGCGGCTCACTTCGCTCGCAAATCGTTTACGGGTGCATTGCCTCCCCAAAATAAAAGTCCGGATCCGCGCTTGAAGGCACGAATAATTTTTGTATGTACGGCAGCCTTATTTTGTGAGAGAAATTGACCATTTAGGTTTATATTGAAACTTATAGGGTAAGAAAAAAAATACCTACATGTAAATTAATACGAGGTCTTAGTTTTCCCGAAAGTTTCCTCAATATGTATGTAATGTAATGGTACCGTATTGATGTAACGTATGCAAATGTGTACATTCTAGCAATATAGGTTGCATATTATGATCATCCTGCTCTGTATAGTCTGCATAGGTACCTATATGGTAAGAATAACTAGAATCTTTTATCACAGACAAAAAGCTAGTATATTATGCTTTTGCCTAAAACAAAGAATAAATGACTCGCATTCGTCCATTTCGAGATTAATTATTTCTAACATCGCAGCCTTATTTGTGAGAAAAAGATAACTATGAGATTTCCACGTTTCTTTGAGCAAAATATTAACAAAGTACCTACATACCTCCTACCTTCAAGGAAATCGCGTTGAGACAATTTTTACTGGCTGGGGTGTAGGTACAGTTACGATCGCATAAATGGAAACACTTGAAATTACTTGTCATTCTTATTTTCCAAGTTCTGGCCGATTGTAAAATAATTTCCTCATGGGAACTTGGCTAGCCATAGAAGAGAACGTCTATTTTGTGCTGTCGTAAAGATCGGAGAGAAAAATCGAATGAAGTTAGCTCAAATTGAGAAAGAAAAACAGTATCAGTGTCAAAGTGTTTCCATTTTGAGCTTGCAACTGGACCTACATACAGTCCATTTTTTTCCAGCACACCTTTTTTAAGTTGATTGTATGTACCCACTTGTACCCACTATGTGCTCCTCTTTTATAGCTCGTCACGAATATGTCGAATTAAAGCGACGAAACGTCGACCACATAAGAACTTTTGTAAACGATTTTTTAAACCCCATGTCCTTTAAATTGGTTGAAAAAACATACATCAGAATCCAAATTAACTATTATTAGTTAACAACCAATAAATACTTGTTCAACAAACGATTTAAAAGAGTAAACAGCAATAAATTACTTGGGTGGCTGTGACTCAAGACATTGACAGTTCGTATAAAAATATAAAAACAATTGCAATCACTGCAAATTTTAAAAATGTTGAAGATTTTCTGATTTCACGTCTTTGACTTCTCCTGAACTGCGGCAAGCGGCCGCGGCCGGTCGCTATTTTGCGTCGATACATGCAGCTAAGAATGAATGTAGATTTAGGCAGTGACCGTAGGCCACGGCTTTTCCTAAAAAAATTGCCACATTTTTGGGGTTATCGCAACCGGAACGAGACACAGGGCACTGTTTTCGGCGCTCGGCTGCTACATTGCTGGCCAACAGAAGATGTGATGTCCTCACGGATTATGTCCTGCAACTTGAAAGGTTAGGAGGATGGAAGTCCAGCGCCGTTGCAGAAGGATATGTCGAGAAAGAGTTCCAAAGAGTTGGAAGGGCAGGTGCAAATTGCACACCCACTCACGACAGCTCCAGGGGCAGTCGCATTCCAAAACCTTGTGTGTTTAATTAAATCTGCACTCCACTATAATCCTCCAAATTGTTCGCAGGGCACATTGAATAAAACCAGAAAATAACAATATAACCTGTCACAAATTTACCTGTCATGTTATTGTATAAATATGTGCGACACGTCAAAGGCACGAGAATCAAAGAAGGAGGTGGTGGTTTTCTCTCCTAGAGGTGGAACACACTCATTACTGCCTTGATTTAAGGCGTATTACTATAGTGATTGTTGGTAAAATATCTAACATCAAACAAAAACTTTTACTTCTTGCTAACTAAAAAACAATCTCCTATCTCATTCAATTTCACCACTGTTGGTATCGACGCCTAGTGTGCCTTGTCGTATGTCGATAACGCGATAAATTCAAATTAAAGAAAAGCGCTCGTATATGAGTCAGGTGGTTTTCTTTACATACAGGGTGTTTCCAAAATGGTGTTACAAACTTCTAGGGGAGATTCCCCATCAAAAATGGACAAGGAAAATATATACCTTTGATGTCCTAAAATGCTCAGTTGAAAAGTTACAGGGTGTTCAAGTTGACTTTTTAAAACTGATTTTTTGACAAAAGTTTTGAACCGTTTAACCGATTTTGTTCAAGTTCTCACCAAAGTTAACTGAAATAAGTCTCTATCGAATAATAGTAACGTGTTGGAGAAAAAAGTTCAGGGGCGTAGATAATGGGGGCTGTCCTCATATTTCCCCCCCTATTTTTTACACCCCTAGCTATTTTCCCAAATTGTTCTTATTTTTTTATTCTACGTTCAATTTAGAGAAAAAAGTTACTCTTGCAAAATTTTGATTAGAGGCTTCGTTTTTGAGATATCTGAGTTTGAAACTTTGGAAAACATCTCGAAATCGCCACTTTCAATGAGCCCAATTTTTTTCCCTGAAAAGCTCTCGTTTCTCAGAGGAAATAGTGGTTTATCAACTTAGAAAATTGAAGAGAACCTATTTCTGCTGAAAAATCATGAGTTTTTTTTTATTCTAATTTTTTGGCCTTAGAAAGTGGCAATTTCGAGATGTTTTCCAAAGTTTCAAACTCAGATATCTCAAAACGAAGCCTCTAATCAAAAGTTTGCAAGAGTAACTTTTTTCTCTAAATTGAACGTAGAATAAAAAAATAAGAGCAATTTGGGAAAATAGCTAGGGGTGTAAAAAATAGGGGGAGAAATATGAGGACAGCCCCCATTATCTACGCCCCTGAACTTTTTTCTCCAACACGTTACTATTATTCGATAGAGACTTATTTCAGTTAACTTTGGTGAGAACTTGAACAAAATTGGTTAAACGGTTCAAAACTTATGTCAAAAAATCAGTTTTAAAAAGTCAACTTGAACACCCTGTAACTTTTCAACTGAGCATTTTAGGACATCAAAGGTATATATTTTCCTTGTCCATTTTTGATAGGGAATCTCCCCTAGAAGTTTATAACACCATTTTGGAAACACCCTGTATACAGGGTGTTCACGCGAGACGGATACCCCCCCATAAAAAACTTCCCCTTCAAGATTATTTAAAGAAGAAAAAACTTTCCTGGAACAATTTTTGCTGTAGTTTCTGAATATGTCAAGTATAATTTTCTATCTTGTCCCATATACAGGGTGTCGCAATTTTTTTGGAATTTTTCCGAAATACTCTTTATTTCATCACCATAATCGATGCACATTGTTATCGTAATTACAAATATGCATGACACTTCTCAAATTTTTTTCTGAAAAAAAATTTAAAAATTCACGGTGGGACCTCAAAAAAAATATTTTTTTTTTCGGAAAGATCGATTCATTTCAGGAATCAAATATGTCCCGAATGTTTATTCAGTCATTTTATGTCATTCCATGTCATTTAACAGTGAAACAAAATATCCTGGACATATTTGAATTCTGAAATGAGTCCATCATTCTCAAAAAGTAGATGTTTTTAGAGATGGCATTGTGAATTTTGCAATTTTTTCTCAAAAAAATCTAGAAGTTCATTGCATGTTCCTAATTAAAATAACAATGTGCATCGATTGTGATGATGGAAAACAAAGTGTTTTGAAAAAAAAATAAATTGTGACACCCTGTATATGGGACGAAGTAGTAAATTGTACTTGACATATTCAGAAACTACGGCAAAAATTGTTCCAGGAAAGTTTTTTGCTTTTTCAAATTCTCGCAAAGAAGTTTTTTATGGGGGGTATCCATCTCGCGTGAACACCCTGTACATGTCTTCGCCAGTTTTCAAATTTTGAATGGAAACTCACTTCGATAGTCATCCTTCTAACTTCACATTTTTTAGAGTAGGTACAGGATGAATGGGTTATCCACCGAGAGTTTCCTCTTTTTGTGTTTCTTTTGGATAAATTGGCAGAAATAAAGAGATTTTCCAAACAATTTCTCCAATATAATCCAAGTTTGGCCACCAAAATTTTCTATATCTTGCAATATCTGCCAAACTTTCTAGCCAAGATACCCCTGAATGTTCCTAGGCCAGGGTTGAGAAGTTCTGAGACTTTCTATATTGGCACATCCCGAACATCTTTCAATTACAACTCTCCTCTCAACCGGGTTCGCCTCAGCTACAACAGAGCTCGCTGGATGGCTTCGATATATTTAACGATGAAATCTCTAGATTAAGAGTTATACAGGGTGTTTCAAAAAGTATGTGCCATACGTGAATGGCAGATGGAGGATGTCAAGGCGAGTTGAAATCAAGAAGAGAAAAAAATTTTTAGCGATCGGTCTCGAAGATACAGGGTGTTTTGTTCTTTGGTCACAATTTACAATAAGCGATATCTCTGGAGCGGTTTGATATAAACAAATGAAATTTACCTGTCACATTCCTCTGCTGGTACTTGATCAAATGCCATAGCAGGTAGAAAAAAAATCAGGTCCGGACTTGAAAAAAAAAGATTTTGAGTTTGCCTGTCAAAAAGTACATTTTCTGAGCGGATTTCGGAAAAAACACTACCATATCTGGAAAGCTCAGGAAAAATGCTACAAGAGTGACTGTTCAATTTTTACGGCACACTTGAAGTCATCCGACAAAGAAATTGAGAAACAACTCATACCAGTGTTACTATTCAGAGTGAAATTTTTATTAGGCGCAATAATGGATACAGTTCGGTACGATCACTGCAGATTCCTCAGTTCTATCATATTCTATCAGTCCCCCACTAAGACTCGACATGTCTCACAAGGGAAGACTTTCTGAAAAAAAATCTCGATAAAACCAAAATTCTCGCAAGCATGGGGATTTTCCTGCGCCCAAATGTGCGAGTTTCGGCAATTAGTAACGCTGTCCCTTGTGAACTGGGCCTCATCTGTGAATAAAATCCGAGATACAGTTCGTGGATGGTTCACAATCCATCTGCAAAAGATGAGGCTTTCGGGGCTGGATCATTTGGCTCTAGTCGCTGCACCTTCTGCAAGTGGTAAGGATACAAGCGTTCGCTTTTTGATCCTCTCCATGCACGAGCATAGGGAATACCAAGGGCATGTCCTATCCTCCTCGTGTTTATGGAAGGATCTTCCTCTGCCATCTCCAGAATTTCTTCCTGGGCATCCACTCTCGGTCGTTCGATGTTTCTCGGAGGTACAGCTACAACAGCAGTTCCGGGGAATCTCCCATGTTCACGACTGTATTGAAAAATACTTCCAAACGTGTTTCGAGATGGTATTCTGCGACCTGGATATCCGAGTGGATATCTTAGCTCGTATTCCCTTTTGGCGGATCTCCCGTTGCCATCGCAGAACCCACACACGAAAATAATATCGGCGAATTCAGCGTTTGTAAATCGGTTGGCCATTTTGTTTGCGAGGATTTATTTGGACCGAACAAACAACTTGTAACACAACTGACAACACAACCATAAATGTTTCAAAAAAATAAAGTTACCTGGGTGAACTAGGTAGGTATAACAAAAACAAGCGAATATTTTGTGATATAAGAAATTATGGAACTCCCTCTTATTTAATTTTTTGTATGGTCAAATAAGGTACCTACTAAGAAAACTGATTATTCCGGACAAATGTGCTAACAATTTCAACAAAAAATCTGTGAACTCTGCATATCCAAATAAATTTGAATGAAACTAAAGAACGAAATTGTAACAGTCCAACTCTGGGGAGAATTTTGGTTTTCTCGAATTTTTTTTTTTTAGAAATGTCTTCCCTTGTGAGACATGTCGAGTCTCAGTGAAAGATATGATAGAACTGAAGAATCTGCAGTGATCGTACCGAATTGTATCCATTATTGCGTCTAATAGAAATTTCACTCTGAATAGTAACACTGGTATGAGTTGTTTTTCAGTTTCTTTGTCGAATGATTCCGAGTGTGCCGTGAAAATTGAACAGTCACTCTTGTAGCATTTTTCCTGAGCTTTCCAGATATGGTAGTGTTTTTTCCGAAATCCGCTCAAAAAATGTACTTCTTGACAGGCAAACTCGAAAACCTTTTTTTCAAGTCCGGACCGGATTTTTTTCTACTTGCTATAGCATTTGATCAAGTACCAGCAGAGGAATGTGACAGGTAAATTTCATTCGTTTATATCAAACCGCTCCAGAGATATCGCTTATTGTAAATTGTTGACAAAGAACAAAACACCCTGTATCTTCGAGACCGATCGCCATAAAAAAATTTCTCTTCTTGATCTCAACTTGCCTTGACATCCTCCATCTGCCATTCACGTATGGCACATACTTTTTGAAACACCCTGTATTATCTTAAACGCGTCATTTTGATGTAGGCCTATCACCATTCCCCGAATCCTCAAAATTCTCTCGTTGTTAGTTAAGGGAAAGTGTAAGTGTTTCCCCTAGTAACTCCGGATTCTTGAGAATAGATTCTCTAGCAAAAAAAGGTCGATTTTATTGCCGTATTGCCACATTTTTATCTCCAACCCCTTTGCCCTTACCCTACCCTACTTTAAAAAGATTAGGGGATGGGTTTGAAATTCACCTTCACTTTCACCACCAAAATCACCTTCAATTTGAATATAACAATGTAGGTAATGCTATTTGAAATTTCAAAGAAGGGTAGGGTGGGTGCGAATGGATTGAACATAAAAATTTGGCAGTACATGTGTCCTAGATGTCCTCCTCGATATAAAAATCGACCTGTTTCGGCGTTTTCCTAGAAAGGAATTTGGAGGCGAGAATTCTGGGGGGAGGGGAAGTTTGAAAATGAACACACTGTATGTGATATTGATCAAATATCAAATCATATATCTGGATTGAGAAGAAGAAAAACGCATCATTGCCTATATGTAAATACAGGGTGTCGAGTAATTCGAAAGTTTTTTTGAAACACTCTGTATACTACAAGATATAGAAAATTTTGGTTTCCAGATTTGAATTTCAGGGGAAATATTGTTTTTTTTTTGAAAATTGACTTAAACAGAAAAAAATTTAGTAGGGGGGGGGGACTCTCGGTGGATCACTCTGTAGGAACATACATTTAGGCGCAACACAGCTATTGAAGTCTGCGTTTTTCCTATATTTTTTTTTATTTTTATTTTTTTCAAGTAAGTTAGACAGGTTGACGTAGGTACTCGCAGTTATTTATTCAATTATGTTATTGTGTCCAGAACGTTTGTACTTCAGCTATTTTTTTTCCAAACTACAGCCTTGGAAATATTTTGTCACAGCTGTAATTGTTTGCAAAAAATCACAAGCTTGTACCTACCTATGTACATAATTAAAAAATTTGGCACATTTTCGACCAAAATGACAAAATAAAATAATACATCCGTAGTTAGAGGGATTCCAGTGTGACTTTTTTTTTAAAGTAGCCGTAAAGAATGCTCTTGTGACTCCTGGAGCAGGTTGTACTTCTATACCAGCTTGACTTATTGTAACATGTTCATGTTGCTGCACCAACAATAATGGAATTGGTAGATTGTGTGAGGTGAAGAACAGATTTATCGAACAGGGAACACCGCACCCGTGCCGCCAATAAAACAAAAGCCTATCAGCTAGTTCATCACTGCATCGGATGTGTAATTTCCCGTATGAAACTTCCGGTATAACATTTTTTGTCAATAATATTATTTATACGACAATATTTTTCAAGATACACACACTGCAATACACTGTGACAGTTTCCATTCACATCAATTTATACTGTGATAAATTACAGCGGCCATAGTAAACAGATTTTTTGAGCATAAACAAGGGATGCGCCATATCGTGCCATATCGATTTCATATGTTATGAAAAGACAAACAATTCAGTGCATCGCATTGTTCAAGTAATAATATTCATGGGGTAGGCAGGTATGTTGGAAGAGTTCGCTCTATGATGGTTATAATGATGAATTGGGATGAACTTGAATTGACCCATTTTATGATACCTACACAGCACACCACCTAGTTACGGTCGATGATCCGCCGAAGTCTTTCGAGATCTTGACATGTTTCTGTAATTAAGCACATTCATATTTCTACTAACACTAAGGTAATGTTGGAATTTAGAATTTAATAATAATTCCATCACTCTCTTTGATTATTATTTAAAACTGAATTAACAGAACGAACATTTCTCTCTATACTTGCGAGTAAACTCAGCAGGTTCCTGGCAGGTTCGACATCAAACGGAACAGAGACAAGGTGTTCTGCTCTCAAAGGAAAATGTGATTGCTTTTCAGTTGTAATTCCAGCGAAACGAACTTAGAGGCATTATCATGTGCGTGCATTTCGTTTAGACCGCTCTTCCTAGGAAAATCCACCCGAAAACTACTTTCCAGAGTTGATGATATTGTTTCTTCTGTCGAGATGGATCTCGAATGTGGTTTTTCTAACATACGTTTTGCGAATAGCTTTTAGTACGAGGTAGAGAGGTATGGTCTAAAGTAGGCAGATATCTAAGGGTGGGTTTAGGCAGCTTATTTAGCCGCAATTTTTGTTATTTCAGTTTTTAGTCGCAAGCGCAGCGACGCTCATTGGCTCTTATAAACCAGCCGCCTCAGAACAGCCAATAAGCGATGCAGCGCTTAGGCTAAAAACTAAAATTGCTGCTAAATAAGCTGACTGAACCCACCCTAACAGTAGGCTATAGTCCTCTCATTATAGGATGGAGTCAAATTGGCAAAATAAGGCGTTGCGGAATCAAACGCTGTGGGCTGTTTCCTTGACAGAAATTTACCATTCAGGCCTCTTTCGAAAGGTACAAGGATGCACTTTGGTTTGAGCCTGTTGGCATTCCCAAAATCCAAAAATGATTTTTCCAAATTTCAAAATTTTTGATTTTGGAAATGCCAATGGGCTCAAACCAAACAGTACCTCTTTGTAGCTTTCGAAAGAGACCTGAATGGTGAATTTCTGTCATGGGATTCACCACAAGGGATTCGCCACAGCGTTTGATTCGACAACGCTTTATTTTACCAATTCAACTCCATCCTTAATTATATTTATCTTGGCAAGTTTTGATGCGGACGATTCTTTTGAAGTGATCTGTTTACGTATGGAATATTTCACATGGTGATTAGTGGCTCTTGGTCCATCAGTCGATCGAAGTTGAATTAATTTGCAATTTGTAAATGAGGCGTGTGATGTAGAGACGGTGTTGAGATATATAAATCCTTGGTTGCCGGCATATATCATGCGCAACGCCATACAGGATGACAAATGGACGCTTTTCGATTCTTTTTGCCATCTCCAGATATAGGTATAACCATATACGTTTAAAAGTATCAAGTTGCAGATTCAACTTGCACAATGATCGCATTTCCTGGCGATTTCGGCGCTTTTAAGAATCCGGTCAAAGTTCGCCCGTATTAACTGATAAATCAACTCAACGAAAATACCCGTCCCACGTCCATAAATGCATTCGCGTGATTAATGGGAATAATTAATTTGAAAAACTCATCTGCTCACCGCCCTCCGCGCTTCTATTTAATATCGGGAAAAGCTCAAAGCGTATTGATTAGCCAAACCAAGAGGTGTGTCTGTTTCTTTTTTCTAATCTAATTTCACTTTAAAATATGGATCACGAAACCAACCGTGTCAGAGCTATATTATGCCGGAATGTACAGGGTGATTCATCTTTTATCTAGAATATTTTGAGGGATCAAATAGGTACCTACTCTCATACTGCCGATTCAAAAATTGTATTAGGCGGCAGCCATTCAATTCTGAAATCTGAAAGCAAGAATCAATGAACGAATTGAATGCTGCCGATTCAGCAAAATATAAATTAGTATCTATTTATCACACTCGTCCCACCAAGAAGGGTGTCAAGGTTTACAGTACATTACTAACTAAGATTAAACTAAGATCAAATCTAAGACAACCGAAAAGACCTAAGATAAATCTATATATTAGTCGTTATTAGTTGTTTCGGTTGGCAATAAAATCCATTTTTGATGATCAGTACCTGTAATTTCGCATGCTTGATGCTTGAACAGTTGACAACTGCTGTGCCATCAGAAAGCTCCATTCGACTTTGCCGGTTCGCGTTCTCGAATAGAAAGGAAAACACTGTGAACACGCAAAAAATTTGTTTTCGGATTTCGACCAATAATTTTATTTCAAGGTCTTCTTAGACGATTTATTCAGATCATTTCCAGATTGAAGTCTGTCTGTCTGCCTATCTGAGTGTCTGTCTCTGTGACTGTCTCTGTGTAATCGTCTATGATAACTGCCAATTAAATTTGTAGATGCTTTTTCTGGGTCCAGAAACACATTCTGAAATTTTGGTTTAAATACAAGTCTCTACGTACGTTTTCTGGTATTAGATATTTGTTTTTTGCTAATATTCTACATTCCGGGTGCGTTAACTGGAGTGAAAATCTTATTTAATGTATAAAGTTGTGAATTTGTGTATATACACACATGGCATTTATCTATAGGGATATTTTTTAAATTTTGAAAATTTTAAAGAATTTTCTGGGCGATTTTTTCTAAATTGAATAGTAACATTCCTGGAATGACCCGCTTTCATAAAAGTAGTTGAAAATGACCTTGACAACGGAAATAAATTCAGAAAAAACAAACAAATCAAGTTTTTAAAGTTTTTCAACAATTTTCAAAGTTTCGAACTCAGGTAAGAACTAATTTTTTTCTCAAGCGTCGCCTCAAATTGGGTCAGTTGGTGTTTGAGAACCATATCAAGGCGATAACTGAATCAAGGAGACGCATGCTACTAGTTGTTGGCATGCTGTAGGTTGGCCAAAGACAGACGGAGGTAGCGAGGATTCTGACGGAGAGCGACTACTTCAACGGCATCACAACATCACAACTGTAAAGTCGGCTGGCACAGGTGCATGGAGTGATGGTTTCAAGGCGAACCGTTGATAACAGGTTACACGAAGTCCAATTGAGGTCCCGACGGCCGCTAAGATGTTAGCCCCTAACACGAGGCAATCGCGCAAACAGATTGGACTGGGCGCGGGCAGATCAAAATTGGCAGAATGAAGAATGGGGTCAGGTCCTCTTCACAGATGAATCTCGGTTTGGGATTCGTCCGGATTCAAGACGAGTTCGTGTGTGGAGGCGACCTGGCAACATCAATCAGTTGAGGAATGTCCAGGAGGTGCACAGTCTCCGGGGTGGCACCGTCATGATATGGGCCGGGATAGCGCTAGACATAAGGACTCCACGGGCTCTGGTGGAGGACATTATGACGGGAATTCAGTATCGTGACCAGATTTTACAAGGTTTTGTCCTCCCGGTTGCAGCAAAAGGTGACGGAAATTTTGTCCTCCAAGAAGACAAGGCACGGTCTCATACGGGGAGAGTCGTTAGGGATTTTCTTGATGAACATGAAAAAACCGTTCTGCTATGGCCCGCGCAAAGTTATGGCGGAAACTCCATTACGCATGCATGAGACATGCTCCAGTGAAGGGTTCTGCGGGGTGATGCCGAATATCATGACCATCAACAACTGTTTGAGGCCTTACGACAAGCTTGGGAAGAAATCCCACAAGAAGATCTCGACCATTTGACATTAAGTATGCCAAATCGATGCAAAGCGTTGGTGACTAGTTGAGGGGGCCACACTTTGTATTGAACCGTCCATTTGAGTTGAATAAAGTAAAAAGTGTTGAATGTTAAATTTTTGTCTTCAGCTGTTTTCGACTTTACTTCAACCGTCATTCACTTACATTACATATATCATCCCTACTATTTGACTAATCGTGGAAAAACTACTTGGAGAAGTCTTTTTGGCTCTCAATTTCGTTGAATTTGGAGAAAAAGTCAATATCCCTAGATAAATGCCATGTGTGTATATATACAACAAACGTGACACCTTGTCAAACAATTTTGACTTGCTCATCAACAAAGGATACCTTATATTGAATTTTATATTTTAGAATCCGAATACGCTGAAGAAAGGGTAAAAACCTCTTTTTTTGTTAATTTTGATAATAATGATGTTTAAGAATTTGACTGAATCTCTTACAACAAAAATAGCAATATCCTTTGCTATTGAGCAGGGAATTTAAGGTACTTAAGGACGAAGTCATATTGGTGAAATAAGCGTTGCGAAATCAGTCCGTCTGGGTTTATTCCTAGACGGATTCTTACCATTTTGGTCTCTTTTGAAAGATACAAGGATGTACTTTAGTTTGAGCCCATTGGCATTTCCGAAATCCAAAAAAATAATTCAATTTTGACATTTGGAAAAATTATTTTTGGATTTTGGAAATGCCAATGGGCTCAAACCAAAGTACATCTTTGTAGCTTTCGAAAGAGACCAAAATGGTGAAAATTCGTCAAGGAATAAACCCAGACGGATTGATTTCGCAAAGGTTATTTTGCCAATTGAACTCCGTCCTTAGGTGGGTTTAGTACGCATAAGAGCCAATGAGCGATGCTATGCTAGCGAACAAAACTAAAATTACGGCTAATCAGGTTGAAATTTTTCATTGTTTATTGCCCTAAGGTGAGTTTATTCAGCCCTATTTAGCCGTCGTTTCAGTTTTACACACGAGAGCGAATGAGCGATGCTGTGCTCACGACTAAAACTGAAACCACGGCGAAACCTCGCAGCTGTCTCGCTCTCAGCAGTAATGAAGCACTCCCCGCGTCGCGCGTCGGTATGTAATGGTACTATTTTTTATGTATGTACACTTCACAACCCGCTTACGCAAGCAGATGAGTGGAAAGCACATTTCATATTTTTCTGAATGAAGACAAAACAATGATGAGAGTATTTTCTTATTTCTCCAAATATTATTGGATTCTGGACTCTGAATTCTGGATCTAGAACTGAGTCACACCCTGTAGGTATGAAATCGTAAGTACCCAACTAATTTGAACTCTTCTTTTAGTTTTTCAAGATATGCAATTCAAAGAGTGCAAGGTCTTGTTTACTTGTCTTGTAGGTAAGCGTCAGAATGTTGAAATCTCGGTTGAGCTTGCATACAATTTTTTTTGGGAAAACTAAAGCTCCGTACTCTTCGTAGAGAAGACGTCGCAACCTATGAGAAGGCCCGGGGTACACCTCACCTAGGCAGCCACCACACAAGGAATATGAATATACAGACCCTCAAATTACGGCATGTCGGATGTATTATGTTTCACGAGCGAAATTTTTACTTTGCGTTTCAAGCGTTAATGATTGTAACTAAGTTATTGTGCGGCAAGGTGGGTTCCTTACAATAAATTGAGTTACCTCTGCCTCTCTACAAATGAATAGTTATTAGTTTAAGGTTTCGGCAACGTGACGGCAGGCAAAGAAACTCGCAACAGTGACTTGGTGGAAGGTGGTTTATTAATTAGTTTAATTACGAGTGAAATTTACGAAACAAACTCCAATCAAAATCTCTGCAACTTTGTTGCCGCACGTCCCAGTTTTACAGGTATAGGGAACGTTAAGCCCGTCCCACACGTCTTGTCCTCTCCATCGTATAAGTATATTACCTATATACTTTAAACTTCGACTACTGATAGAAACTCGTGCGTAATTGCCAATTGTACCGGATGGGTTCAAAAAACCGTACTGTTTTATTTTCCTTGCCAAGTTTATGTTTCTTATCCGATTTCATCAAAACTTAGCATCACCACTAGCCAGCTGAAGGAACAGGCGACAAGCGTCAAATATTGTATGTTAATGCATACAAGTCAATTCGCAAATTGTATAAAAAAGAGATTCTCATAGCTAAGAAAAATAAATTCGATGATTTCATCCTCAAATCAGCAAATAAAATGAAAGCAACTTGGAAATTGATAAATAGTGAAATTAACAATTGCAAAAAACCAAAACCAAATCCATCAATCACAGCAGATGATTTGAATGCTTTTTTTCTGAACATAGCAAAGAGTACCATTGACACCATCCCTTCATCAGGTGTGTCTTTGTCTGATATTAACCGTAACATCAAGTCGCCCTCAGGTTCATTTTTTCTTGCTCCTCACTGGCGGCTCCACGGGGGGTACGACGGTACGGCCGTACCCCCTGTTGCAAATCAGGGGCGCCAGACGTCAAGCTTATAATTTTGAAAAAAAAAATCCACAAGTAGTACCGATGGATTACTCTTTGTAAAAAATAAATAACGTGATAGAAACTCGCTAATGAAATTGATAATGTCACCTGTGGAAATTCGCTTTGGACGTCGCGCGATAAAATCTTGGAACTATTCTCATAACATCTGTGGAGGTGGAAAGAACTTCTATTCACAACCACCATAATCATTGTTCATTACTGACTTTTGAAAATGTTGGAAAATAAACCATTACCATCGAACCATCGGCCCGCGGCGCGCTCTGCAGCTACCTTGGCTCTTGTCTGTAATGAATCTCTTTCCGTCTCGGTATGTAATGTACTATTACTCACAACCATCATGGTAATTGATTAATTACATACTATGTAAGAGGGCGGGAAGTGACTCATTACCCACTCCGGGGGAAAAAGAAGAAATGGTAGCTCATCAGAAGATACATTCCAGAATAATGTATCCAACCAAACAATGAGTGGGTAAATCCGTTTTCCTTATGAGCCAAGTTTCAGAAAAATTGATTCGCCGATCTGGAAGTTATGGCAATTTTTTTTTTTAAATGCTGAGGGCTAGAGCCTCCAGGCTCCGCCAGAACCAAAAGTTGGTCTACGATGACTGAAGATTGACTAAATACCCTGTTGGTAATTACAGAAGAGGCAGATAGGTGTAAATTTAGTTTTGTGGAATAAATAAAGAGTTCAATTTATACTATCAAAACCAAGTTGTTGTCTTGATCGTTTTTCTTTGGAAACCGTTTATGAATCAACTACATATAGGGAGTTCGACTGAAGTCATAGAGAGAAGCAGGGGCGTACCCACGGGGGAGGGATGAAGGGGATAAATCCCCTCCTAAGGCTTTGATTAATATCCCCTGGCGAATTATCATTTGATTGATTGCTTGATACCTACTTGACAGGTATCATTCTGTTTCAAAAACAGAATTTAGGTTATGTTTTTCGAATAGTTTTGTACTTTTGAGTCTTGACTGAACCTCGAAGGGAAGAGAACGAAATGAATTAGAAAGGCTCTACTTTTTTGCTGCTTATTATTGTCAATATTATTATCACTATTATGCCCAAAAATTTTCGTCTGCGGCGCTAGTTGTTAGTGGCTTCGGTCGCCCAGTAGGTACAGAGTCGATCTTTTGAATATATACACAAAACCTCCTCAATCCCCCTCCCTCCTGTCCATAAATCTGGGTTCGCCACTGGAGAGAAGCATGGGGCTTATTTTGATTGTAGCCCTCACCTTAAGGGCGCCTGATCGGTGAACCGTACCCCCTGTTCGAAAATGCTGGAGCCGCCAGTGATGCTCCTTTTGAGGAAGGAGAGGTGCTCCGCGAGATCTCAATGTTGAAAGACTCAAAGTGTCCCGATGTTTATGGCATTACTGCGGAAATTCTGAAAAATACTGCAGACATTATAGTAACACCTTTGACATCCCTCTATAATCGTTGCATTGAGGAAGGTATATTTCCTAATTCTCTCAAAATAAGCAAAGTTTTGCCAATATATAAAAAAGGCAGTTATTCACAACCAGAGAACTATCGGCCCATTGCAATTATTCCAATATTGGGGAAGGTGTTCGAAAAATTGTTGAAAAATAGAGTTATTGACTACCTCGATAGATTTCCCTTAAGTTCCAGTCAGTATGGTTTCCAAAAAGGAAAATCAACTGAGAAGGCAGTCCGGAGATTGCTGGAGGCGATTGTTGATGGAATTGAGAGTGGGGACTTCGTCGGGCTGACCCAGTGTGATCTGTCGCGTGCGTTCGACTGTGTGTCCCATGAAATTTTACTGGAAAAGATGTCAAAATACGGGTTTCGTGGTAAGGTACTGAAGCTATTCAGATCATACTTGTCTGACAGAAAGCAGATGGTCTACGTCGAGGGAGAGCTTTCCTCCCCCGGTTTGGTATCTTTTGGTGTTCCACAGGGGTCGGTCTTGGGACCACTCCTTTTTTTAATTTATATTGATGATCTGTCTCGATTTATGGAACCAAGCCGTTGTGTTTTATTTGCCGACGACACTACACTAATCGCTACGGCGCCTGGGACAAGTGAATTGCTTCTTAAACGACGGGCAATTGAAGAGAGGGCGGGAGATTGGTTCTCGGCAAATACACTAAAACTCAATCAGTCTAAAACGCATAGACTCACGGTGGGAACGGGCGGCGCGGTGTCCGGGGAGGGGGGCAGCCTCGTGGTGCTGGGTGTCGTCTTCGATGCTGGGCTGACGTGGGCGTCCCATGTAGATAAACTGGCTCGGGGGCTCTCCTCTGCACTCTTTTCACTTCGGAGATTAAACGGAAAACTCAGCTCACATGTTTTATTGTCACTATACCATGCGCATTTCCACTCGCGTATTTCTTACGGAGTAACCCTGTGGGGAGCTTCGAGTCATGCCAACAGGATATTCGTTATGCAAAAAAAAGCGATCCGTATATTGACTAATTCCCACTTTCGGGCACACTGCAAACCGTTGTTTTCTGAAATGAAGATAATGTCCTTGCCATCATTGTTTGTCTATAAATCACTTGTTGAGATCCATGGCCGCAAGCATGACTACCTTACACACGGTGAGGTCCACAGCCACGACACTAGATCAAAAGCACTAATGGTACCGCCCCGCCACCGTCTTGCCCGGACTAAAAAGAATTATATCAATCTGCAGTTGTACAATCGTTTGCCGCTGGAAGTACAGAACTATCCGATGGATAAGTTCAAAAAGACTGTCTCCAGGTTCATGCTTGACCAGTGTTTCTATAGGGTTGACGAATTTTTCGCCTTCAAGTATAGCCTTAACGCCAAAGGTTCAATAATATCTTCGTCCCTTTAAAGGAAATTTATCTATATGTATATACAGACTTATATGTTCCTGAGTGTATGTTCCATTTGTGTTAAAATTCATTATTTATTTTTAAATTGACGTTGCTCGATTCTACAATACCATTGTAATGTAGTTAAGATGGCTGAATAAAATATCTATCTATCTATCTATGAAAATGGTGAAATTGTCAAAGTCCAAGATGGCGGACGAAGTTGAACATAGGGTACCTACTTTTGGCCTTGTTTCTTTTTAAATAAGGATTTTTAGTTTCACAGAGCAAATGACGGAGTTTGGGTACCCCTTACTAAGAAAAGATTTAAAAAAATGTCTGCTTGTCACATTCAAGGGCCCCCTTGTGTCTTCAATGTTGTCTGAAGCCCAATTGAGTTGCCTTGCACTTTTCCGTGGCTTTCGCAGCTCAAGTAGGCACGTTTGTGCCTTCGTGTGAAATTTGGAGCCCAAGGTAGTACTTGAGAGATCACGAGGTACATTTTATCGAGCCAAGCAGCTGGCCTCCTTGTAGCCCTTAGCTAAACCCATTAGATTATTTTGTGTGGCCATATTTCCTGCAAAAATTACATAACAACGGCCAGAACCAACACGCCACCATTGAGAAGCTAAGACAAAGCCTGACTCAGTCACATTATTGAGATCAACTACTGTCGTAAATATCGATAAGAAAGTTGCTATCTTTTTTTATTTTGAGGAATTTATCCGCCATCCTCTCAGTGGGTGATGATGGTAAATGAAATTATTGGTTGTCTCGTCTTCCCACAAGTATATTTATTATAATATAGTTGCTATCGATAGTTTGAAGTTGGAGGAGGTTGGAAGTTGAGTTGTGGCTGAAAAAGGAGGTCAAATTCACGGAGTACATATACATATATTCAGAATAAATGAGAAAGTCTGTGATCGCAAGTTATAATTTTTTGTCTTTTTGTTTTTTACAGGGTCAATTACATTAGACATTCTGCATGGATTTTTTCCCTAATTATTTGTAGCTAGTTCATCTTTTGGTTTTTTGGTTCATTGTTTTATTATTTTGTTGTTATTTTGTAATGTTCAAATCTATAAAACTTGGCGAAATAGTTTCGCTTCCCGTTTCCGGCCGATATCTTGAATTTTGATAAAAGTCAGCCATTTCGATGTTGCACTTTGTATCCTAGCTATCCGTTAAAGATGGTTTGAATCGGCCACTGTTTCATGCTGGGTGCTTTCCATTTAAAACATTTGTGTCGGTTTGTGTCAGCTTGTGTTAGCTTGTGTCGATGAAACAAAGGAACACAGATCAAATGGAACGCGTTTGTGTCGGTTTGTGTCAACACAAGTCGACTTGTGTCGCTAAATGGAAAACGCCCACTGAGTACCTGCCTAATGTCAAAAGCACCTTTTCTCATATATCGCCATACATTCATACCCGGTGCATTGATTCAACTCGGTGTAGTCTCAAAATGGAGGAGAGAGTTCAATCTTTTGGAATAGCATATTTTTTACGTCCATTTTGTCATTTTTCCGTCAAACAGAAAGTGTGCGAAAGTTGTTTTTTTCATTAGGTCCACCGATTTCTATAGTGTCGGCCATGTTTATCAGAGAGCGTGTAAAGTTTCGAAACATGAATTCATTTCTCCCCTGTAGGAATTTTTAAAAAACGGTTTTACAGGTTAAATTGATTGATATGAAATTGATATTTCATAAGAATCATTTTCCGTTCATTTTAAGGAAAATAAAGCAGTGCGGTTTTTTTAGGCCCATCGGCATACCTACCCAGAGTAAACACAAATGGTTGTCCACGAAAAGCCGTAAGTATTACACTATGCAATTTCTTGTGCAAGAAATAGCATAATTTTTCGTACAATCTAAAAGTGGGTTTATGCAGTCTTATTTTAGCCATGGTTTTAATTTCAGTCGTAAGCGCGGCATCGCTTAATTGGCTGTCGTGCCCATGAGTATACAATAGGTCTGTTTCTTTGTCCTGCTCTAACTTACTCGGGGCGGTTAGAGCAGAAAATAGAGCTGTTTGATTGGTCGTTGCTAGGCAACTTCTGCTCCGAGCAAGTTAGAGCAGGGCAAAGAACAGACTAGAGATGGGAATAACGTATAGTTTTTGGTAACGCGTTACTCGTTATCGTTACCAACTAATAACGTTCCAAAATAACGTTACCAATAACGTATACCCTGGCGGAAAAATGGAAATTCCAATACCCATATGTGCCTATTCTATTGCGGATTGCCTGCCTAGTGGTCGTTATATTTATTACTTCAATTTTCACGTTATTCAAGAAATTCAAAGTAACAGGGAGTTTGCGATTTCATGGAACGTGCGACGTAACGCAACGTAGAACGTAAAAATTCCCCTGTAGCTAAGGAATTGCAAATAGCAACCTCGTCTATTTTCACGTTAAAAGTTACGATACGTCGTACGTACGTGTGCACGCAAACTCCCCAATAGGGAGTTTGCGATTTCACGCAACGTACGACGTAACGCAACGTAGAACGTGAAAACTGCCCTGTAACTTGAGAATTGCAGATAACAAACTTGTCAATTTTCACGTTGAAAGTTACGTTACGTCGTACGAACGTGTGCACGCAAACTCCCCAACAACTGTTATTTTATGTCTCGTTTTGTGCGTTTGTCTTGACTTGACTGTCTTGTCTTTCTGTTGATCTGTTGTAATAGGGAGTTTGCGATTTCATTGAACGTACGACGTAACGCAACGTAGAACGTGAAAACTCCCCTGTAACTAAGGAATTGCAGATAACAAACTCGCCAATTTTCACGTTGGAAGTTACGTTACGTCGTGCGTACGTGTGAACGCAAACTCCTCAATGCAAGCTGTTACGTTTTATGGCCGAATTGTTATCGTAAGGTATTGTGAACTGGAACCTGCAAGTATTTAAATCGGCATGGAGATTGATTGAATGAGCAATACGTTCACGACGTATACCCAATTCCAATTACCTAATAACGTGATAACGCGATAACGCGTTATTTCAGATGCAATAACGTTCCGTTCCGTTCCTAGCAAATAACGTTCCAAAGTAACGTTATCCAAATAACGACCCATCTCTAGAACAGACCTAATGTAGTGTATACCCATCTACCTGTATGATAGCTTATCAATTACCTATGCGGGCGAAATTTGGTTTATATTGTGTATACCTGTGGTATATAATGTGGTACATATAAACAAAAATATGAGCAATTTTCGGGGGTGAAATATTGTCTAGTGTAAAATGTAAAACGTCTATTATATTTTCTCATCTGTTATTCTGTATAAAATTACTTGACACATATTTTGCATAAGGGACATTCATTGCAGTTTCATTTTACAACCACTTTAGTCGTGCTAGTCACCGCTTCCATATTTCAGCCGCAATGACGGCCAAAAACGCGCTTGTTTACCAACACAATATTTCAGAAACGAGCCTGCAGTTCAATTTTTTCTCCTTTTGAGACAACGGTCGCGGAACTATTCATATAATCCTTCATCACTAAACAATGTACGACATAAATATTTGAATGCTCCGTTCGTTGTCCTCTCCAACTAACAAAATACCTACCTATTTTAATAACTTGAGCTCGTGCTTAATCCAGAAACAAACAGTGATGCTACATTCACAAACACCAAATGAGTACGTCAAATTAGTGGTTTAAGTATACTTAACTGCGGGTTCCACCAAAAAATTAACACAATGTTAAACGCTAACACACTGAAAATGGATTTTGTTCTGAAGGTCTGTGCAAATTGACCACGGAACGTTCGTTGAATCTTGATAAAATAATAGTATATTATTCAACAAGCGGGTAATGATTGTTTTTTACTCATGAGGATGCAGTTTGTCGAAGCATCCGAATGAGTAATAGTCATTACCCGCGAGTAGAATACTATGCTTTATCCAGTCTTATTGAAAAATGCAGGCATGTATGCGCGTGATAATGCGTGCATTATTCAATAGGGATGCAGTTTGCCGACACGAGCCTTGGCGAGTGTCGTAAAGCATCCGAATGAGTAATAGTCATTACCCGCGAGTAGAATACTATCCTTTATCCAGTCTTATTGAAAAATGCAGGCATGTATGCGCGTTATAATGCGTGCATTATTCAATAGGATTGGATAAATAATTTTTCTTGATTCTATTTTGTGAAACCTGGACCTGGATTTCTGCCGCCAACGAAGAGGAACTGATGAAACAAAATTTCACTAACACTGTGTTAAGGTAGATAACACAGCTTTGGTGGAATCCGAGGCAAGTAGTCGAATAAGTCAAAGCTACCAGACGCAACGAATCACATTCGGCGACTCAATTTTTTGGTTTCTCAAAACAAAAAAAACCGGAAACATAATAATAAGCCTTTGGGTAATACGGTAATATCACTGGTAATTTATTTTTCGGCAAAATTACCTGTTAGTACCAGTACCTACCTAATTTTGCAACTCTACCCACGGGTGCCCAATGCCCAGTAGTAGATAAATTAAAAATGATCGATTATCTGCAAATTTGATGACTTTAAAATACTTGATTTTCAAAGTATTTTATCAGATTGTAGGTACTCTAAACAACAGATTTTCTATTACTTCCGCCTTGTTGCAGTAAATAGCAATTTTCTTTTAAATTGCGTTATATGACAATACCTAGTAGTGAAATTATTACAACTTAAACGTATCCTGTGGCAATAACTTCAATCCCTAGTGTTTTCGCTATACGTATTACAAACATCATAAATCTTACACACACACACACACACACACACACATACAGAAATTTGGAAGTTGCCAAACACTATCTTGGGGATATCCAAGAAGAACTTTGTTGACATGGCATTTTGGTATAAATGTTGAATTTTAAATTTTCGCAATAAGTAAATTCAGCACACATGCTTCCGCCAGGTACATAATCGCAAAGGTATTTGGATAATGTATTCAACACAAAATTGACGCACTTGTACAATTTTTATTTTGTTGATAATAAGTTACCTATACCTAATCGGTCAGATTTTGTGAAAACCATAAAAATCCTTAACCTTGTCAGTTGGAAAATTAACTCACAGCAGATCGGACACAGGATACGACAGATGGTATAATTATTTTGTTGTTATTATATAATCGATAATTGCTTTTAAAATGTGTGTACGTCCGTCATGAAAATGTGACATTTTTAAGATCGAAAACTAACACACGAACCCATAGCTCGAGTCTGTTGAACACGCAGATCTGGCATTATTTTCACATTAACATTCGCAAAATTGAAGTGATTATTTTGACGACCGATAACACATTTTTTATTGAATATTTTTTATTTTCATGTAAACTAAATGACGAATAAGCACCTATTCCCGGACAAGTGAATATGCCCTCACGGGTGTGAGGCTCAGTTGCGCACTTTCTCGTAGTGAATCAGTTAACGGAAAATACATGCTAAAAAGGAGTCCCATCCCCATCTCATCTCAGGAAGCAATTATTACAATCGGATAGGGATAATAAGTGTAGGTATGCAGGGTGTTGCAGTGATGGCGTTACAAACTTCAAGGGTAGGCTTCCCATCAAAATCCATGTCTAAAAATATACAGGGTGGTCCAGGTTATAGTAGCAATAACTCACCATTCGATGGTCCATCGAAAACTAGGTCGACATGCATAAATTAATTTTTCTCCAAAACGCTTCCTAAGGGAGATAGAGTCCTTCAAAGTTCAGTTTTTAAAATCATTTTCTTGCAATAACTCTCAAGTCATCAAAGCGATTTTTACCAAATTTGGTACAAATACTTATGAAATAAAGACCTATCACTTGACGTAGGTAACTTTTATCAAAATTGCCCAGTGGCGTAGATACTAGGAGATTGTTTAACTTCTCCCACCCCATTTTCTACGCCACTGGATATTTTTGAAAAAATATACTTTTTTTGAATTTCTTGTTCAATTCGGAAAAAAGTTACTTTCGAAAAATTTTGATTAGAGGCTTCATTTCCGAGATATTTGGGTTTGAAACTTTGGAAAACGCTTCAAAATCGCGACTTTCGAAGGCCTAAAAACTAAAATCCAAGAAAACTCATGATTCCTTAACTGGAATAAGTTTTCTAGGTCGTTTTAGTTAATTTACTGCCATTTTTTGATGAGAAGCGAGGCGTTTCCAGAAAAAAACACTTTGGGCTCTGGAAAGTGGCAATTTCGAGATGTTTTCCAAAGTTTAAAACCCAAATATCTCAAAAATCAAGCCTCTAATCAAAATTTTAGTAGCGTAGTAGATCAGAGTTAGTAGAGTAGTTTAGAAGAGTAACTTTTTTTCTAAATTGAACAAGGAATTCGAAGAAAGTATAGTTTTCCAAAAATATTCAGTGGCGTAGAGAATAGGGTGTGAAAAGTAAAACAACTTTCCCGTATCTACGCCACTGGGAAATTTTGACAAAAGTTATGTACGTCAAGTGATGGGATTTATTTCGTAAGTATTTGTAGCAAATTTGGTCAAAATCGCTTTGATGACTTGAGAGTTATTGCAAAAAGGAGATTTTAAAAACTTAACTTTGAAGGGCTGTATCTCTCTTAGGAAGCGTTTTAGAAAAAAATTGATTATGCATGTCGACCTAGTTTTCGATGGACTATCGAATGGTGAATTATTGCTACTATAACCTGGACCACCCTGTATACAGGTGTCCCGAAATTGATGCAACAAAATTTACAGGGAGGTAGACAATTGAAAAATAAGGGGACTTCCTTAATGAAAATACTCTCGCAAACGTAATAACGGAGGCCTTCAAAGTTGGTTTTTCAAGACAGTTTTTTTTGCATAACTCCTGAACCGTTAAGCCGATTTCATTCAAATTTAAACCAAAGTTTACTAAAACAGGTCTCTATCGAACAATGATAACGCATTTTATCAAACATTTTCAGGGGCGTAGATAATAGGAGGTACCTTCCCCCTTTTTCCCCTACTTTTGACTTCCTTGAATAATTTTGGAAATCTACGTTCAATTTAAAGAAAAAAGTTACTCTTGCAAAATTTTGATTAAAGGCTTCATTTTCGAGATATTTGGGTTTGAAACTTCGAAGAACATCTCAAAATCGCCACTTTTCAGGGCCCAAATTTTTTTTTTCTGAAAAGCTCTATGTTTTGTAGCAAAAGTGGTAGTTTCTCAACTTGATACACCTAGAAAACTTATTTCAGTGTAGAAATCTTGAGTTTTCTTGAATTTTAATTTTTAAGGCCTTGAAAGTGGTGTTTTTGAGATGTTTTCCGAAGTTTCAAACCCAAATATCTCGAAAATGAAGCCTTTAATCAAAATTTCGTTAAAGTAACATTTTTCTTTAAATTGAACGTAGATTTCCAAAATTATTCAAGGAAGTCAAAAGTAGGGGAAAAAGAGGGAAGGAACCCCCTATTATTTTCGCCCCTGAAAATGTTTGATGAAATGCGTTATCATTGTTCGATAGAGACCTATTTTAGTAAACTTTGGTTCAAATTTGAATAAAATCGGCTCAACGGTTCAGGAGTTATGCAAAAAAAACTGTTTTGAAAAATCAACTTTGAAGGCCTGTATCTCCGTTATTACGTTTACGAGAATATTTTTATTAAGGAAGACCCCTTATTTTTAAATTTTCTACCTCCCTGTAAATTTTGTTGCATTCATTTCGGGACACCTGTATGTACGACCCATGTCCGGAATCCGGAAATGCTTCGTTTCACCGATACGGGTAGGGAAAAATATCTCAAAATTTTCAGAAAGAATGGTATGTTTGAACACGAGTTGATTTTTTGTTCAATTCTTTCCCTAAACCGAATTTCTAGAGTGCCTTACATTCGGGTCACTTTTGATGCAAAGTGTTTTCAGAATTTTTGTCCCAAGTCAATTCCGAACCTCGGGCATTTTCATCTCAACAAGCCTTCAGCTTCAACAAGAGCTTTAATTTTTATCAAAATCGGTCAACAACGGAATGCGTTATTTTTGCAAGACCAGAAGGTTGCATTTTTGTGACCAACCTCTATAATTGAAGGAGATAGGCAAACATTTGAAAAAACGCCTTTAGGTATGAGAACAACGTCTCCCCTGAAACACTTGGAAAAATCACGTATTCCAGTCGCATCCTTTGGTCGTAGTTGAGTTGATCAAAAAAGGAGTTCCAGATAATCATTTCGATGCATATGTTGTGCATTCTCTATCGATCTGAAGATGTGTTGCACCGTAAAATTCCGTTGGATAATTTTGTGCGCACCGTAATGTCAAGTTTCAGTTGCAAGCTGCAATAATTATATATGTATATTTATATAAATGTATGGCTTTGATTGTTCTAATCAACGAAAAACATATGATTAAATTTGATGTGTATACGCAAGTCATCTCGGAGTAAAGCATAAATAAAAGTACTGTATTTATTTCAATTGGTAATTTCCTCGAATATTATAGCATGCATCAATCGTGGATCGTGGATGAGAGATATAAAGGCAACGTTGTTGTCACCATCAGTGCACTTGTTGAGATCACTTAGGTGTGAAGTGCGAGGAACCAGAAAGATGTGCGACAATGACTTAATAAATGTGGACACGATGTTGTGGCACGCCGGGGATTTCGGAAGATACCAGTTCATCTTGATGTTTTTGTTCAGTGCTATTAACGTTCTATCAGCCTTCCATTATTTTGGACAGACTTTTCTCATCGTTGTTCCTGAACACAAGTGCAAGATCCAGGATGTTGATCAGATGTACGTGGTGGCTCAACAATGTTCGAAAACATTTTTCGAGAACAATAACACCCAACGTGAAGTGCCTTGCGACACTTGGGATTACAACAACACCCACGGATACATCAGCATAGTCGAAGAGGTTTGTTGCATGTTCAGAGGCCCTATGGCTCTATCCTCCATGAAAACTAGAAAATGTTTAAATTTTCGTTTTTTTTTCCCTAGTTGGATTGGGTTTGCGAAAATGCGTGGAAGCCTGCAATCGGCCAGTCAGTGTTTTTCGCTGGATCAGTATTAGGCAGCCTGATTTTTGGCGTTCTGGCAGACAGAATTGGCCGCCTTCATGTTTTGGTTACTGCGAACATGCTAGCATTCTTCGGAAATATGACAGCAATTCTCTCCAGCAATGCAATCATTTTTGGGATTAGCCGATTTATGGCCGGCTGTGCTACAGACACGAATTTTGTTATGATGTATATTATCGGCAAGTTCTTGCACGGATAAATCAATAAAACTAATAAAAGGATTTTATTGCAGTCATGGAATACATAAGGCCCAACATGCGGACATTTGGCTTGAATTTATGTATAGGAGTTTTTTATTGTTTCACTTGCATGATCCTGCCATGGGTAGCGGTGGCCTTGCACACGTGGAAAATGCTGATTCTGATCATTTCGATACCACACCTGATCGTCTTGAGTTACTACTTCATGGTGCCAGAAAGCGCGCAATGGTTGATCAGCAAGGGTAGGACAGAAGAAGCGATTCAGTGTTTCGAACGGATAGCGAAAGTCAACAAGAAGTCCATCGATCAAAAATACATCGAAGGTTTGAAAAAGTACTGCTCACATCACGTAACTGCGACGAAAAAACATGAAAATCTACTGGGACTTCTTAGGACGCCGAAATTGAGAAGAAAAACGCTCATTTTAACGTTTAAATCGTAAGTACATCTACCTAGCCTACAATGATTGTCATTATTAAGCCAAGCAGAAATTGATCATCGTATCGATTGTTTTCAATTCTTCATTACTTCAGCTTCCTGACAGATCCAGATTTCAATTTCATTAATGTCTTATTTCCTTTCGTTTATCTATCGCTTATTATTACTTACATACTTACATAATAACACCTAGGTAGGTAGTCAATCCACCTATTGAAATCGAATTTTGGACTCGAATTTGAAAATATGTAATAGGTACCTACAAAGCTTTGACCATTACTACGAATAGGTAGGTAAGTAGGTACCGCAAAGTCAACTCCAGAATCACAGTCATGATTTTCCTTGTCTGCTAGTTAGTTGAAGGCAGATATTCCTAATTGGACAAAACGTAAAATGTAACTATGAATTTGTTTCTTCACAAAGTCCAAAATATACCCCAAGATTCAACATGTCAATAATGAATACTGTTTGATTATATGAAGATTTTAGCAATACAGGTGTCCCAGTTTGCACCGATCGACTTGAGGAAAGAATTCTCGTAGTCCTTGTGATTCCAAAAAATGTAACATACTTACGCCTCTCACTCGCTTCTTGAGATGTGCATGCCTTACCTATGGAGGGTCATTATTTGGAAATACTTTGGATTTCGAAGGGCCCACCACCCTTTATTTCAAAACAAATTACCCTACATAGACAAGGCATGCAAACGAAATTCTATTTTGATCGAACCTCTCTTCTCGAAGTTATGAAAAAAAATTGTTTTTTTTTCGTGAACTTTGACAGCATGTACTTGGGAAGCGAGTGAGAGGCATATACAGGGTTGTCCAGTCAGTATGACCACTTTTCGCAAGGTTTATATTCGCTTTTGGATTGAGCTGAAGACATGGATTAAAACAGCAAAAGAAAGCTCATTTCATTTTTTCAATCATATACAGGGTGTTTCAGGGATGATAGCAAAAAATTCAACTGTGAGTAGATCTCGTTAAAATACGATGAAAACCTATAAATCATGTTGCAAAGTTCGGCCTAATGACAAAAATACAGCTCTTGAAAGTTGACTTTTTTCGGATTTCAAAAATTTGTAACTTAGGAACGTTTCGACAAAATTGGCTTAAATTCAGCATAAGCTGGTTTATCAACATCATCTATCAACCTGCCAAATTTTGAAAGAATTCAACCAGTAGCGAGCGTAGAAACTATGGGAGGTCACCTTGAGTCAACTTTTTTTTTTTTTTTTTTTTTTTTCAACTGGGTGTTCATGGACGCATCGAGTACTAGCTCATTAGCGCCCTTGCGGTGACTTCTTCCGTTTCACACTTTTTCCCTTGACGTGACCGCTCGGTTAGTACACGCCAAAGTACTTGAGAGCTTGTAGAGAAAAGCCACCTGCCCCAGCGGCATTTGAACTCCAGACCTCTGGGTTTAAAACCAGAGACGGAGCCCACCGAGCTACCGCCGGGATTGAGTCAACTTTTTATTTTGGCTTCAGAAAATAGACCTTCTTAGCACACAGTTTGGAATGTCGTCCAAAAATTTGAGCGAAATGACATCAATGAATCACATCAAATTCCAAAGTGTGAGCTCAGAAGATCGATTTTCTTAAGCCAAAATTAGTGGCGTGAAGAAAGATGCGCATACTCCTCCTGAAACGTCCATTTTTGTAACAGGTTTGGACAATTTTCACCCGATTTTCAGTCGTGTACTTTTCCGCAGACAATTTTGCACACCTTCCTACTTCACAAATATTACTTTTACATTTAAAAATAAGTAAATAAGTACAGCATCTTCTCGTGTAGAAACTCAATTTGGATCACTCTTTATTATTAGGCATATCGAGATTTATTCAGCCCTATACAAAGTTGATGTTTTTCTTGAAGGGCTGTAATTTATCCTAGAATCAATAATTTAGGATAATTTAGGTGTAGGTATAGATTTAGGCATCGTATATGTCGTACATTTATTTGAGTTTGTCATAGGAGTTATTGTTCTATCAAGCACCAATGGAATTGGGATTCTTGAGAATTTGGTGTTCGGAAATTCGAGAAATAATCTTGGAAGGTCACTGGATGCACGACAATAAAAATCCAAGTAAAAGTACCTACCTACCTACCTACCTACCAAAATGAGTTGGTAAGATACTAAACGGAAGTCACTGTTCAGCTAAGCATCTAGGTGCAGGGAAGGCGAATTTTTTTTATTACTAGTCAGCAAGACCGTTTCCTTTTTTATCATTTTAACTTATTTTTATCCCTGACCTTTCCTCTTTGATAACTAACTGTTTGTTCCCCTCCTCTTTGTTTATTGTTTGGAGTCAAAGAACCCTTGCCCACATTATTTCTTAATTACACTGCCAAATTATAAGATAAACAAATCCTCAACCCAAGAGTCCCTAACGCTACGTGTGGTGAGTGTACAACACTTATTTATTTCAGAATTTCTTTTCTAGAATGGTAATGACGCTATGCTACGATGCTATTTCCCGCAATGTAAATGGTTTGGGCTACTCCCCTTTCCTCATATTTACTGCAACATCGGCCACGATTCTCCCAGCATGCTTGTTTATCCTTGCAGTGCAAGACCGCATAGGAAGAAAAGCCCTGGCAAGTGGCTCGCTTTTGCTTAGCGGCGTTTTTACTGCTGGCTCCGGAATAGTCCAAATTTTCATTTCTGATGCAGACCCTGTGCTTATACTCATCCTGGCAATAGTAGCGAGGCTCGGCATTACAATAGCTTACAATTCCGGCCATCAATACGCAGTCGAGCTTATCCCGACAGTAGTTAGAGGCCAAGGAGTTTCAGCTATCCATGTGGCAGGATTTGCTGCTAGTTTCTTTAGCCCGCAGGTTCTGTATCTCGCAACCGTTTGGAAACCTTCGCCAGAAGTTATACTTGGCATTTTGCTTATAGCTGGTGCTATTGCATGCCTCTTTTTACCAGAAACTCTACACAGGACCTTACCTGTGACACTGCAAGATGGAGAAGAATTCGGCGAAGATGAGGGAATTCTCGATTTTCCTTGTTGCAAGTCTGTTACCGACAGCACCACACAATTGACGACGAATTCGGAAGTAACGCACTACATGTGATGAAAACTTCAATAGAAGTGCAACATCATTCTCTTGCTATATTAGCATTACAAATTTTCCCTTGCTTGATAACTAAGGCACTACTGTAATTTTATTTAAGCTAACGAGAACTGTAACTAGGTACTTAAGTAAAACAAATTGTTTTATGTAGCAAATATATTTGAACTATCGACCAAAACGAAAAAAAGAAAATTTCCTTTGATCATAACTTCATAATGATTGGAAAAATCACTGTAAAATGTACAAAACATGAAGCATTTATGACTCATGACACTGAACAGCTAAGTAGCTGCTGACTGTAATGATTCAGAATTTGACTAAATCTGTGATCTTTCAAACCCCTACATTATCATTACATTGCTCACCCTTGAGGTGCAAAATATTACATAATAAGCGCTGGTAAAATCTATCAAATTACTTGTGGAGATATCAACAGTTTGTACATTTTACAATTATTATTCCATCAGTGTTATTACATTACTAATCATAAGGAACAGTAGTAAGAAGCATCAAAATTTGAGGCAACATAGGCAAATCACTGAAAATTCATTGATGTTTACAATAATACTCCAGCATTTATTTAATAGTCAATTTTTGATAGGAAACTAAAACATGGAACAAATTAAAATACGATCACAAAAGTTTTCAATAACTGTCGACTTAAAACTCATAACACAAGTACAATTGAATGAAAAAAAAGTGCAATAAATATAACACAATACCTACTGAACAATCAGCTATTAATTAGCCTTATCACATTTTTATTGCAGTGAAAAAGGGGTTCACGATGACATTGGTGTTATATTTATTGGCCAAATGAAGAAAACTGAATAGATCGGTCTACAAATGTTGGTTTAGCAAGAGCTTCTCCCAGTCAATCTCTGAGCCATAGACTTCTTGTTCCAACCACAACTGGTAATGGGTCCTAAAACTGTCGGACAGTTCATGATTAGTTCCAAGAACGCTGTTCAAAGAGTTGTCAACTGGAGTAAACTCGCCATCCTAAACGAACACGAAATTAGCTTAAAATTTCTCAGTTTGTCGTAACTTACAATGGTTTGTGAGTATCGTCGATTGTTGAATCGGTCAACTGAAGCTCGCAACGCGCATTCTTCTGCTTGAAAATCCCATGGTCTGGCATCGAGATCTGTAAAATACCAAGTACACATTGTACATTAACCAAATTAAAAATGATTTTCTGCTTCCTCACCATTTCCATACGCCCAATCGTCGTTTAGCCTGTGTCGAACTTTTTGATAAATCGCACTGATAGTCTTCATATTTGACTTGCGCCACTGTCGTCCTAAATATTTGGTTTGCATTTTGAGTAGTTTCAACACGTACAACTGAGTCATGGCGTGTCTGACTTTTAATGTGCGTTTCAAAATCGGAGCAGATTTGAAGACCACCAACATCTGAAAGTTTCATTCCATTGATGACGCAACAAGAGCAGCAAAGGATCTCACCATTATTCGGGAATGCTTCCATTTGGTCAATTTATTTAGTATTCGCAACAAGTTGATGCACGAGAACATGTTCCTCCATGAAAACACGGCGGAATCTCCAATCTCCATACTTTCGGAAGTCAATTCTGGTTGATCTCCGATAACGCACGACGGGAAATCCAAAATGGGGATTCTACAAGTTGCAACGATAAAATGAAATTGAATTTTCAATTTTCATAGTGCACTACCACGCAGATGTACAATGAATGTTTCTTAAGATCCTTAGCACATTAAAGAGGCATGTTAGTTTAGTATGGCATAACTCATAAGTGATTATGAAGACTAAAGTTTGAAACAAGTGTAGGTATGTGTTTGAATGATTTAGCTTCGGCGATGCTTCCCGAATTTCAAAATTAGAAATCTAGTGATGTGAAAATTCCTATTCAAATACCACCGTTTTTCTAAGTATTTGTTGGAAATTCCAGAAATTTATTGGGTTTATTTTTAGATGAAACATTTAAAAAGAGGAAACATTTTGGAAAGAGGACGAAGAGCGAATATGTAGAATGTGTGCAAATGAAGCAGAAACAATGGAACATATATGATGAGAAGATGCACCGAAATGAGAGAGAGGGAGAAAGAGATGAAAGTGTTGAAGAAATATTGAGTGAGGATGGTAAAGGGATGGAGTGGCTGAAGGAGATTGCAAGAGAAGAGGAGAGCTAAACCAGACAGAGACAATATGAATAACAAATGTATTATTATAGCTGTTAAGGGAATTGAAATGGATATAGGGAACTGTAAACCCGTAGGGTAAATAAACTTATACAGGGTGTTTCAGGGATGATAGCAAAAATTTGGAGAGAATCCAATCAGTGGCGTAGAAGTTATGAGGGTTCACCTTGAGTCAACTTTTCTTCGGATGCTTTTAAATTATTGGCCCTCATAACTCCTACACCACTGGTTGGATTCTTCCCAAATTTGGCAGGTTGATAGATAATTATGACAAACCAGTTTTTGCAATTAAAGCTAAATTTGTCGAAACGTTCTCGAGTTACAAGTTTTTGAAATCCGAAAAAACTGAACTTTGGAGGGTTGTAGTATCTTCGTCATTAGGCCGTGTATAGGTTTTCGTCATATTTTGACGAGATCTACCCACAGTTGAATTTTTTGCTATCATCCCTGAAACACCCTGTATACTACTACTGGTTCATTTTTCTTAATTAGTCTGATAAGGACTGCATTGATTTTTTCATGGGCACTCTCAGTTCAAAAGTGTAGTAGATAGTTTTAGCCACAGTTTCTTGATAAACTCTGCAAAATGGTTGAGCTACTTGACTGGAGCTAATTCTTTTTCAAATTTGTCTTGCTGACTACTTGACATGATATGGTACGATTATTAATTTTACAAGGTAATTTAACCTTCCCGTTACCATGTGGGGTACCTTAGGTACCCCAGAGCAGTTTTTTTCCGATATTTTCTGAACAGATCTTTTCTGGAGCATATCCTTCAAGGTAATCTTCAAAAACATACTAACGATTCATTAACCGTAGCCATTTGCTTGCTACGGAATTTTCAGTTTAAATTCACATATTGTATCAATTTTTGGTAGGCAAATTAACTATGTTATTATTATTATTATTATCATTATTATTTAATCCAATTTCTTCTTTTTTTTTAAATCATCAAGTTTGTGCGTTTTTAGAGGGAAATTGAGGGCTGCTTGTGCCTAGAATGTAAGATAGATTCGTGTTGAGCATTTTTTTCAACATATCCCTCCAGCCAATTCTCAGAAATATATCAACGATTCATAAGCTCTACTCATTTTAGCATAATTTAAGAAAAAACTTCCATAAGATCGTGAAGTCGTGAAAGAATAGTAGTAATGGCCCGTGAAATGTTTTTGCACAAATTTTGTTGTTATTTTCATTTGTTTTCAGAATAGACATCGAATTTTGTTTATTTGTTTTGTCACCTAGATAATGTAAGTCTTGTTTTACCTAAAAATTACAAAAAACGCCGTTTGAATGGCAGAAACGTATGTGGACCCCACACGGTGAACCGCGTTGATCGGAGAACATGGGAACGGGAAGGTTAACCAGTATTTTACTTAAGTAAATTACTGTGGTAAATGTTCATTTATCAAGTCTGATACTTTTTCAGTAAATTCCCCAAAAAAAAAGAAGCTAATTTACCACGGGGGCATTTTACCTGGGGCCATCTTTATAAATACGTGCCGTGTATAGTTTGAACTTGAAGAAAAATTGTTTTCGCATTCTGCAGTAGTAAAAAGCAAAAGCACACAAGCTGTACGACAAAAAAATACTTACCCGTTTTTGGAGCCTACGTAAGCCATGATGTTCTGATTGAAGAATTTCAATACCAGCGGGATGCAGTTGGCAAAGACCAAGTGTTGTGACATGAATTCAAACTGGTAGATGTGGTTCAACTTGAAATGCTTCAGGAGGAGCAAAAGTATGGCCGAAACGGCTTTGACAATTATTTCCTTATGTCGATTCACGTCGATTCCCAGTTTCATTGACTGAAGCACAGTCATTCTAAAAACAAAAAATCGACACATGAACACTTTGAAACTATTTAGTTGATTTCATCTGTTGACTTACGGCATTTCTTCAGGTAGTACGTCCGCCATTATGTTGATGGAATCTGTTTTGGCTTTGGAAGTCGGAGCTGCAGCCAGCAATATCTTGAGTAATGCTATCATGTATTGGGGTAGATTAGGTAGCATGGCGTGGTACAAGGCTTCTGTTGGAGTGAAGTCTACGTCACCTTCAGACGTTGAAAGTGGATTACGCGCAATTTCTTCTTCTTTTTTGATCTGAAGCTCGGCCAGTGACGTGTAAATATGCTCCCTGAGCGTTTTCACGCCTTCGTGGATGGGAAGCGGCAAACCTGCGAGACTGGTGCTGTCATCTGGAATACTGTATCCCACAAACTTCACCCTGGACTGGTCCAGAAACGCATCGATGTCTTTCTGGCGCACCTTGGGCCTCCACGGTAGACCCCTAGGTATACTGAAATTCCCCTGCGCTGGCGGTGAGCTAGGCCTGTTCGCATAATTACTATACATTTGGTTATTCTCAGGTATCTCGGCAGGTCGACGTTCATCATATTCCGACAACTCGCCTAACTCATCGTTGGGATCGTTTCCGCCCAAAGATGCTTCCAACTCCATTCCCAACGACTCGTGGTCGTCCAGGCTGCTTTGCTTCATCAAGTTCTACACAACAATGAATTGATCAATTTGAATACATCAATCAAAAACAAAAGAACATACTCGCCGAAATGGTCGGGTGTTTCTCTTCTGATTCTGCGCTTCTAGAAGATCCGAGGCGCTGGCAGGAGGCGACGAGGCTCTCATCGTCTTCGCTATTTCCATTGTGTCCTCGTCCAGGGCTGGAAGACCTGCTTTCTTGCGTTGCTCGTCTTTCAGCTCTTTGAGCGTTGCCATGCCGCCTAACGTGACCAATACCAGCTTCCACAGCAGCAAAAGGACTTTCTTCATTGGAAAATGAGGTGCGGCACCGCTGCAAAACTTCGTCACCATGCCCAGCAATTTGACTATCAATAACTCGTCGTCTGAAGGTAATGCTATAAAACCAAGTGTTGGCTTAGCAACGGTCTTTTTTTTTCAAATTTAGTAGGTAATAAGATGGATGTTTTTACCTAGTTCCGTGCAAAAAGCTTCGATCTCATTCTTGTAATCCACAGATCCCGATTCTTTCTCGTACCTTATCACTTCCGTGATGGTATACAGCACAGACAATATCACCCGGAGGTCTGCTGAGTCTGCCAAGGACACGGCAATTTTCCTCATTGCAACGTGAGCGGCAGTGCTGTTCCTAAAAAAAAAACACGTATTTAAATTTGATTTAAAATGACACACATAACATAATTATTTCATCATTTATTCATAAATACAAAAAATCAATAATATCAAATTATTTCGACAATATTTTACTGATCCCTAGACCATTGCAGAGTGCTTATGGGTATCCCAGAATCAAGTGCACAAAAAGAACCCAGATATTCCTGATAACAAAACAAGTCAATTTAACCAAATTTACCTCTAAACCAAAATTCTTCATACGAGAGTTACGTCCCCCTAAAGGTGGGGGGGGGCCTTGAGGATGGTTTATAATATTTAAAATTTCCCAAATTAATCAAAGTAAAACATGAAACTCAGCACATTCACCTCTTTATGCTCGAAAAGATGGCGTAAAAATGATCTCAAAATGATCTCAAAATTTGGGAGCCATTTTTTTTGCTTTGAATTTTTTCTTCATTTCATGAAATTTAGCTCTGAGATGTTTCTTTTAGCTTTTCACAGCCAATAACAGCCAATAAGCGATGCAGGGCTTACGGCTAAAATTAAAACTTGCGGTTAAATAAGCACGAGCTCCTTGCTCAAAATTTTGTAAAAATTATTAGAGCAATAAATGTATTATTATTATTAATAAGCCCACTGAACGCACCTTTTATCTCGGCTATTAGCCGACTTGGGATAGTGGTGTGCCTGACCTCATCTGGCATAGGGAATAGTGGTATAACCTGATCTGATAAAGGGGATCAAGCCGGGTGTTTACGATTGTGCCGTGCAGGCCGGGTCCTACAGTCATGTCGACCTAAGTGGACCAAAATAACCGGACTCCACCTGACCAGCCAGGTTAGAGCCGTTTCCTCTACAGGGCTTTAGGTACTGGTTGTTACAAACTTTGGGAGATGAAAAAACATAGAAAAATCATGGTCCTTGGTGTTGAAGTTGAATTTTTAAAATCTTTTTTACCGTAACTTTTGAACCGTCCAGCCGATTTCAATCAATAATAGAAGGGGGTATTCTCCCCCTTCGCCGTATTTTTCACACCCCTACTTATTTTTGAAAATAGAATGATTGCAAGTTTTGATTTCTAAGCTAGGTTTTGAGAAAAAAGTTCCTCCTGCCAAATTTTGATTGAACTCTTCATTTTCGCGGTATTTGGGTTTGAAACTTGGAAAAACATCTCGAAATCCCCACTTCCAAGTGCTTAAACATTTTGTTCCCTGAAAGCTTGGAGATTCATCAATTTAAAAACACCCAGATAACCTATTCAAGTCGGGGAACCATGAATTTTCTCGGATTTTATTTTTAAGCCCTTGAAAGTGGTGTTTTCGAGATGTTTTTCCAAGTTTCAAGCCAAATATCTCGAGAATAGAGCCTCAAATAAAAAATGTGCGAGGGTATCTTTCATCTAAATTAAACGTAGAATTCTACACAAAGTTCAATGAAAATAAATTTTTGGAATTTTGTGAAATTTTGAAAATTTCAGGGAAAAAAAATTCACTTTGAGAATTTCACTCCCATTTTCAAACATGCCGTATGACCATCGTCCCCCATCCAATCGTATGGATCGGAAGCGTGGCAAACTGCGTTTAGAGCGCAGAAATTAACCGTGGCGTAGAGATTTTCTTGTAAATGGGAAACTTGCGTGTAAATGGCAAAAAAGCCTAATGATTTAAATGATTTCAATGATTGGAAAAATAGTTGTTGATGTAACAAAGCAATGAGCTTCAGTTTGAATTAACTCATTCATGGGAGCCGTTCGTTGAATTCCTCGCCCAAACTGTACTACATTGGCATGATAGTACGCTACTGATCCCAACCCGCTCGTGCTCGTTTCATGCGTGGTAACTGCAAACTTGCCGAGCTGTCACAATCCCACTCCAACCACCGGGCTGACGCGCCGCGAACTTGTGTTATTGGTCGGGGTTGCGTTCGAGAACTACACTATTTTGCGATTGTTGCAGAAATTACCGTTCGAGATCTCTTCTGTGCGCACTATCGGCAACGCAGTCAACCGTTCGAAAACTCAAAACGTGTCGCGTTGAAGTGACAAACTTCGCAGCACCTCCGAGCGCCGTGAAAGTTACTCGTCATGCGCACCTCAGCACCCCACATATTTCTCGGTCAAACTTTATTTTATTTTGACCATAATCTTTCGATTGGGTACTTACGTGGTAGGCAGTACCCATAAAAATGGGTACTTTATCAGAAAAGCTCACTTTACTTTGAAACTAAACAGCACTGCGATCGCCATCAGTGAGATTGAGAGTGACATTTCCACCACAGCGAAAATCGTTCGGAAAGTGGTAGTTACTTTGCCTTACTTGATACCCCCACTCCAAAAAATGCAAGAATCGCAGAATAGTGTAGTTCTCGAACGCGACCCGGGGGACGGTGACGGACGTCACAAATGCCGCTCGATCTTGGCGTTCAAAATGTATCGACTGATTGTAACACTTTATTTTTTTGTTGCTTCTATTTTGTAGAGCAAAACAAAAGAACATATTCAGACGAATATTCATTGTTTGGCTTGTGTAATCAAATGATACAATGAAATAGCAAATTTAAAGAACGCTGTACAGGCCCATTGAACCATTTCCAATAAAAAAATAGGGCGGTCTATGTGGTGATTCACCAAAATGATAACTTACTCAATTTCAATGTTGAGCAGATCCGTGAACGCGTTGAACACGCCCAGTTGGTACAGGAGCATCACATTCGATCTTGTCCAGAGCTGCTGCTCGCAGTCTGACTGCATCTCGGCCCAGCATCCCTGCGCTATGTACAGAACACATCTGGCGGCTGCCATCCGTTGCGGTTTGCTGCTAACTTCCAGTTGGTCCAGCAATTTCATCACTACCGATCGACGATTGTCCTCGGACAGACTTTGCCAACTGGGCGGCAGGTTGTACTGCTCCATCTGATCCTCGAACGCCTTGACATTGAGACTGAGCTCCAGCTGTTCGGTGTAGCTGTACAGCTCGGCGATCTCGTTGGGGTGTGTGTCTGCATCGTCATAAATGAATTCCAGATCAGGTGAATCCGTTCCACCTCCCTGGAAAATACGAAACGCAATCAGCATAAGTCGTCGAGCGGCACGCTAAAGAAGCCTTGGTTGGTGGATCGGATTAGATGTGAGAGAGTTGATTTACTGAAGCTCCTCGTTCATCCTCTTCTGTCGATCTGCCACTCTGCAAGTGATCCTTGCTGCTGCTCTTCGTTTTTGGTACAGCTCCTGAACGATTCTTTCCACCAAATCTGCCACTCCGAAATTGACTCCCGAAGCTTTCTGGCACCGGTTCTGATGCGGTTTTTGGTATTCGCTGACGCAATTCAATTTCGGCCAATTTCTTGCGCAGCTTTCTTATGGCATCTTCGACTTCGCTCGCTGAACTGTGAACTGTGCCGTCAGTGCTGATGCTCGACGAAGATTGGAATCCCAATCTGACGGTCGGGTTCACATCGCGGCTCGTATCGGTGAGTTCTTCATCACTCAACAGCCAGCTCTTCGTTCTAGTAGTCGTAGTGCCCGGGCTAAGCTTGCCCGCGTTCCCTAGACGCCTAACTCTTTTCTTGGCAAAGCGACGGGGGGTGGCAAAGTGACCCATGTTAATGTCGGCGAACGGTGGCGGGTTTTCCGATTTCTTCTCGTCAGAATCGAAGTCAAACGGATCACGAAGAGCTTCGGCCATTTTTACGCTGCTCTTGAAGTAATTATGTTTCTACTAAAAAACACAGCGTTTAAGCAATCTGAAAAAAAGAGAGAAACAAGAAGGTGTAATAAGCATAGCGAAAATCAAGCATTGCTCATGTAGATCTGAACCAACATTGTTGTAATAATAATTATTGTACATATAAATTAAATATGAAGTGAAAAATAATTCAGAAGTTTGTGAGCCAACATTTCCAAGAAATCTATCGCTGTGAAAAAAACCAAAACACTGGAGAAAAGATTCCGAAAATTTAATTAATCATTAAGGGGTTTCTGATGCGACTGAAAATGTTGTTGACGGGAATCGGTTTGATATTATTTTTTTGCAATGCTATTAAATTTCCAAATTTACAAGAAAAATTGTTAATTCTTGATTTTGATCCTTGAAATTCCCGTAGACATGAAAAAGGGAACTAGTAGAAAATTTGATAGCATTGCCCGTACATTTTCTCTTTGGGGGAGTTTCTGCTTGAAGAAAACAAAAAACGATTCCCGTCAACAACTCTTTCAGTCACATCAGAAACCCCATAACATTTACGACAGTTCAACGTAACACTTAAACTATAGGTACGCAATTAACCTCGCATTAAACAAAACCCTGAAGATGATGACTTGTAGACTCTGGACGGCTTCGACCTATCTTTACAATAATTTCTTGAATTATACTTCTACAAACTAAGGTGCAGAATGTCTCATTAACTGTCGGTTGCTTGGATTTTGACCTCTAGTTCAATCAAGAGGAATTTGAGCACCGTCTTTGGTCAAGTTACCTGGTGATCTCCAGTCAAAATCCACCTCCAACCACAGAACAAACGAGACCTAATAAGGGTTTAACAAACTAACAATATGGACATTAAAATATGGTGTCGGTACAGTAGATACAGAACATTCATGAAGTTAGTTCAACGAAGACCGTTGCGTACCTACGAGGGGTTGATTTCCCGAGAAAAAAGTGTACACAAGAATTCTGACTTCCGGAATTCCGAGGATTTCCGAAAGAATTCCAAGAATTCCGGTGATTTCCAAAAGAATTCCGGTGACTTCCGGTGATTTCCAAAAGAATTCCGGTGACTTCCGAAAGATTTCCGGAAATCCCGGCGATTTCCGAAAAACTTCCGGGAATTCCGGTGATTCTCGATTTTTTTTTGGGAATTCCGTTGATGTGATTTCCGAAAGAATTCTGGGCGCTGCCACCCGTAGAATCGAAAGTCGTAGGATCGAACGTCGTACAATCGAAAATCCCGCATGCGCTTTACCAGCTTTACAGTAGTCCCAAACCATCGAATTGAAACCCAAGAAAATGTACTGACCTATGTTATTAATTAACATCACACAGAGTTGTATGACTAGTTGCCGTTCCAGCGCTTTGTTGTGCGATGGTAATATTGATTTAAATTAGTCAACTCATACCTATACCATACCCTATACCTATTAGTTTTTTTTTGCAGACTTGCAAATATAGAAATGAAGCGGACGGTTCACCATTGAACGTCACAGCTGATATGAAATATCCTCGAAAATATCAAGAATGGCTTTAACTGATGACTACAACCTCAAGCAGGACAGTTACACAGTCTTGAGTTTCCACTGGCAAAAAGTAACTGGCAATTTCTCGTTCCTCATGGCCAACATCCTTCACAAACATTACAGATATTCTACAGATAATTGCATTTGGTTTTCTGGAAGTGGAGCTTTTTTTGCAAGTAGGTGCAATATGCAAGATATACCACAAGTCAGTGCATCAACGATAGATGCCTAGTTTCTTGTCTGATCCAGAGAAGTCTGATGCATGACTTAAAGCTTTCACACCTACATAATGCACACTTCAATGACACCATGCCCTAGTCAATTTTTTAATGGAAGTGAAAGTTTGATTTTAGTTTTTACTGCATAATTATTTTTAGCAATAATGAAATTCTCGCATTCATATGATTGTATACCAAGTTACTTAGAATATATTATGTGCCTATTATGTGATTCCGTCCGTAGGCTTATAACAAGGCTAATAATTATTAGGTATTGCTTGTAATGTTCACACCACACCATACTATATCTACCTTCAACGCTTCACCTATTTGTTTGCCAAAATATAAGTTGAATTTGTATTGAGTTGAAAGGAAGAATAAGAAACTAATGATTTATCCTTTTTTTTTCTGTCAACCTGATCGAAATCGCATAATCCTATAGTCTAACTAACTTTCAATTTTGCGTGGCCCTGGCTTATGTGCGCGGCTGGCAAGTGGCAAGTAAACCGACAGATGCATGTTATAGTTCGCAATGTTCGTATCATCCAACTTTCGCAAATAGGCGGTCGTTTCTCATGTAAAACGAGAAGTTTTTAATTATTCGTACGTGCTTATACGTGCACCAATATCGCATTTTCGGAATTTTTGGCGCTCATGTCGTTCTGGCTTGGGCACGTCGATATATGAACACCGCTTTATATAATATTTTGAACTCGCATTACCAATATTTGTCTTTTTTCGCTGCCGTTGAATATTGGGCGGAGACCCAAGTATACGAATCCAAATAAGACCTGAACCTTTGCCTGGAACCTGACACAGTAGATAGATGGTAGGTACCAATAAGCAGTACTTGCGAGAATACTTCAACCCAGTCAAAAGAGTAATTTTAGCCCTTCAAAATCCTATTTTCATAATAATGAAAATGTACAGTGGCAGACGGAATAAGTGATTATTACATACCACGCTCTAGATTATTATTAGAGCTATAAGGATATCATTGATAATCACTTGAGTATTTGTTTGCCTCTATCAATGGCAAAAATCTGACCGCAGCTGACTATATGGAGATCAAGACGACCGAGGCGAGGGTTTTGGTTTTGTTTTTCTTTTAGCAGTACCTGGTTTGGTTTGTTTTTTGGTTAAAATGTGTACCTGAATTATTTAATCTCATCAGATTCCTACCTTGCTAGTTTAATCTTTGTTTTATCTTGTTCATTAACGCTTCCTGTGAATATTATCAAGTATATAACTTAAATTACCAGCAGAAATGAAATATGCGACCATTTTGTACAGATAGCTGTGTCGGTTGCCCAACCATATTTTGTATACTTGTTGGCGCCACTGGCATGATGAACTCACGATAAAAGGCGGGATTTTCGATTGTACGACGTTCGATTCTATGGTATGGAGTCATTCTGGGAATTCCGGTGATTTCCGAAAGATTTCCGGGAATTCCGGTGATTTCCGAATGACTTCCGGTTATTTCCGAAAGAATTCCGGGAATTCTCATGACTTCCGAAAGATTTACGGGAATTCCAGTGATTTCCGAAAGACTTCCGGGAACTCCGGTGCTGTGATTTCCGAAAGAATTCCGGGAATTTCGGTGCTTTCCGAGGGAATTCCGGTGATTTCCGAACGGCTTCCGGGAATTGTGGGATTTCCGAAAGACTTCCGGGATTTCCGGTGATTTCCGAAGGAATTCCGGGGATTCCGAAATGAAATGTACACTTAATTCCGGGGAAATCAACCCCTCGTGTCCTAGGATCAATAGTACAGGAATTTTAGACGTTAAAATCGCAAGTAATAGCAAACAAAAATGAAACCCATCCGGATTTTTGTATACAAGGTGGTCCAGTTTTTGATACATTAATTTCGAGAGATGATGGAGAATCAAAAATGAACGGCACTTTCCCAGAAAAAAATTATTTCAGAAGTGCATAATAACGGAGATATAGCCCTTCAAAGTTGGAAATAAAAAAATCGTTTTTTTAGCATAACTTTTGAACCGTTCATCCGATTTTGTTCAAATTTGAACCAAAGTTTACTTAAGCGAATCTCTATCGAACGATACAAACAAGTTTCATCAAAATTATCGAGGGACGTAGATAATAGGGGGCACCCCTCTTTTTGCCCCCTAATTTTTGAACCCCTTTGAACATTTTCAAAAATTGTTCAAATTTTTGAGTTCTACGTTCAATTTAGAAGAAAAAGTTACTCTTGCAAAATTTTGAGTGGAGGCTTCGTTATCTGGGTTTGGAAGTTAGAAAAACATCTTCAAATCCTCACTTTCAAGAGCTTAAACATTTTGTTCCCTGAAAGCTTCTTGTTTGTCAGAAAAAAATGATGGTTTATCCACTTAGAACACCTAGAGAACTTATTTCAGTTGAGAAATGATAAGTTTTCTTGGATTTTAAGTTTTAGGCACTTGAAAGTGTTGTTTCCGAGATGTTTTCCGAAATTTCAAACTCAGATATCTCGAAAATGAAACCTCTAATCAAAATTTTGCGAGAGTTCTTTGAACACAAAACTTTCCCTCAAGTAAACTTTGGTTGAAATTTGAACGAAATCGGTTGAACGGTTCAAAAGTTATGCTAAAAAACGATTTTTTATTTCCAACTTTGGAGGGCTTTACCTCCGTTATTATGTACTTCTGAAATATTTTTGTGCGGTTTTCGAAAAACACACGGTATGTACAGAGTGGTAGAAAAAAGTTCAACATTTGTGCCTGAGAAACCAAAATAGGTGAAGACTGAAGTGGGTACCAAAAAAAATAGTTTTTCGTATATAGGGTGGTTCAGCTTAAACGTCATTAAATTTAAGGATCGATAAAGAATCAAAAATGAAGGGGACTTTCTTCAGAAAACATATTTGAGAAATGCATAATAACGGAGACATAGCCCTTTAAAATTAGAAATAAATTATCGTTTTTTCCGCATAACTTTTGACCCGTTCAACAAATTTGATTCAAAAAAGAACCAAAGGTTTACTGAAATAATCCGCTGTCGAACAATCATAACATGTTCCATAAAAAAGTTTCAGGCGCGTAGACATTAGGGGGTGTCCCTACTCCCCCCCCTCCTATTTTTCACCCCCTAGTTATTTTTCAAAACTGTTCATAATTTTGGATTCAACGTTCAATTTTGAAGAAAAAATCACTCTTTCAAAATTTTGATTAGAGGCTTTGTTTGGGAGATATTTAGGATTGAAGGTTTGGAGAACATATCTCAAAAGAACAAGTTTCAAAGTTCTAGCGTTCTAGAAGTAAGAAGTTTTCTAGAATTTCTAAGTTGCTAAACCACCATTTTTTCCAAAACACGTGAAATTTTCAGGAAAAAAAAACAATTTGGGCTCTGGAAAGTGGCGATTTCGGGATGTTTTCCAAAGTTTCAAACTGAAATATCTCCTAAACGAAGCCTCTAATCAAAATTTTGCAAGTGACTTTTTTTTCTAAATTGAACGTAGAATTGAAAAGTAACAACAGTTCTATTTTCTACATTTTCGGATTAAGCTTTTTCAACTGTCTTATGAAAATAATTTTAGGTCATAGGTCTCATCAAACCATATAACTTTTCTCTTACATCTTTTTCTCAATCTTGAACAGTAAGACCGCTGTGGGATAATTACGCTAGGATGGACCACCCTGTATTATGGCATAGTTGGGATCGATGGCTTCAAGTTTCAAATAAAAGAGAATGGATCTAACAACACCTCTGCCAAGTGGCATCCCGCCATCATAAAACTCAAGTTCTATGCAGTCTTCATCATCGAGGATCTGGGCTATTTTCCTTTTCTTGTGTTTTGACGGAGAAGGAATGGACTGGCGATGAAATATGGTAGGACCTTTCTTGTAGACAATAAAATTTCCAACAGTTTCTTTCCTGGTACTTTTTTCCTAAGGTCCATCGTTCACGAGATAAAAGCGAAAAACTGATCCTCAAGTTCTTCTCAAAGCCACAATGGCCGAAGCTCACACCGGATTCTTGAGGACTTTTAATAATATGTTAGGTAATATGTTTAACTAGATGCTTAACTGAGCTTATATACAAAAATCCGGCTGGGTTTCATTTTTGTTTGTTATTTTTTCTGTAATTCCTGGATTACAAATAATTCACTGAAAAAAGAAAAAAGTATTTCTATTTCAATTCAAAGCAGAAAAAAATTAGTCAAGTCAATATGATTGATTTGTTCAACTGAAAATATTGTATTGACAAACACTGACACCCCCTTAAAACACCTAGTGGTGACACTGTCATCAAGGGGACTTGAAGCCGCACATTTTACAGTAACGATTCCACCACCATTCCCTTCCTTACGCAATTTGGAGTCGATGTAGGTACAGAAGAATACAATTTACTTGCGTTAACTATTCCATTTTCGCACTTGAACATCGCCGAGTTTCCTTACTCGTCGCCACTCCATTCTCGTTGTTCTCAAGCTGTATTGTTGGTTGCCTGTCAACTGTTTTTCGCGACTTTCTTCCCCTTTTCTGTGTTTCATCCTTTTTTTCCTGCAATGAGCAGTGTCGGAATGTCGCACGTAGTGGTCGGCTAGCTGTCAAACGTTGACAGTTGTGAATGAAACGTCAGTGGGTGATGTTCAAGTGTGAAAATGGAATAGTTGAAGTGAGTAAATTGGATTCTTCTGTATCAACATGGACTCAAAATTGCACAAGGAAGAGAGAATGCTGGTAGAATTGTTACTAGTTTTCAGTCGTTATCCTTTGAACAAGCTTTCCACACTTCTTTTGGTCACTTTATATTTTCAGTTCAGAGCTCTGGGGGTCCACTAGTGTACAAAACAACAGCAACAGCACAAAAAAACAACAAACCACAAGTACATTATGTTAAATAAAATAATTAATTCTATCTGTCTCAACTCACATCTGAATCCTGACGTTGTCTTCGGATAATTTCTCTTAATCTAGGTAATCCTCGCTTGCCGTTACCGTTAGGATCCATTCTGAAATCAGCAGCATATTTGACAATTACGGAATCATCGAGCGGGTCTCACTAATAATTTAATAGTATGCCAATCAACACACCACACAAGAACATCCAGCATTTAGTCAACAGCAGCCATTTTTGTGTATTTTACAGCACACATACACAAACACACACCACACACAGAGCCAGAGTTTATTCGTTGATTGAGATAGACATACCGTATATTGACCCAAGATTTCAAGCGCCATCTCTTGAATAAAATGTTGCAAAGGAACCGCTACCGGCGTTTTTCACAATTCCTCAAGGTTATCTTGAATCTTGATGTGCAATTAAATCGTACTACATTAAAATCAACTTTACCGGAACGACGATAACACCAAGCAAAAGTGGCAGTCAGCAGCCTTGTTGTCTTGTTGTGTTGTTGAGCTCCTCAACGCGCAGATCCCTGTTTTACCCGAATTCTCACTGACAGTGACACGAAACGTACCCCGGCTTGCTAAACAGCCAATAATACGGCGCCGTATCGTAGAATCGAAAGGCATTGCACCGAACGTCGTAGAGCCGAAAATGACATATCCCGCGCATGCGTTTTGCCCTTCTTACAGGAGCTCCAAAACAGTGGCTCTGGCTGGTGGCATCATTACAGAATGCAATAATGCACCATCTTAGCGGAGATATCGATGTGTGGAGATATATTCTTAGGGCGACATTTCCATAATCCATATAGTCTGTACGGCACTGTAGGTCTAGTAAATATAGGTATGTACCTACCACCTACCTATATCTTTGGAGTGTGAGTGTAGGTACAACCTATATTAACCAAGCCTAATATTTACTTGTATAACATCAAATCAATAGGAACGGAGGTAATTCACAACGATACTTGTGTTATGTTAATAGTTATTCAAAATGAATCCACACATACCTAAACGAGATCAGGCAAATATAGGTATATGTTATTGCGTAGGTAGAGGTGACTAGAGGTTATATGGTTTTTGTCAGAACCAGGAGATCCGGAAGAGTCTGGACTGGAGACATTCTAAATAGAACAGATCTCGAAAGAAATCTGCAGTCCAGAAATTTTTGTTTCATCATGTCGGGACGCGATTTTTAACCAAATATTCCTGTACGTTTAGGTAAATTCGTCAGGGATTCAAAGTATACATTCACCGCATCGCCTGCTGGCGTTCGTTCAGCTAATTATCCATACACAATTATCACAATATACCTACCCTATACGAGATACCTACAGTTATATTTTTTTAAAGGTCCATTGTGCAAATGGCTTCATCCACACACTTCATCCTTCATCACAAGCTCCGAGTCGCGTTTCGAACCGACTTGTTGAGCGTCATAGACTATTGAGCGTCACTGCTTCAATATGGCGCGTGTCGATTGTACGACGTTCGGTGCTATGACTTTCGATTCTATGCCTGGCGACCAATAATACGGCCACGCCAAGTTTTGTGTCAATTGTTGCCAACATTGAGGCTTGAAAATGACGCAAGTGACGTGTGTCAACACTGTCAACGGGTAGTCCACCCCACCCAAATGTGACCCAACCACATCAACATCAACAACAAAACGCCGTTCTAACCTCCATTCTGTCGAACGTCCAATATTCTATCAAAATGAGTCTCGATTCGATTCCCAAAGATCTGCGAGGTTTGAGGGCATGCCTAGGATGCTCTTTAATCAAGGTAAATTCGTCGCCACCGCTCTGAATAATCTAGTTCACTTCGCGCCTTCATTTGTTTACAGTCTTTTGAGCAATTCGAATCGGAAGGATGTGAAAATTGCTCGTTTCTGCGTATGAAGAACAACAGAGACAACGTGTACGATTGCACGAGCAACAATTTCGATGGGTAAGCATTTCGAAATAACAAGAGGGTGACCTATTGATGCATTGTTATTTGTTTCAGAATGATTGCTGCCATGAGTCCCGACGACAGCTGGGTTTGTAAATGGCAAAGAATCGGTAAATTTCACCATTGAAGTTTTCACACAATTCATGTACTCATTTTGGACTTGCAGGTCGCTTTTGTAAAGGAGTTTATGCCATATCGGTGTCCGGGCGTTTACCTGCCAGTATCATCAGAGAAATGAAAAGCCACGGCATTCCTTACAAACCGAGAGATACAAGCCAACGTTGAAGGCATTATTGTCATTATCAATATTTCCATTGTAATTTGAATACAGAGTTTTCCATAATTCTTTGTTTTTCTCGAAAAATGTTGGTGTCTTGCTTTTCAGCAGTTGGCAGCATTCAGCAGCAATAGCTGTCACTCTGGATAGGAATCTACTTTGCCATCTCATCCTAATCTGTCATCTACCTCAACCCTCAACTGTCACTTGCAGAAATTTGTGTCGTAGTTTTTACATTTTTTTTAATAGAAGTAAGCATAATTTTTGGACTATTTAATTTATTTAAAACGACATTTTTTGAACTTATCCTTTTGTTACAATAATAAACAACAGCAACTAACTATTGGTTGCAAAAAAAAAAACTCGCTAAATTTCTTTGCATTCATACATAGCCTCAAAGATCAGTTGAAAAATTCACTGAATCAACAAAAGTCATCGTAAATCTTGCCGTCTAAAAATAAGTGATGATAAGGAAAGGAAAACCACTAGTCACATTTGTTCCGTTTTCCAGTGCCTATAAGAAAATCTGCAAAGAATCAAAGCAATCTCGAAATAGTCGACATGGACGATGTTGAAGATAAAGCCAAATCCTTTGTGGAGAAAGTCTTCGGCGATGTAAGCAAAGCGTCTGCAACCAAACAAATCGCCTTGGGGGCCTCGACAGGATGGTGTGAAAGCTATTTGCATTTTGCTTCTCAATGATTGTTAATTGCCAACCAACATCTTGTAGGATAACTGGCTACGTAGCAATGAGAGTTGGAAAAACGGCAGCGCTTGCTCTGGGAGGCGGAATAATCTTGCTAGAAATTGCCAACGAGAATGGCTACATTAGAATCAACTGGGACAAAGTCAACAAGAACATAGACAAGGTCACCGATAAAGTTGAAGAAAAGATCACAGGACAGGGACCCGACTGGATGGACAAAGTATGTAAACACATAATTATAATTGTTATTCATTATTTCGTGTTGCCAAGAAATCTATCCCCTTGCTTTTAGGTCATGTCATTTGCTAAAACCAATATCCCCTTTTCGAGTGGTTTTGTCGGAGGCTTTTTTATCGGTTTGGCGACGTTCTGAAGTGCTTTCACAATTTTCTAATTAAAATGTAGAATATCTATTTTTTTTTTTATATAATACCATACTGAAATACACCGAGTTTTGTTCTTTTAACAATTATTGTCGTCCCTGAAAGTCCTTTTAGTAATGGACGATTTCAACAGGTTGAGAGGTATGTGGACAGGCAAGTGGACAAAGCAGAGTCCACTTACAAAAAGAAGCAGGACAAGGCCAGGTCTTGGTATTCGAGGGTGCTCGGTGAGGAGCCATGCAATATGAAGCTAAAAGACGTTCACATTTTCGTGGTTTCCTTTGTTGCTGGGGTGGCGCTGGGAATTGGAACATCCTAATAACTGGAACAATATATGATGTTAGTACCTAACCCTAGTGATATCATAATCTGATGTATAATAATTAATGTGAGATTATTTCCTGTCTGCTTCTTATTCTATGTTTTGGACAAGTTATATTATCACAGATTGCTGCAGTATTGAGAAATAACAATAGTGATCATGTTGTATTATTTTGTTGCTTAGATCTGTCAAGAAGTTTGAAAATAAATCACTCGATAACTCGTTTCAGTCGCGGTTTTTTGTTATTTCACCTCAACCCTCAAAAGATCGATGGTTTTGAGTTTGAGTAGAAACTAGAATAATGTCAACCCAGAGCAGGGCTTTGGATTTGTCAGAAAAGATAGATTTTTCTTTTCCAATTTGTTTCTGAAGGTCTACAGGTGTCTGATAACTAGGCGTCAGTACTTCGCCAACCGATGTTGCGGCCAAAAATAAGAAAAGTTCTTATGAACATAGGCCGAAGAATACTTATAAGGGAGCTACAGCCCCCTAAATGTGTGCCCCTCACTACATTGGCGAATTTCTCTCTTTAACCTCTTCGTCCCTACCCACCCCAACTTTAAAAGACACCAGACACCACCTATTTTGTGATGGGTATATTAAATTGAAGAGAATTTAATTTAAAAAAAATCAAAATTTATAACCCAACTCCCCCCTTTCTTCCCTCAATTCTGTGGGTGTCCAGTTTAATTATTTTCAATTTCTCAATTCTCTTGAAAACACTCAACTTCATCCTCCATAGCATCAGAGGAGAAAATTTTCAATGGAAAAAGGTTACCCAAATTCACCCCTTCGCTTCTGCCACCCAAAATTTAAAATGACACCACTTGATGACTTTGTGATACATCAAATTGGAGGGAATTGATAGTTGTTCTGAAAAAAATTCATCAGTTTGTTCTTGTGTAAGTGATGACTGAGCAAATTTTCAGATTTTTTTTTAGTTATGATACGTATATTAACCTAACGGATGTGTAACGGTGGCCTTACATTGAGCATCAAATCTGGCATTGACGCATTCACGTCTAGCCAACTTCTTCAGCAGCATATGGCGGCAAAATTTTTGAATTTTGCCCGTCCAATCAATTCTGCTGCAGCTTCTTTAGCTGCAGAGTTCTGATTGGACCTGACGCCTGTCATTGCTGTCAATGACCAATATGTGACCAATGAGAGAGCTCGGCAGCTAAAAAAGCTGCAGCATTTGATGCTCAATGTAAGGCCACCATAACTCAAAAAAATCTGAAAATTTGCTCAGTCGTCATCACTTGTACACAAGAACAAACTGAATAATGTGAGTAATCATTTTCAATATTTTAGGTGACTGTGGGGCATACAAAATTGTGGACTTTCTTAAAAAAAAATATTTCAGAAATGCATTATGACAGAGATAAAGGCTTTCAAAGTTGAGTTTCGAGAATGGTTTTTGCTTTGTTATAACTTCCAATTTAATCACTGGATTTTGACAAAATTTGATACACAAAGTAATTTGATGCATGCCTGCAAGCTGGTCATATTGACTTTTGTAAAATTTGCAATTTTCAATTAATCAATTTTTTTTAAATTTTCCTGTTTTTTTTTGAGTTAAAGTACTTCATTTCCGATGCTCTATCGTCTTCTAAAATAGTGACAAAGAAGAGAATTACCAAAATATTGTATTTTCACATACACAGGCTGTTTCGCAATTACAGTTACAAACTTCTAGGGGAGATTCCTCATCAAAAATGGAACAAGAAAAATATAACTTCGATGTCCTGGAATGCTCCGTTGGAAAGTTACAGGGTGTTCAAGTTGACTTTTTAAAATCGATTTTTTTGGCATAACTTTTGAACCATCCAACCGATTGTGTTCAAATTTGAAATAAAGCTAACTGAAATAGGTCTCTATCGAACCATTGCAACGTGTTTCAAAAAAATAAAATATGGGGCGTAGATAATGGGGGATGTTCTCATATTTACCCCCCTAACTTTTTTGTCAAATCGTTCCTATTTTTAAATTCTACCTTCAATTAAAAATGAAAATGTTACTCTTGCAAAATTTTGATTAGAGGCTTCGTTTTCGAGATATTTGAGTTTGAAACTTTGGAAAACACCTCGAAATCGCCACTTTCAAAGACCTAGGAATTAAAATTCAAGAAAACTCATGATTCCTCAACTGAAACAAGTTTTCCAGGTGTTTCAAGTTGATGCTTCGACAATTTGGGCTCTGGAAAGTGGCGATTTCGAGATGTTTTCCAAGTTCAAAACCCAAACAAATATCTTGAAAACGAAGCCTCTAATGAAAATTTTGCACGAGTAACTTTTTTTTATAATTGAACGTTGAATCCAAAAATTAGAACAATTTGGAAAAATAGCTGAAGAGGGAAAATATGAAAACACCCCCAATTATCTACGCTCCTGAAAAAACATTTGATACACATTGCTATTGTTCGATGAAGACCTATTTCAGTTAACTTTGTTTCAAATCTGAACAAACCAGGTTGAACGGTTCAAAAGTTATGTCAAAAAATCGATTTTGAAAACTCAACTTGAGCACCCTTCAACTTTTCAACGGAGCATTTTGGGACATCGAAGTTATATTTTTTCCTAGTCCATTTTTGATGATGAGGAATCTCCCCTAGAAGTTTGTGACCGTAATTGTGAAACACCTGTACAAGGTAATTTAATACGTCATTTTACACATAAAATTTCAAATGAAAAAACAATACAAAACAAAAATTTAAATGATCACTGATGATTGTTGGGCAGCAGGTAAGTTGTTAACTTGTTACTGATCGAATCGGTGTTGAGACAAAACTTTTCGAATTTCGAATCCTATGGCTTTGGCCAGAGGCGGTGGCACAGCATTCCCTACTTGGCGATGTTTATCTACGATGTTCCCGTAAAACTTGAAGTGATCTGGAAATCCCTGCGACCTGGCACATTCTCGTACGCTCACAACGCGATGCTGCTCCGGATGTAATACTAGAAATCAAAGACTTTTCACCATGCTGGCTGATTGGCTCCGAAAAAAAACTCACCTCGGCCCTGCTTTCCCATAGGTTCTGGGTTAGTTATGGTGGTTCCGAAGAACCCATCCCATTCCAAACGGCCATAGAGACCCGCCCAATGGTTGTGTCTATCTCCTGTATGCGGTAAACACCACGGTATAAGCGTGTTCGTTTGTCTGTCTGAAGGGTCGCAGCGTTCACCTGTTGCACAGCGACACACAGCGTGATTTGGTCCGATAATATGCATCTGTTTAATATTCCTAAAACCAACTTTTTTTATGTTTATGGTACAATAACGAAATGCACTAACCTGTAGTTATATTTTAATATTTGCGTCAGTTTCCCATTCCGCAAAGGCACTATTTTATTGGGCAGATCGCGCCAATCCGATCCAGGAATTATCGGGATGTGCAATATTCTAGCCAGGACAAGTGGCGCCATTTCTTTGCAAATATGATCGTGCAATATTTTACCGGCGCCTTCAAGCGACCGCCGTTGAAAATGTGAGGTCGTTCCGTCGTCGTCTTCGTACTCCATTTGGGCTTTGGAGCAGCCATTCGTAATTTCTGGTAGGTCTGAAATGGCGTCACGTACACAAATTGTCCTGTATGGGGCTGATGCAGTCCAGGAAGTGCCTGAAATAATAATTCAGGTCTTGTAAATGAAATGTCTAAAAGAAAACAGAATAATCAGAAGATGTACAACTCGTACAACTCATCAAGAGTCTTGGCTTGCTTAATCATTTTATATCAAATGCGATAACACTGATACACTCGCCGATACATTTAAATGGTGGAGTATATAGCCTAAAGGCAGAGGGTTTCACGCCTGTATGACATCTAACAATGCTGTACATTTTCTCATTCTGTAATGTGGATGGCATTCGGTTTAGCGCGAGAAATGATGGGCTTGCTCAAAACCTTGTCTTGTTAAGGAAATGCCCGGCCCTATTGTCCAAACAGGCTCTAACGTCTTACCAACGTTGGAAACCCATCCAAGATTGAAGCCGTTAGCGCTGCTTGGCTCGAGGTTACTTTTGGAACAAGCGACTTTCAACACTTGCGTTCTCATCTCATTTTAAACAAAAACATCGCCAAACGAATATAACGGGTGATCCATTTAGAGGTACTTTTTTCAAAAATTAAAAAAATATCAAAATATTAATTTTACTGGGTAACTTTAATTATCGTACGACAAAAGGATTTTTGACATTTACTTCTTAAATATCATTTCTTTCAAATGTTGGCCGTTACTACGTCTAAGGAGGTCCATTCTGGAGTTCCAATTTTGCACGACGCGTTCGAGCATATCGACTGGTATTTCGCGAATGACGCGAAAAATGTTCGCTTCCAATTGCTCAATCGTAGCCGGCTTATTCACGTAGACTTTGGACTTCACGTAGCCCCAAAGAAAGAAGTCTAAAGGCGTGATATCACACGATCTAGGCGGCCAATTCACCAGCCCGAAGCGTGATCGAAAACAGTGGATCTTCTTCAAGCTTTTCAAGAGCCCAAAGACTGAAACGGTGACGATTTGGAAGGTCGGCTGGCTTTAATTCTTGCACAAGTTGAATTTTGTATGCCTTTAAACCAATATCCTTGTGTAAAATACGCCAAGTTGTTCCATACGACAAGCCAAGGTGTCGAGAACGTCGCCGAATCGATTCATCACAGTCCTCGCGTACACTCTCAGCTACCGCCGCTATATTTTCTTCGCTACGTAGTGGATGTGGTCTATTTGGTAGCGTCTTATCCAATAATGAAAATTGGGTTTCAAATTTCTCGATGGTATAGTGAATTGTGCGAGGAATTGTGCGTTCGGTAGGCCGATTATGTAGACCATAAATTGCTCTAAGCGCACGAAACACATTTCTTGTGGAACGCTGATTTTCATAATACAGCTGAACAATCTGTAGACGCTTTGCCGGGGTAAGTTTTTCCATAATCAAATTTCAAACAATACTGAACAAATATATGCCATAGCAATTTGATCTGTCATAAAAAGCCTACTAGAAAAAGTACCTCTAAATGAATCACCCGTTACATACACGTCAGTGATACATACCATTTGAGTATCTTTTTCCTTCCAAGGCGAACGACAATTGACAACCGCGTTTGCTGAAGACGTGCTGTGGCTCTGGAAGCTTTGGCAGCACGCATCCAGGTGCAGCTGCGATCAAAATCAGCCGTCTCCTAGTTTGCGGTATACCATATTGGCCGGCTTGGAGTACTCCAAACCTCACTTGATACCCAATGGCCGTCAAACACCTCAAAGTCAGTTTCAGCACCATTGAACGTTTGAACGAAACAAAATTCCTGACGTTTTCCAGTAGGAAATATTTCGGCCTGAAACGTGAAATGTTTTTGTCTAAGAAACTGGCAACTGATATCTAGCGAGTTTACCTGTAATAGTCGCAGAAGCTCAAAAACGTGGCGACCAAAGAGTTTTTGAACAAAGAATACTGACCGGCATTGAACCGGTTCATGCCTGAAAAGCCCTGGCAGGGTGGTCCTCCAATGATCATTTCTACCTCGCCTTTGGAGGGTAAACCCTTGGCTTCTCCTTTGCCTGAAGTGACTTGTTGTAAGATATTGTTACAATCATCAGTAAAAACTTCGCAGTCTGGGAAGTTAAGTTTAAAAGCTTGAGCTGCCGCCGAATCTTTTTCGATCTAGGAAATAAAGTGTTGAAATTAATACGACTTGAAGGTGCGTTCAGTCAGCTTATTTAGCCACAAGTTTTAATTTTAGTCGTAAGCGCAGCATCGCTTATTGGCTGATCTGAGGAGGCTGGTCTATGACAGCCAATGAGCATCACTGCGCTTACGACTAAAACTAAAACTTGCGACTAAATAAGCTGACTGAACGCACCTTAAGATCGATTTTGATCAAAACAATCCAGTGGCGTAGAATTAGGGGGCTTTCTTACTTACATCCACTTATCTGCTACACCACTGGATATTTTTCAAAATCAATATTTTTTTTGAATTTGTCGTTTGATCCAGAAAAAAAAGTTGCTCTTGTGAAACTTTGATTGGAGGCTTTGTTTTCGAGTTATTCGAACTTTAAAGTTCCGAGTCGAAAAAATGGCTGGCATATCGAGGAAAACAGCAAACCCTTTAATCAATCTTGTTTTCAATGGGGAACTATAGGCAAAACGGATTGTAGAGGGCGACGTGTTCTATGCACCCATATTGACACTCTTGACAGTTATCGTACATAACCTCCCTCAAAGAGGAGAGGGGAAGGAGTACGGAAAGGGGAAAAGTGCTAATGCTCAAAGAAGAGTCGAGGCGGAGAGGAGCCCCACTGAGAAGAAAAAAAAAGAGCTGGTGCAAGGTGCAGCCTGGTACATAACACGGCACTACCTTTTTTTTCACCGCTATTTTTCGCTTGTCGACTTTTCGACTTTTCTCTGCTTTTTAACTCACAAAGTGACGCAAACCGCTGGTTATATGCTGAGTGCTGACAAATGAAAATGGAATTACACTTCCAAAGTTGAGGTTATGTACGCTTAAAATGACACTAATTACTACGTTTCCATGGAGAATTGAAATCGATTTGAAAACGGTATCGGGATTGAATACGGAAGTGTTCACATGAGTGGTTCGAACTCGGTATTCAAATCGATTTGAATTTTGTTTACATATCTGTCATGTAAGTCTAACCCTAACCTAAAACTATCCCAACCTAACGTATCAAAGAAAGTGCAAATACTCTGCAAACTGCAAGTGTGCAGAAGGCAGAAGTGCAGACAACAGGTGCAAGTATGAATGCGACCCTCGATGCGACCAGAACAGCGGTTTTACTCATTGCTATGTGTCAGTTTCTGTTTGTTTGTTGATGTTTCGATCCAATCCGATTGTGTTTCCATGAGTAATTTCGATCCGATCCCGATACGATCCCAGAATTTGCCGAATCGACCTTGAAACTCAAATCGATTTGGATACAGTTCTGCAAGTGTTTACATTCAGTTTCCAATCCCGATACCGTTTTCAAATCGATTTCAATTCTCCATGGAAACGTAGTAAATGATAGCTAGGGTGCATGGAACACGAGCGCCATTACTTCAGGCGTTTGCCACTATAGTTCCCCATTATTTTTGTTCTCCAGTCATGTACCTACCTGCTTCTAAATAGCAGGAGCTTGAATTTTACGGGTTTTCTTTATTGATCTCAAGCAATTTCAAACTTTGAAATTTGAATAACTCAAAAACGACGCCTCCAATCAAAATTTCACAGGAGCAACTTTTTTTTCTGAATCAAAAGACAAATTCAAAAAAAAAATTAATTTCAAAAAATATCCAGTGGTGTAGCAGATAAGTGGATGTAAGATAGAAAACCCCCTGATTCTACGCCACTGGATTGTTCAGATCAAAATCGTTCTTACGTTATGATACTTGATGATCTTAACACCACTTGTGTGAATTTAGAACTGATTATCTCCAATGATGTAGCAATGAAAATTTTAAGCAAATTTTGTTGCAAGATTGATCAGAAATCTTCAAACTGAATTATCTCGAAAAGTAAGCCTCCTCTCGAAATTTTGCAAGAGCAACTGTTTGCTCAAAAATGAATGAGCAACTCGAGAATGGTACTGATTTTGGAAAATTTGCAGTGGGGAAAAAATTAGGGATGATAAAAGGGGCGCAACCACCCCAATATACGCCATGGGGCTGTTCTCACCAAATGTGTTATTCGAAGTTTATAGGCATATGGTTAGTGAATACGTTTGAGAAATTTGACGCAAATCGGTTGAACAATATGAAAGTTAGGTGGAAAGAACTGTATTGGTTTTCCAACTTTGAAGAGCTGTATCTCCGTTATTACGGGTTTTTGAACAAAATTTTCATATGCATGTCTCATTCTTTTCTGGTGCTCTATCGACTAGCAAAATCTTTGCGATTAAACACGGGACACCCTGTAAAAAGGTGTTGATGTTTTCTCAAAGTCTTGCCACAGGTTTTGAATATTTTTATTGGTCGACGCGCGTTCATAAATATATTACTTCATATATTTCCGATAATTTAAAAAACGAGCTTCGATGCAATGAATGTTCTGATCATTCTACATAATTTTAGCAATGTAGGTAGGCGGTGTTCACGCGAGGCGGATACCCCTCCCCCATGAAAAACTTTCATCCCTTCATGATGATTCAAAAAAGAAAAAACTTTCCCGGAAAACTTTACCATAGCTTCTGAATGTCAAGTCGTATAGTTTTCCATTTCGTGCCATATACAAGGTGTCGCATTTTTTCGAAACACCCAGTACTTCATCATCACAATTAATTGCACATTGTTATCCTGATTACAAAAATGCACAGTACTATTCTAGAAGGAAAGAAAAATTTACAAGATCATCTCAAAAAACTTCTTTTTTTCTTGAATGATGGATTTTATTTCAGAAATCAGATATGTCCCAGATATTTTATTAGTCATTTTATGTCATCCCATCTCATTTTTTTAAAGTAAAACAAAATATTCTGGACATATTTGAATTCTGAAATGAAATCCATCATTCTCAAAATAAAAAAATTCTTGTGACGCCATTGTGAAGAAGGTACAAGCGTTTCGTATCGTGACCACTTCGAGCATCGCGGCCTGTAGCTGTTATGTTGAAAATTTAGCTTGAAATCTTCTACTAAATCTCTTACTGGATTGAATCACTTAACATACGTTAACCTGTTTCAACTTATAATTATTATTTTCATTGATCTGATTAGAAAATGGATTTCAAAGATTTATTACTCAAGTTGGCACTGCTGCCAACGTGAAAGCGAAAAGCACCAAGCACCACACAAAAAGTACCAAGCGAATGTAGAAATACTTACCGCCCATTTAGTTTCGCAAATACCAGCCTGATGAAGACCCAGTGACAGTCCTCCGCAACCAGCAAACACATCCATGCACTTCAATGGTCCGGCAATTTTTTCCCAGTCTGGCGCTTCCGAGTCATGCAGTGCCGATCTGTCCGAGTTTCCTTTGCCGATGCCTTTTCCTTTCCCATCGCGTCCGATTTTCCTGGCGGTGTCTGGCACTTCCGTGAACCCGTATGTCTTCGGATCGTACGCTTGCGTAAAATAGAACCTGTACGGCCCTTGATCACACCATTGTCGGTTTGAATCGTCCTCACTGAAGTACATCAAGTAGCATTTGCCCCTCACGTTAGTGAACGACGTCGAAATCGTCAAAGCCGACCAGTACACTTGGTTCAGATCACTTTCGAATGCCAAAAACACGCTGTTTTTGGTGTTCTCCGGTCTGTAAAATAGCCTGACGCCTATTCTGATGTCGCCATTTTTAATTTCTTTGATTTCTTCAATCAGGGCTATGCAGAAAGGCTCCGGTATTTCCAAATTTGAACCCTGAGGATCGTCATTTTTCCTATAGAGCTCTGTGAAGACTGAGTGGTCTACCACGTGTTTGCCCTGGGAACAGTTTTTATCTTGTTACCTAATTAAGTCAAATCTAATCAAATCTGTTGAGACGAATAAAAAAAAAATCAAGCTTTTTCCAATCTAATTTAGTAATTTCTAAGCAGCTTAACGAGTTCACGAGCTCAACAGATTTTATACAGAATCCGTCCAATAGAGCTCCAGGTGTCAAGTTAAAATTTCTGACGAAACTCCAAAAAATATTCTTTTAGTGATGGACCACTCAAGTCAAAAGGCAGCTGTAACGTCATCTTTTCCCCACCATTTTATTATCTTTGCTAATGAAGAAGATACATTTCTTTCGGAAATATCAAGCACCCCAAAAATTTCCAAAATAGGTCAATTTTTTTACCGAGATATTTCCATTTCAACCAAGGCAAAATTTCGGGGTGGTCCACTTCAATTTTGGCCCGGTTTATGAATCCATAAGCAAATATTCCATCTCTTTCAGTTTTTTCTCAGCTCAAGATCAAAAACGACATACTGCGCTTAGATATGTCATATTATTTCATCTTCTTCTTTATTATCAAAGGTAATAAAGTACCTACTTTGAGGAAAGATACGGTTACAGCTACCTTTTGATTCTACGTGGCTGTTCTTGTTGATGGTCTTCACATGATTTTTTCAAACTTTCGGAAAAAAGCACACCACATTATTGTAACACCCGGAACAATTGAACTTGATTTTTCTCACGAACCATCTAGACCATCTAAATCTGATGGTTCAGGGAAAAAAAAATTACTTGAAATTTGGGGGAAAATTTTGGTGGTGCGTTTATTTTGTCCGTCGGTGTAAGGATCAATTCAAGTTCAGATGAAATAGATCGTCCTATAAATTTCAAATGGAATGCTCACAATTTCTGAAAATGTGTCCGACTTGTGCGGTGAAAAGTCGTGGACAGATGGCTCTAAGAAAACTGCTGATCCAACTCGGTAAACCTCACCACGAAATGTGACGACCTCGTCCCTAAGTGTCGGCTTGGAGAATCGTTCTTCATCAGATTGTTGTCTAAAACAATAAACTTGTAAATTGATTGAAACATGATCGCTGTACGAAATTACTTGCAACAGTGACAAGAATAAATCGAATCCTCTGTTATCTCTTCTTGAATGTAGTCACTGAACGTGCTCGTTTGAGGTGTGTATTTCTTGTTGAAAAAAAACGTGTGGCCATCGTCTTCAAGTTGAACTGGTGAAGCCTCAGTTCCTCCCAGTTCCGCCCAGTTTCCCGGGACAGTTCTGTGGATCACCTGAACTTTTCGCATCACACAACCGAGATCGCAAGCGTCACATTCATCAGTCGCGAAAAGCTCCTGTGGATCTGAAGTTTCCCCTAGAATAGTGTCGATACCGCGACAAAACAACTGGTAGTGCAGCATGTTCGTGCTTTTTCCCGATGTGGTTGTGTTGAACATAGTGATAACTTTAGCCACACAACAAGGTTCATCTGGGGTGTTGGATGCCAACATCACGAAGTCATGTAGTTTTACAATAGAATTCCCTTGAAAGAAAAGTTTACAGAAAAAATTGCAACAAAATTTTCAAAGAAAATACCAATGAGCGTCGCGTAATAAAATTTCTTGCCGTCCACCTCACTGATTGGGTCACCAGGCCATTTGACTGGGTTAACTATGTGTACTGCGGGCTTTTTCAAGCGAACTGCTTGGGCGTTTGCGTCGTCGGTCTCGTTTTCATCCTCGGATTCTTCAGCGCGTTCGATGGCCATGTTGGGGCAGTTCATCTTCTTGCACGCCTGCCTTCCGCAACCTAAGCCCCCAAAGAGCGGCGTGTCCTTGCACCTGGGGCACTTACCGCAGTCCGGGGATTGACAGGCGTCGCAAAGGCCGCAACGTTTGTTTTTGGAATCTTTCGTTTCTTTGCCATCAATTTGATCCGGGAAGAAATTTTCGAAAATCGTCCGGACCATTTTGGTGGTCGTCGCTCTGCAGAACTCCTGCGGCTTCTTTTCTTGCATGTTCTAATAATTTTCACAAGTTGACATTTAAATTTTGGAGAAAAGCTTTGTGCAGAGTACGTTTCATTAGAGAACAGAAAGGCTAAATGGACCTTTTCAGAAAAGAGAGACAGATGCGTGCGCGATCGTACTGCGCAGTTGGTGGTGTCTAGCTGTAACGGCGTCTAATATCTCCAAAGGAAACTCCTTCGTTATGAAATGCGCGGCACCACACTGCGCTCATGTGAGGCTGTGACGTAAATCGTGCGAGAGAGACCGCCTTTATTGAAAAGGTCCATTCATACATGCAGCGTTTACTGCAGTATCACATAAGTGTCTGTTTATTATTATTATTAATGTTATTATTACTATTACATGATCGTGTCACATTTGTGTGGGAAAGTAATTCTGGTAGAATGTTTATTGTCTCTGTAGAATTTAAATATACCAGGCGATCATATGAAAATTATTCACCCGTAATAAACTCCCGATTTGTAATGAATATTTCTTCAAGAAAAAACAGGTCGATTTTCATCTTGAACAAACGTTGGCGAGTTTTTGTTTTCAACCCCTCCGCCCCTACAAACCTCGGGAGAAAAGAATGACTTCCCATGTCGCAGATCAATCGATAGTGATGGACTAATGGCTGTGTAGGCTAGCTAGTAGTGGAAAAAAAGATCATTCTAGCGAGCAGCATTATCTTTTGCAAACAAAAATCACGCTTTTTTTAAATTTGGAGAGCTATACCGATGAGTTTTTGAGAAAAAGAAATTATACAGGGGTCCCAGATCTCGCGGTGCAGAGTCAAAGGCTCCAAATGTGGGGGGGGGGAGGTCCAAGGATTTCACCCTCTTATTTTTATTATCAGATAAAATTCCAGTACACTTTTTAGGTCGGAAACATAAAAGATGAACTTTTCAGTGTGTCTTGAATTTTCATATTGTATGTTTTTTTTTGCGTGATTGAATTTCTGATCGAAAAAGCTCTGACGCCAACTGTCATGTGTCAAAGATGAGTGCTTATGCTTGTTCAGTAAAGTTCGGCAATTCATTATGCCAAGATTAACGCCACAGCAATGATTGCAAATCGTGCAAATTAATTTATCAAACTTGGTTTTCTATACGGCGATTTCCGTGCTTTTTGTGGAATTTTTGCTTCAATTTCCAGTTACCGGTCGCGAAATTCTGTACTTTAACCAACTTACACTTCTTTCTTTAGGGACAGGTGAAGTCTCTAGCTTCCCTAAAAGAGTCCAGAACTATCCAGGATCTTAGGGACAATGTCTGTATTCTGGATTCCATTTTGGGGAGTCGGTGGAACACAGTTTCACCTGGCACGTAGGCCTCATTATTGGGCCCATTGTACCCCTCTCCCAGACCAGCCGGACTCACCGAGCCGCAATGTGATGCCTGGATGTTTGATGGTCGGTTCATTCAAGCACTGGGGCCGACAAGCGCACGGTTGACCTTGACTCCGTCTTTCACCCCAGAACCGCAGATGCGGATGTCCGATACATCACGCTCCCTGCGACCCTGCGCCGGTGTTCCTGACTTCGTCTGCCTCCCGACCACGCTGCCGGTTATCCTATACACATTGCCGTACCGCCGGCTGGAGGCATGTATACTTGGGGGGTTTGCCTAAGACCACCCGAGGAGGAGTTCCAGACCAGCTTCGAAACAGATAAAAGACACCTAGTCACCCATCCAACTCTTGGCAGCGGCCAACGTTCCTGCAGTCGAGTTATCACCCGACTGGAGCGGCCTACTACACGCTACGCCCTCCTCAGGGACAATATCGTTGACAATTCACCTTACTCCTTAAAATAGTAGGTCGTATAAGTGTATTACCACCAAGGTCATTGTTGAAAACACCCCTCCAGAATGGCCAACCTCAAACATTCAAGTAGTTTTCACTCTCTCAGGAAGATTTCCCAGTGTTTTTCGGTTGATTGTCAAAACGAATAACACCTCTACCTATTATCGCTTACATCTCGATTTACACTCGGATCCCCTCGTGAAAATCCTCGATGCAGCGATAATACACCTCATGCACCTATCGGTGTATTACATACGACCGTTTCAATGACCGTTTAAAATTTAACTTATTTGAATTGGATTTAAAATAATTATTTCGAGCTACACCATGCGATTGTGCACCTGCATAATCAAAATGACAAGCCTAATTGAGTGTTTAGGTGAAAAAATGACGACAAAATATTTTCAAGCATTATAGCTGATTCTATTACACAAAAAAAAAACACCCTCAACTATTTATGCAGGTTGTGTCATAAACTGAAAACTCCCAGAATATACATTTTTTCTAAAAACAATTGCAAAATGTTCCAGACGTCCTCAATGCGATCGATGTAAGACTGGTAGTAAAAGGATTCGTTTTCATATAATTCTATTGCAAGCGATTTTCACGAAAACTGTATTTGGGATTTTTGAGTTATTACCTGTTATGGGCTATGTACATGACCTTGAGCGGTCAACGCGTAACGCGTAGGACATACAGAGTCCATCGTAGTGAAAGTAAGAAATTCTTGTTGGACTACTTTGACAGCAGACAACTTTGACGTGGTTGCATGATACTTGTTTTGACATTTATGGTCAAAATGGTCGACAGTTTGGTTGACGGTTGAAAAAATGAAGGCAGCGAAAAGTGACGAGTTTTATTTGTCGACATATAAATCGAGTCCAACAAGAACTTCACATTCCGCCGCAGCGCTACATGTCGTGCACGTAGCCGCGTAGCCCATACAGGATGGTCCATCCTAACGTGATTATACCATAGCGGTCTTACCGCTCAAGATATAGAAAAGGATGAGAGAGAAAAGTTATATGGTTTGATGAGACCTATGACCTTTTTTTGTCTTTTTCCATTTTTACTAGGGGTGCTCTACCCTCAAACTTCATAGTTTTCGAGATAATCGGGAGTTTTTACAAAATTTGCTTCTTTTCTTGTTTTTTTTCTTTCAAAAACTGAGTCGGCCGTGATATGACAGACAAGCCAAATAGTTCGCAGCTGTCAGTTAGTCAGTCTAAATTTTGCCGAACAAAGAAAAATGGCTGGAAAGCAAAAAGAAATCAGAGTGAAATCCTGGATATCGGGATTCATGCGAGAATTTCATATCAATCATTTCCTCTCGCGTAAAGCGCATTTTTCTGTGTTGGTCAATTTTCAGACCGACTGACAGCTGCGTACTTTTTAGCTTATATTATGTCATTCATCACGGCCGACTCAGTTTTTGAAAAAAGTAAAAAAAAATGCAAATTTCGTGAAAACTTCCCATTATCGAAAAATATTAATTTTAAGGGTAGGGTACCCCCAATAGAAATGAAAGAGCATAAAAAAGCTATCGAATAGCGTTATAAAATTGAAGGTATGCTATTTGAAAAAAGTGAGTCATGATACTTTGAAAATTACAGTTTGATTTTTTGTGAACGCCCATAACATAAAATCGCAAGTTTTTGACATTAGAACATTGGTCTTTGATTTGAATATTACCATGTCAAGTGTCATCTCTTAGTTTCGAAAAGCAAGGTCGCTACAATTTTTTTAAGCAAACTGAAAATGCGATTTTTTTCAGTTTTTAATTTTTAGTTGGTAGCAGTGTCAAACAATTGAAAAACAAAAATACAGGCATAAGACAGTCGAAAAAGATGAACCCGAAAATGGAAAAAAAAATAGGTGTTCCATTTAAAAAAATGACGCTTCGGTAATCCCGTCAAAATGGGATACCTGTATTATAGCTGAAAATAATTTTAGGTCATAGGTCACATCAAACCATACAACTTTTCTCTTACATCCTTTTCTCTATCTTGAACAGTAAGACCGCTATGGTATAATTACACTAGGATGTATAAAATGATGCCATCCTGTATAAAAAGTTGATTAAAATCTCGTCAAATAATAAGAGTAAGAGGGGGCAAAGCCCCACGATGCACATTTTTCTGACACATCTAAAGCATTCCTCCAAACTGGCTTTGACTCTGGACCGCGAGTTCTGGAACACTCTGTATCCGCTATGTGCGTTCGCCAAAAAAGTGGGAGGATTCGACATCAGCGCTCAAGGTGACGATTTACGAAACTGAATAATGCCTATTTGTTCTGTTTTCGGTAGCTAGATGTCGCTACTCGACTGAATGCACATAGCGGATAGGGATCTCTAACTAGTTCCATCTGAGCTACCTCCCATAGGCTTTGGCCAGGTATTTCTGGGAAACCTGTACTATTTAAATTTGAAATCTCTAGAAAAAATTGTCAGGTTTTCACTTTCTAGGTAATGTGAAGAAATACAAAGCGAGGGGGGGAGGATCTCGCATGAAGATCACCCAAAATGGTTCTGTTATCATAAATCGTACTTTTCCACAATAATTCAAAAATTGAGGAAAATGACATAATGGGCGACATCAGTAACATTTGTACAAAAGCAAATTTACATTCCTTTTTTGCATGTTTGACCTTAATGGCATTGTTGAGTTTGACAAGCTTCTAAGCAACAGATTGTTCAGTAGCCCCCTTGATCTTGATTACTTTCAACATATTTGATCCAGAGTAGTCAGAGTATAATTTCACTTCCATTATAAAATGGAAATACACTGACAACGTTCTAGGGCAGCGTCCTCTCATCAAAACAAGAAAAAGTTCCCACAAACAGGGGTCCGGAAACGCTTCCTAAGGGAGCTACAGGCCCCGAAAGGTGAGACCCTGAAGATGGTTTTTATTGGATATATCCGAAACTGTTCAAGGGAAATCAATCAAACTGGACTCATTCACTAACCTTCTTATGCCTAACAAAATGAGGCAAGACTTATTTCAAAATAATTTACCAGGGGTAGGTCAGGCTGAGGTGTGGGGGTAAAAATAACCCTAACTTTTTTTTAATGGGAATTTTTTCAAATTTGATAAGAAATTATGAAATATTAAAGTTTTCCTCCAAAATATGATACTCTTGTCTGATCTCAATAGGACGCACTGTTTACGAGATATTTTGAGTTTGAATGTATTGGAACATAATCAGAAACGCTGATTTTGGGTTTAATGTTACTATGGAGACAGTCACAAAGTTTCTGACCACGTTTTCAAGGATTCAAACTCAAATATCTCGTAAACGGTGCGTCTATCGAGGTTGAACAAAAGTACCTTTTTTTTTTTGTACTTTGTACCTTTTTTTGGTAGAAAACTCCAATATTTCATAATGTCCTATTGAATTTTGAAAAAATTCACATAAAAAAAAGTTGCAGTTATTTCTACCCCCACACCTCAGCCTGATCTACCCCTGGTAAATTATTTTGGGATAAATTTTGCCTCACTTCGTTAGGCATGAGAAGATTAGTGGTTATGTCAAGTTTGATTGATTTCTCTTGAACGGTTTTAGAGATATCAAATAAAAACCATCCTCAGAGTCCCACCTGTAGGGGCCTGTAAGTAGCTCCCTTAGGAAGCGTTTCTGGACCCATGTTTATGGGAACTTTTTTCTTGTTTTGATGAGAGGAGGCTGTCCTAGAACGTTGTCAGTGTATTTTCGAGACACCTGTATATTGTATCTTCACAAAAGACGTAAAACTCTGGCGAGGTTACCGTTTATAATAAATAAATCAGCAACTGGGTTTCAAATTAAATCTGCCCCGTTGGAACCTTACTGGAGCACATAATTTTCGTTACAGATCATCTCATCAATAAATAAAAACTTATCTCAAAGCAATTCAAGTCTCAACAAAAAAAATTCAAAGCTGTGAGTTCCAATGCATTTTGATTTTCAGTCTTCCTGTTACCTCTGCCTGTGTCAAAAGTATTTTAGCGCCATTAGTAAATTGTTTACCTCATTTCTTAACATCTGTTTTATTTTCCCGAATGTGACTCCGCACATTTGCACCAAAGTCCTCATACAGGGAGCAGTGATCATATGCTTTTCTTCATCGACAGCTTCATCGAGACTATAAATCTGGAATTGTAATTTATTATTGATGAAAAGTGATGTAATAATTGAAGAAAAAGCGATCTCAAAATGATAATTATAAAATGTCTCTCACTTGGTCACAAATAAACTGAGCATGTTGCAGTAAGAATTCCTCATTCAAATCCTCCTTCCCTTGACTCTGAATGTGAAAAAGTAAGTCTTCGTAAGTCGGATCGTCAAACACCTGATCCAGCAAGTATTCAGTGATCATTTTCACCATCATAGCTTTCTTTCTCAGCATTACTACAAAAGGGGAAAATTCGTCGGAAGGTTCCATCAACACGTAGGTTGCATATGCCGTTGTGATGCCCACAACAGCATTTTGGCCTCCATCGAATCCACTGATGTACCATTCGTTAATAGGGCCAATGTCGTGCGTCGGTACACCCCCATCGGGCGACGGATCGTCATCATAAATCGGCTTTACATAACCGGACAAATGTAAGATCACATTCTTTTCAACGAGACCTGTATCAAAGGGACACAAATGTCCGCTCTTATCATATACACTGAAATTGGTAAGCTTAAGTGTGGGCAGTTCGTCGCCTTTATCAATGCTTTTTTCTTCGCCGGTGAACAAGGATAGCTTTTCATCAGTCAGAGAAATAAACTCTTCCTGAGATTTGTTAGCGTGGCCGTTGTAATGTACAATTTCGTCCAGTGACTGTCTACAGTCTTTGCAGTGGTTCTGCCCTTTGCTTTGTTGCGTAGAAGTTTGAATTTTGGCTTTCTTCTTTTCCATCACTCCATCTGGGTGTGACCCTCTGGAAGTTGAGAGGATAAATAGAATATTGAAGCTAGTTCTGAATGAGCTTCTGGATGGAATCTTACCGCTTTTTTCTTATATTCATTTTGAAGCTCTAAAGCTGAGCAGTTCTGAAATAACAGCACTTGGCGAACACAAGTATCAAGTACCATACACCAGATAATAAGTTGCTGAACAATAGCAAAGCAAAAGACAAAATGGCAATGGCAAAACAACCCGACAGGATGTAAGTGAGAACGCTCGTAAGGGGTGGGTGAGCAGAGAGGTGAGGGTGAGAACTGAGAACAGGAGAACTAAAAAGTGAGGTTCGTGGTTGGTTCCGGTGAAAAGCGCGCGAAACTGTAGCGCTGCCAACAATAAGATGAAAAAAGCTCTAGTAGTTACATCAAAACATTTTTATGCAATAGCACAGAGTGCAATCTCCCATATTAATTAGCATATTATCATATTTGTCAGATTTCTGCAAACCTATGAGCTTATCATATTCAATCTTCACGCGAGGTAGGTAAATGGAAGCGAGTGCTCAGCCATGAGAATTTAAATTCCACAGTTGGCAACATTGGCAAATGTTCCTATCAGTGTCACAAATGTCACTGTGCTGTCACTGCTGTCAGTTTTCGAGGCTGTTGCGACGCAAAAATTTGAACTTGCATCGTGAAAGTTCAGTTTAATATTTAATACAAAAAAGTTTCGGCACAACTTGAGTTAACTTCGTATCTGATTTCTTGCTGACGGCAGTTGTGTTTGAAATGACGAAGTACAATAAGAGCAACAGCAGTAATTCTCGTTACCTGAAGGTAGATGCATGGAAAATGAAAATAGCAATGATTTACTCTCTGTTCCAGCTTTATGTGCCAAATTTGGTGTATTTTCTCTCACTGGATGTTTTCTTCTCATTTAGATGAGCGTTGACGGTCGACAGTTCGCATTGGATTGGCACACGATTGGAACTCCAGTGACCAGTGACGGAAAAGATGACCCACATCCCTGGGTGCACCTTCTGAGAAGATTAGGCGATATCTTGAACATCAATGAACGTTGGGTAATGCAGGCACCATCCATTATGCCAATTCCATTAATGAGTAAATTTGTAAGTTTTTTTTTCATTTATTTCTGAATTATCACTCAAGAATGGTCCTTTATTGTGAGCTGAATTGTATCTTCAACTGTTTTTGTTGGTTTATTATAGGCATGTAGAGCTGGTGTGGACATTTTTCAGTCATCATGGAAAAGGCTTTTTAATGATCATTCTCCTAGCAGTGAGAACAACCCTCGTCAATTTGTCACAGGTAAATTTATAACTATCAGTGTAGAAATCATTCTTATAATTTGCTACCACCTTAGAAGCTTTATTTTATTATTATTATTATTATTATTATTATTATTATTATTATTATTATTATTATTATTATTATTATTATTATTATTGTACTGCACCCAACAGGCAAAAAAGCCCAGTTAAAGGGTGAGGGATACCAGAGACAAAACCGAGAGGGGGTACATACTTAGGAAAAAACCTTCGCTCTTATGTCGGACAGAGAACAGTTGAAGAGATCAACCTCGCTCTCATAAGCAGAGTAATTGACAATCATCTGATAGAGAGGAGATGCCACTAGGATGTTGGTTCTAGCTGTGGGAAGGTGGAATAAACTGTGTGATCTAGAGGAAAGCCGAGGAACACTGAGACCCACAGCACCAAGAAAATCAGGGCAATCCAACGTGTTGCTAAATAGACCAAAAAGAAAATGGATTGACTGGAACACTCTTCGAGACTTCAAAGATGACAGGTTGAACCGCTCCAACATGATCTCCTGAGGAAAACCACGTGGAGGGTATTGGTTGTCCAGTATAAAATAAGCCGCCTTCAAAAACCTCCTCTGAACTCTCTCCAAATCATTGACGAAGGAGTCATAAATCGGACTCCAGACAAGAGAGGCGTATTCAAGTTTGGACCGGACGAAAGAAACATATAAGGCTTTCAGTGTTTCAACGTTGGTAAATGCCTTTGAGTTTCTCAGCACAAAGCCAAGACTTTTGTATGCCGAGCTCGAGACATAACTGATGTGCTCCTTGAAGGATATACCGCCGTCAAAAACTACCCCAAGGTCCTTCAACCTTTTTGTGAGAAACCTGCCTAATCAAATATTCAGAGTTATAATATTTCAGTATTTCACCCGGAATAATTATTCACCTTTGACTTTTGTTTTATGCAAAACATTGCAACAAGGTAGAAAGGATGTTTACTATGAAAAAGTGGTTTCGTAAAATTTAGATTTTTTGAGAAATTTTTTTATACAGGGTGTTAGGTACTGATTATTACAAACTTTGAGGTATGATTCCCCATCAAAAGTAAAGCTATAAGAAAATAAAACTCATGGTCCTAAAATGCTTCCTTAAAAAATACGTTGAAGTCAACTTTTATAAACAGTTTTTTCCCCGTAACTTTTGAACCGTTGGCCAGAATTCAATCAAATTTGAACCAAAGTTTACTCAAATAAGTCTTCATCGACAGTAATACCGCGATTGATCAAAAACTCTCAAGGGGGTAAATAATACGGCGGTGGCCCTTTTTTCTACCCTATTTTCACCTCCCCTAATTATTTTATGAAATTGGCAATATTTTCGGATTCTACATTCAATTCAGAAGAAAAAGTTCCTCTTGCAAAATTTTGATTAGAGGCTTTATTTTTGAGATATTTTGGTTTTGAACTGTGGCGATTTCGAGGCGTTTTCCAAAGTTTTAAACCCAAATATCTCGGAAATGAAGCCTCTAATCAAAATTTTGCCAGGGTAACTTTTTTTCTAAATTGAATGCAGAATTTGAAAACAAGAACAATTTAAAAAAAAATTAGTAGGGAAGGTGAAAATAAGGGAGAAAAAAGGGACACTCCCCTTACTATCTACCCTCTATGAAAATGTTTGATGAATCGCGGTATTATTTTTCGATAGAGATTTATTCGAGTGAACTTTGGTTCAAATTTGATTAAAATCGGTCCAACGGTTCAAAACTTACGGTGAAAACCCGATTTGAAACAGTCGCAACTTCAACATTTCCATTCGGCCCTATTTTTGATGGGAAATCATCCCTCAATTTGTAATAACCAGTACCTAACACCCTGTATAATTGATCACGGAGATACAGGCCTTCAAAATAGTGTTTTAATAATAGTTTTTTTTTCATAATTTTTGAACCATTCAACCGATTTCATTCAAATTCAACCAAACTTCGCTAAAGCAGGTTGCTATTGATGAATAATAACGCATTTCAATAAACATTTTGGGGGGGGGGGGGGGGCGAAGATAATAGGAGGCGCACCTTCTCCCTTTTCCCCCTATTTTTAACCCCCCTCAAATATCTCTGAAAATGCTTCCAATTTTTGAATTCTACGTCAAATTTAAAGAAAAAAGTTACTCTTGCAAAATTTTGATTAGAGACTTCATTTTCGAGATATTTGGGTTTGAAACATTGGAAAACATCTCCAGTTTCCAGGACCTAAAAATTTAAATTTAAGAAAACTCATGATTCGTCAACTGGAATGAGCTTTCTGGGTGTTTTGAGCTGATAAACCATCATTTTTGCTGAGAAACATGGAGTTTTTCAGGAAATCGGTCAATCGATTCAGAGCCAATCGAGAAAATGAAGTGTAATTCCATAACTTTTTTTATTCTTGATATTCTTATAAACACTGATTGAGGGAATAACAGGGAAACAATTTTGAAAGAAAAATAAACAAGTGAGTATGTCTCCACGTGCGTGAGTCTCAGTAGCGCATTTTCTCAAAGAGGCATATTATGAACGTAAGGAAATTTCGTTGAAGGAGAAACACCATTCCTTGTCCACTTTCTTCATTCGAAACTCATTGTGATATTTTGTTATCAGAATGGGGTACTTGCCAATATGAAATAGATTTGAATAAAAATTCTTTCACTCATCTATATTTTTTTGTTTGAGGGCGGGAGCTGGGAGCGGCGACTAATCAACAGTAGTCTATTCTTTGCCATTTTTAGTCGGCTATCCATATAGTGAAAGAATTAGATCGCTATGTCTTCGGATTTATGTTTTCCATTTATCTCTTACTTTGAGCGCAGCGTATGGGAGTGGCAGCATTCGGCAAAGTAACTGTTGCACAGTTTGAGTTAGGAGTTTCTAAATGTTTAAGGAAATATGACAATCAGTAAAAATTGTGAAAGTTGCATTTTTTTTTGTTTGGGGGCGGGAGCTGGAGGCGGCGACTAATCAGAAGTGGCCTATCTCTTCCCATTTTTAGTCAGCTATCTATATAGCGGAACAATTGGATCGCTATGTCTTCAGGGTTATGTTTTACATTTATCTCTTACTTTGGGGGCGGCGTGTGGGAGCGACAGAGTTTGGCAAAGAAATTCTTCCACAGTTTGAGTTTAGAGTTTCTGAATGTTTGAGGTAACATTAAAATGTAAATCAGTGGAAATTATTGAAAGTTGCACTTTTTTTCTTTTGGGGGTGGAAGTTGGAGGCGGCGCCATATCAAAAGTAGCCTGTTCTTTCCCATTTTTAGTTAGCCATCCATATAGCGAGAGAATTAGATCGTTATGTCTTCAGGTTTATGTTTTTCATTCATCTCTCACTTTGAGGGCAGCGTGTGGGGGCGGCAGCATTCGGCAAAGTAACTGTTGCACAGTTTGAGTTGGGAGTTTCTAAATGTAAGGGAAATATGACAATCAGTGCAAATTGTGAAAGTTGCATTTTTTTTTGTTTGGAGGCGGCAGCTGGAGGCGGCGGCTAATTCAAAGTGACCTATCTTTTTCCAATTTCAGTCAGCTATCAATATAGTGAAAGAATTAGATCGCTATGTCTTCAGGTTCATGTTTTACATTTATCTCTCACTTTGGGGGCGGCGTATGGGAGCAGCAGAGTTTGGCAGAGAAATTCTTGCACAGTTTGAGTCAAGAGTTGTTAAATGTCCGAGGTAACATTATCAGCTAAATCAGTGAAAATTGTTGAAAGTTGCACTTTTTTTTGGGGGGCGGAAGCTGGAGGCGGCGCCATATCAAAAGCAGCCTTTCCCCAAAAAGGCAGCCCATCTTTTTCCATTTTTAGTCAGCTATTCATATAGCGAAAAACTTGAATCGCTATGTCTTCGGGTTCATGCTTTTCATTTATCTCTTACTTTGGGGGCGGCGTGTGGGAGCGGCAGCGTTCCGCTGAGCAAATGTTGCACAATTTGAGTTGGCAGTTCCTAAATGTTCAAGGGAACATCTCAATCAGTAACATTTATGAAAGTTGCACTTTTTATCGTTTGGGGGCGGAATCTGGGGGCGGCGACTAACGAAAAGTAGCCTATCCTCTCCCATTTTTAGTCAGCTATTTATATACCGAAAGAATCAGATCGCTATGTCTTCGGGTTCATGTTTTTCATTTTAAAGTGATTGGGGGCGGTTTTTCGCAGTTTTTTCATGTCGGCGGCGCATATTGAAGACGGAATGTTTCTTGGCTTACGTTTATAAGTGGCAACTATGTATTATTCAAAAAATGAGAAAACCAGAACATCAGGTCTGGTAGAAAGTGCAATATTATGTTATTTCAAGTTTATCGGGGGCGGTTTTCTCTATGTTGGCGGCGCAATATGGACATCCAATATAGCCTAGCCCTCCTTTGGGAGTGGCAGCTATGTAACAGTGAAAAAATTAGAAAGCTAGGTCGTCTAGTTTGGGAGGAGTTCGAGGAACGGACGGACGGACAAAGCGGTTGCAATAGCGATTTTCATCGAGATGGAAAATGCGCTAAAAACCAATTTTGAAAAATCTAAACCGATTCGCGAGTTTTGATTAGAGGCTTCATTTTTGAGATATCTGGGTTTGGAACTTTGTAAAACATCTCTAATCGCCACTTTCAAAGGTCTAAAAATTAAAATCCAAGAAAACTCATGATTCCTCAACTGAAATAAGTTTTCTGGGTGTTTTTAAGATTACAAAGCCATAATTTTTTTTGCTGAGAAATGAGGAGTTTTCAGGAAAAAATAATTTGGGCTCTTGAAAGTGTCGATTTTGAGATGTTTTCCAAAGTTTCAAACCCCAGATATCTCGAAAATAAAGGCTTCAATCAAAGGATCCCATTTCTTATAGAAAATGGCCGTCCGTCCGTCCATCCGTTCCTCGAACTCCTCGCAAACTAGACGCCCTAGCTTTCTGATTTTCTCGCTGTTACATAGCTGCCACCCTCAAAGCGTGGCTAGGCTATGTTGAATGTCTATATCGCGCCGCCAAAATAAAGAAAACCGCCCCCGATCAATTTGAAATAACTCGATGTTGCAATTTCTCCCAGACCTAGTGCTCTGGCGTTCTCATTTTATGAATAATACATAGTTGCCACTTATAAACGTAAACCCGGAAACATTCTATCTTTGATATGCGCCGCCGGCATGAAAAAATTGCTAAAAACCGCCCCCAATCACTTTAAAATGAAAAACATAAACCCGAAGACATAGCGACCTGATTCTTTCGCTATATGAATAGCTGACTAAAAATGGGAAAGGATAGGCTACTATTGATTAGTCGCCGCCCCCAGATTCTGCCCCTAAACGACAAAAAGGGCAACTTTCACAATTGTTACTGATTGAGATGTTTTCTCAAACATTTAGAAACTGCCAACTCAAACTGTGCAACATTTGCTTAGCCGAACGCTGCCGCTCCCACACGCCGCGCCGCCCTCAAAGTAAAAGATAAATCTCGAGATAAATGAAAAACATAAACCCGAGGACATAGCGATCTAAGTCTTATATGGATAGCTGAATAAAGATGGTAAAGGATAGGCCACTTTTGATATGGCGCCGCCCCCAGCTTCTTCTCCCAAAAGAAAAAAGTGCAACTCTTAACAATTTTCACTGATTTGGATGCCAATGTTACCTCAAACATTTAGAAACTTTCAACTAAAACTGTGCAACAGTTACTTTACCGAATGCTGCCCTCAAGAGGAAGTCGCATGCCAAATTTGAACTCTTCATTTTCAAAAAAAAGATACCAAAATTTCTCGTAGACATGAAAACGTGAATTAGTAGAAATCACTTTTAGTACCTTTTTTTTTTAAAAAAAGTTCAAATTTGGCATGCGACTTCCTCGTAGAAAGATGCATTGTCGATGTTATCTGGTGTTTGAATTTTCAAAAATTAAAATTAATTTTCAATTTTTTTTGGAAATTTTCAAAATTTGATAGCAATGCCCGTACATTTTCTTTTTGGAAGAGTTTCTACTTGACAAAAAAAATTAAATGAAACCGATTCCCGTCAACAACTTTTTTAGTCGCATCAGAAAGAAAATGCTCTACTGAGAGACTCGTGCACGTGAAGGCATACTCACTTATTGTTTATATACCGGGTGATCATTTGAAAACTATCCACCTGCAATAACTCCCGATTCCTAGTGAATATTTTTTCGAGCAAAAACAGGTCGATTTTTATATCGAGAGGGACAACCAAACCATATATTGGCGAATTTCTATATTCACCCCCCTCGCCCCCACTTACCCCAACTTTGAAATTTCAAATGACACTACCTACCTTGCGATACATCAAATTGAAGGAAATTAAATTTTCTTTCTGAAAAAGATATTTTAAATTTTTTTAACCCCACCCCCTTTTCCCTGAAAATTCTTTGACTGTCCCATTTTATATTCTGGACCCCTAATTTTTTCTCAATTTAGTCGGCGTCATCCTAGATAGCATCGAAGAAGAAAATTTTTGGTGGAAAAAGTGCTACCCAAATTCCCCCCTTTGCTCTCCCCCACCTCAACTCCCAAATTTAACAAAACACCACCTACTTTGTGATTCATCAAATTGAAGGGAATTGAATTCTCTTTCCGAAAATAATTTTTTCGAAATTTTCTACCCCTCCCCCAATAAATTGGCCATTTGGAGTATTCTAGGGGGGAGATGGGGGGCTTTAAAAATTGTGAAAAAATCTTTTTCAGGAAGAGAATTCAATTTCCTTCAATTTGATGTATTTTATAGTAGGTATTGACATTTTAAATTTTTGAGGTCAGGTGGGGGGAGCGAATGGGTAAATTTGGGTGGCACTTTTTTTATAGAAAATTTTCTCTTTCGATGCTGTGCAGGATGACGTTTACTGTATTGAAGGGAAATGGAGGTCAAGAATATTAACTTGGACACTCAGAGAATTTTAGGAAGAACAGGGGGTGAGGTTGAAAAATTTTAAAATATTTTTTTTAGAAAGAGAATTTCATTCTCTTCAATTTGACGTATCGCAAGGTAGGCAGTGTCATGTGAAATTTCAAAGTTGGGGTGAGTGGGGGCGAGGGGGCTTGAGATATAAATTCTCCAATGTATGTTTTAGATGTCCCCCTCGATATAAAAATTGACCTGTTTTTGCTCAAAGACATTTGCACTAGGAATCGGGAGATATTGCAGGTGGATAGTTTTCAAATGATCACCCGGTATGTCGTTGCTCATGAGACACTAATCCAGACAGACAGCATTTTAATGCTTAATATGAATCATGTTTTTGATTTGAATCAAATACCGTGAACCCCAAATTTGTATAATGGACATTGACATAGTTCACGGGTAGTAGTTCAGAATAGTATATATTATATACCAAGGTTGAGAAAGTAACATTATTATAGGCGCCGAGCCGAAGCTGTAATGGTTTTATTATGCTGGCCTTACATTGAGCATCAAATGCTGCAGCTTTCTTTGCAGCAGAGTTCTGATTGGAACTGACGCCTGTTATTGCTGTCAGTGACCAACATTTGACCAATGAGAGCTCGGCAGCAAAAGAAGCTGCAGCATTTGATGCTCAATGTAAGGCCACCATTAACCATGGTTTACATAGGATTTTTTCTACTAGAAAATCGACATCGCGAATTAGGAACGGGTTAATAATGACGTTCTCCATGACTAGTAGTGAACAAAGTATTTACTACTGGTCTTCTTGTGTCTTCTGAAGTTCCGAAGACTTGTTGAAATTATGCATGATACAGTTAAGAGAGTTGAGTCATTGTAGTACAAAATAATCTGCAAGATCACTTATCTATGACGTCTATCAAGTACCTATAGAACTTTGAGGCTAAGTTATTCTGGTGTTGAAAAAGTCATTTTTTAATGGCGTTTAAAAAATCGTGAAATCCATTTTTACACTCATGAAAGAAAATCAGTTCTTCACAAACGAGACTATATTTCACACTAATGAAATCCAGTTGTGCATTCATGAAATCAAAATTCACTTAAATGAAATCCAATTTCATCTTCATGAATCCAATTTCATATTCGTGAAATCCAATTTCGTCCTCATAAAATCCAATTTCTCACTGATGAAATTGCGCCAACGCTTGCGCCAAATTTTGGCGTCAAATACAAAATTTGCGAACAAATGCTACAAAATCGAAAGAAAAACCGCCATAAAGTTGAAAAATACGCCCCGCAGCGAACAGGGTAATAGGCTTAGAGGTTAATACACACTTGTGATTACTTATTTTTCATCAAAAAGTCTGCATTGTTCATTAAATTATAAATAACTGCGTTTTACATTGATCGGATGTGCGTACGCAACCCATAATGCAACCCCCACCAACTCTATTTTCAGTTTGACAAGCAACGGCCGTGACTTTCCGCTGCTGTCTGCTGTCAACGTCAACTATTTATTCGCCATTTTGAAGTTCGCTCCGAGTGTCGTACGTTTGTGAACAAGTGGGCCGCTATTCTTGAATCGTGTGAGAAAAGTCCCTGGGAGTAAAATACATTCCGCAGTACACTGATGTAGCGAGTGTTGCCTAAAATCGTGGTTTTTAGGCAACTTTCGCTAGTCAAACTGAAAATAGAGTTGTTGGGGGTTGCATTATGGGTTGCGTACGCACATCCGATCAATGTAAAACGCAGTTATTTATAATCTAATGAACAATGCGGACCTTTTGATGAAAAATGAGTAATCACTAGTGTGTATTAACCTCTAGCCTATTACCCTGTTCGCTGCGGCGCGTATTTTTCACCTCTATGGCGGTTTTTCACGCCATTTTTTAGCATTTGTTCGCAAATTTTGTATTTGACGCCATTACTTCAGAAAACGAGTATGCGCGCTGATGGCGCGCTGGATAATGAAAGGTACTATTTAGAGAAGAAACATCTCTGTCCATCTGGTTTTATAGGATTTGGCTCTAATGTACAGGGTGATCACCAAACATTTTAAAATTTTGGAGCTCTGGCTCTAGATACTATTCAGGGTGTCAAAAATTATTTTTAACAAAAAATGTCAAATATTTTCATTTAGAAAAATTAAGTTACCTATGACCTTCCAAAAAACCTGAGTGCGTGACCATAGTCACCCTCGGAGGAAGTGAAACTTCTATAGATATGAAACAATCAGCAAACAACGTTCGAAGAGGTGTTCTTTTCGTACTCCCGCTCTGCTCCCTCACGGTTTGTATCATCTTGTTTTTCTTATTATCAATCATTATTATTATTATTATCAGTCACTCAAAGGGCAGAGTACTTTCGACATGATTTTTTCACGATTAGACTTCTTTTATTTCTTTTCTCGCTGCGCTCGGCAGTGGAGAGCCCCACCAAATGCGGGAATGAAAAGAATCCTTCGAAATTCAACTTAATTATTATACAGGGTGTTTCATGACTTATACGACATAGCTCAAGGATAGATCCAGTTTTTTGAGGCGGATCCGGATCTGGCTTCGAAATTTTTCTAAGATCCTGCGTTTCAAAGTTACAGGGTGATTTATGTATTTTGGTCAAAACTTTCATAGGTCATAACTTTGGAGCAAATGGATGGAATCGAATGAAATTTGACAGGAAATGTCTCTTACCACGAACAATCACAATGACCAACAAGGCATGAAGAAATTCAGGGCCGGACTAAAAAAAATGGCCCCCATCAATTCTTGGGGCAAAAAAGCCATTTTCGCATCGGATTCCTAAAAACATGCCATTGTATTTGAAAAGTTGAGAAAAAATGCTACAGAATCAGCTATCCAATACGAACGGCACACCTCAGTAGGGTAAGTAAAAAAAAATAAAATAAAAAAATTGAAAATTTTGATAGCGATATTTCCTGAATGGTTTGAGATAATTCATCGCAATTACTACTTTTCAAACAGGAAACGAGCAACATTTGAAAAAAAAATCAAAACTTCTAACAATAGGTGATGAATACATTACATGTTATTAACAAATGATTTTCAAAATACCCTCCCCCAACTTCGACGCATTTTCCACATCTCGTCACTAAATGTCTAGTGGCTTTTCTAATGGTTGGTGTATTGTTTCACGTTTCACTGCAATGATCTTTTCTCTACAATCCTTCCTGGTATTCATTTCCGTCTTGTAGACCTCTAAATCATTCATGCGGCCCCATACATAGTAATCTAGGACTGTGAGATCAGGAGATCTGGGAGCCAGGAATGAGGACCCCCGCGACCAATCCAGCGATGGGGGTATTCTGCATCCAAGTATTCTTTGGCGTTTGATGGAAAATTAAGACAGTACTCCAATTGCATTCTGATGTAGAATTGTTCTTCTTCCTAATCATAAATCTCCATAATTATGTGCCGTTTCGGGGCCTGTTCAAATTGCCATATTTTGGGAAGTAGAGCAGCTGCAGACACCGGCACCTCTCTAATTGAAGCTTAGATTTAGGGCTTATTTCCACAAAAAAGAAGAATTGTATTGGTTGAACGGTTTCTGAGAAAATCACGCCGAGATGTTTTAGCTGGGATGCACTGTCTTGGGTATTAACCCATTAAGACCGAGAATAAAAATTTTGATAAAAATGGGGTTTTTTCACCAAAACATGTCAATACTATTACATTATACAAGGAAAATAAGTATTTCCCATGTTTTTTATCAAAAAAAACTGCCCAAATGACATGGCTCTATATGGAGCCACTAGGCGCTACCCGGGTAGTTTCACAATGATGCGTGATCCATGCAAAAAATAGATAAAAATGTATCAAATTGTGAAGTATATCTGGTAATACATATCATTTCGTGAAAAAATGGTATAACAAATATTTAAGCCAAAAGGTCTTATCATAGACTCATCATATGAAAGATTTTATCTGGCACAAAATGTTCGAAGAACTTTTCTTTCAACATGTCTGCTATCGGTCGCAGGTTCTACATATTAGCGCGTTCATCCACAAGGTAGTTATTGGCAAAATATATAAAGCGAAAAATTTGAAAAAACCGGTCTCTTCTCATGGCACTAGATACTGGCTCGTTCTTCATATCTTTTGCGTTCTCCCAATAATTTCTTTTGGACGGCAAAATGTTATATCCATTTAGAATCAGTATGGCAAAGAAAGTCTTTAGTTCTTGAACGGTTACTGGCGGATCTGGAAAATTTTTGAATTGTGCCTAACTTGCCGTTTCATTTCTTATTTTTTCAAATAAATCATTTGAAACTAAATGATTGAAAATAATAATATTTATCCACAAGCGTTAAATAATACCCGTCACTTTTAGCACGTCGTTATGGGCGACGTGAAAAAATGATGATTCTGCGCATTCCTGTCATATTTTCAATAAATTCTGACATTTACCAAACATTTCAAAGACCATTGTAGATAAAATCCTGTACGATACACGCGTTAAAAGTGTCTTATTTTGTTCGCGGGGTTGCTCTACTCGCTAATGCTCGTTTCGCAAGCGTCCCCACTCACAAAATAATACCTGTCACTTTTAACACTCGTATCGTAAATAGCTTTCTACGCAGGTCAAATTTTTGTATTGTGAGTGATCTGGGCTTGAAAATGTACAACTGGAATCCGCTGAATTCCGAATCTGCTGAATCCGAAAATGAATAATTTCGGGATTTGATAATCACTACCAATTGTCTGCTAATATTTTCAAGCTCTTCAGCGACTTCTGCAGGTAACTGATCTTCCTCAGTACCTCAGTTATATCTTGAGTACCTTCTATACGCACATTATCCGATCCGTCAGAACAATTTCGGCATTTGCAGAAAGCTGTTTCCCGCTCAAATTATCAACAAGTCCAGGTCCTTCTTCATCTGCTAAATCCTCGTCCGTCAAAACATGACTTTCTGGAGGCTCTATGGATACATCCAACACTTCTCTATTATGATCATCATCGTCGTCGGCAACACAAGTTATACCGATAACAGCCTAGTGGCTCCATATGGGCTCAGCTATGTTTACGGTCATAAAACAAAAACATGAAAAGCACTTTGCATCCACAAAACATTTCATAGGCTTGAATGATAATATAAGAATGCAAAAATTTATTTATAGAACAACTGTGACATGAATAACATCAATAATAATATTTATATCAAAGTGAAGTTCATCGTTTCCCGGCGAAAAATTCAACACGTATTTTCAGAGCGCTATCAAGGAAAACGTAACATCGATCAAGATGTTTTTTTTTGCGAGTGTATATCATCATTATCCATTCTAAACGGTGCAGGTACACTTTTTTGAAAAATAAAGGTTTTTACCGAAATATCAGTCATAATTTCTATCAAGAAATGGTGGCTCCATATGGGCTCGTTAGGCTCTAATGGGTTAAAGTAAAAAATGAAAAAGGACCTACCTTGTGACGTCCAGCGCCGTGAGATGAAGAAAGCGCTCTCTGTGCATGGTCCGCTGATGTCCAGCGCGTCACGGTAGGGTAGGTTGTGGGTTGAAAAATGGAGTGATACACAATAACAATAATGAGAAGTCCGAAATCGCCCTCGCATAACGCGGGTGGCGAAACGGAACCGAGGAGAAACGAAAAAAATGAAGAGAACCTTCAAAACTGAAACTGAAAAATTCCCACTTCTGGGCACACGAAAACCCTCATGCCACGGTACAAAAGAACTCTCAGCGGAGGTTTTCACTGAATTTGTGGTGCGGAGTGGTTGACGACACTTTAATTGGGCTACATTTCTTTGAGGAACGGCTGACGGGGGAAGGCTATCTAAACTTCCTCCAAAATGTTTTGCCTATTTTCAACAAAATGAGGCACCGCCTCATTTTTCATTAAACGTCAGAGAACACTTGTACGCAGAATACCCCCATGGCTGGATTGGTCGCGGGGGTCCCCATTCCTGGCTCTCAGATCTCCTGATCTCACAGTCCTAGATTACTATGTATGGGGCCGCATGGAAGATCTAGAGGTCTACAAGACGGAAATGAATACCAGGAAGGATTGTAGAGAAGAGATCATTGCAGCTGCTATAGTAGGTTCACTTGTACTGTGACTCTAGTTGGCGGGGCAAATTTTCTACTTTAGCATTGTAGGCTTGCCGCCTTTTCACCTGGTGTGAAACTGACTTCTCTGGAAGTGAAGTTATATTTCTTATCAAATTGATATTAAAATCTTGGAAAACTGACCTGGTCATAAGTGGACGTGCGACTAGGGGGACGCAGAGCTGTGTTACCGTCATGTAGACACCAAAAGAGCACGGGGCGGCCGCAAACTAAGTCATCTTGACGGCGGCCCATTCAGGGTCGACAAAAACTCGTCCCGGGAAGCCCCAAAACGAAAGCAAATTGCAAATTGAAGGTACTTACATCAATTTCGGTCCAATACACAACTTTGAGCGGCTGGGTTTTTTGAAATTTGGTTCAATTTACTTTTTACACGTAAATTCTTTTGCCAATGACAGACTGCACGGCGATCCTTGTATCGCCCATAATTCTTCAGGGTTTGACTTTTATTTTTGACTGGAAGAGGCGAAAGGGTTGATGATTGCATTGGGCCCCTTTTTTGGACGAAGGGCATTGTACAATCTTTAATTTGAAGCATCTAAAGTTGAACCGGCTTCAAGAGGTTAGGAATATTTTTCACAACTGTCAAATATCAAGGCTCTCTTGATTTATTTGTTCATTGGCGAAAATTAAAAACAAGTCGAAAAATTGTTACACTTTACCAATAAAATGAAAAAAAGCGTCAGACATCACGTCCCGCAAAAATGTTCCGGCTATCTGCAAAGGAAATACGCAAAAAATGTGTTTCAAAACTGGTCCGGCCAGAGCAGCCAACTGCAAAGTTTTGGGGATTTTCTATATTTCACATTTGGAAACTTAGAAACAAAATCTCACAGCCGACTAGAATCACGGTACAAGTGAACCTACTTTAATGAAACGCGGAACAATACACCAACCATTCGAAAAGCCACTAGACATTTAGTGACGAGATGTGGAAAATGCGTCGAAGTTGGGGGAGGGTATTTTGAAAACCATTTGTTAATAACATGTAATGTATTTATCACCTATTGTTAGGAGTTTTGATTTTTTTTAAATGTTGCTCGTTTCCTGTTTGAAAAGTAGTAATTGCGATGAATTATCTCAAATCATTCAGAAAATATCGCTATTAATATTTTCAATTTTTTTATTTTATTTTTTTTTACTTACCCTACTGAGGTGTGCCGTTCGTATTGGATAGCTGATTCTGTAGCATTTTTTCTCAACTTTCCAAATACAATGACATTTTTTTAGGAATCCGATGCGAAAATCGCTTTTTTGCCCCAAGAATTTATGGGGGCCATTTTTTTTAGTCCGGCCCTGGATTTTTTCATGCCTTGTTGATCATTGTGATTGTTCGTGGTAAGAGACATTTCCTGTCAAATTTCATTCGATTCCATTCATTTGCTCCAAAGTTATGACCTATCAAAGTTTTGACCAAAATACATAAATCACCCTGTAACTTTGAAACGCAGGATCTTAGAAAAATTTCGAAGCCAGATCCGGATCCGCCTCAAAAAACTGGATCTATCCTTGAGCTATGTCGTATAAGTCATGAAACACCCTGTATTACCGCCCCTATGACTTGCCGCCTGCCGTACTCGAATGCGCGCCGAAACGCACTGCACGCCTGCTAGGCCCGGCCCTGAATATACCTCCCTATCCCTATAATAAATCACATCCGCTCGAATCTATTCAAGCCAAGTCGAGAGCCATTCTTGTCGGGCCAACAGTACGACAACACGAAGAGCAGTCCAGTGTCGGCGATTAGTAAAAAATAGAACCGAACGTGGCGAACGCTGCAACAGCTTATTCTTTCATTTCCTGGGACGACGCTGGTCACCCCAAGGTCAGACAAGACAACGTTACAGCTCATCGTTACAACCACTGATGCTATCGAGCAATTTCACTCCCATGTGTGGTTCTGCGTTAGTGGTGTGTTGTGATCTAGGCGCGAGAATAGAAGTTTCACTTCAATAACCGAAATTCGAAAATGTTTTTTCTTTCACCCAGTACATAACGGGCAAATCGTATAAAACCAGATGGATAGATTTGTTTCTTGTCTCAATGGAATGCCGAATTTGAAAGTCATAACTTGAAAACTAAGCTCAGAGGTTTTTTTTTTAGCAAACACATGCATTCAATGAAATTTTCAAAAAATGATTTTCCTCTGGGCAACGTCGCACCAAAACTTCAAAAATTTTATACTGCCGCATAAACCTATTTTAAAGGCTTATATGAATATGTCTTGTGATAAAATATAGGGTGTTCAATTTGAAAAAAAGAAGTTGACATGTACTTGACTTATGCATGCATGCATGCATTATGATCAATCTCTAATCAAAACTGGCGTTCAAGAACGATCCAAGCAGCAACATTCTGAAAGCCAGCCGACTTCCTAGCGGAGCCGTATGAATAATTTCGCTCCCAACTGTACATGCAAACTTTCAGCCCATGAAATAGGCAGAATGGATTCGGTAAAATTTCAGTGAAATAACCATTTCAATAGCTTGTTTATAATTAATTACAAAGTATCAATTCCTACGAAAATTATTACTTCTATTACAAAAATAAACACAACATTTCAATTTGGGACTTTGGGACCTATTTTGTTGGTTTTTATTTTTAGCGCATTTTCCATCTTGATGAAAATCGCTATTGCAACCGCTTTGTCCGTCCGTCCGTCCGTCCGTCCGTTCCTCGAACTCCTCCCAAACTAGACGACCTAGCTTTCTAATTTTTTCGCTGTTACTAAGCTGCCACTCCCAAAGGAGGGCTAGGCTATATTGGATGTCAATATTGCGCCGCCAACATAGAGAAAACCGCCCCCGATAAACTTGAAATAACATAATATTGCACTTTCTACCAGACCTGATGCTCTGGTGTTCTCATTTTTTGAATAATACATAGTTGCCTCTTATAAACGTAAGCCAAGAAACATTCCGTCTTCAATATGCGCCGCCGACATGAAAAAACTGCTAAAAACCGCCCCCAATCACTTTAAAATGAAAAACATAAACCCGAAGACATATCGATCTGATTCTTTCGGTATATAAATAGCTGACTAAAGATGGGAAAGGATAGGCTACCTTTGGTTAGTCGCCGCCCCCAGATTCCGCCCCCAAACGATAAAAAGTGCAACTTCCACAAATATTACTGATTGAGATGTTCCCTTGAACATTTAGGAATTGCCAACTCAAATTGTGCAACATTTGCTCAGCCGAACGCTGCCGCTCCCACACGCCGCCCCCAAAGTAAGAGATGAATGAAAAACATGAACCCGAAGACATAGCGATCTAAGTTTTTAGCTATATGGATAGCTGACTAAAAATGGAAAAGGATAGGCTACTTTTGATATGGCGCCGCCTCCAGCTTCCGCCCCCAAAAGAAAAAAAGTGCAACTTTCAACAATTTTCACTGATTTAGCTGATAATGTTACCTCGAACATTCAGAAACTCTTGACTCAAACTGTGCAAGAATTTCTTTGCCAAACTTTGCCGCTCCCACACGCCGCCCCCAAAGTGAGAGATAAATGTAAAACATGAACCTGAAGACATAGCGATCTAATTCTTTCACTATATTGATAACTGACTGAAATTGGAAAAAGATAGGCCACTTTCAATTAGCCGCCGCCTCCAGCTGCCGCCTCCAAACAAAAAAAATGCATTTTTCACAATTTTCACTGATTATCATATTTCTCTTACATTTAGAAACTCCCAACTCAAACTGTGCAACAGTTACTTTGCCGAATGCTGCCGCCCCCACACGCTGCCCTCAAAGTAAGAGATAAATGGAAAACATAAACCCGAAGACATAGCGATCTAATTCTTCCGCTATATGGATAGCCGACTAAAAATGGGAAAGAATAGACTACTGTTGATTAGTCGCCGCTCCCAGCTCCCGCCCTCGAACAAAAAAATATATTGATGAGTGAAAGAATTTTCATTCAAATCTATTTCATTGGCAAGTACCCCATTCTGATAACAAAATATCACAATGAGTTTCGAATTAAGAAAGTGGGCAAGGAATGGTGTTTCTCCTTCAACCTTTCTTTACGTTCACAATATGCCTCTTCAAGAAAATGCGCTACTGAGACTCACGCACGTGAAGGCATACTCACTTGTTTCTTATTTTGTTGTGATAGGATAGCTACCTACTATCAGTGTAATTCTTGTCGTGATTTTTGTTTCAGTTTATCAAAAAGTGTGTCCAAACAAGCGTCCAAAATACATCATTACCACTTACACGCAGCAGTTTTCGACATTGATGGTGAGTACATCGTAAACGTGTAAATACCTACATCGAAACTTGAAGTAATAATTCCTAAACTTGTTCCTGATGTCTAGCTTTTAGCTTTGTAGTATATTTTTCATTATCTCACATTGCAAATGAAATAGCGGGTTCCTGAAAAAAGAGATAGAGAAATGGGCACGATGGTTTTCCGCGCAGTGTGCCTATACGAACTAGAGAGAGACGCTTAGTTCAGGAAGCTGAATTTCAGGTAGAGAAGAGAGTAGAATAACCGGCGCGACGGTTCTTGGCGCAGTGTGCCACTGCCATCACTGATTAGAAAGAGACGATTAATTTAGGTACCATAGTATAGGTACCAAACCTGTACTATGGTAATCGAAATTTAAAAAAAAAACGATTTTTCTCTATTTTATGGTAAGGAAATTATTACATGATCTGTTGGTATTTGTTTTTTTTTTCAAGTGCTACGTGCGACATTATTTTCAATAACAAATGAACACCCTGAATAACCCTAAGATCCAGAGCTGATGCTTACTGTACAGGGGGTTATGAATCCGGAAATTTCGTCAGTCGATGAAGCATAGAACAAGAAAGGAATTTTCTTCATCAGAAAACATATTTGAAAAATTTGTGGTAAGGGATAAAGCCCTTCAAAGTTGAAATTGAAAAAAAAAACTTTTTCCGACACAACTTATGAACCGCTAGGCAAATTTTGCCCGAATTTCACATATGTAGTAGTAGTTTTCCAATACCTATAATTCGATGATATAACTTCTGTCAAAATAAGTCAGCGGCGTAGACACGGGGGGGGGGGAGAGGTTGCCTCCTTTTTCCTATCCGATTTTTCACGTCACTGCTTGTTTTGGAGTTTTTCAAATACATTTTAGATTACACGTTTCACTTAGAAGAAAAAGTACTTCTACAAATTTCTGGCAGGAGGCACGATTTTCGAGATATTTGGGTTTGAAACTTTGAGAAACATCTCGAAAACATCACATTCGAAATTTAGATTTTCTTTCTCGGAAACTTGCTATTCCTCAGCCACATTGTAGTTATGTAGTTTATTAACTTGAAACACCCAGGAAAAAACCTATTTCAATTAAGAAAGCATGAGTTTTCTTGGATTTTAATTTTTAGGCCATGGGAAGTGGTGTTTCCACTCGTTTCGAGATGTTTTTCAAAGTTTCAAACCCAAATAAACTACGCAACGAAATTAATGTCGTGCTCCAAAATTTCACCCTTTTTCAAAACGAGAAAACTCCCGACTGGTTCAAACAATTTCAATTCTGTTGGAATCATTTGAGAGCTTGATCCTCTAGGTATAGATTCGTATCAATAGGGTGATTGCATGAAATGCGTTCACCTGATCACCGACAGGCAGCGCAAGGATCGAGAGTTATGTTTTGACGTTTGTTAGCGAATTGCATTGGGGCACATAACAGGTGTAAGGTGTGAGGCATTGTTAGAATGATTAGAAATCACAAACTCGATCTCGTAAACGCCGAATAAACCAGTATGTGAACAAAACACGTAAAAATGATGGTATTTAATTACTATTTATTGAAGTTAGCAGGTTAGTCCGGTTGACGTTGACTCCAACATGGATGAAACACTCCGACATGGATGAAACTTGACAGATGACAATGACACTATTGACATTTTGCCATAAACTCCCTCTACATGCAATCACCCTATTCAGGCTACAGGGTGTTGAAGAAAGTAGTGCAACATTTTTGAAAGTTTTACACTCCAATCGATACCACCCTGCAAGTAAAATGGATCGAAAGATAAATCAAAAACCGTTTCGAAATATGAACTTGAGCTACAAGCCTTTGATGTTAAAATAAAATAAAAGTTTTGCTTCAAATCAAATGGGAGTATGTAAAATTTTTAGAAATGTTGCACTACTTTCTTCAACACCCTGTAGAAATTCAAGTTGACATCTATCGACTTTCGAATTGATACGATTCTATACCTAGAGGATCAAGCTCTCAAATGCTTGAACAAAATTGAAATCGAAGTCTAAGAAATTAACAGAAATGCAAAATAACCAGTGGCTTAGAAACAAGATTGGAAAAAGGGGGCAACCCCCCAGCATCTACACCACTGGCAAAATCGGTTTTTTATACCAACTTTGAAGGGATGTATCTCCCGTTTTTATCAATTTTTCAAGTAATTATGTTTTCTGGAGAAAGTCGCCTTCTTTTCCGATGCTTTGGCGACTGGCAAAGTTTCCGAGTTTAAAATCCGCTCACACACTCTGTATCTTCTTGGATTTGTTTATTTCGTGCATCAAGTGATTGGAGTTCCAAGTGCATGACAAAACCCAACAAAATCTCATTTTCTCTATAACAGTACATATTTCAGAGTCTAGGCATTAAGGTCAATTAATTGCCTATTAGTATCTACATATAGTTGGAAATTTCGTTAATTCTGCCAGAGGTGTTTACTCAGAAATAAATTCAACTTATGAATACCTAATAAGTAGGATCGAATGCTCACTAAGTATATATACTACCTAACAAAACAGATAGAATGTTGTTCTTGTCCGCTTATCCAACGCCAAAGGAGTTTTTTTTTGTGAAATACAATATTACATTCGGAAAAATCTCGCCAAAGAATCGAACCTGGAACCACGGGTGCACAACCGTCCGTGTGACTCTGAGCCATGGGGCTGGCACAAAACGTTATTATGGTGTCACCAGAAAGGATCCAGTAGCCAGCAGGGCGCTACATACAATGACGCTACTTTGACACCATAAAGTTTTATTATAGACTTTCTCATACAGAGGCGGTTCCCTTTGCTCGCAGCTCGTGCGCAGGTCTTCCTATAGACCAGTTCGAGAAATATTCGCGCGTTTGTAGCCAAGTGGGGATGCGACCAGGCATCACGCTGGCCCATTCAAGTTACCCTGCGCCTCGAGTCCTTAGGTGTATGAGAAACCTTTAGGTAGGACATCCAAAGTGAACTTACTGTACCCGTATGCAGATGAGCAGATAGTAGTATACGAGGGTCGTCCCAAGTCAGTTGGCCAACCTAAAATTGAATGGTCAGAATTTATGGAATAGTCGAGGGAATAGTAGCTTTGAACAAGTCAATGATTCCGATGTTTATTTCTTGAATGTAAATAAATATTGATCATTGATGGAAAAGTGTGCTCTACTTACTGCGTTTATTTTTTGTAAGAATTTTTCTTATACAGGGTGAATTGTAAGTATCGTACATATTTGCTTATTTACATGATTTCTTTATACTTATTTGTCGATAGCACAAGCACATGGGCTGAAAGAACGACTCTGATTATTCTTGTAATTTTATTTTAGTTTTAGCTAGTCATTTCTAACAAGATCTGTGACTTTTATTTTTGTAATTTGTAATGATACGATTTCGGCGTGGGCCAATTTCACGGGCTTGCAATAAAGCAGAACAAAAAATCTTGGATAGGTATACACTGTGATTCATAAAACATGCTCACCCCCATTTTTCTTGAGAACCGTTTGAGGTATTGAGTCGCGGGAAAAACTGTTGAATTAACAATATGTATCTTTGTTTATTATTATTTTTCATATGCTAGCAGATTTTTCTCACAAAAACTTTCTGTACGGGGGCGCCTCAAAAATTTGTTAATTTTTTTTACACTGTACAATGTTGAGTGAGAGTGATACGTCATCTAAAAGGGCTTTAAAAGTTCAATGAAAATGTGCTAAAAGTTTCAAAATTTTTCAGCGGTTTTCATTTCATGATGAAAACAAAGACCTGGAAATACCTACACCTTTTTTTATTTCATTTCATTTATTTATAGTACCATCGAGAGACCTCGTTGAAGGTAGTTTATATCTCGACACTATAAAATGAGAATCTATGGGTATTTTTTCAAACTGCAAACGGCATTCAATAGAACTTATCAAAACGGTAAGTATGGTGTATAACTCAATATGAAATAGTTATTTAAAAATTTAGAGGCAATTCAATTTTACCCATTAAAATTTTGATTTCGGAAGATCTCAAAATGATAAAATAGCCATTGCATATTGAGTCAAACATCATACTGACATAGATTCTCATTTCAGACGTGAACACGTGTTTTCCGAGTTTTTTGTTTTCATCACTTGTGGCATATCACTTAATATTGTACAGTATAAAACAAATTACAAATGTTTGAGGCGCCCCCGTACAGAAAATGTTGGTGAAAAACCTCTGGTGGCATATGAAATCAGACCTTGATGATATTGTTGATTCAACAGTTTTCCCTGCGACTCCGATATCTCACACGGTTCTCGAGAAAAATGGGGGTGAGCATTAGGGTGGGCCGAAAAAATAAAAATTTGCCAAATCGAAAAATAATAGTGCGGAAAACTTGTATTTGAGCTTTATAAGTATTCCTATGAAAATTTGAAAAAAATTAATTCAGGTCTTGGGGTGCCACAAAGCACTTGAAATTTAAAAAAATTGAAATTCTTTGAATTTTTTTTTTAAATCCAAGCATTTTTGTCAATTTTTTTTTGCCGAAGGTTTGTATTGGGTCTTTGACATTGTGTGTACAATTTTTTGTTTCAATTAGTCAAGTTTCTGATTTTTACATGACATTTTCTGAAATGAATGGATTTTTTTCAACTACTAAAACTTTCTAATGTCCTGTAGAACCACAAATCTTGACTAATTGAAACAAAAAATTGTACACACAATGTCAAAGACCCAATACAAACCTTCGGCAAAAAAAATTGGAAAAAATGCTTGGATTTGAATAAAAAAAAATTCAAAGAATTTCAATTTTTTTAAATTTCAAGTGCTTTGTGGCACCCCAAGACCTAAATTAATTTTTTTCAAATTTTCATAGGAATACTTATAAAGCTCAAATACAAGTTTTCCGCACTATTATTTTTCGATTTGGCAAATTTTAATTTTTTCGGCCCACCCTAGTGAGCATGTTTTATGAGTGGGATATATGTATACAGGGTGTTTCGGTGACCTTGCATAATATTTCGGGAGGTGATTCCTCTTGAGAAAATAAGTCGAAAAGTAGGTGTAACATTTTTCCCTGAAATGCTTCCTAAGGGAGTTACAGCCCCTCAAAGGTACGAAGTTGAACAAAGTTTTTAATTATTTGCTGAAAAACTGTCAAAAGTAGGAACTTCAAATTTGGTATAGAGAAGTTTCTCAACAGTGCAAATGTACATGCAAAGTTCTGAACAAATCTAACCAGTGGCAGCGAAATTAGTGAGGATTGGGATTATGTTGGAAATTATTCATGACACGTCCTTGTTTTTTCACTTTTACTTCAGAACTATGCATCCTACGCATTCCACGTAAAAATGCAAGGGAAATAAAAGTTTTGGATTGAACCAATCTATCGATAACATCAAATTTAAAACTCTTACCTTTGACAGTTTTTGAGCAAATAATTGAAAACTTTGTTGCATTTTGTACTTTTGAGGAGCTGTAACTCCCTCAGGGAGCACTTGAGGAAAAAACTTTACTCCTACTTTTCGACTTATTATTTTGAGTGGAATCACCTCCCGAAGTATTATGCAAGGTCACTGAAACACCCTGTATAACCATTCAAGGCCTTCAAGAACCTTGGCTTGACATGGAAAATTCTATTTTGTTTTATGCCCTTGATTTTCGATGTTTAATGTCATCTTGATGTAAAGGAAATTTATGCCAAAACGTCTACCTGAACCAACCCTCAACTACACTGTGTTGCAAAATTGTCATTGTGGATACTGCGTCGTCCGTTTGCTTACTGACCTGCTGCTACCCAAGCTGAACGAAAAAAGAGAGTTAATCTGCTCATTCTTAGGATAAAGATCAACGTGAATTTTTTATTTGATAGGTCAGTTATCTGGTACAGTGACAGCTGAAAAGATTGCACAATTCTACAAAATCAAAGAGCTGATTTTCATTGTTCGACGATGCATTGACAATGAAAATGGTGCAATGTTTTCAGCCGTTACTGTACACTTACTTTGGGTGTCAACCGATCGAGACCCCTTGCTCTAGCCCATCCGGCGCAAGTGATATTGCATCTATCTGGTCTTAACACTTGAATTGTCATAGGTGACTGCGTTTTTCAGCGCATTTTCGTAAAAAAATGACGCTTATATGGCCGGTTTGTCCGTCTGTCTGTCTGTCTGTCTGTCTGTCTGTCCCTCTGTCTGTCCCTCTGTCTGTCTGTCTGTCTGTCTGTCCGTCTGTCCGTGTAGAAATTAAAGAAGTTGTACTCCTCCTCGGGGAATAAATGAAGCTAGAGCCTTGAAACTTTTTCTGATGGATAGCTGATCTCTCCAAGGGTGGCCAATGAGCTTTTTTTTCATCCATACATAGTAACCATTGAAGCTCGTTCATGCTTTGAAGGGATTGTACTGCCACAGACTGCTTAGTCAGGACATTACTAAAAAGTGACTTATTATTAAGTATAATTTACAGACTACAGAGTGAACTTGTCTATCCCAAAAAACCAATGAAATCAACATGTTTCGGCCCACACCGTTACAGAAAAATAGACAACTATCAAAAATGGACGCGGTAATGCATATATGCTCTCTTACTCGACACTGTTGAAAATAAATACACCAAGAAAAATCTTCGTTCAACAATTATAAGTTTCCAGACTTGAACAATTTTTAGTCCGTCTGTCCGTCCGTCCGTCTTGTAGTTAAACTCCTCCTAAACGAAAAGTCGTAGCGGTTTGTTTTTGCACATTAATGCTAATTGTCTGCGGATGAGAATAGGCACAAAAATTTTTGGTTTGACCGTGCGATTGCGGGTCATGTTGTTTTCATTTATTATTGACTACTCGTGTTTTCATAAAGATTGATAATTTCTTATGGTACTTTTGGGACAATCTGTTTACAGGTAGCAGTGAACATCAGTCTACTCATCTGCACTCCGAAAATGCGCTCATGAGACTCATAGGCCATCCACAATGATGTTAATGTTAACGTAATGTTATCCGGCAATGGTAATGCTAGCATCCAAAGCAATGAGTTTCAAATGGTGACGTTCACAATCATGTTAGTGGCAATGGTAAGCATTACCCATTGAAACTCGTTGCTTTGAAATGCTAACATTACCATTGCCGATAACATTACGTTAACATTAACATCATTGTGGACGGGCTATCACCCCCGTGAGGACTTTGCTACTTCTTACGTGGTCCAACCAACCTGGGACGGGGCTTTGTATTGTAAGTAAGTAGGTACCCATATTCTATATTATTCACGTGAACTTTTTTAAATGGAAAAATGTGAAGGTTTTAGATAGGTATACATAAATACAGGGTGCTTAAAAAATCGCAACTTTCCTCAACGGTACGGTATATGGAATCTTCCGCAATGCCCACAAAAAATAATAAAAAGCTTCCTGTAGTTATTTTTGAAGTTATAAAGGATCATAAAGTTGTGGTCCCTCGAACCCCTCTACTTATAGTTTTGTTATTTCAAAAGATTTTAGTAAACTGTTGGTGACAGAATTACGAGAACAAAATATCAGCCACTAGTTGTGTACTAGATTTTCATTTACTATACAGGGTGAGTCAAGAAGTGGAAAAGTTCAATTTCTCTTCAAAACTCTCAACAAAATTCCTAGCCAAAAAAACCGTGTGTTCACCTGCTTTATATCGGTTGAAGGACCAACCGAATGGTTTAAATGCATTTTTGAAGAAAACAAATTTTCGAAGTTTATGATTCACCTCACCCTGCATAGTACATTGAAATTCCAGTATACACGTTCACTGCGATTATGATATTTCTTTTTTCATGATTCTGTCACAAACAGTTTTCTAGAATCTTTTAAAATGAGTCAAAGAACGAAACTAAAAAGGCTTCACTATGACTTTTCTTAACTTCGAAAATAAAAATCGAGAATTTTGTCATATTTTTTGTGAGCTTCATAAACGATTCCTTGCACCATTTAACGCTTGTACCGTACTGGTGAGGAAAGTCGCGAATTTTTAAGCACCCTGTAGATAGGTGCCAATAAGGTTTGTTTGTCACCAAAGAGATGCACGTAAACATATTTGATTTGCACAGACCCAAATAATGATCTATGTATTTACTATCAAGATAATATCTATATTACCTGCAGCTTGATTTGCGCCATTACCGTGGTGATTTTTATATACCTGCTTATCTATTTAGGCCAGGCGTATCTTTAGCTCGAAATCGAGTCCTACGGCTTTGTGCCGCTCACATGTCTGCAATGGTAGCAAAACCCAAGATGCTGAGCAATGGAAAGAACTACTCTTGTGCCTCATCTAGTCATTGATGGTAACTCATTAGTCAGCATGTAGCGTTGATCATTATCTTATACAATAGAATAGAATGAATTTTATTTTCATAAAAAAGCTCTACCATTGTAAAACATAGAATAAATTAAAACACGCACCAGTTATCTAAGATCATTGTAGAGAGGCAATTAAAAAAAATGTTGCTTAGCCGTTAGGTGACGGTATATACCCTGTCGTCTTAAAATATGCATGCGATCACTTAACAATAACATTAGGGACGCCTTCATCAAAAGTGAAAACCATCCGTCAGTTCTAGCATTAGGTTCATCTGTAATTTTTTGAGAAGATCTATATATCAACGAACACAATCACAACAATTCTTTATTGCAAATTATGATAAAATACATTGGAAACCGTTAGGTAGGTATACAAATTCGGTCAAATTCCATATAGATACCTAAAATAGGAGAAAAGATGTAGAGGCATGTCGTAGAAAAATTCCCTTTGGAGTTGATTATCACCCGAAAGCCTTTTCAAATGCACGGCTTTCTGAGCAACAATCAAAATCAAAACGAATCGCTAAATTTATATCGCCTATGCCATCATTGAAATCTTCTGGAAATGAATAAGCATACTCTTTGTCTTAAGAATAATGATTATGAAAGTCGAAACGGAAACTCTAGTTTACCACAATTATACGTCTATTGATGACGTGCCAAAATCTTGAATAATTCACGTGCCAGAGTTTATACATTTATAATGACCAGACCGTTATCACCTGTCCTCCCATTGTGAAACGATTCGCGATGTTAAATTCAACATGTCAGCGATCAATTATAAATCAGATCTAATGCACCTGCCAGTCATACTGTTTCAGTGATACAACACCCCGTCTCGTTTGAAAAAAAAACTTCATCAGGAATAAACTCTGAAATGCTTTGTATAATCACAATAGTTATTGATACGTAAACGTAACGTAGATACGAAGTTAACCTAACCTCAACGCGACTGTTGGTGGATCACTGTAGGTGTGCACGAGACTTTAGCACTGAATAATGGTATCACTATTGTTTTATTAGATGAAGGAAGAGTTATTAGGTGTTAACTGTTCGATGATCGTTCGAGAACTTGTCCGGTCATCGGTTCTCAACGCCAGAGGTAGAGGTGATAATTGCCCTTTCAGCGCTGGTCCTGGTATTGTGCGCCGAAAGGGCGGTAGTCTGGCTTTTGACTGGCCGCTTCCCCTAGTTAAAGTCCTGGAAGCTCCTCCTTCTGACACCTACACCAAAATGGAGACCGCTTTGGCTATCAAATTAAATATTAATTAGAGAATCACACCCGTATCAAAATATTTACCCTTCCGTTACCTCCGATCATTTTTAATTTGCCGCGCTCCTTCCCATCAAAGCGCCTGACAGCGCATTGCACCGACTATTCCTGGATATCTGCATTACATCAACTGCATTATTCAATTTGGCCGGCTCCTGGAAAACGAGCTATTTTCAGTTCAAAAATTCAATTCACTAAGCGAATAGGACACTGCATGAGAAATTAGATTTCAAGTTGGTATGATGGATGATGGATGATTAGTTCTTCTACCCTAGAACCATGACTTGTAGGTCCTACCTAAAATAATAGTCGTATAGGTACCTTTACCTACCTATCTCAGATCTGCCGGAATTCTTTCAAGCATTTGTTGCTTGTTTTTCACTTCGTTTAGCATTCACATGTTTTGCCGAAGTATTTACCTACTGTTCAGGTACCTATATCTAGTCGTATCTATACTTTCGAGCTGACTCGTCAAACGCATACCTATCATCTACGCATACGCATCCACCAAAAAGTGTCTAGCAAAGAAGAGTGAAAAGTACCTTCGTTGAAGAAGGTTTAGAACTCGTTTCCTATTCCAGACCATGGATCATGGATTGGATTAATGGGTTTCACAATACCTGGTATGGAACCTCTGAAGTGAGGCCTAAGTATCGTATTAGTACCTACGTATATATTGAAGCTATAAAACAAAGTGCACATAGTAGCTTCCAGTTACCTACATCTACTATATAGGTCGCGAGAACATAACGTCACTTTGGCACCCGCTATGGCAACGTTGCAAGTATGCCTGGCGTGGCAACAGCGCCATGCGCATTCTTTTCGACGTTGAATTGACATGAGACGCTCGCGCCAGCGCATGACAGGGTGCCAAGGTACCTCTGTAGAGATTCGTTTGTTTTAAACATTACTCAGACAAATCTTAAGTTTAGCACAGAATTATTTTTTTGGTAAAGCGGCAGTTGTTGAAAAGATTGTCTATATAATTTATTACAACTAAAGAAAACTGTATCAACAAGTACTTAGTGAAAATAACATTATACCCATCTTTAAGACGCCATTTTTGTTCCCGCGACCTATACAATTCACTTTCATGAATGTTGCAGTAGTGCCTAAAGCTTTGGTAGGTACTATACCTCTGTCAGTGTGATGTCAAAATCATAGACATCTCGAGCGGCCTCAAAAATTGACATCTGTGTGGAAAATAATGCGTTTGGTAAGTCAAAACTAAATCAGCATCTACTAATCATCATTAAACGTTCAACCTGTGATGTTGAATTCCATTTGAATAACCAAATTAATTTATTATCTGGTAAGATTTTTATCTGATTACTAGATATATGTATTATGAAGAAACAGTTACTAATATTCCTAATGATAACATAACAGTAAATTTTTCATCTAAATGCTTTGAAATTGATAAAGGGATCCATAGTGCTCAAAATAGAGTTGTATAATATAAAGTTGTAGTAAATCAGTCTTCTCCACTTGTTTTTTATATCGTTTACTCGAGTTTCGGCTAATTAAATATATAAAGCCATTTTCAAAACTAATGTGACATAGCATAGAACTTTATGTCTAAGTAATGATGTAACAATGAAGAATAGACGTAACAGGTAAAACAACAAAAGAAAATGAAGGAGAGGATTATAAAATTGGGAGTAGAGCTGGTATAATGTAGATGTTGTCAAAATCGGTTTGTTCGTTGAGGAGGCTATCTGGGTCAAGATTGTATTGTTTTTTTTATTTGCAAAATTTCAGAAAATTCAATTAGGTGTCTGATGTCAAAGTTTTTTGGATTGGTTTAATTTAATTTTTTTTATATAATTTTTTTAATATTTTTTATAAATTAATTCAATTTTCTGAAATTTTGCAAATAAAAAAACAATACAATCTTGACCCAGATAGCCTCCTCAACGAACAAACCGATTTTGACAACATCTACATTATACCAGCTCTACTCCCAATTTTATAATCCTCTCCTTCATTTTCTTTTGTTGTTTTACCTGTTACGTCTATTCTTCATTGTTACATCATTACTTAGGCATAAAGTTCTATGCTATGTCACATTAGTTTTGAAAGTGGCTTTATATATTTAATTAGCCGAAACTCGAGTAAACGATATAAAAACAAGTGGAGATGACTGATTTACTACAACTTTAAATGCTTTGCAATCAACAAAAAAAAAACTAAATACCCACTACCTATCACTATGAATTTGGAATACGAGTAGCCTTTTCCTCAAAGAATGATTTACAAAGCAAGTTCTGCAAATTTGGCTTACCTAGAATAAAAAATATATCTAGAAAAAAAAAGCTACGTTTTGAGTAGAACAAGATGATTCATATCCATATCAAAGGTTCATTCGGTAATTTCTCCCTTGATATTTTTTCTAGTCCAAGAATTTAATTGTACGGAGAAGGAAAGTTTTTTTTCGACAAGTTTTACTGATTTATTTTGAAACCTTATTAGCCCTCTGTACATTCAGAGTGGCTCCGACTAAGAGGCCTCTAAATCGAAGTCTGTGATTATCTTCTAACTAATGGCATAGAGAAATTATTTCATATCTCTATATGAAAAGATGGAAGGATAATAATTCGGAGAAAAACCGATCACAGCCGAAGATTCTAAGATTTTACGGCCGCCATCTTGTATGGCTTTTATTTGGCAAACAATTTTTTTAAATGGTGGACTCTACAGTCTACAGTATTCTGCAAGATAGGTCCGAGTGATTTTTTTCAATAATAGAATCGCAGCCGAAGATGTGAGGTCCACTTGGACCTGTCTTGGAGAATACTGCAGAGTCCATTTTAAACAAAAAGTCAACATTCTCGTGTCAACTAAAGGCCCTAGGATGGCGCGCGTAAACTTTGAAGGTCTTTCGTCTGTAACTGGTTTTTCTCGGATTTTCGCTTTTCACCTATTTATACAGATTGATTCAAAAGTGTCCAGCCACCTTGAATTAAGTTGCATAATATGGAGATGGAGATGTAGTAAAGTGCTGGAATATTGTTTAAAAAATTCTATCTCCTTCAATTTTGAAGTTATGAAGGGACAAAAGTTGGTCCTTCGATCGCTTCTATTTTCGTTGTTTCAAAAGATTTTAGTAAACTGTTTATGGAAGAATAATAAGTACAAAAAATCAACCTCTGAAGCTGTATTAAATTTCTGTTTTTGATATACAGGGTGAGTCATAAACTACAAAAATTTGTCCCTTTATAACTTCAAAATTAAAAGAGATAGACTTTTTTCAACTATTTTCCAGCACTCTACTACATCTCCATAGTACGCAGCTTCAAGGTGGCTGGACACTTTTAAATCACCCTGTATATGGAGATATGTATATGAAATAATTTCCGCAAATTTTCCATGCAGCCTAATAAAAGTTTAAACCCGACTTGTAAATGGGTTCAGGCCTGTTTGTCGTTTCAAACTAATAAAAAATAATAGCAAAAGCAAATGCCAGTTGGAAGACCGGCTTCGATTTAGAGGCCTTCGGCTTTTGGGCGGATCATTCGGTCTGAACCACCCCGAGGTACAAAATTTTACTTCTGGAATTTAACAAGCTTTGAAGACAGATTAGTAGAGTTTCCCGAGAAAGAAATTCTCACGTTTCCCTCGCACTTTTTTATGGCGATCGTCAGAGAAGCAATCAAAAATCCTGCTGAACTCTTTCACTTTTCATTGTAGGTCAAATAAAAAGGGAGAAATGTCAAGTGGCATTTGGTATTTATCATGACCTTGCACATAATACCTACTTGAATATATATAGTCGTTTTTAACTGAATGTTCCAAATTTTATAAGAGGCAAGTCAAGTATCATGTACGATTGCGGACACGGAATTGTGGCCAATAGTTCTGACACTTTGGGTTAAAAAAAAAGAATAAAGGCATGTTGAAACCCATTTTTGAATGTTCATACTTGGAAATAACTGACCATTGAACACCTTGGGCTTTTCGTTTTTGTATACGATTACTCGTTAAAATCGATTTTTTTCGTAACATCTATAAGTAGTTTATTCGTCATTATACAAGGTCCGGCATAAAGTGTGACCCCATTTCTTTCCCAAATAACTTTTAGTGCACAAAACAAAAACAACTGTACTGCACATAAAAGTAGAAGGATGGGAGTTTTTTTTACATCAAGAAGAGAAGCATTATCTTCAAAATGATACTGATGATTTTCTTCGATGCATTTCTATGCTCGCATTCACTGCACAGGTACTGGATTTGTTTATTTCTTGACGAATGGATTTCTCAGCTCTTGGATTGTGTCGAATAAACTCTACTGCCCAAGTGCAAGTAGCCCCACAAAAAAAAAGCCGAAGCCGTTTAATCCGGCAATAAAGCAGGCCAGATTTCGTGAAATCAGCTTTCCGGGAAATCTTCTCTATAAGGACTTGATTCTAAATTGATTCTAGCCGTGTAGCGAGTTGATTCTTTTTGCTACAGACCAGCGAACCATTTTGGAAACCGTCAGTAGTCTTCAAGACTTGAGTCTATCCTATCTTAAAATGCATTGTTCGCTTATTAACCAGAAAGTTATAACCAAGAAAAAGGTTGAAAATATATGTCCAAAATAACGTTTGCTTTAGAAATATTGAGTTTCACACCTAGTAAATAAAAAAGAAACAAGACGATACAATTGCTATCTTGCTCCATAACATACAAATATCATCCCTGTATACCTATATCGTTAAAGCTTACCGATCAACACAATAGTTAATTGCGTTTTTTTTTTCTTGTTGATATACGTGATATAGCTTTACTGCAATTTCAACTCCATGAACTATTGTAACAAATTATTTTAAAGAATCTGAAATATGAATTGTGATTTATCTATCGTAATTTCTTAGTAAGACAACGAATTTCCCAAGTCGGAACCGCCGTGGAACTGAAGCAGCAGCGGAAATAGGCAGACGTGAAGGTGGCCGGAATATTGGTCAGATAACACAGTTTTCCTTCAGTTCCAGAAAACTTATCTCTGGAAGAAAATTACCATTCATGTCTCTTTTAAGCTACAAGAATGGTCTTAAACTTAACAAGCTCCAACTTTAAATTTTTGAAAAATAAATAATTTTCAAAACATTATTTTTCTCCCCAATTTTTTTTTCCCCAAAAACTCAAAATTTGAGCTCGTAAGTTGAAGACTATTCTTGTAGCTTCCAAAAGAGACCTAAATGGTAAGTTTCTTCCAGAGAATAAGGTTACTACGGAACTGAAGGATAACTGTGTCACGTGACCAATATTCCGTTCCGGCCACCTTGATTGAACGAACAATATAATTATCTGCACTAAGCACTAACAGAAAAACTCTGACATAGTTTGAAGGCCCATAAGGCATTATACCTGGGCACTCCGAATTGTCATGTTTCATGTTCAAAGCTTGAAAAAATGTATACCAGGGGACTGGTCCCCACCTAACTGGTATATTTTTCCAAGTTATTTCTGCGTATACAGAGTATAGCTATATATCCTCGGATTCAGCTTTTAAAAATATGAAGTTTGCGATAATATTGAATTGCGAGAGGTGCCCCCTGAAAAAGTTACTCAATATCTACGCTACTGGCTCTCATGAAAATCGCAATGTCATTTTATTGCTATGTATTATATGATTTAATAATAATAATAATAATTAAGGACTTTACTCCCATCCGGCGAGGTTGAGTTGTTCTTCCACCTAACCGTTTGCATATGGCTAGGTACTCATTCCTGAAACACCTGTATACGAGTATATCCTTAGTAAACCTTAAAGCTCCTTTAAACTAGTGGCCCACTAGGTAAAATTTGTTGATAATATACCGACCGTCACTCTGGATTTTTATGTTTCATTCCAAAACCCAAAACATCCAAAACATTCCAAAAAAATATACGGGGTGTATAAGACCAGTTAACCCGGTACATTCTTTTTTTAAAGTTTTGAACATGAAACATGAAAATTCGAAGCTACTCCCGGTATTATCAACCAATGTAAATGTGCCTCTAGTTTTACGGACCTTCAGGATTTATCTGCGTACCACGAATTTTCACGTTTTATGTTCAAAGTTGAAAAAATATACCAGGTTACTTCCATATATTATATGTATATTTTTTTTACGTTTTGAACACAAAACATGGAAACTCGGAATGAAACGTAAATCCTGAAGGTCCGTTGAACTAAAGGCGCATTTAGATCTGCTGATGATAATACTGGGGGTTATTTATGTATTGATAGGGATATAGACCAAGTGCTTGGTACGCCTTCTGGTATACCTGTAAACGTGACACGTGAAACGTGAGGCCGGAGAGGTTATGTTGGGTTATGTGATGTGCAAGAAGCAAAGCATGCCAAGTGCCAAGAAGATGCTTGCCCTCTACCCACAGTCGTGTTGGTTGGTTAGGTATACCTAAGTTGATAATAATTTTTAAATGTCAATCATCCTTGAACAAGCATCAATATGTAAGTAACTACCTCTACTTGAATAATTATCTAATTACAATGTGTGTGTACATGAAAATTGAAACATGTGCACTGTATTGAATATCTAAACAATCAGGAGTGTTGTGTGGATAGGTATCTGCCCATTATCATAGGTGATAAATTATACAGGATTGGTTCGATTGGGAATTATCACGGACTTGCGAATAATAATTAGTAGGTACTTAATACCTACTCTGGTTACTTAAACTCCTACGCCACTGGCTGGATCCTTTCAAAATTTGGCAGGTCGGTAGATAGTGTCAACAAACTAGTATGTGCTGAGTTTAGATCAGTTTTGTCAAAAAAAAACCGTTCCTGAGTTACAAATGTTTGAAATCTGAAAAAAGTGAACTTTGAAGGGCTGTATCTTCATCATTAGACCGAACTTTGCAAAACGGTACTTATATAGGTTTTTGTCATATTTTGACGAGATATACCCACATTTAATTTTTTTGCCATCATCGCTGAAACACGAAACACCTGTATCTAGTATCTTAAAAGGGAAGCGTTTAGTTTGGGAGGTCCCCTTGGTCTCCGCGTGAACACCCTCCTGTACCTACCTTTCTTATTATTTCAATCTACTAATGAATATTCCATCAGCAACGCAGCAGTAATTATTTTAAGTTTTATTTTTGCATTCTAAGCAATTTTTAATAATGGCTCAAAACCATTTATGTGCGTGTTGTCCAAAACAAAAGAGCTATTGGTTGGATAATTACTAAGTGTTTAAGAAAGTAGGCATTAGTAAATGACTTAGATGACCTATAGACGGGTGCGTAATCTAAGGGAGTTTTGATCTAACTGTACTTGCTTTGCTGTCACTCTATTTGTTAGAAATCCAAATACCATACAATTAGCGAGAACGTTCCCCTTGATCGGTTTTATTCCACTTTTTAGAATTTAGAATAAGGGTTGTGTCCATGATAATGTATAGGGTTCGATGGGGGAGATACGTACGTCAGCTTTCACAATTATTGGGATGTGTGCTTCAGGTACCTATACTAAAATGTTCGAAACCTGCATTTGAAGTTCATCACCTTTTCGAATGTTTTCATAAAAAAGGACTCGTGGTGCTTTTCTATTTTTGTCCTGCAATATTGCTAATTCAGTTTGAGATTTTTCAAAATATCTATATGTACATAAACAGTTTGTCAATTCCGTAAAACTCACTACCTGTAGGTACTTATGATTAGTTGGGTGCTCATTTAAATATTGCAGTATTTAAAAAAAGAATTCGAAATCTACGTGTCTATCAAAAAAGTTTCGAACGAACCTTGGGTAAATCGTGCTTAGTCCTTAGTCCTTGAAAGTCTTTGAGCGTAACACTTTTCAAAATCTGCGGACAGTCGGACTCCCTTCGCGGGTGATATCAACGGCCAAGCAGAACAGGTGCTCGCTGTCCGGAGTCCGGAAAGGAGGACTCCGGAGCCGCGGGTCCGGAAGAACTTCAACTCGCGTTGCCGGAATGGATCGTTCGACTATACTGTCGTCGCAAGTTTTTGGCAGAGCCACAACCCATTGCTGGTTTGATTGCGATCTTTGTTTGCAAGAATCGCCTTGTATCAAATGGGTTCAATGTCGCACCTGGGCACTCACCCCTCTCACGCATCCGTTCCGTAAAAAAACCGGCTCGAATAGGATATTTGGGGAGCTTTTGTCAATGGGGTAGAATAATGGAATCTGAGACGCGCCGACCTACCCCTAACTCACCCTTTTCATACGCGATGATGCTGCAATCAGCATCAACCGTCACCCGGTGGTGGTGGTGATGGTGATGCAGAATCCGCGCCGTCTGTCTCTCAAAACCGGCACATCCCCATCGAAACGGCCTTCACCCATCCCCATCGGTCGCGTTTTATTCGCCTCACTTACCGAGGAGACTCCAAAAAAATGCTCCACCACATCATCTCACAATGAGCCCTCTGGCCCTCTTCACTATTTTTGTTTATACCTATAATACAATCAATATACGTACCTATGTCCATCAGCTGTTATGAAAAAGCTCTCATATTTTCTGTCATTGCTTTTCAATCAAATTTTTAAATAAATAACAGGGTAGTATCTTCATTGATTTAGATTGATCTGACCACCAAAATGTCCCAGCGTTAGTGTTTACCATTCCAAATTAATATTTAACATCATCTGTTGTTCATCTCTCATCGTAGTATCCTCCTTGCAACGTCGTTGATAATGCAAAATGCAACGTCCTTGATAATGCAAAATGCAACGTAATGCAGTATGCAGTATTATTTTTGTACTTACTTTATTTGTTTCAATCCAACGCACTGTCCTCTAGAAGGTATAGAATAATGGGCTAGGAATATCCTTTCAATTCAATTTTTGGGTTGGAAAATTCTAGATGTTTCCTGATTGTAATGCTGGAGCTATGCAGCAAAAATTAAAACTAAACTCTAACTCCAACTAATAATCCAGCCATCTGATTGGTAAATTTTGACTTGCTGTTCCGAACCAACCAATCTGGTGCCAATATTCTTAGTTGGAGTTGGAGTTCAGTTTTAATTTTTGCTGCATAACTCCGGCATAACACTGCAACCTATATCTATTTATATCACTGAATAATTTGAAAAAAATATAAATACCAAATCACCTGCTCATAAGGCAAAGATTTTTTCATTTAAGAAAAATCAAATCAATCATTTTCAAGATTAATGTTCCAACATTCTTTACAAGGATCCCACCCCCATACTAAATCATATCAAAATCGGTCAAATATTTCCAATTTCCAAAGATTTTATAATAAAATGAAAATTTACCAAGGAATCTACTTCTGCAAAATTTGCCCTTTATTTTCAAAAAATCCTATCTGAAGACCGTCATTTTTGGCTGATTCTTGTTTAAACACTTTTTCAGAGTCTTTTCCAGTTTTTTCTACAAGTTGCATATCCCAGATTTTTATCAGAGCTGCCCATGTTCCATCAAGTCTCTGGTGGGTACTCTTACTGGAAACTAAATTTGGTGGAGATCCGTTCAGTACTTCTCGAGCTATTGAATGTCAAAGTTTTGGCTTTTTCAGCTTGTAACTTTTGACAAATGACAGATACTGCATAACTTTTACATGTTCTGAATAGTTTTTCAAGGCTTGAAAATGAGCTGTCTCAAGTCAAAATCGTTGAATATTATCTTGTTTTTTGGCAGTGACATTTCCGTTCGATAGTTAACGGTAAAAAACTCATTTTCACCTTTCTACCATAAACTCTACGTGCATCTTAGACCATGCAAGCTCAGCGCTGCTCGCGCTAATGGCAAAGTAATACCAGGCCGAAAAACGCACGGGAACCTAAAGGAGAAAACATCGCCCTCTTCGCAATAGGAAGAAGTTGAAATTGGTTGATCGTGCTAGACCCGGCTTTCCACATAGGCACACCGGCCAATTTTTTCCGGGTATTGTATCTATAATTCAAGATTTAAAAGAATTATACAATTTTCAATAATCGAGTCTCTCCGATTATGCCGAAAGCCGATTATGCGGTACCTACCTACCTACCTACCTACCTACCTACCTACCTACCTATTGACTAGGCGTTCGTTAAAGCTATCTGTGCCGCGAAATATGGAGTAACAAGCAACCCTAAGTTTAATACCTAATTAAACAATCATATGTATAATTATTCGAGAAGATAGGTAGGTATAATGGCTCTTCAGTTTTGACTGTCGTCGTTTTTGAAATCTTATGTACCATTTAGTTTGTTTTTCATCAAATATTTATTGTGTTAGGCAGGCAGGCACTCCGGCAGGTAGGTGAGTTGGTGTGTTTTATGATAGTAAGTATGGATACCAGATGTGAATTCTTTGTCGCGGGCGAGAAGAAAGGCGCAGGGGGCGCGTTTTGTGTGATGTTTTTAGAAAGTTTATTAGGGTAGTTTGATACGTTTTGTGTGAAAATAGAAGAAGGCCACCGGCCACCAGCCACTGACTCGATGGGTTGCTGAGTGGTATTTGTGTACATTGAGAGTCGAATAGTAATACGCGTAGTAAAATAAGCGTAGCTAAGAGCAATAATTGCAACCCTTAGTTTAGTCCAGGGGGGGGGGGGGGCGCCCCCTGCGCCCCCCCTCTGGATCCGCCACTGCTTTATAGCCAAGTTGTATTTTAAACTACTGTTATAATGCAAATTGTGATCAGTTCTCTTTTTGCTAAGACCATACTTTCCCTCTTCTTTACCGTCGACTCTCTGCCTATTACGAAAATAACTTAATTTCAACTGAAAATCAAAAATGTCACTTCGACATCTAACGTAACCATGGTCGATGGATACACGAAGATGGTTCAGGCATTCGTTCAATTTGATTTTTGTTCCCAAAGCCAACCGCAACGGGATTTTTTGTTAATCGCGCGGTAGTAAAACTATGTGATTTTTTTCACTGAAGTACACAATGACCTTTGTACCATGCGATCAACAAAATTCGGAATTGGGGTAGGCTGTGACCTGGTCAAATTTCAGGATGTCAAGCTGTTTTCGGCTAGGGCGCAGCCTACCCCAATTCCGAATTTTGTTGATCGCATGGTATAATAGTGTAACAACCATCAAGAAACAATTATTCATTATTTTATTTATGGACCAGAAAACATCTTGACCAGCTATGAATGCATCATCCTTTACAGCTAGCGGAAGACTTTTTTGCTAATGCAAACTAGGTAAAGCCAGCGAAACAAATAAAGCCAAAGCATTGAAGAATTTTTTGAAAAAAAAAAATAGGACTCGAAAGTTTCTTAGATTTGAATTTTGTCTTTGTTAAACCTTTGTCAGCTCCACACAATTTTGTTGGTACACCTATAGGTGTTATCTACCTATAGGTGTACACACATACGCGCGCTTGTAAATATTTATCAATCTTTTTCATTCTGATGATGCCCTAATGAGACATACTTTAATTTTCAACAAAATTGTGTGGAGTTGACAAAGGTTTAATGCAACAAAATTTGAGTCAAGTATCAATACTATCAATCAAACTTATTTCTCAGATTTCATTTTTTTGCCGCATCAACTTTGAAGAGCGCACGCAGCAGGGTAATGTAAATGATAAAGGCACTAGTATGCAACTTATGTCCAAAACCCATTAGAACGAGGTGGACATTTTTCATACAGAGCTGAGCTTCCACAGAAATAAGCAAACATTTGTTCTCTTTATAACAAAAAAAAAATCGCCGTCATGTCTGCCGCGAGACTTCTCATCGTAGCATCCTACCTGCGACGTCTTTGAAGACTAGTATCCAGAAACCTATGGAAAATTTTCTTCGAAGTTGGAATTAGAGTCGGTATTTTCGTATCAAATAACTGCCGGGTATCCCTAAACTGGAAAGTAAATTCTGTGGAAACAATTATTTCAACCATTGTATCTATGGTATTTTCCAGATAAAGTTATCTAGAGATGGGAATACCGGCCCTTAGAGAGAAAGTTTGAAAATAATTTGGAGAAAATTGAAAATTGTGTTTTGGAAAATTTGAATTTTCCGGGAAAAAACATCACATCTTTTTCCAAACTATCTCATTGTAAAAATCGTCAATTACGGCTTCACTTGAAGCTCCATCATTCAAGTCCGGTCTCAAAAACCCAGGCCGGTTTCACATTTTCAACCGGGAAATTCCCGAGAAATTGAAATATTGTTGGAAAATGTTCAAGAACCAGTTACCTCTTGTTTGAAACAAAATTGATGAGAGATGAGAGAGGTACAGATAAGTAGACTGGTTCACTGTTACCTGTAAACAGATTTTCCCAAAAGTACCACAAGAAATCATCAATTCTTTATGAAAACACGAGTAGTCAATAATAAATGAAAACAACAGAATGACATCAACCAAAACTAGAAAATATCCTATAAGTATAAGTAAATCGGGCAAGAGCCCGATTTTCAAAATCTGCAATATGTACAATGTCTGTTGTATCGACTGTGATATGTTTTATGATTGTATTAATGTTTTGCAGACTGGCATTCTACATTTTTATGGTTTCGATTCTTGACCGCCTGTACCTACTTGCTTATTGGTACTTAGTGTGTCTGTGTTTAAACCTTGTTTTTGCGTCTTTTTTTTTCCTGTATTTGGGTGTACAGCCTGTTGGAAGATAGACTTATTTATTTATTTATTTAAGTTAGAAGTATGCCTATACCGTCCGTTTTTTTTTCTAGGCCCCAGCTTATAGCGCTCTCATCATCGGTTTTACACCCTACATATTATATATTTTTGAATTCAGAAGAACAAAATCTTTCGATTGATGGTATGTCAAATTATTTTTGACAGATGTCATTTTTTGACAATTGACGGAATAGTACTTGTGTGACATCATTTTAAAGCCCGTAAAATTCTAAGGAGAACTCTGTTTTCATTTATAGAATAGGATGCCTTTTACAGCTTCTGGAGGTCTTTGAACAGAAAAAATTGTTAAAATTCAGAAATACCTACTCAATAAATAATAAGTATTTTTAAAATCAACTGATGATAATATTCTGATTTCAAATCGTTTAAATTAGCGGGAGATTCTATAAACACCTTATCTTTCAGATAGGCTCATGAAAAAAATCGAGGGGGTCATACCTGGCCACCTCGGATACTATCGCGTTGGGCTGGCAGTTCCAATTCACCGGTCGTTGAATCTCTCATTCAAGGAACAAGGAGACGGTCATTTCGAGTGACTTCTTCAGGACATTTTTTGTTTCATTGTGATTATTTATTGATTATTATCATTAGTTATTATTAAAAAAACGTGTTTGGCGGGTTTTGCCTACTTACGTATTTATTGAGTATTTCTGAATTTCAATAATTTTTCCTATTTGAAGACCTCTAGAAGCTGTGAAAGACAACCTATTCCAAAAATGAAGACACAGTTTTTCTGAGAATTTAATGGGCTTTAAAATGAAGTATCAGAAGTACTCTTCTGTCAAATGTCAAAAAATGACATCTGTCAAAAATAGTTTGACATACCATCAATCGGAAGATTTTGTTCTTCTGATTTCAAAAATATATAATATGTTGGGTGTGGAACACATAATGAAGACGCTACGCGCTGGGGCCTAGAAAAAAAAACGGACGGTATATCGGTCTCAAGCACGTAGCCAGGGCCAGCTTGCTGAACCGCAGCGTCGCGGCTTGAAAATCGCATCAGCATTCAAGTGCATAAGTATAGATTTCTTATAAAAATAGAGGTATCTACCTTGAGAATGGATCAGTCAAATCATTCTTTCGGTGAAAATTTCTTCATTTCTTGCTGCACATTTCATTCACTGAATGTATGCATCTATCTATGAGGGGACGCAAATTGTCTCGATGTTGAAATTCACACTGCAGTCAATGGGTAGTATTAATAGAAAATAAGCATAAGCATTTGCTTGGTTTTTGAGGAGTTGCTAAGCAGACTTTTCCTAGCAACGCCTATGAAATCCAAGCAAATGCTCATGCTTATTTCTTATTAATACTACCCATTACACATAATTTTCACTTCGTGTGGAATCGCGGGGCGGAACCCGCTTTTTAAAGAATTGTATTTTCTATAGCAATAAAGGAATCAAAATGATTTCTTCACTAAGAATTTCTCCATTACTCTCTGCGTATTTCGTTCGCTGCATGTATGCATGTACCTAGAACGATTCGCAAGATTCCTCGATGTACAAGTTCACACGGTAGGGTAGCATTGAATACCGATTTTCAAAACATTTAAATTTTTTTCTTGCAATCGCGCGGCCGAACCAAACTTTTTTTTTCTATTCTCATCCGCAGACAATTAGCAATAATTTCCAAGAAACCCGATATCGCTACGACTTTTCGTTAAGAAGGAGTTCAACTACAAGACGGACAGACGGACGGACTTCAAAGCGCGGCTAATAGCGTACTTCCTACGAAAATGCGCTAAAAACTGGAGCGATGGATGGCCTATACCTGCTCGGGGACCTTTCGGGATATTATATGCAGATTAATTCACGTATGCAGCGATCGAAACTACCCGAACCGACTTTTCAAACGTTTTAATTTGATTAGCTGGACTGAAAAGTCAATTAGAGGTATTTTGCAGCTCGCTCAATGACATGCATTGCCGCTTTTGTTTAATGGAAAACGTGAACAGTGACAACTTTAATCACTCATTCATGAATATTAAACGCATTGACTTGACATTATAGTATAAGTGATACGTATATCTAGGTTTATTTAAGGTAGGTATACACTTGAAACTTGCGCGAGATAAAGATTTTCGAAAATTCCCCAGTTCTGAGTCCATCAGATTCAGAATGTTAGGTAGGTACCTACGTATATGTCTTTGATGGAGTGTTTTATTTACTTCATTACAAAAAATAAAAAATGATTGCTAAGAGCTTAATTGGGCAACTGTGCGCTTCTGTGTTGTCTGAGGGAACGAATAAAAAATTCAATGAAATCGATCAGCTTTCAACTGCTGCCGGGAAAAGCCGCGAGTTTTTCCATTCCATTTTCTAATTATGCAACCCAAAAATCAACCAAACTGGATTTTTTTTTGTTATTGAGCAGCCGAAAAAACTATCAATCGCTATCTGAACAGAGAACCGTGCGTATATTGTATTGTTATGTATTTAAATTTTGCCACTTAATAGGACAATAAAAAAAATCAAACGCAATCTTTGATAGTGATTGAGGGATTAACAAATAAAAATGTATCATTGTCATTTCTAACCAACTATGCTCTTATAGTTTTCCATTCAGTTGTAAATGATGCAGATTTGAACATCGTCGCGTGTGCGAAGGTAATTTTATCTGTATCGATATTATTTGTCTAAAGTTGCGTAAATCGGGGTCAATTTAAATTTAGCATCCTCTATTGCAATTATTGTGTTATACAATTTCCACCAAAAGTTTTTTCCTCTATTCCACGGATTTATCTTGACGTCGCACTCTGTGTGATGAATATTAATTGTTTTTGTTTTATCACAGCGAATATTATTATTACGAATATGCAGTGTTTAATGAATCATGCAAGACTCGCACTTCTTCAAAGACTTTTGCACGTAATGGTTATGTGTTAAGTAATCTGCAACGCTTGTCATCTTTTTCGAAAAGCAGGTATGTAAGTCTTTTTTATTGAGCAAACGGTTGCTCAACTGAACAATAACCGACGCGTTAAATGGATTATTTCCACTCATTAATTTATCAAAAAAAAAAAAACCTGGAGATCCAGGTCAATATCAGGCCGATACGGTTTGAAAAGTGAGTACAAGTAGTATCATTGAAGGTATCAAAACAGTAGCTATATACTGATACGTCAGTTTTGTCATGCCCACGTGCCTGTTAATAATCATAAAAATGTGTTGACCATAAACATCTGTACCGATAGGTTAAATTTTTTTTCAAGTGTCCAAAATTTGTACAAAAGTTGGTATGTGCTGTTGAAGTGCAAGAAATTGGTGGTGATTCAGACTGAAACGATGGGGATGTAATTCTTCAAGGTATTACATTCGTAATGGAAAGTACCAATACTCACAACTGAACTAGCTTCAAAGTTGAAAATTGGTTTTTAAGATAAAAAGAAAAAGAAACAAACCAATTAGAATTATCATTTAGTCAAAAAATATTTTACGTAAGTACTACCCGTATTATTTAGCCAACAATTTTTTCAAGTACTACCCGTATATTTTTTCCATACTAAAACTGATTTTAGTTTCATCCGAATGAGTTGTTGATTCTTTATATAAATATACACACAACTAATGCCGATGCTGGTTTTTAGATTTTTTACTCGAACCAAATGATCTTTCATTGAAGTTGGATGTAAAATAATCCAAAATTGAATGAAAGCACGTTTATTTGGATTAGAATAATCGCCTTATCCTCATTATTGTCCAGATTTTAAGTCCATTAGTATTATTTTCAGAGTGTCTAAATACAGTGTTTTTATTTACAAACAATTGACAAGAAAACCTTAATATTAATACGAAATTGTAAGAACAGATAACCAAAACCAGTTCAAGACCATGCGCGGCTGCATTTTTATATGTTGGTGATACGAGATATTTACTACCACAGTACCAGTAAGTTTCTCAATACATAATAACTTTTTAGGCTGTGGACAGAGTGGGATTCAAAACATTGCGGGCTGCGCTCTTACCAAGCATTTTGTCGCAGCCAACCGGCTTCAAGTGATCGTTCGCTGCGTTTAGGTCGCATCGTCCTAAACGTCTGCCCTTGGCCGGTTTTAATTTAACTCAGTTAATTTTACTATTTAAATTCCAACAACTAAATCACAGATAACCCGGCCGGTAGCGCGGCGGACTCCGTCTTTGGAAGCAATTCCAGGGATCGTGGGTTCGAATCCGGCCTGGGCCAGGTGAAAATTTTCATGCGCTCTTTAGTACCTTGGCGTGTACCACCGTGCAGTCACGTCAAGGGAAAAATTGTGAAACGAGAAGGACACCGAAAAAAGGGTGCTAATAACCTCGCTGTTGATGCGTCCATAAAATGGTGGGTGGTGTGGGAATCACCCGGCGTCGCGTCAAGAAAAAATCATGGGTAGATTTTTTTCACAGTTAGAAGTGTTATCAAATAGTTCTCCCGTGAAAATTACAAACAAGTATATTAAAAATAAAATTGGCAGTGAACTTGTAAGTAGGTTTGTAATTGGCTGGCTTGCTTGATTGATCGATTGATTGATTGATTGAACTGCCAATGGCAATTGAGACGCTTTATATGAATCAAAAATCGTTGTCCACAAATCGGTGACGGCAATTCAAATTGTTATGTCTAATTTAAAATGAACTAAATTGATTGCGATTAAAGTATTTGAGTCCATAACAAATACAGGGCGTTTTCGAAGTTGGCACATTTGCTTTCAACAGTAAGTAGCTGACGTTTACACAGGTGTCCCTAAATTAGCCCGCAAAACTTCAGCGGCGAATTGTAGGAGGCTTCATATGCAGTATTCACATGGTGACATGTTGAACAGTGCAAAACTGTAGCTCAATCACCTGACCTCCCCATTTGAAAAAACTGAATAAAATCCCAATGGAAGGATCATTATGCCTGCTCTATGAAAATTCGCAACAATCGCAACGCAGCCGCAGCGTAGAGTTCAAACGTTTCCGATGGCTTTGCGATTCGCAAAGCCATCGCAACGACGCGAAAGACTTGCGAGCCAATCAGAAACCTTGCGCCTTATTGCGTTGCGGCTGCGTTGTGTAATTTCATAGAGCGCCCTTTAAGGCCGTATTCCCAGCAGGGTAAAAGTATCTTGAATTTTCTCCCTCAAAAATGAAGATAAAAACTCAATTTTTTATACGGTGTACTGAGTGTGTTAAAAAACTCAATACATAGCGTTTTTTCAATGATGTGAAAAAAATGTGACAACTTTGTTCCAAAAAACGGCCATATATTCAATTTTTTACGTTCTCAAAATTGTAAAACATTTGATAATTTTTTCGTTTGTCAAAAAATGTCCCAGCAATCTTTTAGAAACTTTTTGAGTGATTTAAGGCTATTCGGCTTCTAAAAAAATATGAAGTAATCCAAACGGAAACAAGGTGAACAAACATTTAGGTAATGGAATCTCATCAAATTCTCTATATCTCTTTATCTCAATTTTTGAGCAAGAAATATCAGTATATCCTGCGACATTACAGCCTTAAGCAAAACGTGATGTTTTAGCTTTTTTCTTGAACGATGCAGGTTTATCCTATTGCTACACGCAAGATCCTTACTTCTGATGATGGGAAGTTGCAATTTAAGGAGATTGTTCCTTAAACGGTTCTCAGCAACTTGACTTTCAGACCACTTCGGATACCACCACCACTCGACCACTTACTTGATGAAGGCCCCCAAAGATGAATCCCATTTAAAATGGTCGATACCAGGTGAGAAGTAGAGGTCATCTTGAGGAAAAATCCAAGTGTTTTCCGTCAGTTAACCCGTATCGTTCAAGAGAAAAATTCATAGGGTCAGAACCTAACATCTCATTCCAAAAACTCTAAAACGGCACAAGCTATAACATCCATGCCCCACGATCCTTCATTGAGATTTGTAAAAAATATTTTTTCCATCCGTTGAATATGTTTTGCACTGTTTTATGCCTGAAGATGGATAACGGTAAATTTGAGCCAGCCAACATTCAAAACAGAATTGGAATGGTTTGTGTCATTCAAAAGTTGTTGCGGTCCAATGTCAAATTTTTCTCTCGAAACAACATATTTGTTGAGCACTATAGTTTCATAGAATATTGAATAATAACCATCTTCAGGGGTTCACCTTCAGGGGACTGCAGCTCCCTTATGAAGCATTTTTAGACCCATGTTTATAGGATTTTTAAATTATTTTTGGTCGTAGAATCTGCAGCAGATTGGCTGGTTCATAATAAGACCAGAAAAGTTTTATCAAGTATGTATAAAAAAAAATTGTGGAATTCTTTTTTTTTTACTTTTCCAATCCCCACCAACATGGAAGGGAAAGTAATGTGATCGTGCAGAAGAAAAATTGAAATTTCGACGAATAAAGTACTGAACGATTGAAGTGACCCATGCTAATCAATATGATATGAAAATACATTATTCGTAATCTTTTTAACAACGAAACCTATAATACAGTTGTATTCGAGTGGTGCAATAAATACATTTTATTTATTTGTTTTATCCATAATTTTGCATCAAATTCAATGTGCCCTATCTCCCAAAGGAATCTTTTAGGCTAGATACAGAATTTCGTTCAGATACTCCGTATTGTTATGCAGTTTAGACGAGTCCCAATTCCAAAAAATATGTTTGTGAATTATTTCAACTGGTCCAGGGAGGTTGATGCACCCATATCTCGAGACGGGTTTTGAATTTTCTGATTTGCTCTTTCGAAAGGTGATTCGCAAGAACAACTTTTTGGAATTTTGGGCATAAGTTTTTCCTTGTTGACCGATTTTGGAAATCCGAGACTCATGTTGAAGCTAAAGCTTTAAGGAAAAAGAATAGGGCTTCGAAATTAATATACGAGAAATATTGTAGATATGGGGCTGCAACGGGATAAGCAACGTAGAGCATCAAACTAAGAAAATAGTTCCTCACACTATTGACTACCCTATACAGCAAAATTCAAAATTATGGGGTGGACTCAAAAGTTCCTGCACCTTTTCAAGAAAGTACAAAATTACAAGGTACCCTTCACCACCTTGTAGTAAGCATATCGCTGTCACAAGCACTTGCAAATGGTGAAAGTAGAAAGCTTTATCTTGAAGTTGGTATAAATTTATTTCAAAATCCGATCATTTTCAAGAGATTGACAGGATATTAAAGACCGAACCATTTTTTGGGTGTCTCACTTCAAATTGTGACCAGTACGTACTTAAACCTACCTCGTTTGCATCAGACAAGATTTCTTGGCAAGAGAATTAAATTTACGGCTGCATGTTTTCAGCTGACCGGTCTGCAGTAGCTGTTTGTATTAGCTAGCGAGAGTATACGCTGACGGGTATGCTCGCAAGTGATTTCTGTCATGGGAAAGGTGGATTCTCTGTAGAACAAATTTGGAGGACTTGAACAAAATTCGGTATCTAGCCTATGATGGACAAAGAGCGCAGGTAATAAGGTTGAAAAAACTTTAGAATTAGTTGCATTCCTTCGACTTTGAAAGCTAGAGCACTTTGAACTTGATTCAAAATTTTGAGCGGGCCACTTCAATCAATCGTTGGGTATTTATACAGGGTGATTCATAAGTGACCTTACATAGGCTAATGGGAGATAGAGGACTTTGAGGCGAGTCAGGATCCGCAGAAGAAATTTTGTTTTCTCCATTGGTTACGAAGATACAGGGTGTTTTGTGTTTCGTATGAAACTTTGATAAGCGATATTTCTGAAACGGCTGGAGATATTTTGTTGAAGTTTACCAGTAATATTTCTCTATTGAAATTTATCCAGAAGTCATACCGGGTAAGTCAAAATTCAGGGCCGGGCTAAAAAAATGTGCCCTTTCGCTATTTGTTCAAAAAGTACATTTTCTGAAAAACTGCTATCGGATTCGAAAAGCTAAGAGAAATGCTTCAAGAATCACTCTTCAATTTAGATGGCACACCTAAACCGTTTCGACAATAAAATTGAAAGTAAAATTTGTGGGTAAGTGTCCATTTTCGACCGGACATAATCGACTTATTATCTGACTGAATTCATTCAAATTCATTTTTTGACTCTGTTGAAGAGAAGGGCTTGGTTGAAAAAAAAGTTCCAGAGCTGATCTTTTTTTTTAATGACAAATTCGAGATGTAACACAAAATTAGACTCGATTTGGTCGTAAAAAAATCTTCGGCTATGGAATCTTTCTTTCCACCAAGCCCTTCTATTCCACAGTGACAAGCTAGAAAATGAATTTGAATGAATTCAATCAGACAATGAGTCGATTATGTCCGGTCAAAAATGGAAACTTACCCACACATTTTACTTTAAATTTTTTTGTCAAAACGGTTTAGGTGTGCCATCTAAATTAAAGAATGATTCTTGAAGCATTTTTCCTTAGCTTTTCGAATCCGGTAGCAGCTTTTTAGAAAAGCGGCCAGAAAATGTACTTTTTGATCAAATAACAACGGAGCACATTTTTTCTAGCCCGGTCCTGGATTTTGACTTACCCGGTGTGGCTTCTGGATAAGTTTCAACAGAGAAATATTACTAGTAAATTTTATCGAAATATCTCTAGCCGTTTCAGAAATATCGATCATCAAAGTTTCATACGAAACACACAAAACACCCTGTATCTCGTAACCAATGAAGAAAACAAAATTTCTTCTGTGGATCGAGACTCGCCTCGAAGTCCTATGTCCCATCAGCCTATGTAAGGTCACTCATGAATCAGCCTGTATCTACTTTGAAGTCATCCAAGACAATTATGATAATTTCCAGAATAATGTCTGAATGTATATTTGTTGAATCTTAAAACTACACCACAATTTTTGTATTTTTTCTTTTACCAACCGGTTTCGCCTTTCGGCATCGTCAAGGCTTGTATAATATTTAAAATATATTCTTTTTTTGAGAAATTTGTAAAAGTTTTGACATTCGTCAAAAGATAATTCAATTACAAATTTCTCCAAAAAATAATATATTTTGAATATTATACAAGCCCTGACGATGCCGAAAGGCGAAACCGGTTGGTAAAAGAAAAAATACAAAAATTGTGGCGTAGTTCCAAGATTCAACAAATATACATTCAACTTTATACAACACCACTACAAGACAAAATGGATTTTTACTTATTTATAGAATAATGTCTGTCTGTCTGTGGGTGTGTCTTCCACGGTTCATGCGATCGACTTGAAATTTGGTATGCAGACATGGTTTTATTGTCGAATGTGCTGATTAGATTTTGGTCGTGATTTATTTAGCGGAACGTATTAATGGTACCTTTCGAGTTGTAAAAATGATTATCAAACGACAGAAGAATGAAGACGAAAAAAATATAGAATAATTAAGAAAATAATTCAAAACTTCAGTTTCTTACTCCTGTCTGCTCCCTTGATACGGTGGTTATCATTTTGATCTAATTATGGATCACCCTGTAAGCTGAGACTATGCTGAGGTCTGCCTGAATAAACCCTTCAAAATATGATAAAGTAGAAAAATATGAAAACACTGAAGTTCTGAAGTCCAGTCCAGACTTTCTGAAATTATGGCAAACGGACACGGCCGTTTCATAATAATCCTTATAACAAAGAATACCACAAGAACAAGCACAATCAATCACTGCATCCTCAGCACCTCAGCTATGGTGAAGTAGTTGTTGTTGAGGGAGATGCATGTTGACATAGATACTATACCATCACCCACCTATTTCAAATAATGTCTCGAGTTTGAGGTACCCAGTATACCAAGGCTAGTATATAATACCTATAGATACTTAAATTATACCTATGAGATAGGTACCTATGTATTATACTCGTAAGTAAATAGTAGAGCACCTACCCTACCACACCACTACTAGCATACGTCCGTCAATTTGTACTCGCTAGCGAAATTTCAACAATGATATGAATTGATAACGAACTAAATGCGATTTGCTTGTACGTGTTTGGTAGTGTTGCTCTATTGCAGTCAATAAGTTATAAGCTGAGCGACTATCCGTCACTCATTATGAAATAAAATTCGTACCTACTGCCGTTACACGTTTCAATTAATTCAATTTTAATTTCAGAGGAAGAGCTAGACATTTTGCGAAAATCCGACGAATAGATGGCGGAATTTCAAAGTGGAGACATTATTTTGCCCGATGGTCCGGAAACAGAAGTACATGTCAAGAAAAAAAGACCATGGAGAGCTTTAATTTCGTATTGGATCCTGGGACTTTGCAATAACTACGGTTACGTGGTTATGTTAACTGCCGCTAGCGATATCATTGGAAACAGCGAAGTATGTATCCACCTAAAAATCATATTTATTATCCATTCTGTATTATAACAGCTCTATCCAGTTTGGTGGCGATGTCGCAAGAATGTGTTGTTTAAATTTATTTGTTGGCAGAATTCCTAAACTCTGGAATAAAGATCGCCGAGTTAAGGATTTTCTCACATTTAGATGGCTCAGTGTGGGTACCTAAGCCGCAGAGAAGCTTTATTTTCAAAAGTTTTCATCTTTTGATTTTATTTTTCAGGCAGAAAAAAGCAAAGAAAGAAACTGTACGTACATGTCTACAGGAGCTATTTTACTAGCAGACATCATTCCAGGCTTGCTTATTAAATTAGCCGCCCCTTTTTTACCATTTTTTGTGCAGTAAGGAATTTTTGAAAAAAATCTTTGCAAAATTCAGATTTCAGTGACATTGAAAGCTTAATCGTCATCTTCTAGACTATAACCAGCCTTGATAAATCATTATCATTCATCATTATGGTCATCATCAACATCATCGTCATCAAGTCTCCATCAGACTTGTGTGGGTGTTGTATAATCTGAAATCTGAATTATTGCGAATATGAAGTTGTTGTATAAATTTTAATATTTTGCAGCGTTAGAGTTGGACTGTGCGTATCACTGGCTGCTTTAGGGTTCATATTGGTTGCTGTTAGCCAAGGTATTGCTCTGTCAATAGTCGGAGTTGCTGTGACTTCTTTCTGCTCTGGACTTGGAGAAGTTACTTACCTCCAATACAGTTCTTTCTATGACAAGTAAGCTAATCATGATGATCTTCAACTTTGTTTAATACATATGATGTTGAAAATACTATAGAAACAGGCGCTGAATCAACTTGAAGAGCAATCCGCCATTGGACAGGCAACCAGCTATACATTTCTACAGCTTTTTGAATTTTTCTGGTAAAGCAAGGTACAAAATTCAATTTTTCGCAAGTCAACCAGGATCGCAGTTCTGTAGTTACTCCATCAACACTTTTATCTGTGTGCTCTGTCAGAGTACAATATTGAATCCAGATCCAGGTACATATCCTAATCCTGGGTTGCACCAACGCTCAATTAATATAATACGAGATTAGTGAAATTTCTTCTGGTCAGTACTCGTAGGTGAATGATAGAAATTCTGGTTTCACAAAAGAGAATGATCCAATGATTGATCAGCTAAAGATTTTATGCATTTTCCTTGGTCGATTTACTAGGATTGGCCAGATTGAAATCCATTTAATCTCGTATTAGCGTTAATTGCGTATTATTTTTTTGGTGCAACCCAGGGTAAGTTCTTCATAATTATCTTGGCAGATATCTTTTGTATTTATTTCCTCCAGTGTTGATTTATGCGAAAAATCTCACACGTCGAGTAATGCTCTAATATGAAGAATCAAAATACCTTCCCGGCTGACTTGAGAAAAAAAATCATAATACATAATTTATCATGTTTTTAATCTTCCTTTCTAAAAAAAAAAACTGTCGAATTGTATAACTGGTTGCTTACTAATTGGCGGTTGCTTATGAACGAAAATTAAAAAAAAACAATTCGCTGTATTTCTGGTACTTATGTCGTTATTCGTAGAATAATAATTATTCATGGTGTGGATTATAAGTGTATCAAACTTTGAATGCATTTCTTGCTGGAGAAGTTTGTCATTGGGCCTTATGAATAAAGATTAATCAATTGCTTTTGCTTCAAATCTAACAGCAAAAAACTGAGAAACTTTTGGAAATGAGACTTTGAACCATAGTTATTATTTCAATAAGTTACTCAAATGTTCAATAAAACCTGAATCAAGAAATTACTTGGAGTTTCTAATTTTTTGAGAATTTTTCAAAAACAGAAAATCAAGCAAAAGCAATTGCTTAATCTTTATTCATAAGGCCAATTGCGCTTGCGCTGATGCTCACGTCACCAGCTCGGCACCTCCAGCAAGCCCAGAGGTTTTCTATGCGTTTTGAACTCGGTTATGAACTACCTACGCTGTAAGGAAAGCGTCATGTGTCAGAAAAAAAAATGCTAGTCGTAGATTTCTCCCGTTATGGAGACCCAAATTTAGGTTAACCCTAAATTTTTCATTTGTAGAGACATGTTGTAAAAATTTAATTCCATGGCATAAAAATGTAGAACATTTTTTTGTTCTTTATTTAATATTTAAAACAAATAGGTATAGCAACACTTTGATAGGCTTCTTGGAGGGGTTACCTATAGGATTTTATTAAAATAACTTGAATTTAGTGTCTGTGCAATGGTTCGCCCCGACATCTGAGTGAACTGCCATCAGCAGAAGCCTCAGATTGGGGCGAAACGTTGCGTAGTTATACACACTCAATCGAAGTTGTTATAATCGAGCCCTATAAACCCTTTAGAGAAACTAATCAAATCGTCACTATTTAAATAACATGCAAAAGAACATCTCTTACACATTCAAAGTGAAAATTCTTCAGTCAGTAATATTTTTTTGTTCAATAATTTAGTTTTGAAAATTGAAATATTGGTGAACATTGAATTTGTTCAATTTTTCCCGACACCATGAGCCGCTTCGTTTTGCGCCAGGAGCTGATCCGGGTAGATCACTAGATATAGAAAGTAGATACATACACCAATCGTACGGCCCAACTGGATCTACTTTCTTTGTCTAGTGATCTACCCCGTGCAGCTCCTGCTGGCAAAACGAAAGCGCCTATGATGACTCTTACAGCACATTGAAGCTCGTGTCCGCAATTATTTGCCCTGAATCACCCTGCATAAATCGTAATTGATAAAGTCTATTGCAAACCCTATAATATTACCTACACCTTTCCTTTCCCTCAAAAAAAGTTGGGCACTCGTTGCAAACTTTTGTGGAGTATTATCTTTTCAAAAAATCGCACAATCATTAGTCACAGGTCACAAAGCTAGTGAAAATTATCTTGATACTCCACTGTCTGCCTGGAAACACCTGTCTCCAACACATCCAAAATCGAAAATTTTGAAATTTGAAAAAATTATTCTTGGATTTTGAGAATGCGAATGGTCTCAAACCAAAATACACCCTTGTAGCTTTCCAAAGAGACCTGAATGATACATTTCTGTCAAGGAATAAACCCACAGCGATTGATTTCACAACGCCTTATTTTACAATTTGACTCCGCCCTTGAACGATTCTGTACCATTCAGGTTTGAAATTGAACCTTCGAAGAATCGCCAAATCATGTGTGAAATTGTACATTTTTCTAGGAATGTGATATCTGCTTGGAGTTCTGGCACTGGCGGTGCCGGTGTTATTGGGGCCCTATCGTATTCGCTTCTGCAACAATTAGGGCTGAGGACAACCCTGTATGTTATGCTGGTAGTACCTGCTTTGATGGGAATCACGTAAGTTAATTAAGAAATTTCAAATTTACCGACTGTACTGTGTATTTCGTTTTTTAAAGCTTTTGGATCATCTTGCCGAAGCCTTCTGAAACCATGAAGAGTCATGAAATTCAAAAGTCCGTCAACACTGAAGAAATAGAAAATCCTATGGAAGCCCTAAAGAAAAAAATTAAACAAGTGCCCGCCTTGTTTAAATACATGATACCTTTTGGTTTAGTTTATTTATTTGAATATTTTATAAATCAAGGAACTGTAAGTCTATTTAGATGCAAATCATTGACAGGGCTAATTATTACGCTTATTTTGATTTTTTCAGTTCGAATTGATCAACTTCAAGGACGATTTTATCAAGCCAAGTGATCAGTATCGATGGCTGCAAGTCGATTACCAAATTGGAGTGTTCTTATCAAGATCTTCTGTCAATTTCTTCCATATCAAGCATATTTGGGTGCTATCAGTGTTGCAATTGATTAATGTGGCACTATACACAACTGAAGTGATTTATTACTACGTTCCGTATTTTTGGATAGTTTTGGTGTTGACTCTTTGGGAGGGACTGTTGGGAGGTGCAGCCTACGTCAATACTTACTATAGGATATCTACCGAGGTCCCTGAAGAAAAGAAGCAATTTTCAATGGCAATAACAAGCTTTGCAGACAGTATTGGCATAACTCTTGCCGGATTGTTTGCCATTTACGCACACAACGAAATATGCGCCTTACCAATGCCAGAAAGGGGATAGGTGATGGGCTCGAAAACAAGTATTAATTTCTTGCAAGTTTATTATTGGCACATTGAGAAAAAAATTCACATAAAGTCGACTGAAAATTGAGATTAACGTGACGTTTGATCACCCTCAAAAACTTAACCAAATGAACACTACTAATAGGAACATGACAAGTACAAAAATATTGCCACAAAGATTTTCAATAAATATATCACAAAGTTTTGAAAAAAAAACAATTTTGTAAAAAATCATGTATAAAATATAACCATAATAAAAAGAAACTGTAAAAATCACATAAGCTACGTGTGTTCTCTTCCCTAAACAAAGCTTGGCCCTTTAAATTTTGTTTATACCACAACCACACTTATTATTATTCAACACAAAAGAATGCCTTTGCAGCAAATTTTGTGAAGTGAGATTGACTAGAGAAAGCAACAATTTTTGTACCTTTGCTGCAAAGGCGACGATAAAGTTGGGCCTTTTTATATTGAAAAGAACACGAGGAACGAAATGACTAAGATAGATGTCTAGGCCTTTGATAAAATACTGAGAACAAAATCGAACGTAATACTGAAACAGTAACAGCCGAAGCTTGCTTACAAACATTTTGATTGCACAACGGCCTTGCCGCCATCTTCGTACTCCTGTTTCGACACCCAAAGCTGTTGGAATGAACCCAGCGAAGTCAGTATCGAACCGCCAGACCAAGCGCCAAACTTTCTCTCGGTGGCACCGGGAGCACTGATGATTTTCAAGCGCATACTCTGTAAATCATTGAATTGATGAGTTTGGGTTTACCGGAGCAACTTGTAAAAGGTTTCAATGGTAAAAGGTATGTTAGCCAAGTCAATTCCCAGTGAGCCCGATTCAAAAGATCGTACTGATGAACTGACGAGAATCGCAAAGGTGATTTTTCTAGTTTTTTCTTTCCACCTTGTCTGCTTCCATGGTTAGACCTGTATAGTGCGGATGTTAACAGCAATATATGGACCGAACCTTGCAAATCGTGATACCGCGATGCCGTTTGGTACGAATATTGTCTATACCAATACCTTTACTTTGAGATATGGAGCCATCGCGAATCCCATGCAGGCCCCCAGGGTGGACAACCCTGCCAGGCATGTCAAACGGTTATTGTATGATAATTCTGTGAGACTCACTCTTACTAATAAAAGGTTTTCCAATAAGTATGTCCCAACTTTCAAATGGAATAGAATCAAAAGTACAAATGATAATCCGAAAATTTCAATTTTATTTTGCAGACAACAATTTTATTATGTTTTGAAAATTATGTCATATAAATGTCCTTCTCTTCTTCTGGTTAAATGCCTTCTGGCGACCAAATTTTGAACAACTCTTTCGCACATATCGCGTGGGATATCCGCAATGGCCCGTCGAATGTAAGTATCTCAAGAGTTGCGTTTCAACTCTTGAAATGTTTGGGGATTATTTTCGTAAAGCTGAGGTTTAACATACCCCCAAAGAAAGAAGTCTAAGGGGGTGAGGTCGCATGATCTTGGAGGCCAGTTGATGTCAGAATTCCTCAAGGGTCCAATTCGCGAAATCTCGCGCAAGTGATGATCATTTGGCTTTAATTCTTGACATTTTTGAATTTTATACTCCCTTGCCGCAGTTGATTTTGAAAGTTGGGACATACTTATTGGAAAACCCTTTACCATGATTCAACAAAAAAAATCAGCGTCAAAATCTAATTGATAGCGTGATTTTTGGAAATTGCCCCGGGCCCCCTGGTAAGTAGACAACCCGCCGCCCTGGGGCCCTGCATGGGATTCGGCGATGGCTCCATATCTCAAAATGAAGGTACTGGTATAGGCAACATTCCTACCAAACGGCATCGCGGTATCACGATTTGCAAGGTTCAGGCAGATAACCTCGGGACTAGCAAGACATCTGACAACCGCATACAATTTCTCATACTCATACCAAATCTCGTGTTCAGATTTGGCCACATGCCGACATCAGCGCAGTCTGAGCGTGACCTAAATTACGTGCGAGATTGTCAGATGTCATTTTATTATTATACAATCAAACTGCTAGACAAATTTAGCCCAGGCAATAGGTCTAAAAGCGGCCAAACCCGGAAATATTTACCACAAAGCTGAATTTTTGTATAGTGACCTTTCTAATCTGTCTGAGCAACATATAGTCAGGTACCATAGGTTCAAAAAACTGATCCCGTGGGCTCTTTCGTGAAAGGGGCAAGAGACCTTTCATTTCTTATAGTTCTATATGTGGAGATACCGAAATGTTTTGGTGCCACTTTCAAAATGGCGTCATTTTAAAATGGCGGCCATTTGTTTCCGGTGACATTTATCCGGGCCTAACTTGCTTCATTCTCATCCGATTTGAATTTTTTTTTTAAATACGTAAATTCATATTCTCTATCCGCTGCTGTCATCGGTTGTCATTTATATCGATCTGTTTGACCGGAATTAGAAAAAAATTGAAAATTGTGATGACTTTTAGTCCTATAGGTTTCTCGACTGTTTCTCAACCTAATTCAAGTTGTATTGATCCTAACAGCATCTACAATAAATGAAGTTCACTAAAAACGCAGCTTGCTGAAAAAATAATGGCCACAAGTGATAAAGTAGGGAAAAAAAGAGCGATATTCACGAAAAATGGTAAAATTAAGAAGGAGAGTGCCGTGTGTTTTTTTAGGGAGTAGATATACGCGTGATTCTTTAGCTACCACTTCTATGGCCTCTGTAGACACCGAAATGCTCTGATACCAATTTCAAAATGGCGTCGTTCCAAAATGGCGACCATTTGATTTTGGCAACATGGATTCACACTCAACTTACGTTTATTTTCGCTCGACTCACACCGACTTCTATGATTTTTCTTTTGATCAGGTATGGATTGATGTTTTCTATTTGCTATTGTCCGAAATTTGCATGTGTGCCAAGTAGTTTTTCCAAAACGTGAAAAAAACTAGAAAATCAGTGATTTTTACGATCCCTATTGCCTCAGTTCCCCGTGGGAGGCATGCCTGGCAAATATTTTTTTATTATTCTCATAATGTATGAAGTTACCGAAATGCTTTGTTGCCACTTTCAAAATGGCAGCGTACCGATTTGGCGGCCACCTGGATTTTGATAATGAAAAAATCCCAACTCGGTAATCAAAAGAGTTATAGTGTTAAAAGTCACAAGGTAGATCAACAATTCAATGCTTGTTAAGATAAAACGAACCGCACCTTCATTTCTTGAGTCGTTCCTGGAAAATCCACTGATTTATTAAAAAATGTTAATTTTTATGCAACTGACCACTAATATCAGAATTTTTCAGGAACGGCTCAAGATATGAAGATGCGATTTGTTTAATCTCAACAAGCATTGAATTGTAAATCTACCTTGTGACTGTCATCACTATAACTTTTTTGGTTACCGAGTTGCAATTTTTGCATTATTGAACACTTTACCAAAATCCAGGTGGCCGCCAAATCGGTACGCTGCCATTTTGAAAGTGGCACCAAAGCATTTCGGTAACTTCATACATATGAGAATAATACAAAAATATTTGCCAGGCATGCCTCTCACGGGGAAGCACACAGCACCTGAGACAAGAGGAATCGTAAAAATCACTGATTTTCTAGTTTTTTTCTTTTTTTGGAAAAACTATTTGGCACAAATGCAAATTTCGGACGAAAGCATATAGAGAACATCAATCTATACCTGATCAAAAGAAAAATCATTAAAATCGGTTTGAGTCGAGCGAAAATAGGCGTAAGTTGAGTGTGAATCCATGTTACCAAAATCAAATGGTCGCCATTTTGGAACGACGCCATTTTGAAATTGGTACCAGAATATTTCGGTGTCTTCAGAGGCCAGATAAGTAGTAACTAAAAAATAACATGTATACCTACTTCCTGAAACAACACACGGCACTTTCCTTCTTAATTTCACCATTTTTCGTGAATATCGCTCTTTTTTTCCCTACTGTATTACTTGTGGCCATTATTTTTTCAGCAAGCTGAGTTTTTAGTGAACTTCATTTATTGTAGATGCTGTTAGGATCAATACAACTTAAATTAGGTTGAGAAACAGTCGAGAAACCTATAGGACTAAAAGTCATCATAATTTTCAGTTTTTTTTCTAATTCCGGTCAAACAGATATAAATGACAACCGATGACAGCAGCGGATAGAGAATATGAATTCACGTATTTCTAAAAAAAAAAAATTCAAATCGGGTGAGGATGAAGCAAGTTAGGTCCGAATAAATGTCACCGGAAACAAACGGCCGCCATTTTGAAAGTGGCACCAAAACATTTCGGTATCTCCACATATAGGACTATAAGAAATTAAAGGTCTCTTGCCCCCTTTACGAAGGAGCCCACGGAATACCGGATGACCCCCGACTAATATCAAAATTCCCAGAAATTCCGGTGTTCGCGTCATGGATTTTGGGGGTAAAAACCACCTTTACGGTGACATGGTGCCGATTTTTCTCATTTTTCTGCCAAACGGTAAGCTGGACGTGGAATAGTAATGGGAGTAAAAATCTTCCCCACTAAATTTTGCATCGAAAAGGTGTGATTGACTATACGGCTAATCTTCACCTAATTCGAGAAAACGGCGTTTGAAGTGGGGGGTTGCTTAGAGCGCGCAGCGGAAAATCCGAGCAATGCCGTGTTCCGAGGCAGATATCTTGCAAGTGGTTAATCCCACGAAAAAACGGTAAGGAAGAAAATTGTTGACCATAATCTTCTGCGTATGATGCTTGTACCGAAAATTCTTTTTTGATAATGTATTTTAAATTACAGCACGAAAACTACCTACTTAGGTGTTTTAGGTAAGAAAGTGTCTAAACCCAGGAATAATTTCCTCAAAGCTGAATTTCTGGCCAGTGACCCTCTTGACCCGTCAGAACAACATATCAAGGTACTCGGAGATTCCGACGTTCGCGTCATGGATTTTAGGGGGTAAAAACCACCCGTACTGTGACATGGTGCCGGATTTTCTCATTTTTATGCCAAACTGTAACTTGGACGTGAAAAAGTAACGAGAATTGAAATATTCCTCACTGAATTCTGCATCGAAAAGGTCTGATTGACTATACGGCTTATCTTTGCCCAATTCGAGAAAAAAGCGTTCGAAGTGGGGAATAGGTTAGAGCGTGCAACGAAAAATCAGAGCAATGCCGTGTTTCCAGGCAGATATCTTGTGAGTGGTTAATCCCAAAAAAAAAGTTCTGGCACAAGCATCGTACGTAGAACATTATGATCAACAATTTTCATTCCTGTAGTTTTTTTCCTGGGATCAACCACTTGCCAGATATCTGCCTCGAAACACGGCACTGCTCTGATTTTTTGCTGCGCGCTCAAAACCATTTCCCACTTCAAACGCTTTTTTTCTGGAATTGGATAAGGACTAGCCGTATAGTCGATCAGACCTTTTCGATGCAGAATTTAGTAGGGAATATTTTTACTCCCATTACTATTCTACGTTCAAGTTACCGTTTGGCAGAAAAATGAGAAAAACCGGCACCATGTCACCGTCAAGGTGGTTTTTACCCCCTAAAATCCATGACGCGAACACCGGAATTTCTGGGAATTTTGATATGTTGCTCAGAATGGTCAAAAAGGTCACTATGCAAAAATTCAGTTCAATGGGAATTATTTGCGAGTTAAAACCTAAAATGACTGGGCTAATACAGGTTTCCTCAAAAGAGAGATAGAAGAATCCGCGATTCCGCGCAGCTGTTTTCGGCACGTTCTGCGCACCGTGTGCCATGAGTGATCGCGCCATTTGTATTTACATTGCTCCGCCGTGTTAAAAGTGCGTTTTATTTTTTGAATTTTGAAGCCAACCATGCTGGGAAAGTCGCTAAAAAATATAACGAACTTCTCAATGAATATTGCAAATGAATATTCCGCAAAGAAGAATTTGCCAGAGAGGCATTTGATGCGCGTATACAACTATTTTTGTAATGGATATATCAACGATATATGGACGTGCGCAGAAAGCACAGGGCCGCTATTCTTGAATCGTGTAAGAAAAGTCCCCGGGAGTTATATATAATCCGTACTACACTTCTGTAGCGAAAGTTGCCTGAAAACCACGATTTTAGGCAACATTCGCTACATCAGTGTACTGCGGAATGTATTTTACTCCCAGGGACTTTTCTCACACGATTCAAGAATAGCGGCCCAGGTAAATGCGTGTCCCATGTCCCACTTTTAATATTTTTTATGATGTATTATGGCCATCACTATAAATTTGAAGTGTTTGATGCAAAAATGTGGCCAAGTGTACCCTTGAATTAATGATACTTGATAAACTAAGCAGGAAGCTCCTTACTATTATAACGCTGAAGGGCTTGTGGTTCTTTTTGCTTCTTCGAGTGTCACGTCGTATTTTATGGATCCATGCTTAGGGACACATTCGCTGTATAACTTGTGGACTTGTATAGTGGCTCACAACATTTATTTTCCATAACTACTTGTGAAAACTGTATAAATATCAATAATAACACCATCAAAACACACGTTCGGCTTATGGCATCGGGGCAATGTTGGCACACTAGGACTGCGACGATTTACTGCGCAATCGAACGTGACGTCACGGGCCAGAAAGAGACGTTCAATTTAGGAAACCTGTATTGGTTGTCGCCACCAAATGGGACCAATAACTTGTTTGTGCATGGACGATTTCAGTCCTGTCAGCTGCCTTGGTTAGCTCAACTTCCCCTTATCCATCCCATGGAAGGAAATATCGAAGAACTTGAGATAAACAATGCAAAAATTCACGAATCAAAGTTTGGCATTAGAAGTCTTAACAATGATAACAATAAAAATTCTGGGAATTCATCCGAATAACTAACGCGGAAAACAGAACTGGAATCGCCCAAGCTACATAAAAATTATTGGCCTTCAAAGTTGAACGACTTTTTAGATGGCGACAACTAATTCATGCAGCAGTTCAGTTGCAGACTGGTAGATGTTGCGTCATGTAACTTGGAACTTGAACAAAATTATTCAACAGTTCTGCATAAAATTTGTTGTTGTTATTGATTGGAAAAACGCTTGCTAGGTTCATTTTCAAAAATAAGCCGTTTTTTTTTAATGTTATACAGGCAACCCTTTGACCCCGAGCCACCTTTGGTATTACTGTAACTGTATTCAGAAATCTACCATTGAAAATATTAAACAATAAAATAACCAAACTAGCGGTGGCTTGGGGTCGATAGTAATAGATTATGAAAAACTGGTTTATTGTTTGTTGAAATGTACTTGTTCAATCAAGCGGCGACTTTTCCGGAAAAAATTTCATACAGGACTTTTGGAAATATTGAGGCAGTGGCAGTGTTCAATTTGTTTTGAGTGGAAAATAGATAAAAATGGTTTACCGGCGGTGTTTTGGCCGCCAAATCGCGATTCAAACGTTCAGTAAAGCCTTGCAGATTCGAATTGCCTCCTGTTACGACGACGCTGCCGTACATGGCGGGTCTGATGTCGATGTCGCACATTCCAACGCTGGTCGTCACCAAAGGTCCGACCCCGAGGGTGGGCTGGATCCCGGCTTTGGCGCCGGCGACGGCCACGGGATTAAAAAGCGGCTCTGGAATCTTGAACCTCTCCACACCGAAATCTTTGTGAAACCCGTTTGGGAATTCGTAATGGATCGCCGGCATGGTCTTGACTATCTCTTCATCATACAAATTGTCAGCAACTTGTAAAACCGACGCCTGGAAGTCTTGCATCACTTGCTGAAATGATAAAAAGGCGTCAGTGATTGCAAATTTGCATTGAACAAAAAGTGAAACTGATGTGGGTCTTACTCTGATCATGTAATTGTGCCAGGAATCGGTGAGCTTGGCTTGAAAAATTCTGCGTTTGAAATTGGGCGCTTCCTCTGATTTAGTGATCTCTTTCGATGCCACCATACAAGGGGGAACGACTTCGATTCCTTTTTCTGCTAGGTAGTTCCGGCACTGGGTGCTCAAATAATCACCGCCGGCCGGAGATTTCACCACGGCCTGTGTCAAAACGAAACTGAAACAGTAGTGACAAGACAACAGATTTAGGAAATTGTCGAGAGTGATGAAGCAAGTCTGACTGACCCATCGTGAACGGGAACTGCAGACGTATGAGTAGCCCCACTATCGACGACAAGGCAAGTAGGCCTGCCATTGGCAAAGGCAGCGAGGGTGGCATTTTTGGCTAGGTAAAGAGCAGGAACATTGTATTTTTCAAACATCAGCTCTGTGATCTGCTCCCTCTTTGGCGGAGTGATCCAGGGTGGTTCGGTGACGAGCAGCGGATGGTCGTTTGGTATTGCACGCAGAGCATTAATGTAAATATAATCCAAGTAATTCTCGAATATGTCCCAGTTGTCCACCATTCCGTCTTTGAGGAAAGTCGTCATTTCCATTTCAGATCTGCGAACATTGATGGCAGTCACCCCGATGTTGTAGCGCTTCTGCGAGACATCATCCTGCGAGTCCAGCCACAGGCCGATGGTTGAGGGGATGTCCAATTTGGGACTGTCTTCCCCTCCGAAACCGGCCCTGGTCGAATTATGTCCGATATCGAAGACCAGGGCGCCGACTTCATCTAGAATTTAGGTTATGTTTACCAAACAAACAAACAAAAGATGCCTCGAAAAATGATACCTCCACCATAAACGGCGCCGCTCATGACGACTTTTTCAATTGTGAGGAAGAAAGGGCATCACCTTAATTCATTCTCGGCCGTTGGCTTCTCTATTTCGGAAGAAACGGTCCCAAATCAAATCCCTCTTTCCACCACCGGGGGTTTGGTGTTTACTGTTTATAAAGCAAACGCAAACATGGCGCTCCTGTGCTCCTGATCCTGTCAAAGATCTATACGTCAAATGTCAAACCAATGTTGCCAACTGCCTAAGAAAAATGACAGTTGTACGTAAACATAGCAAATGGGATAGCAGGATAGCAGTGAAAATTTGGAAATGGAAACTGGAATTATCGAATTTCCCATCAGGAAAATGGGGATTGGTAAGCGATGCGGCAACAATAAATGTTGATCGGGCGAACGTGCCTGCTATTGTTACGTTTGCCTTGATAAAACTCAGAATTAAAACATCTATGTTGGAAGAAGGGTCTCGGAAGCAGTTCCTCCCAAAATAAGAAGCCAGCGGTCAAGAAGGAAAGCTGTTTCCTTTGAAAAAAATCGTCATCAGCGACCCTGTTTGTGATGAAGGTAGTTTCCAGGCACTTTCATTCCTGTGGTGAAGATAACCTAAATATTCCAGGTGGAGCAGTCGACGGCAGCGCAAGGTCTTCCTTCTTTGATATCACGCAGAGCCAGCTTCAGAAGGCAGGACAGTGAACAGTTTCGAATTGGAACCATCATCAACCCACGTGGCTGAACTCTGAGGACGATGCCGGAGTAACCAAATCGGAGTGACAAATGATTACCGCTGCGCTGCCATCAACATCTGCAGTTCTGAACTAGAAATGACGGCTTTTCTCCTAGTCCTCATGGTGGAGAACTGAATCATGTTCAGAAATCAATCAGACTCGGCTCACAGTTACGTTATTGCTTGGTCTGTGTTCAATATCAAATAACTGCTGCTCACTCATCACAGAGTCGTAAGTAGGTACTGGGCCACCGGATCAAACAAATCTTGATGAAATGAATAGAATTAGACGTTTTAGTTTACTAACTAGTATATTTTCAAATGTAAATATAACTGTGTCAATAGTGAAAGATATGAGGAAACTTTGCATTTTTTATTTGAAGCCTATCCCGTTGACATAACCATTAAATGGGGACTGTAAAAATCGAGCTTTGATGCTTTGTTAGCCGTGATAATAGTGATTATTTGTAGTTGAAAACTAGTTGAATAAAGCCTGTGAGTGAAGTAAATAGCTACCTAATACCTTGGCTGGCAAATATTTTTTTGTCGGATGTCAGATAGCGGATAGGCAACCAAAAATACGCGGTGCCAAGAGCATCGGCACCTCGTCGCTCTCCTGTTATCCTAATGAGAAGTGCACATTCGCCAACAACTTTTGGACCATTTCGGGCATATGTGCCAGTGGTGTTATGAGTTGGAAGAGGTGAAAGTAAAAACCGCAAGCTGTGTCGGGCGAAGAAAACGGCTTGGAACAGCCTCTGGGTCATTAGGGGAGCAGAAGCTTCAGAGAGAGTGCTGATGCTCTGGCAGGGCAGCCAACGCAACAGAGATGTTTGAAGTGACAGTTGACAGTTCACCGTTGACGTTTTGATCTGACACTGACGTTTCGGAAATGACACGAAGTATTTTGAGGTTAGTTAGACCAAGACGAGTGAATTTTTATAATGAATTGATTATATTTGAACTATTCTAGGGAACTAAGCTCTACGGTGGACACAATGCCGGCGCCCCATGGCCTGGAGGTACGTTGCAAATGGATTGTCTTCACTTTGCGGTGACAAAACATTCAACCGCAAGGGAAGACGAAGTTTTTGCGTAATGCTTTGTGATTCTAGGTGGCCTTTCCCGATCCAATCACACCGACAAACCTGCAAAGCCCTAACCGTACGCAACAGAACCGTACGCAACAGACTCTGGCGTTAAGCTTCGTCCCGGCGAACCAGCTTCTGGATCAGACTGATTGGCTTCAGTGTCCCCTAGGAAACACTTGATCTGGCAAGGATGTACAAATCAAAACGCGAAGAGCCCTGTCTACCTGCATGTGCACATCTACGGGGCAAGGACTTACGTATAACAACTTGGAGCTTGTTCCTGAGAAACTGCTGTAAAACCGAGGAACGCTTCAACAACCCGGCCCGTAGCCTTGACCAGGACCCCTCCCGTCCTGTCGTGCCGGTCAAGTTCTGCTGCACGCCGATACTGGACCCTTGAATGCTAGCGTCGCTGCTGCCACACGCCGATGATGGTATGGTATCGAAGTTGGCTTTCCAAGCCGTCGACTTCAGCCACACAACTATGTGCTTTAACGCTGTTCTCACAGGTGGGTTGATTACTACTGGACACAGTCTAGTTCTAGATGCATGCAATTAGCCACGTAGCTCGTGTGCTGGCTTGCCTGGTCTTTGTAACGGGAATTTATGAGATGCAAAAAAACCTTTGAATTTTTATAATTTCAGAAAGGCCCGTGCGAAATGAGATTGTCTTACTTCAGCGAAGATGAGTACCGGTTCCTAATTAGCCATTCTTGGCCGAAGACTCCGAGGTTTTTAGTATACTACTGGAATTTTTGACAGTTCGAACTCTCTATTTTCTGTTGTATCTTTAATAAAACCTCATCTTTTACCTGCTACGTTTTTCTCTCATTGCGCACATACAAATTTTATTTCGTCCCCCAAATTTTGAATCGTCACAATTCTCTCAAAACCCTCCCAACGATCTCCACCTCAGCAAGCCGTTCAGAAACGATTCACTTCTCGGAGCACTCCGGGTCCACCTCGTCTATTACCTTACCGAGGGCGCACTCCACAGGGTGCACACCGACAATTCTTTTCTAAACGCACCCTTGGAGAATCAAGTCTCTGCTCATTCCCCTTTCCTCCCATTAGCATTTAAAATGCCGTTGAAATTTCAAATCGCTCTCTCTGAACCGTTGGGTAGGCAACCAAGAATACACTTGTGACCTGAAGATCTACCAGTAGTGCTATGAGTTAGAGGAGGTGAAAGTAAAAACCGCAGACGGTGTCGGTCCAAGAAAATGGCTTGGAACAGCCTCTGGGTCATTAGGACAGCAGAATGTGCAGAGAGTGCTGATGCTCTAACAGGGCAGCCAACGCAACAGAGATGATTGAAGTAACACTACTGACACTTGACAGTTCACCGTTGACGTTTCAATCTGACACTGACGTTTCGGAAATGACACGAAGTATTTTGAGGTTAGCTAAATCAAGGCCAGTGGATTTTTAATAATAATTGATTATATTTAAACTATTTTAGGGAACTAAGCTGTACGGTGGATACAATGCCGGCGCCCCATGGCACGAAGGTACGTTGCAAATGGATTGTCTTCACTTTGCGGTGACAAAACGTTGACATTCAAACCCTGCCGAAGAGGAACTTTAGCCTGATACTTTCTGATTAGGTGGCCTTTCCAGATCCAATCACACCGACGAACCTGCAAAGCCCTAACTGCACGCGACACACTCTGGCGTTGAGCTTCGTCACGGCGAACCAGCTTCCAGACCAATTTTATCGGCTTCAGTGTCCCCGCAACACTCGAATACCTCAGGTTGCCTTATCCCGCAAGGATGACTACTTACTAACCTACTACCTGACTAACTACATGTGCACAACTGCACATCGCTCATGTGATCGTCATGAGCGACCCTGTTTGTGATGAAGGTAGTTTCCAGGCACTTTCATTCCTGTGGTGAAGATAACCTAAATATTCCAGGTGGAGCAGTCGACGGCAGCGCAAGGTCTTCCTTCTTTGATATCACGCAGAGCCAGCTTCAGAAGGCAGGACAGTGAACAGTTTCGAATTGGAACCATCATCAACCCACGTGGCTGAACTCTGAGGACGATGCCGGAGTAACCAAATCGGAGTGACAAATGATTACCGCTGCGCTGCCATCAACATCTGCAGTTCTGAATTAGAAATGACGGCTTTTCTCCTAGTCCTCACGGTGGAGAACTGACTCATGTTCAGAAATCAATCAGACTCGGCTCACAGTTACGTTATTGCTTGTTCTGTGTGCAATACCAAATGACTGCTACTTATTCATCATCGAGTCGTAAGTAGGTACTGGGCCACCGGATCAAACAAATCTTGATGAAATGAATAGGATTAGACGTTATAGTTTACTAACTAGTATATTTTCAAATGTAAATATAATAACTGTGTCAATAGTGAAAGGATATGAGGAAACTTTGCATTTTTGTATTTGAAGCCTATCCCTTTGACATAACCATTAAATGGGGACATGCAGTTGCAAAAGAGTCTCAAGAACTGTAAAAATCGAGCTTTGATGCTTTGTTAGCCGTGATAATAGTGATTTGTAGTTGAATAAAGCCTGTGAGTGAAATAAATACCTACCTAATACCTTGGCTGGCAAATATTTTTTTGTCGGATGTCAGATAGCGGATAGGCAACCAAAAATACGCGGTGCCAAGAGCATCGGCACCTCGTCGCTCTCCTGTTATCCTAATGAGAAGTGCACATTCGCCAACAACTTTTGGACCATTTCGGGCATATGTGCCAGTGGTGTTATGAGTTGGAAGAGGTGAAAGTAAAAACCGCAAGCTGTGTCGGGCGAAGAAAACGGCTTGGAACAGCCTCTGGGTCATTAGGGGAGCAGAAGCTTCAGAGAGAGTGCTGATGCTCTGGCAGGGCAGCCAACGCAACAGAGATGTTTGAAGTGACAGTTGACAGTTCACCGTTGACGTTTTGATCTGACACTGACGTTTCGGAAATGACACGAAGTATTTTGAGGTTAGCTAGACCAAGACGAGTAAATTTTTATTCATAATTCATTATATTTGAACTATTCCAGGGAACTAAGCTGTACGCTGGACACAATGCCGGCGCCCCATAGCCCGAAGGTACTTTGCCAATGGATTGTCTTCACTTTGCGGTGACAAAACGTTGACATTCAACCGCTACCGAAGACGAAGTTTTTGCGTAACGCTTTGTGATTCTAGGTGGATCTCACCGACGAACCTGCAAAGCCCTAACCGTACGCAACAGACTCTGGCGTTAAGCTTCGTCCCGGCGAACCAGCTTCTGGACCAGAGTGATTGGCTTCCGTGTCCGCGTGTCCCTTAGGAAACACTTGATCCGGCAAGGATGTACAAATCAAAACGCGAGGAGCCCTGTCTACCTGCATGTGCACATCTACAGGGCAAGGACTTACGTATAACAACTTGGAGCTTGTTCCTGAGAAACTGCTGTAAAAGCGAGAAACGCTTCAACAACCCGGCTCGTAGCCTTGACCAGGACCCCTCCCGTCCTGTCGTGCCGGTCAAGTTCTGCTGCACGCCGATACTGGACCCTTGAATGCTAGCGTCGCTGCTGCCACACGCCGATGATGGTATGGTATCGAAGTTGGCTTTCCAAGCCGTCGACTTCAGCCACACAACTATGTGCTTTAACGCTGTTCTCACAGGTGGGTTGATTACTACTGGACACAGTCTAGTTCTAGATGCATGCAATTAGCCACGTAGCTCGTGTGCTGGCTTGCCTGGTCTTTGTAACGGGAATTTATGAGATGCAAAAAAACCTTTGAATTTTTATAATTTCAGAAAGGCCTGTGCGAAAAGAGATTGTCTTACTTCAGCGGAGATGAGTACCGGTTCCTAATTAGCCATTCTTGGCTGAAGACTCCGAGGTTTTTAGTATATTAGTGGAGTTTTTGACAGTTCGAACTCTCTATTTTCTGTTTTATCTTTAATAAAACCATATCTTTTACCTGCTACGTTTTTCTCTCATTGCGCACGTACAAATTTTATTTCGTCCCCCAAATTTTGAATCGTCACAATTTTCTCAAAACCCTCCAACAATCTCCACCTCAGCAAGCCGTTCAAAACGATTCACTTCTTGGCGCACTCCGGTTCCTTATCGCCCATTACCTTACCGAGGGCGAACTCCACACCAAGTGCTCCACAGAAATTCTTATGTCCTGATTTTGGTTTTCAAAAATCTGGCAACCCTACACCTATTGACACCTTTATTTGGATATCACCCAGGAATTTTTGCTCTGTAAGTAATGTTACCGCTATCCAGTTTCTTCTGTAAATAGGGCCTATCACGGAGATATTCCAAATATGATGACAATATACTTATTAGTTCTTTAGTTCATCATTACACAGTAATCAAACCAAACACTGTTATTAAGTTGCTGTTTGCTGACCAATTGTGGTTGAAAACCCAAGGTGAAATTCAACAACAATGTTACTGATTTTAGCTCACAAGCTTTGAGGATAAACAGATCTGTTAGACTCTGCACAATTCCAATTCAAGTATTTAGAAATTGGTAAAAGTATTGCATTGGTAATTATTTCATTTTTGGTAATTGTTGACGACCACTACTTCTCGACTTCAGCCACCAACTTTTCACGGTAGGTAGACACCACCACAACATCACGTTCGTCGACCGTAGTTTCCTGGGGAAACCACTATTTCCACTGTAAAATGCCCCTTCTTTCCATTACTTGTCCTACGACGTAAGTACGTGCAAGAAGGAAGCGTCCTATATAGCTGTTTAAGTGGTTGCCTAACTCTTAGAAAATGCTAGTCGAGAAGTAGTCGTCGTCAACAATTACCTCATTTTTTAAGTATCTTTTCAAACCACATTATTATAAATCAATACCTACTGCCTGTTGCAAGTTCAGTAAGAAACAAACAAACAAATTATTAGATTGTTGAATCAATTACTCGTTAGGTTGGTAATGCGCGATCTTCGGCTTATAAATAAATAAATAAATAAAATAAATAAATATGCTTTATTGTTCCTTCGGCCTTTTCGGCCATGAACAAGTAAATTAAAAATAAAAGAAATTACAAAATTTATGGAATTCTCTGTTCCCGTAACATAAAAAAAAAATCTGTTGTGGGGCGACACAAAACTTTCCCGGCGGTATCCAGAGACGTCAGTAATGATTTTGATCGAAGTGTCCCTTCGGGAGGGGGCGATTCGATTTGGAAATCGATGAAAAAATTCTATTTAGTCGAGCGTTTAGCGAGCATCCTGCATCCATTGTTGAGCGGACAGAAAAAATGACAGGTTAGGTCAGTTTTCCAAGGTGATGAAATGATCCAAAAAGTAGAACTAGGTAGCTAACTGTTGTGATATCTCAAAAATGCAATGCTGGTTCCTTATTGAAATTTTTGTTCCTACTTCAGATATGATGATGAAATTACAAAAACTTGATTGAAAACTTTCACTGCATCTGTGTGTCAAATTTCAACTCTATATTTTCAATTTAGAGCTTGGGCAGACAAACCCAGACCCAATGTGCCACCTGAGGGCTTCCGATCAAAATCATCCACCCAAAGTCTAATCAGAACATTCCAGGCTGAACTTGGGCCTCCGTACCTGATTTCGATTTGATCGGATCAATAATTCGGTAATTATCGTGACAGAACCGCTTAATTTGTACGATCGCATGAGTGGTTTTATATTTTCAGGAGAAAAATTTCCGGGAAATTGGAGAGAAATTATTGGAAAATGTTCAAGAACCAGTTATCTATTCTCTAAAAAAAACAATTCCAAGAAATCTGTTCACGGAATAAAAAGTTGGAAAATTTGCAGTTTTTCCAGAGAGGAAAACTCGGCAACTGTTGATCCGATTTCGAAAATTTTTCCTCCAAAAATTAGCTCAATCTTTTCTCTAACTTTTATTCACAGCATGTCTGCACCTAAAATTAATATTTCGTGGGGCCTACCGCATGTAGAAGTTTGCATTGCGTTTTTCTCAAATTCACGGAATGTGCAAATTTCATTTTGAAAAAATTACAGTCGGAAAACCGAAACCGTGTCAACTCTGAAAATAGACCTGCACGACGCTCAAGACAATCTACTTTCGATATCAGTTGAAATTTCTAAAAAAAAGTCGATCCCCGAGCAGGAATAAATTTTTGAGTGGAGTCCTGCTACAAAAGCGAGTCGTGCTGGTCGAAACACCGGCGAGAGCCCCTCCTGAGTGGCAACGGCCAGGAGAAATTTCGAAAATTCATTACGCTCAACTGGAGAATGGTGGAAAACTGCAACTGCGGCCTCAATTTGACTCTTTTGTTGTGTTGCTTCCTGCCAAATCTGGTTCCAATCCATCGGATAGATTTTGAATTATTAATTGGTAAAGTTTTGAACTTTAACATTTTTTATTATTTGACAGATGACAGATAGGGCAATGTTTCCAACTGTTATGAATACAGTTTTTCAAGGGCTTTCAAATGACATATTGCAAGTTGAGTTCCGTGAGATATAGCTTCTGACATTTGATGATAGTGACAGTTGGGTTTGACAGATGACAGCCAAAAACTAATGGGTCTTTTCAGGAAACAACCATGTTTGTATACCAAATATCAAGTCGATCCAGTCAACTTTACGGCAGTTATCGTGGAAGATCACAGACAGACACATACACATACACACACACACACACACACACACACACACACACACACACATTCAGACAGATATCATTCTGAAAATGGTCTTAATCGTCTTGGAGGACCTCAAAACGGATATATCCGGTGAAATCTCAAAACTTTTTTTCTGCACGATTACAATACTTTCGTTCGTGGGTGTTCGTGGGTGGGCCGGGAAAGTAAAAAACATAAATAAATTACAGACCATATACCTACAAATAGCAAAACTCAACTTAATCATTTATCAAGGACCGTATCCTTACTACATGACTCAAAAAGGAGTGGACATAGCCCCAAACGTGTAAACTTGTGGAGGAAAGGATAGAGTGGACGTCCATTAGGTTTTTTGATTTTTTTCTACATTCACCATAGATAGGACACTCAAACAACACATGTGAAAGAGTTTCATCCTTTCCCAGGCAGCAGTACGAACATTTCTCCCGAATTTTCAACTTGTGTACAGCTCGACCGACAAAGAAAGTACAGTATTCACTACTCGTGGTACGGAGTTGCAAAGCTAGCACTCTCAGATGGTGAGGAAAATCGTAGAGTTTACTTGTAGAGCTTAGACGTTCGTAAAATTTGAATTCAGGGAAGTGGACAGATAAAAGCATTGAATCTTCATCACTCGTTCTTTGCGCTTTCTGAATTTTGTTCAAGACGTGATCCACCGCTGCGTCATCCACCTCAACCACCGTGTCCAAATCCATGCCCCACCCGTTCATCAACTCCTTCATCTGAGAGTACCAGTTCAGCCTAATATCGTTTGTCGGTGTCCCGTCCAGGTATTTCAGGTGACGTAAAGCCCTCGCTGGCAGCCTGTTGGATTTCATTCTGAGAATTCTATTCAGCAAACAGAGTGAATCCCTCACAACATAATAAGAAAGTTTAGTTGTATTGAATTCTAATCTCAAAATGTGATTTGCCGTGGTCCTTTGGAGAAAATTGCAGTTCTTGAGGAATTTACCTTGGACCACCTCCATATTTTCCAAATAACGAAGTCCCCAAATGCCTACACAGTAGTGTAAGGTTGGCATCACAACAGCCTGAAACAGTTTCCTGTAGCTCACCCAGCTATGAACCCTATTCCTCAGTAAAATTCTTCTTACAAGTCCCGAACTTTGATTCGCTTTGTTAATCTTTTGTTTGCAGTTTTCATAACAAAGGCCATTATATTTGAAACAAACCCCCAGGTATTTGAAAGAGTTTACAATCTCCAAGTCAGTACCATTGTACACAAATTTTGCTCTTGTATAGTTCAGGCTATTTCTAAATATCAGGACCTTACTCTTTGCTGTGTTCACTTCGAGCTTATTCATCACGTTATATTGATGTAAGGCGTTTAGACTACGTTGCAGAGAATTAGGGGAATCCGCGAACAAAATCAAGTCATCGGCATACAGCAATACAGTCACATCGTCTCCACTATCCATTGGAATTCCCTTGACACCCGCTCTCAGTAGGAACTTCTCTAGGTCTGCCAATAAAAACAACCCGAATAGCAAAGGACTAAGGCTGTCACCTTGGAGAACGCCCCTTGTGATCGTTACTTCCGCGTACTGACCATCCCCCACGTTTAGTTTTATGGCAGCTTTGCTACACAGATTTTTCAAAATTCTAATAATTTTCGAACTTATTCCCATATCGAATAATTTCTGCCATAAAATATGATGGTTAACATTATCGAAAGCACGCTTGTAATCAATAAAAGCCGTGTAAACTTTCCTGTGCTTCAATCTAATGTTACTGCCAACAATGGAGCTCAGCACAAACACATTGTCCTCACACCCCCGTCCCCGACGGAAACCCGCCTGGCATTCTGGAAGAAGTTCGAAATCTTCTGCGTATTTACCTAATCGGTGAGCTAGAAGGCCAGTGAACAGCTTCAAAGTGTGACTCAGCAGCGCGATGCTTCTGTAATTGTTTGGATCAGCTTTATCCCCTGACTTGTAGATATGAGTCATTTTCACTTTGGTCCACTGTTGAGGTACCTACTTCTTCACTGTCCATTACGTCATCAATCATTTTCAAAACATACCGCGCCCAGTCAATCGGTAAATTTTTGAGGAATTCATTTTTAATCAGATCGTGTCCCGATGCTTTGCCACTCTTCGCCCTGCTCAACAGCCTATAAAACTCTTGTTCTGTGAATTTTTTATCCAGATAAGGATGCCTGGCGTCTAGTCCTGTGAAATTAGTGGTGCAGCTTGGACCGTAAAATTTCTCGTAATACTTAACGAGAACTGTATCACTGATCGTGTTTACATTACAATTAGGCTTAGATATGGAGTAAGTCCTCCAAAACTGGGCCACGTCATTCACATTCACTAGTTTTTCCCTAATTTGCTTATCAAATATCTGCCTTTTTTCTTTGATGGTTTTCAAATAGTAATTTTTCACTTTAGAGTATTCTTTTTGTTCTGCCTCTTGAAAGTTATATTTTTTACAGTTTTTTAGTGCTTTTCTTACAGACCTCTTTAGCAGATAGCAGTCCTTATCGTACCAGCATTTGTTTCGGGAAGTCTTGGCAAAGGTCCTAGGACTTTTATACAGGTTTAAGAATTTACAAGTCTCTTTCACTGCTGAGCAAAAGTTTTTGTACGCCTTAGATGGTGACCCCTCAGTGTAATTGTAAAGCCTCCAAGACAGCCCCATGATATTCCCAAAGCTACGTGTTCTACTATCTAACCACTCCAGCTTTTCGTCGACTGTGACAATAAGTTTTTCCTCGGTTGTTATCTTTTCATTTGATCTTGACTCAAGAACACATGGAAGGTGATCTGACACAACAATATTCTCAACCACTTTAAACTCGTCCACCAAGTGCAATTCATCACTCTGTACCCAAACTAAGTCGACCGTGCTTTTTCCGTTGGCATTTATGAAAGTGAACTGTCCCGGTGTATCTCCGCTGCTTCTGCCATTTAAAACGGTGAAAGAGTTAGCTTCCAACATTTCTGCCAGTAGACTCCCTCTTTCATTAGTGACCTGGTCAAGTGAAACTCTTTTTTCTTCAACCCGATTCAGTCCCTCAACTAGTTCCTTCTCTATCCTTCCCTCGTTACCAATTCGCCCATTGAAATCTCCTCCTATAATCACAGTGTCCTGTGCATGTTTATATAGGATCGATTGTAGGCATTCTTCCAAGGCATCAATACAAAATTTATTATCTAACGATGGTCTAAAATAAACATTTACTATTATGTAAAATATCGCGCCTATCATAACTCTTACTATCAGCCACATAGGGCTGCTTTCTAAAATGTCACACTTGTCCGCCTTTACCAAAGTTAACAGCCCCCCACAAGCCCTACCCATTTTATTCTCTTTTACGGCCCCGCTTGTGAAAAACTTATAATTTATCAACCACTCTGGCCATCGCATTTCCTTATCTAGTAGTCATGTTTCATTCAAACAAATTATACTACACTTTAACAAAAATTCTTGTTCAAAGTTGTTCAGTTTATATAAATTTTGATAGCCGCTCATGTTCCAAAACATTATACTAGTATTTCTATATTCGCAGTTATCACGGGTGTTCTTCTTAGCTTGTTCTTCGTTATCTTCGGTTACCTTACCCCGAGCTTCACTGGTGCCTTCAAGTCACAGATCCATGTCGCTCATCTTGTGATCGATGTTGACCGATGTGCTGTAGTTGGTTTGCTTTCAGAGTTGTTCACATTTTTTCTTATAACACGGACAGTTTGGATCTCGGGCCGTATGACTTCTCGCCGTGATCGCCGCTCTCTCACAGTTGGGACAGTTCAAAGCACTTTTATCGCAATCCTTCGCTTCATGACGTCCGCCGCAGTTGAGACAGCAGGGGCGGGACTTGCAGAACTTGGCCACGTGACCGAATGAACTACAACGGAAGCAGACGGAGATGTTGATGTATTCCTGTACATGTACCCGCATGAGATCGAAGGCAACAGTTTCTTTCTTCACAAGATACTTGAAGATGTCAGCGGGAGCTTGGAGTAACCAGTTTTCCTTCAGAGCGTTCCGACAGGTTCTTTTTGTTACGACTTAGACATCTCTTTTGAATCTCACTTCGTCAAATTTGAGCATCAGATCTTCGTTTTGCTGCCACAAGATGTTCTTGAATTCCTCATGTCTGAACCCTTTTTCTACTCCCGTGATCAAGAAGTAGGGGTCTGCATCATGCAGATCCTTGACTTTCATCTCTTTGTGCGTCCTCAACATTTCAGTTAACCTCTCCTTCTGCTGCTTGTTATGTGTTTCAAGAATTATTGCTCCGCTGTTCGTTTCTCTCACATCTCTCAACCCTCCTTTAATCTCATCTCTGTTGATGCTTTTCTTGATTTCAGCCCATTTCGTTTTAGTATTTTTCTGTTCTTGTTCGTTAGCAGTAGAAATCATGATTTGATGCCTGATTTTGTTCGCCTCCGGTGTAGTCCATGGTTGACTTTCATTGTTTTTCACGCGGGATGTGTTTTTATCTGTGTTTAGGGCTGATGCATAGGTATTTTTTGTACTCGCCGTGTTTTTCATTCTCAGTGCCATGTTTTCAAGCTCAATTCCATTTGTTCTTTTGTTCATTTTTATTATATTCCTATATATTATTTCCTTGGCATTTGAAACTTGCAACTGTTCTTCAGTGCCGAATATAAGATTGCCCTTACCATCCGGTTTTTGAGTTGCTTTCGTGATTTGCTCAAGTGCTTCCAATATATCGTCCAATGTGTTATTCTGAAATTCTCCGCTATATTCTTTTTCTACCCCATGTCGTAGGTCTGGTGATGACAAGACTCTTCTCCTCTTCGGCGTCTGGGGCCGTCTGTCGTCCGAGATGTCCAGCTTGCTGCATTTCAGGTGTGTTTCTTTCGATTTATCCGACAGTGATCCTCGGCTTATACCTGAGGGTATACTGCCGCTCGCTTCTCCGGAAGGTGGGCCGTAGGACGTGGGGTCCATCTGGCCGTCGGGACTAGCCATGGAGATGAATTTCAGGGCGGCGTGGCAGACGGGATTCGGGACCCGCGGGTGGCACGAGAGGTCTCGGACAGTGGTGTTGGCAGTAGCGGGCTCGTGGTGCTCGGGGACCTCTGGTGCTGTCGGTGATGACGTTGTAGAGAGAAAGTAGAGGTGCGGCGGACGAACTTTACCTAAAAGGCTCAGTAATATCGCCACTACCTCTCCTCTTCGGCTCATTGCTTCATACTTGACAGGCAGAAGTCAGGTCGTCGTTGTCGAGGATGGAATGTCACAGTCACGTGCGATCGACATTGGTGTTCCGCAAGGCTCGGTCTTAGGCCCGGTCCTGTTCCTGATTTTCGTGAATGATCTTCCTGTAAACGTTCAAGCTTTGGGAACGTGCCAGTTTGCCGACGACACGTCCTTCTTAGTGAGAGGAAGAGATCAATCTGAACTGGCGGTATAGTGTCCTGTAATGAGTATATTATAGGTGTATAATATAGTGGTAGATGGCGGTGGCAATTTATATGAATTTGGAATGATAGCGTATGAAATAAAAAGATAGATAAGAAGAACGGCACGTACGAGACCGGTGGTATAGATGAGAGAAGCCAAATAAACCCACATAAAACCGAACCCCGAGTTTAATTTGACCAGCAACAAACACAACAAAGAATGGCGACGAAGATGTCAACGGTTTGATTTGGCGATAAACAAAACTAACACAGATATTTGTAGATAATTGACATAGGTCGAGAAGACACGTGGAACAATCAAAGGGAATAAAATGGACGCCGTGTTGGCAGGAGTTCCAATCCCTCAATTCCAGATGTACGAAGACTCATCAAACGTGGGCGCACGTTGGGAAAAGTGGATAAACCGCTTCGAAAATTACCTGTTGGCAGCCAGGGGCGGCGACTTATAGGGTGCATCGGGGCACATGCACCCATGCAAAGTGATTATACGGGTGCATTGCACCCATGCATGCAAGCCTCAGAAATCGAAATATACGTTCTTCAAGCCTAAATTTTTGACCACTTTGAAAATCACATGCTAATATGAGGAAGTGTCGATTTTCACAGTACGCCTTCTAACCTGGTTTATTCGTGCAATACGGAGAAAATAATTGTAAAAAATTGCGGCAAGTAGCGAGTTTTATTCTAATAACTATGTTTTATTAATAAAATCTATAATAAGTAGTTACCTTGTCTTTGTTCAATTTCTAATGGTTTCATATCCGTAGAATTGTTGACCACGCCCCTTTTCTCAAAAAATTTTCGCCTGCGGCGCTGTTGCTCGCTTCGCTCGCTTCCTTCATTGCTTTCTCTGTATGTTTCATCTTTTGCACCCATGCAAAATTACAAAACCCACCGCCCCTGTTGGCAGCAAACGTGCAAGACCCAGCACGCATGAAGGCGATGCTATTGCATTTGGCGGGTGAAGATGGGCACGATTTATTTCTTTCGCTTCCCGATGCCGCACCAAATCCAGGTCAAAACCCTACGGAATATGAAACCGCAAGAAGAAAGCTGCAGAGTTACTTTCATCCCAGGGTAAACACCGAGTTTGAAAAGTTTAATTTCGGGAAGAGTGTGCAGCAACAAGAAGAAAGCATTGATCAGTACTATGCAAGACTGCTGAAAGCTTCAAAAACATGTAACTTCAACAACGCGAATGAAGAAATAAAGTCACAGATCATAATGAGCACAAAATATGTCGATTTGCGCAAATTTGGACTCACAGAACAGCCAACACTTGATAATCTGCTGAACAAGGGAAGAACAATAGAAGTCACGAAGAGACAGATGAAGGAAATTGAAAACGGATCTCGAGAAGTGCAACCAGAGAGTGAATTTTAGCGACAGGGTAAAGTCTGTAAGCAAGAACTACAACTTCCGACAAAGGGCTCCAGCACAACAATCCAAACGTCTTTATAACAGCAACTTTGACAGCAGAAGATGGAGATGAGCTGTCAAAGGTGAGATGATAGATAAATCACTACCTGTGAATTATTCACTGTGAATGAGAAATCACATTCACGACCTGTGAACAAGTGCAGAATAAACCGTGATTGCTAAAACGTGATTTCTCTCATATTGCTCATTTTTCACGCAATGACAAGTACTGAGCAAAAGCATTTTTAACAGTTAGCAGATTAGCAGCCGAGTTAGCAGCGCTCCCAATCGATGCGCTCTTTTGTTTGATTTCGATCACCGCAAGAAGAGTCGGCAGCTTCTAGGCGAGAGCGAGAGCGGCGCACGCCACACGACGTTCTCTGCTATGCAGAGTGCAGTCTGCACACGTACGACCGTTCTCCGATACAAGTGATACGAACGCCGACCTGTGATCGCTCACTGTTGCTGCTACTTCTCAGTGAAGGTCGTGGAACTAGAACGTGCAATGCTGCAATGTGAATGTGAAAACGAGCAAACAGTGAAAAGAAAAATCACCGGCATGGTACCGGGTACTTTTCACCGGGGAGCCCGCCAACATTGGAGCGCGCGACGTGAATCGTGAATATGTGACATAGGCGACCATATTCACGATTCACATTCACAGGTAAAAATCACTGTGAACGGAAAATCACGTCCACAGTTATACCTGTGAATTAGAAATCACGCTTTAGCTCAACTCTAGCAGAAGACAGGAAATAACGTCGAACAAGCAAAGTGCGAAGTTATTTGAGAATTGTGGCAACCGGTGGCACACAAACGGCAGAGAAACATGCCCCGCTTTTGGTTTGAAGTGCAATGCATGCCACAAAAGAAATCCCCAATTCTGTAAAATGATATCTATGATCCGAACCCCTGTATCCTGTAATCCGAACTGTTACTTATTTTTCTTTGTGCTGCCTTTCGAAAGAATACCGAACATTTTATGCGAGCTTGTAAGTCTCAGCTTTCATTGTAAGCTGTATTTGAACCATGTCTTCAACACGGAAGCATGTCACCTTGATTTTCAACAGAAAGCTGATATTTTGCGTCAATTGGAGTCTGGATGTTCATACGCTACCCTGGCAGGACGCTTCAATTAATTAATACGAAATAATTCAAAATGAACCTTTCATGGATAATTTGCATATTTTTTAATGCATATTCGCAGCATTTTGATGGTTGAACAAGGTATCTATAAACTGAACACGTTCGGATTATAGATATAATTTAGTGTGAATGCTATAATCCGAACGTTTTGGTAATCCGAACGGGGTCTGCAAACTTTCTGTTCGGATTATCCAGACATTACTGTAGTCGGAAAATTTCAAGCAGTTCTGCGACACAAAAACACACAAACAAAAGCGGAAATATTGGTAGTCAAAGGCCATGGTGAATCGCTCCTCAGCTATGGAACATCAGAACGTCTCAAGTTAATCCAGATGTCATTTTTCAACAACATATCAAGCATCGTGGACTTGACTCCGTGAGAAACAAATATCCAGATTTATGTCAAGGAATAGGCCGGATGAAGAATGTCAAGATCAAGTTGCACATTGATTCAACCGTACCACCAGTAGCTAATAAACACCGAAGAACACCTTTCCATTTACGATCACAGCTGGAACAAGAAATCCAACGACAAACAGCAAGAAAAGAAGACCGAAGATTGGAAACAAAGGTTAAAGAATATGTCAACTTCATCACGTTGAACAATATTCCAAAACTGATGTCATTTGAAGAAATCGAAAAAGAGACCAGCAAAGATGAAATCCTAGTAATGTTGACAACAGCACTCAGAACTGATGACTATAAATTATGGAGAAGACCCGAACTACAACCATACAGCATGTTCAAAAGTGAAATTTTAGAACATGATGGAATATTGCTTAGAGGACACCGTATAGTCATTCCAGCAAACCTTCAACAACACGTCATTGAGCTGGCCCATAAAGGACACCAGGGAATCGTTAAAACGAAGCACCTAATACGCACCAAAGTTTGGTTCCCAAAGATTGGTGAGATGGTTGAAGAATTCGTGAAGAGATGCAGAGCGTGTAAAGCCACAACAACGATTAAACACAGGGATCCAATCCAGACAGTTTTCAGTTCAAGAGCCACTTACCCGTTTCAGTATGTTGATTGTGACTATGCAGGACCGTTTCCAGATGGAAGAGTTTTTTTTCTGATGATAGACGAATATTCACGGTTCCCCGTAATTGAAGTTGTGTCATCAACAAGTTTTAGACATCTGAAGCCAATTTTAGACAAAACCTTTGCACTATTTGGCATACCAGCGCAACTCCAATCGGATAATGGACCGCCTTTTAACGGAAATGAAATCCAAGAGTACTGTCGAAGCATGAACATCAATCATCACAGGGTGACACCCGAATGGCCCGAAGCGAATGGTCTACCGGAAAAGTTCGTCAAGACATTGAAGAAGGCGCTGATTTGTTCGGCACTAGAAACCAGCAACATAACGGAACAGCTACAGCACTTCCTGACGAACTATCGAAGTACTCCACACTCCACAACAGGCAAGTCACCATACTATCTCGTTTTCCAGAGAGAAGTGCGAGCATATCTACCGACGATAATTGATCCACACTTCAAGAGCAACATCTGTTTTCAACATCGCAGCAAACAGACGTATGAGAAGGAGAACGTGCGAAGAAGAGAAGAACTAAACAATAAACATCACGACTTCAAGGTTCGAGACTTGGTGCTGCTCAAACAGAAGAAGAGGAATACACTCACACCAAAATATGACCCAGACCCATACACGATCGAAAAGACAATAGGTTCTCAAATACACGCTGCTAGAGAAGGAAAATACGTAATCAGAAATTCGTCGTTTTTCAAACATTACGTAGGACCTTCAAAGCCAACAAACGACACCGAGAAACCTCAACAACATCCCAAAAGCGACTCCAATTCCAGCATGATTCCAATAAGCCGCCAGAGTTTTGAAAGAACTCTTCGACCCCATCTGTTGCTCCTTTTGCGGTGCCTATTCAATGGTCAAGTTTCGGCGAATGTGATGGAGACCGGCCCAAGAAGCTCTCCACTCCCGAGGTGCCTCCATTCGTGCTGGCTCCAAGCCGCCCCGAGATGATCTCCATCGCAGAGAATTTACCTTCTCCAGAAGCGGTCCGGCACTGCATCTGAGAATCCAAAGCCGACTTCACAGCAGAGAGAGAAACTCTCTATTTCTGAGAACGTGCCTTCATTACCATCTCAACAGACCCAGCTCAACATTGCTCCAGAGAGTCAACAGCCGACCCCAGCACACAGAGCTGAGCTCAACCCCAGTCCTGAGACACGAAGATCAACACGAGTAAGAAGACCGCCACAGAAATATTTGCAGTGAATTTTAATGTGTAAAATTTGTCTAAAATACTGTTATAAGTATTGTTATGTTATTTGATGTGAACTGTGATTCCTAGTTCGAAATGTGTAAAGTCCCCGAGGGATGTAGTGTCCTGTAATGAGTATATTATAGGTGTATAATATAGTGGTAGATGGCGGTGGCATTATAAATATATGAATTAGGAATGATAGAAATAAACCCACATAAAACCGAACCCCGAGTTTAATTTGACCAGCAACAAACACAACACCGTGTTGGCCGCCATATTAAAAAGATGGCGCCCAAAAAATATTTTTTTTTCAATATATATCTTCATTTCAGTCAATGTGAGGTAGAAGCGTTTGTACGGAAGCGTAGAAGGGCCAAGCTGCAAATCTTTTTACGGACACAAAGTCGAGTTCCAAAGTCGACCCGGTCGAGTTTCAAACTCGACTTTCTGCGTAAAGTCGAGTTTCAAAGTCGACCCGGTCGAGTTCCAAAGTCGACCCGGTCGAGTTCCAAAGTCGACCCGGTCGAGTTTCAAACTCGACTTTCTGCGTAAAGTCGAGTTTCAAAGTCGACCCGGTCGAGTTCCAAAGTCGACCCGGTCGAGTTTCAAAGTCGACCCGGTCGAGTTTCAAACTCGACTTTCTGTGTAAAGTCGAGTTCCAAAGTCGACCCGGTCGAGTTCCAAAGTCGACCCGGTCGAGTTCCAAAGTCGACCCGGTCGAGTTTCAAACTCGACTTTCTGCGTAAAGTCGAGTTTCAAACTCGACCCGGTCGAGTTTCAAAGTCGACCCGGTCGAGTTCCAAAGTCGACCCGGTCGAGTTTCAAAGTCGACCCGGTCGAGTTTCAAACTCGATTTTCTGTGTAAAGTCGAGTTTCAAAGTCGACCCGGTCATAAACTGCTCGTCATAAGTTGAGGATATCTCAAAATTTGCTCCAATTTCAAGTAAGGATATCTCTGGGGAAAAATATCCGATTTGGAAAAAGTTGTGACCCCTGAAAGTGCTTTCTTTTGGCTGCAGGACGATTATGTTGACTTAAGGTGCGTTCAGTCAGCTTATTTAGTCACAAGTTTCAATTTTAGCCGTAAGCGCTGCATCGACTATTAGCTGTTCTGAGGAGGCTGGTTCATGAGAGCCAATGGGCGTCGCTGCGCTTGCGACTAAAATTGAAACTTGCGTCTAAATAAACTGACTGAACGCACCTTTAGGTCATAACTAGGGAGCGGATTTATATGCGGTAAAAAAGTTCAAATAAAGCAATATATGCGAGTAAATATGTGATATAAGCTAAAAAAATATTGAAAATTTCAACATTTACATGTAAAACCAACCAACCAACTCTGACCATCGAAGTAAAAAAAAAATTCTCGAACATTTTAATTTTTTTCTTAAAATGGAAAAATCGTGATTTTTTTGGCACATCTAGATAAAATGGCCAAGATACTGACAAATAATCAACAGTAATATCACAAGTGCTTAGATTTTCACGATAATTTTGGTCAGGCGATCGCGAGTGCTGATTGTAGCGATAAATGCCCGACTCCGTAGGAGAAGGGCATTTATCCAGAGACAATCAGCCCGAGGGAAACGCCTGGCCAAAATTATCTGGGAAAATCTCGAGCACGAGTGATATTTTGAAGATTATTACATAAAAGAAGTCCGAAGTGACAGCTGTCAGATTTTGTTGTTTACATGAATTTTATTCCGTTGCTATTGACAGTGGGATTTAGATAAGTGAATATTATCCTTGTAGGTCTAATAATCAAGGGCGTTGTATGTAATAATCAGTTATATGCAAAAATATGGACTATATGCGGCTATATGCGACTATATGGACTATCAATTTGTCTGCAGTAAAAACTCAAAATAATAAATTATATGCGAAATGAAACTTGGTATTTAGGTTCCTTATAGATGGAAACGTCAAGCTGCAAGTCGACAGTTGCATCTAACTTAGCGAATAGAAGATGTAAAAAATTATAAATCCGCTCTCTAGTCATAACTGACTTCATGCATTATCAGGGTGTCCCGAAAATACACCGACAACGTACTAGGGCAGCTTCTATATAGGATGCCAAAGAAAGGAGTGACATAAGGGTTGATTTTTGAAGCCGTGTAAATTTTCAACGTATTTTTGTGAGAATAAACTTTTTCCAGTTAATGGCTTATACCTTCAAAGGAAGCCAGTAGGCAATATTATTTTATCCATCCATTATGTATCATTATTATTATTATCATCATCATCATCAGAAAACAAAGATTTACCGTGCACTTCAAAGAAGTTGAATTCTTCCTAAGGGAATGAAGCTAGAGCCCTGGAAGTTTTTCCGATAGATAGCTTATTAGGTCCTTAAGGGTGACCAATGAGCAGATTGGACCTGATGGTTGTGGTGCCATCTAGTTCACCATTTTGAAATTTCTTATTAGAATAACGATTTGCGTGGAACTCCTTGGCCGCCATATTGGAATTGCCTCCGAAATCTCTTATTAGTGGAACGATTGTCATGAAACTTGGAACTCACATTTGTCTTATATAAACATTCTTCTTCCCAACCTGAGTTTCATAATTCCGCTGCCATCTTGGCCGCTATACCTACTGAAAGGACCCCGCACGTTTTCTATGAAAAAGTGGTTTCGGTGAATTTGGCTAAATTTTTTATATGTTGTAGATCTTGATTCAAGAAATATATTCCTGAAAAATTGGACCCCTCCTATGAACAGTTTTTCCCCTACACCCCTAATAAGGCCAAAATCAGGAATAATCTCAATTTTTTTGAAATTCATGAAACTGGTTCTAATCGAACTCGTTATCATGGGAAAAATAATTTAAAAAATCCAAGTTGTGAATTGGGGTACTTATCAAGGGGGTTGAGGGTCGAAATTGAGAAAATAAATTAAAATTCCGAATTTTTTTATTCTTATAAAATCTGAACAGAATAATAATCGAGAAATAGTTTTGGAAAATCTAAATCAATGAATTGAAGGTTATTCTACAGGGGGCTGGGGGTCGAAATCAAGAAAACTCAGTGAAATTCCGGAATTTGCGGTTCCCATAATATATGATTTTACGAGCGATAGGGAAATTGCTCAAAAAAATCTAAACCAATGAATTCGGGTGTTATTGAGGGGGTAGAGGGTCGAAATTGAGAAAAGAGTGGAGTTCTGGAACTTCCAGTGTATCTAGGAAGATCTGGGCAAATGACAAAATGATAATACAACCAATGTGAATAAGGACTAAGTTCATCGTTTCTCGATCATCCTCACCCCTTACCCAGGTACCTGGGTTCAACCATTATGATACCTACTGGACTATCTTTTTTTAAATAAACATAAATCCTGCTTTTGGTCTTTGATTGATTCAATGGGATTCCAAAAATAGATCGATATTGGAAGTAAGGCTCAATTTTTCAAATCTGTATTTTCAGTTTCAAAGTGTCTTTCAATAAGAGTGATAGAACTTTGACAAGATTTTACTGTCATGTTTTGACATAAATACTGAGTATAGGTATCTTACAAAATCATCTTGTTTCAATAAGACGGGGCTACGTGCCACACAGCAGGACAAACCTTGGGACTTGTTGGCCGAAAACTTCCAAGGAAGAACAATTTCGCGGAACGGCGATTTCAATTGGCCAGCGAGATCTTGCGATATTACACCCCTGAACTTTTTTCTGTGGGGGTATGTGAAGTCCCTGGTATACAAGAACATGCCTAGAGCCATTGAAGCCCTGGATGGCGTTCGAGAACTACACTATTCTGCGATTTTTACATTTTTGGAGTGGGGGTATCAAGTAAGGCAAAGTAACTACCACTTTCCGAACGATTTTCGCTGTGCTGGAAATGTCACTGTTAATCTCACTGATTGGCGATCGCAGTGCTGTTTAGTTTCGAAGTAAAGTAGGCTTTTCTGATAAAGTACCCATTTTTATAGGTACTGCCTACCACGTAAGTAGGTACCCAATCGAAACGATTATGGTCAAATTAAAAAAAAGTTAGACAGAGAAATATGTGGGGTGCTGAGGTGCGCATGACGAGTAACTTTCACAACGCTAGGAGGTCCTGCGAATTTTGTCACTTGAACGCGACACGTTTTGAGTTCTCGAACGGTTCACTGCGTTACCGATAGTGCGCAAAGAAGAGATCTCGAACGGTCATTCCTGCAACAATCGCAGAATAGTGTAGTTCTCGAACGCAACCCTGAGGGACAATATTGTGCGTGTTATTACTGAAATATAGCCCGATATCTGCCAGAAAGTTATTACAAATTGGACTTCCCGTCTGCACGCCGTTAGACAAAGTCGAAGAGGCCATTTACTAGATGTTATTTTCCACACATAATGTTGAAAACTGTTCTTTCACATGAGTTAATTAGATATCGTTAACCCTGACATAATTTATTTAATTCCAATTTGAAGTTCTATCACTCTTATTGAAAGACCCTATATATCAATTTAAATTTAAAGTTTCGGAATTTCTTCCTTTTTCTAGATTTTGACCACTGTCCCCTCAATAGGTAGCCATCTCAATTTATTGATTGGGCGTTTTCCATTTAGCGACACAAGTCGACTTGTGTCGTCACAAACCGACACAAACGCGTTCCATTTGATCTGTGTTCCTTTGTTTCATCGACACAAGCTAACACAAGCTGACACAAACCGACACAAATGTTTTAAATGGAAAGCGCCCATTCAGATTAGTCAAGTTACTTCTCCATTACCCTTTTCCTAGAATGCTAATTCCTTCACTCGATTTTGACCCCCGCCCCCTCGATAATTACTCCAATTCATAACTTATATTTTTCATTCTTCAACTTAATTTGAGCCAGTTTCATGAATTTTAAAATGCTTGAGACAAATTCTTATTTAGACTAGGACCTGGCTGTAGGCAGAAATTATGGTGGGTGGGAAAAGGGATGGTCGAGAAATGAAGAACTCAATCCTTGTGCAGATTGTTTTCATTATCATTTTGTCATTCACCCAGATCAATTTCTAGATAGATGAATTGTAAGGTCCAGAATTTCATTTTTGTCTTGATTTTGACCCTCTACTTCCTCAATAACACCAGAACTCATTGGTTTAGATTTTTTTGAATTATTTTCCCAATAATGGGAATCGCAAGTTTCGGAATGTTACTCCGTTCCCTTGATTTTGACCCTCATGCAGCCCCCTTCAGAATAACCCCCAATTGATTGATTTGGATTTTTCAAAATTATTTCTCGCCTATTATTCTGTTCAGATTTTATGAGAATAAAAAAATTCGGAATTTTAATTTATTTTCTCAATTTCGACCCCCAACCCCCTTGATAACTACCCCAATCCACAACTTGGATTTTTTTAATTATTTTTCCCATGATCACAAGTTCGATTAAAACCAGTTTCATGAATTTCAAAAAAATTATTCCTAAAGGTTATTCCTAATTTTGGCCTTATTAGGGGTGTAGGGGAAAAACTGTTCATAGGAGGGGTCCAATTTTTCAGGAATATTTTTCTCGAATCAAGATCTACAACATATAAAAAATCTAGCCAAATTCACCGAAACCACTTTTTCATAGAAAACGTGCGGGGTCCTTTCTCATTTGTGGAACGATTTTCGTGGAACTTGGAACTTACCCTTGTTTCGTACGATCATTCTTATATTTTCAGGCTGAATTACATGATTCCGTCGCCATCTTGGTTGTTAGTATGCTGTGTAAATAGTCGAAGTCTCTTTATTAGGGGAATGATTGTCATGAAACTTCGAACTTAATCTTGTATTGCAGTAACATTCTAATTTTCAAGCTGAATTTCACGCTATTCTGTGATTTCACGCTTCCGTCTCCATCTTGTTTCGGTTTTAATCTGACACATTACTGGCCATTCAAGCTTCAAGCATGATGTGCAATTTTTTCAAATTGATCTCTTTCAATTGATGGGAGGAAGTGATGTAAGACCTCGTGTAAGACATTCTAAAAAGTGTCTAAATATACCCGGTCAATTGTCCTTATGTGCCCGGTCAACATGATATTTGTCCGGACAATTTTGAAATTGTCCAATATTGCACGAATACGACTACGTCATCCATGGGGTATAAACCAAACCCTGACGACTCAGACTATCCATCGGAAAAAGTTCCAGGGCTCTAGCTTCATTCCCCTAGGAGGAGTTCAACTTCTTTGAAGTGAACAGGAAATATTAATTTTTTGATAATAATAATGATAATCATGTATGGATGAAAAAATAATGCCTATATTGGCTACCCTTGGGGATATCAGCTATTCATTGGAAGAAGTTTTTCCTCGCGAAAATACGCTGAAAAGTTACACGGCTTGAAAAATCAACCCTTTTGTCACTCCCTTCTTTAGCATCCTGTATATAATGAACTAAGTCAGTTATGACATAATTCGATAAGCGTCCTGCAGTCAAGGGTAATAAGCTCTTTCAGGGGTCATCAACTTTTTCCAAATCGGATATTTTTTACCTGAGATATTCCTGAACTTATGACGAGCAGTTTACGTCCGGGTCGACTTTGAAACTCGACTTTACGCAGAAAGTCGAGTTTGAAACTCGACCGGGTCGACTTTGAAACTCGACCGGGTCGACTTTGAAACTCGACCGGGTCGACTTTGAAACTCGACTTTACGCAGAAAGTCGAGTTTGGAACTCGACCGGGTCGAGTTTGAAACTCGACTTTACGCAGAAAGTCGAGTTTGAAACTCGACCGGGTCGACTTTGAAACTCGACTTTCTGCGTTAAGTCGAGTTTCAAAGTCGACCGGGTCGACTTTGAAACTCGACCGGGTCGACTTTGAAACTCGACCCGGTCGACTTTGAAACTCGACTTAACGCAGAAAGTCGAGTTTGAAACTCGACCGGGTCGACTTTGAAACTCGACCCGGTCGACTTTGAAACTCGACTTTACGCAGAAAGTCGAGTTTGAAACTCGACCGGGTCGACTTTGAAACTCGACTTTACGCAGAAAGTCGAGTTTGGAACTCGACCCGGTCGACTTTGAAACTCGACTTTACGCAGAAAGTCGAGTTTGAAACTCGACCGGGTCGACTTTGAAACTCGACCCGGTCGACTTTGAAACTCGACCCGGTCGACTTTGAAACTCGACTTTACGCAGAAAGTCGAGTTTGAAACTCGACCGGGTCGACTTTGAAACTCGACTTTACGCAGAAAGTCGAGTTTGGAACTCGACCGGGTCGACTTTGAAACTCGACTTTGTCCGTAAAAAGTTTCGCAGCCTGGCCCTTCTACGCTTCCGTACTATTCCTTATCATTCCCAAATGTTCTTTCATTTCTCAGAGATATCCAACTACTTGACCAAATCTAATCCAAGCTTCCCAAATGTCCCATATGCTAATAATCCACCTTGAGAATCCCTAGATTTTCTTCAAAGAACTGACCTCTTCGACAAAATTTGACACCAAACCCAAATACAAATCGCCATCACAGTATGACTGACCAACTCTGCTCAGAGAAATATGCAAATAACTAGCATTAAAGTCAGTCGATACAAACACAGTGAAGACGCTAATAACTCTTCGCAGTTGATGCGTCTTCAAACACCAAAAAAAAAAAGAAAAAAAAAGAAGGTGTATATTCAAACATTTCCACCATCTTGAATTTTGAAGTGACGGCCATTTTGACTTTTGTGGTGTACGACCTAGTCTATTGGCTTTCCGTTGGTACCATTCCCGTCAAAATCAGTCAGGGAATAAAAATTTTATAGGCAAAAAAAGTATTCCGGTTTATTATGGCCCACCCGGTACAGAGGAGTGCATAAAAAACGGCCACCACTGTAGCATCGTCATTCCTTATCCGATCTTCAAAATTCAACAATCAGTTTGAATGGTATAACGCCTCCTATGATTTGACAGTAGAAAATATTTTTTTTATCATGATGCTTCTGAGCACTGACAGTCAATTTTTGTTTTTCAGACGGCAACTATGCAACAAACTAAACGAATTTAGCCAATTGCATCTCAGGGGGTTGGGTTGGCCCAGTGATGACACTGTGATTCGGGGTCGCCGGTTAGAGGGAAAATGATACAAATGCACTGGCAGTGAATCGGTGTATTTATCAAAGATTCAAGAAGAATAATTGAACAAAAATAATTAATAGCAAAATTATTTACCAAGGAAAGGAGTGATAACATTTACAACATGATATTATTTACGTGGAATTATCAAATTACTGGATTAAAATTTACAACGTGACGTTCAAATTCGGACTTATTTTAGACCTCTTGAAGAGAGTTTAATAGAACCTCTTGAAGAGAGCTTTCGCAACAATAATTACAAATTAGCTGAACAGACTTCAAACACAATTTAACAAACAAAATTTTGTCACTGAGGAAGTGACTCAGAATGACTACGACAGTTCGCAATATTCCAGTCAAGTCTAGTTAGTTAACGCAGTAATTTCCAACACACAAAATTACAAAAGGACTTACGAATCACTGTTGAAGCTTAATTGTAGACACTGTAAATTTATTTTTGCTACCGAGGGCCCTAGGTTTTCGCGCGACTAGCAGGTCTAGCTCAAATTCCAGATTTTACAATGGCTCTCGATAACTAGGCGCCAACAGTGCAGGCAATAACAAAATATGTGAGGAAATAAAACGAAGGTGGAACTTTATTACACTAGACTAGCACTTAACTGGGAATATTTCCAAAAAGGCAACAACGTGGCTCTCGGTCCGATAACGTCGTCTTCCTCCAGCTAATGTTGCTAACTGAACCACTGAAGTAAAGGTATTAACTGATGGTCGTTGAAATTCTGCGTCTGGCCTGTTGCAGAATGGTCACAATCACACAAATTTCTCGACGAAAACTTCAGGAAAACACAATCACCAAGACGGAAAAGGAAAACCCTGAAAACCACTAATCAATCGCGAATCTAAATTGATAATTTAGTCGTAGGTACCTTATCAAATAAGGGTTTTCTTCACAAAATCAAAGAACGGCTGAACCGCACCTACACCAGATTCTTGCTCGAAGTGGATTTAGGTATACACACCACGCGTTGGAACGTGAGCGGTTATAGCGCTAAAAGAAGAATTACCATTTTTAAATTGTCTCAGACCGATATGAACAAATCTCACCTCTCGCCGGGAAAAATCCTACTTCGTAACAGTTTCTTTCCAAAGAAAGAGAAGCCTGAATAAGCGACAAATTATCAAATTGCGACGATTTTCATGCACGAAAATAGCGTGACGTCCGGCAAGAACGCTGCGGATAGAATCACAAAAACTCCAGCGCGCTGTTATCAGCACCGAAAAAGCGCGTTCTTACAACATTTTCTTCTTCACACCAGGAATTCCAAACAAACTACAAACTTTTGAGAACCATTTACTTGATGAAAATTCAGACCGTTACAACTATATTTTTTTAATTTTTTTTCGGATTCCTTACAATTATTTGAATACAATGATGCATCAATATCACACTTTTTGTTATTGAACACGAAGAAAAAAAATTAAACTGCGAAATTTTCACACACAAACAGTTGCGTCGGAACACCCACGATATGCACGCAATCTGGTAGGCTGGGTGCAAAATGATGTTCAAAAGCACATAGTAGAAGCGTTTGGTTTTTCAAAATGTGAATGTCAAAATGTTTTCAAAATCCGAAAGTAGCTGTCCGTCTCTAAGATTTGTTTATTCTCTATTTTTAGCTTACTATTTTATCTTTTCAAGTGTGTATTATGGAAATGAAAAATCAATAAGACGTTTTTGTCCTGACAGGTCACAATACCTACTTGAAAATGTGAAATAATAAGCTTAAAATAGAGAATAAAGACGTCTTAGAGACGGACAGCTTCTTTTGGATTTTGAAAACATTTTGACATTTACATTTTGAAAAATCAAACGCCTGACCTACTATGTGCTTTTGAACATCATTTTGCACCCAGCCTACCAGATCGCGTGCATATCGTGGGTGTTCCGACGCAACTGTTGTGTGTGAAAATTTCGCAGTTCAATTTTTGTTCTTCGTGTTCAATAACAAAAAGTGTGATATTGATGCATCATTGTATTCAAATAATTTTAAGGAATCCAAAAAAATTAAAAAAATATAGTTGCCATTTGAAAAACAAAAATGTGGGTGTTGTGATGCTACTGTGATGTGTAAAAATTTCGCAGTTTCAATTTTTTTTTCTTCGTGTTTAATAATAAAATGTGTGATATTGATGCATCATTATATTCAGATAAGCATAAGAAATCAAAAAAGAAATTAAAAAATATTGTTATTGCCATTTGAAAAACAAAAGTTGACTATCAGTGCTCAGAAGCATCATAACAAAAAAAATATTTTTCACTGTCGAATCATAGAAGACATAAAACCATTTAACTGGTTTTTAAATTTTGAAGATCGGATAAGGAAAAACAATGCTACAGCGGTGGCCGTTTTTAATGCACCCCTCTGTATATCTTCACAAAGCTGCACACGGTACGACCTATGCCCCCATACTACTGGTAGTTTTTCCAGAAATGATTAGTTCAACTCATTCATCTAGAAAATGTGCAACGAGTGCTTCCACTCTGCCAATTTGGGAGAAACTATTAGGGTATAGGGGGTATAGGGGTAAGGGGTAGACATTAGAGATCAATATGGACCAGCTTTTTTCAACACATATAACATGTTACAGTCGTAGAAACTTATTTCAACTTATCAAAAACAATTTATTTCTAATAGGGCAGAACAGAAGTTGATAATTCAGTGGACGGTGAACGTCAGATTTTAGAGGTTGGTTCGCAAGAAATAATGGATCAGCATCACTTTGAACATATACCGTGTCAAAAATTCCCCGTTTATTTTGGTCGATATTCAACTTTGAATTTTCAGTCAGTTTTCGAAATGCTAGGGGTGGTTCTAAAAATAGGGGTCGATATGAGATATTTTGACCAGCTCAAAGTTATGGCAAGTATAACCCTAGAATAAGGTGACCAGATTCCTCAGTGAAGAAATCGGAACAGGGAAGACTTTTTTTTTTTTTTTTAGGGGCGTACCTACCTTTTATTTGCTGATTCAGAACTTCCAGGCACCTTGGCACCTACTTACCATCTATTCCTCATTTTCTCGCGTCTGTTCATTGTTGGATGGACCGATATTTGGGGATATTTTTTGAAACCGAGCCTGAAACTTAGTTTTTCTGATCCTTTTCTGCAAAAAAAAAACAACAACAGGAGGGCGGGTAAGTGCTGTCCCTTATTTGCCCCCTTCTCAACCAACAGTGTTCATAATACATAATACTAATAATGATGAAATAATATTGCAAACAACATGTACCGTATGATTGAAAGCTTCCTTTCTCAAGGAAGACTGTGGTCCTGGTCATTGGCAGGCAAACGAGGCTGATTTTGGCCAGGCCACAGCCTCCCTTGAGTAAGAAAGTTTTTGATCATACGGTACATTCTGCAGACAGTCGAGACCCACTTGCATATAGCGTGGGTGCCAATCGAAATAAATTCAATCTTGGTGAAAAAAGTTGAAATGTTCGTTGCTCAAATCGGAAATCGGAGCATTTACGGAACAGTTACTCAAATCGGAACATTTATGGAACAGGAAGTCGAATCGGAAAGTGTCTCGCGAAAACGGTACAGTTCCGATCAAATCGGAACGTCTGGTCACCTTACCCTAGAACCACCTCGTGGCGTCAAAATAGATCCACCTTTTGCTCATTGAAGCCCATAATTCAAGAGATCCAGCATAGTTATTAAGCCAAAGTCTCAGCAGAGTGCTACCCGCACGAAGGCTGATCTCCTACGCTCTGTTGACCAGACTGCTTCTGATCTGAATCTGGTTGATGTCAGACCCATTTCTGGTGGTGGAATCATTGTCAGCTGCTCGTCTGACGGGGGTGTAGACAGACTGAGGGACATGGCGACAGCGGGCATGTCTGGTGAGTATGTTGTCAGGAATGCTGCTAAACTACATCCAAGGATCAGAGTTGTTGGTATGACCGAGCATCATAGTAACGATAAAATTATGTCTTATATAAGGTCTCAAAATACTGATACATTCGGTGACTCTAAATTCAGCATTATATCTGTTAACTCGGTCAAGAATAATAGAAATGTCTTTGTTATGTCCATATACATTTAAACTACGCGCCTTATGCGCGGCGCATTAGAGATAAGACATAATGTCAATGTGTGTGCTTCCGGGCCGTCTGTGTAATTTGATACAATGTGCAAGTACGCCGCCGAGTAAACTGCTAGAGACATGTACCTGTCTTTAACTTAACCTTCCACACGTTACAAGCACTTCGATACCCATGGGGGCTACCTCGTGCAGTGGGCACACCCCCCTACATACATAAGAGTCTTCCAGGTGGTTCTGCAGGTTGATGCTGTGGTATATCGGAAGTCAATGCAAAGCCAACAAGTATTTGTTGGTTTTGATGTTTGTACGGTTTATGATGGTATTGATGTCGTTCGCTGTTTTAATTGCTGTGGTTACCACCATGTGTCCAATGTATGCAAAAACAAGGTAAGTTGTCCTAGATGTGCTGGTGAACACACCCTGAAAGACTGTAATTCGTCCTCATTACGATGCTACAACTGAGTTTGTTTACGCGAGGCTTAGCAGAGATTTTAACAGTGGTTAGTTAGGAGTGTTTACGCGCGCCAACCAAAATGACAGCCGACAGTCCCTTAACCTAGGCCGCTATTCTTGAATCGTGTGAGAAAAGTTCCTGGCAGTAAAATACATTCCGCAGTACACTTCTGCAGTGAAAGTTGCCTAAAAACCACGATTTCAGGCAACATTCGCTACATCAGTGTACTGCGGATGGGCATGGGCGTTTACGTGCAATTGCCAACACTTGTTTGCTTACTAAATGCAATTCAAAATCACATTTAGCTAAGCTCAACAGCTGTTGCGAAACTTGCGTTTAGAGGTGTTTATGCGGACGATAACATTGATGTTACGGACCTTAACACCAGTTTTAAACCTCGCGTAAACAAGGCCACTGTTCCAGTATTAGTAAGATCATGGCCTTGTTTACGCGAGGTTTAAAACTGGTGTTAAGGTCCGTAACATCAATGTTATCGTCCGCATAAACACCTCTAAACGCAAGTTTCGCAACAGCTGTTAAGCTTAGCTAAATGTGATTTTAAATTGCATTTAGTAAGCAAACAAGTGTTGCCAATTGCACGTAAACGCCCATGCCCATCCGCAGTACACTGATGTAGCGAATGTTGCCTGAAATCGTAGTTTTTAGGCAACTTTCACTACAGAAGTGTACTGCGGAATGCATTTTACTGCCAGGGACTTTTCTCACACGATTCAAGAATAGCGGCCTAGGTTAAGGGGCTGTCGGCTGTCATTTTGGTCGGCGCGCGTAAACACTCCTAACTAACCACTGTTAAAATTTCTGCTAAGCCTCGCGTAAACAAGCTCAATGCCTAATATAGATTTTAACCACGCTGCATGGGACCACAACTGTACGGTCTATAAGAAAAAGCTTGAACTACTCAGAGGCGATTTGATTGGTGTTAAATAGCAGTCACAGTCGCGTCCGGCGGCTGCACTTGACCCACGGTCTGGGTCCTGCCCTGAATTTTTACGATTCACATATCAGAATGTCAGAGAGGATTGAGAACTAAAGTAATAAATTTTTACCACTCTGTTTCGGACATGAATATGATATAATTGCGCTTTCTGAAACCTGGCTATCGAATGAGATCTGTGACGCTGAGCTGTTTTGAGAAAATTTTGATGTGTATCGTGATGACAGAAATTTTCAAGCGATGGGGGTATCTAGGGGTGGTGGTGTTCTCCTAGCCGTGAAAAACACTATTATGTCCACTAGGATTGACATATATGTCATCGGTTACTGACTCTGTTCCCATGATAGATGCCGTTGGTGTCAGGTTGATATTCAACAATGGTGTTTGTTTGTGCTGGTTGTGTATATTCCGCCACGTGTAAGTATCCCGGATTTTGAGAGATTTTTCGAGCTACTCAGTGTCTCAGGTTTATTTGATGGCAGGACTGTCTTTTTGGGTGATTTTAATACACCTGAGTTTAGTGCTGACACCGAAAATAGCTTCTCAATGGTATTGCGTGATTTTGTTGATTTTCAAGGATTTAAGCAATGTAATGATGTCCTCAACGACCATGGGCGCTTGCTCGATCTCGTTTTTTGTGATTCGTTGTATACTGTTAGTAGGGCTCTAAATCCTCTCACTGGGGAGGATGCTCACCATCCAGCTCTCTGTATTGATCTCGCTTTGAGAAGCGGACCGCCTCGTTACTTTTCAATGAAACATCAGACAGAGACCTACAACTTTAAAAAAGCTAACTTTCCCCTGATGTATCAGATGCTAGAGAGTCAGGATTGGTCTGCTCTTGACTCGGCCGTCGACGTTGAGAGTGTTTGTTCACTATTTTATACGACTCTATACGAAATCTTTGATTTAACTGTCCCTAAATTGATTATTAGATCTTCTCGCCGTTTTCCTCCTTGGTTTAATCCCGAAATAATAAGTTCGATTCGTCGTAAAAATGCTTTGTTTAATGCTTATAAAAGACACAAATCTCAACATCTTCTTGAATCTTACAGACATCAACGCTCCCACGTTAAGAAACTTATATCTCAGGCTTATAAAACATTTATTCGTGACATGGAAAACAACATTTCTGCAGAACCTAAAAGGTTCTGGTTTTTTGTAAATAGCAAAAGAAATAAAAGTCGAATTCCTGGAGTTATGAAATTTGATGACGTTGAGCTGTTAATGCACAAAGTATAGTTGACTCCTTCGCCGAATATTTTGGTTCAGTTTATATTCAATCTGATGAGTCTAATATACCGACCGCCAGTGATTTATCCTTCTGCCCGTCTGTTTCCGTGGTTCACATGGCGGAGGATGAGATCTGTCGAGCTATGAGACGCTCAAAGAACTCTCTGACGGCTGGCGTTGATGGTATTCACAGTTTCCTTTTGCGAGACTGCGCTTGTGTACTTGCCGGGCCTTTGGAGAGAGTGTTCAACTTAATACTAAAGCAATCCACATTTCCTTCCCTTTGGAAAAAGTCTTTCACTACTCCTGTGTTCAAAAAGGGTGACATTACTAACATAAGAGATTATAGACCAATCTCCTTATTGTGTACCTTCGCCAAAGTATTTGAATCGTTACTCTATGGCCAAATCTATTCTTCTGTCAGGCACCTTATTTCGCCGTATCAACACGGCTTCATGACCAAAAAATCTACTACTTCTAATTTGGCATCGTTTAAGCAATATGTTGCGGAGGTTATTGATGACGGTGGACAAGTGGATGCCATTTATATGGACTTTCAGAAGGCTTTCGATCAAATCGATCATTACGTGCTCCTGAATAAATTGGCTAGTTTCGGATTTTCACCGGCGCTACTTTCGTTGTTTTAAGCTGAGTTCCCAGATGCGAATATTCGGACAGAAAATGCGATTTTATATGTCAAATTTTGAATTCGAGGGCTCTGATTGGCCAATATGACGACTTTGACATTAAATTTCGCATTTTCTGTCCGAATATTCGCAACTGGGAATCCAGCTTAAGTCTTACTTACTGCACAGAGAACAGTACGCGTGAAGCATCGTAACTACATGTCACATCTTTTTTCACCTTCTTCGGGAGTACCTCAGGGGTCCAACCTTGGGCCACTGTTGTTCCTTCTGTTCATTAATGACATCGTGAAGGTTATTTCCTGTGAAAAGCTCTTATTCGCCGATGATTTAAAGCTGTTTCTCAGAGTGAATTCTATGTCTGACTGTGGTTTGTTGCAAAAGAATATCGTTGCTGTTGAACAGTGGTGCTCCATAAATCGACTCTTTTTAAATGTTCAGAAGTGCGCCGTTATGACCTTTTCCAAAAGGCGAACCGTTATATCCTACTCGTATGTTATTAACGATGTTATTTTGCAGCGCTCGGAGTTTGTGAAGGACTTGGGCATCACTTTCGATCCCAAGCTTGATTTTTCTTCCCACAGAAATAATATTGCTAGTCAGGCATATAGTATGTTTGGCATGATCTACAGAAATTGCAGAGAATTCTCAAGTAACGAGACACTGAAGAGACTCTACTTCGCCTTCATAAGATCCAGATTGGAATACGGTTCGATTGTGTGGCATCCACACTATAAGACGCATATTCATGGTGTGGAATTGTTGCAGCGCCGTTTTCTCAAGTTCTTGAGTTTCAGAGTTGACGGAGTTTATCCTGCACGGGGTGCGGAATACTCTCTGATGTTGGCTCGCTTCGAATTTGTTTCTTTGGAAACTCGACGTATAGTTCTCGCTATCAAATTCCTATTCAACCTCCTGCATAACCTACCTACTTGATTGTCCCTATCTACTCTCTAAAATTAACTTCTTTATTCCACGCGAAAATTCCAGGCAGAGTGTGACATTTTATACCCCATGTTCTAGAACTAACATCTTGTTTAATTCCCCTATATCCCTAATGTGCCATGAGTTCAATAAAATTTCCAAAACATGCGACATCAACTTTGATTCCATCACCTCCTTGACCTCCTGCGTTGTTGCTTTGTATTCTTAGGATTCTTTCCCTGCATCATGTTGTTTTTTGCCTGGTGTACATTTTTGTATTGATGTTTTCTAAAACCATTTAATTTTTTCAGATTTTGGGTCACTTTTTTGAATTCTGTTTTGTTTATAATTTTTAATGTATATATATTTTTTGTTTAATAATCTACTTTCTGTTTCTTGAAGTATGTGCGCACTTTGTAATTATTTGTATCAAGTATACTTATCTATCTATTGTTATTGTTTCCTGTAATTGGGTAGTCTCCATACCTGTTGGAAATAAATGTATTCATTTATTTATTTATCTATTTATAATTGCAATAAATTATTAGTTCTGTGACTACCGGCATTCCACCCCCTCTAGGGGGTGAACCGTTGAGTTTAGAGGATTTGCGCAATAATAAAGTTTGCTCACCTCAATAAGGGCTACAACATATCAAAGTTTGAGCCGAATCCCCCGGATTTACGTCACAGCCCACACAGGACCGCAGTGTGGTGCCGGATGCCGCGCACTTCATATTCATAACGAACAACGAACGGACTTTCCCTTGGAGATCCTACATCCTTGGGGCTTTCGAATGAGACCAAAATGGTAAGAATCTGTCAAGGAATAAACCCAGACGGATTGCTTTCACAACGCTTATTTCACCAATATGACTCCGTCCTTAACCTTCCCGTTCCCATGTTCTCCGATCAACGCGGTTTACCATGTGGGGTACCTAAAGGTACCCCTAAAGTTTCTGTCATTCAAACGGCGTTTCTTGTAATTGTTAGGTGAAACAAGACTTACATTATCAAGGAGACAAACAAATTAACAAAACTTGATGTCTATTCTGGAAACAAATGAAAATAACAACAAAATTTGTACAACAACATTTCAGGGGCCATTACTGCTATTCTTTCACGAATTCACGATTTTATCGATTTTTTTTTTTTTGAAAATTATGCTCAAATGAGTAGAGCTTATGAATCGTTGATATATTTCTGAGAATTGGCTGGTAGGATATATTGAAAAAAATGCTCAACACGAATCTATCCTACATTCTAGGCACAAGCAGCCGTAAATTTCCCTCTAAAAACGTACAAACTTGATGATTTTTTCGAAAAAGAAATTGAAATTGAATAAAATGGCTACGGTGAATGAATCGTTAGTATGTTTTTGAAGATTACCTTGAAGGATATGCTCCAGAAAAAATCTGTTCAGAAAATATCCGAAAAAAACTGCTCTGGGGTACCTAAGGTACCCCACATGCATGGTAACGGGAAGGTTAAGGGAAATTTAACGTCGCACTAATTCGCGCAAGCGTAGGTGTCAAAATATAGTGCCGCTTTTAATACTGCTTGCCCTTATTGAGCTTGTTTACGCGAGGCTTAGCAGAGATTTTAACAGTGGTTAGTTAGGAGTGTTTACGCGCGCCGACCAAAATGACAGCCGACAGCCCCTTAACCTGGGCCGCTATTCTTGAATCGTGTGAGAAAAGTCCATGGGAGTAAAACACATTCCGCAGTACACTGATGTAGCGAATGTTGCCTAAAAACCACGATTAAAGCAGGCCCCTAAGCGAAACCTAGTCCGCGTTCGCTCGCGCTTCTCGTAGGGTGATATTTTCATGAGTGACTGTTCTGCATCTAACGGTGCTCATTCTACTTATTCGTTGGCAACGTCTACCGTACTTCGCGCTCTTCGACTTTTTCATGTTTTCGCTGTTCCTTTTTTTCTTTCGCTATTTTGCTACAGAACTGGCAAGATCTCCTCTTCCACGTTGGCCATTGTGTATAATGTATATCATATCAACTTTTCATTGAGCTTGTTTACGCAAGGCTTAGCAAAGATTTTAACGGTGGTTAGTTAGGAGTATTTACGCGCGCCGACTAAAATGACAACCGACAGCCCCTTAACCTGGGCCGCTATTCTTGAATCGTGTGAGAAAAGTCCCTGGGAGTAAAATGCATTCCGCAGTACACTTCTGTAGCGAAAGTTGCCTGAAAACCACGATTTTAGGCAACTTTCGCTACAGAAGTGTACTGCGGAATGGATTTTACTCCCAGGGACTTTTCTCACACGATTCAAGAATAGCGTCTCAGAGTACGAAGGCGTAGAAGGGCCAACAATAATTTAACAAAGTTAAAGCAAATTGAGCTTGATCATTGCAATTTCAACCTAAACAATTGTAACTTCGAACTTACAATTGTAACTTCGAACTTACAATTGTAACTTCGAACTTACATTGTAACTTCGAACTTACAATTGTAACTTCGAACTTACATTGTAACTTCGAACTTACATTGTAACTTCGAACTTACATTGTAACTTCGAACCTACAATTGTAACTTCGAACCTACAATTGTAACTTCGAAATTACAATTGTAACTTCGAACTTACAATTGTAACTTTGAACCTACAATTGTAACTTCGAACCTACAATTGTAACTTCGAACCTACAATTGTAACGCAGCTCCGGGAAAACGGCAGCAGGCAGTTGGCGTTGGCCGTTGGCGTTGGCCAAAGTTATGGGAAGCCATTTTTGAGGTTAATTTTCAGTTTTAACTGATGAGTGTCATACATTTCATCCTGCCTACCATATAGCCATAATTATTGATAATTTTAGTTATTACTAGTTTTCACTAACGTAAACGTACCAATGCCTGACACCTTAGGGGCTAACTTTATATATTTTTGTGTTTAGAAATGATTTACAAGTACTTTAAAGTAAATTTCGTATCTAGAATCATTGGAACAGGTAACATTCATGATATAACATTGACGATTTCAGTTAAATATGCCCTATGTTTTTGTTTAGAACAATTCAAAAATTTGTTTTTTTTTGTCCAATACCTGACATAGCTTTCCCTGACTTGGCCCTAAGCCTGACTTTATGAGCTTGTTTACGCGAGGATTAGCAGAGATTTTAACAGTGGTTAGTTAGGAGTGTTTACGTGCGCCGACCAAAATGACAGCCGACGGCCCCTTAACCTGGGCCGCTATTCTTGAATCGTGTGAGAAAAGTCCCTGGGAGTAAAATCCATTCCGCAGTACACTTCTGTAGCGAAAGTTGCCTAAAAACCACGATTTTAGGCAACATTCGCTACAGAAGTGTACTGCGGAATGTATTTTACTCCCAGGGACTTTTCTCACATGATTCAAGAATAGCGGCCCAGGAAGACATCTTTCAAAGAAGTGTCAAAACGAAATTCAACCATATAACCACATTTTCTAGAGATCATAACAAAAGGTGGTTAATCATCAATTATCAATTTTAATAAACTGGTGCTCACAGGTCATCCAACATCCCACCCAACCCATAAATCTGCTATAAATCCAACCGATTTCTGGTTTGCACATGCGTCGTAATGTGCATGGGCGTTTACGTGCGATTACCAACACTTGTTTGCTTACTAAATGCAATTTAAAATCACATTTAGCTAAGCTTAACAGCTGTTGCGAAACTTGCGTTTAGAGGTATTTATGCGGACGATAACATTGATGTTACTGACCTTAACACCAGTTTTAAACCTCGCGTAAACAAGGCCACTGAGAACCAATACCTGACCCACTATAAAAACAGCTCAGATATGATATTTAGGGGAACAGAAGCAAATAAATTGCAAAAAATAAACTTCTATTGAACCGATAACAAGTTAAACACCAGTTTGTATATAGTTAGAAGTATGGAATTTGCAAATTTCTATCATTGCTAGTAGCTGACACTGATAGAGCCAGTGGCTGACCTAGGGTCTCAGGTATTGGAACCACGTAGTGATATCAATATGAAACTTTCACACCAACATAAACTCAATGAATCTTTGTTATAAGGTCTATTGTTGCGTTCATTTGTCTTCATCCTGTAGCTGACACACTTATTGTCAGGCACACTAGACTTGTCTATATTTTCGAGAGCCAATAGCTGACACCCCCTATCAAAACCACAAAACTCTTAAATCATCTGAAACTGATGTAATAGCATCTTTCCCTATTGATATGCAATAGTGCTATCTGAATGTTTAAAAAAAATTCAATAAATTCACGTTTTTACAAACTATTCTGATTTCACAAAATCTTAGCAGAAATATTAGAGTTCCTGGCATTAATTGTTGCACCACCCTTCAAATGACTGCAGACATTTTAAAATTAGTATTTCTAACTTAACACTACCAAAAATCTTGGGTAACATGTTTGCCCACCTTAATATTTGAACAGAATAGCTCCAAAGGCAATCATTCTGCCTAATTTCCATAAAATGAATGAAGGTGTCAGGTTAAGGCACAGTGTCAGGCATTGGTACGTTTACGTTATGGTTTTCAAGTGTTCCATAATGCATTGCAACAGCGCAATGACGAATGTGAAACTAGACAATTGACACTGACAGTAGATAATAGGTTTGTTCCATCAACAGTCCCTGACGGTCCGCGGACGTCAGCGGCATGCGCATTACGATTTTGGCGTTCCATCAAAATCTCGGACGATCCCCTGACTGATGATCCGCTGTTCCACCATCGGCTCAAACTAGTTTCGGGACGGTCAGAAAAGTTTGCGGATTTTACGGAAACTTATCGTCCGGGCTTGCGCAGCGGAATATATTTATTTGGCATCGAGCCTTCTCTGGTCAATGTTTACAAATAATATGGGTTAGATTGGTGGTTTCATTATTCATTCATTTAATTTATAAATACACGGCTTATTTCCAGCTGCAAACTGCCAAACGATAGAAAATAAGGTACCTAGCCATTAGCCATGATTGACGGTTTGCTGTTCCATCAACGAGCAGCAGCCAGACGGAAACTGGTCCGAAGTGGGCCATGCGCATTGTTTACAGTTTGCAAACTGTCGGTTACTAGTTTGGGATTTCCGATGGAACAAACCTAATATACACCGATGCCCGTCAGACTTGCCAACCTCAATTTTGAATATAGTTATATTGCGTGCGCACTGGGTCCAAAAGTTTCCGACGGGATAGGTCGAGGGGTCAACCACCATCGACAGTCCGTGTACAAATTTCTGACAGTCATGACTGTCAGTCACCACAGTCTCCACAGTCTTGCCCACAGTCACCACAGTCAAGCTGACAGTCCTGACAGTCCCGACAATCATGCTCACAGTCCCCACAGTCAAGCTGACAGTCACCACAGTCTTACTCACAGTCTCTACAGTCTTGCCGACAGTCTCTACAGTCTTAACAGTCTTTCCCACAGTCTCCACAGTCAAGCTGGCAATCACGAGGAGCTGGTTGGCTCACGCATGCGCGGCACCCAGCACCCAGCTGGTATGCAGCTTTTCTGAGATTATTCGTCCATAATTGTGTCTGTTGATATTTCGATAGCAATATGAGTACCTAACTACCTACCTACCCACCCACCACCTACCTACTTTTATTCAGTCGAAAAAATATAACAAAACAGGGGCCCTATTATTCTTTAAACGGGGAACAGGTTTACATGTTGTGTAGTTGCTAGGAAAGGGCCAAACATAGCCCCTGTTTTGTTATATTTTTTCGACTGAATAAAAGTAGGTAGGTGGTAGGTGGGTAGTGGGTAGGTAGGTAGTTAGGTACTCATATTGCTATCGAAATATCAACAGACACAATTATGGACGAATAATCTCAGAAAAGCTGCATACCAGCTGGGTGCTGGGTGCCGCGCATGCGTGAGCCAACCAGCTCCTCGTGATTGCCAGCTTGACTGTGGAGACTGTGGGAAAGACTGTTAAGACTGTAGAGACTGTCGGCAAGACTGTAGAGACTGTCGGCAAGACTGTAGAGACTGTGAGTAAGACTGTGGTGACTGTCAGCTTGACTGTGGGGACTGTGAGCATGACTGTCGGGACTGTGATCATGACTGTCGGGACTGTCAGGACTGTCAGCTTGACTGTGGTGACTGTGGGCAAGACTGTGGAGACTGTGGTGACTGACAGTCATGACTGTCAAAAATTTGTACACGGACTGTCGATGGTGGTTGACCCCTCGACCTATCCCGTCGGAAACTTTTGGACCCAGTGCGCACGCAATATAACTATATTCAAAATTGAGGTTGGCAAGTCTGACGGGCATCGGTGTATATTATCTACTGTCAGTGTCAATTGTCTAGTTTCACATTCGTCATTGCGCTGTTGCAATGCATTATGGAACACTTGAAAACCATAGTGAAAACTAGTAATAACTAAAATTATCAATAATTATGGCTATATGGTAGGCAGAATAAAATGTATGACACTCATCAGTTAAAACTGAAAATTAACCTCAAAAATGGCTTCCCATAACTTTGGCCAACGCCAACGGCCAACGCCAACTGCCTGCTGCCGTTTTCCCGGAGCTGCGTTACAATTGTAGGTTCGAAGTTACAATTGTAGGTTCAAAGTTACAATTGTAAGTTCGAAGTTACAATTGTAAGTTCGAAGTTACAATTGTAATTTCGAAGTTACAATTGTAGGTTCGAAGTTACAATGTAAGTTCTAAGTTACAATGTAAGTTCGAAGTTACAATGTAAGTTCGAAGTTACAATTGTAAGTTCGAAGTTACAATTGTAAGTTCGAAGTTACAATATTAAGTTCGAAGTTACAATTGTAAGTTCGAAGTTACAATTGTAAGTTCGAAGTTACAATTGTAAGTTCGAAGTTACAATTGTAAGTTCGAAGTTACAATTGTTTAGGTTGAAATTGCAATGATCAAGCTCAATTTGCTTTAACTTTGTTAAATTATTGTTGGCCCTTCTACGCCTTCGTATCAGAGAGACATCTTTTAAAGAAGTGTCAAAACGAAATTTAATCACAACCACATTTTCTAGAGATCATATAACAAAAGATGGTTAATCATCAATTATCAATTTTAATAAACTGATGCTCACAGGTCATCCAACATCCAACCCAACCCATAAATCTGCTATAAATCCAACCGATTTCTGGTTTGCATTGCACATGCGTCGTAATGTGCATGGGCGTTTACGTGCGATTGCCAACACTTGTTTGCTTACTAAATGCAATTTAAAATCACATTTAGCTAAGCTTAACAGCTGTTGCGAAACTTGCGTTTAGAGGTGTTTATGTGGACGATAACATTGATGTTACGGACCTTAATACCAGTTTTAAACCTCGCGTAAACAAGGCCAATAACTCTCTAAGCAGACTATTAGGCGCCGTTATAGCTAGACACCTCCTGGGATGACACCTCCAAGTGCGCGGTACGAACGCGCATGCATCTGTCTCTCTTTTCTGAAAAGGTCCGTTGGGGCATTCTTTGGTTGGGGCAAGATTACGTTTATTTTGGACAAGTGCTGCCATCTATTGATGAATATTGTTGTAATTCATGAAAACCTGTGATTCAAAAAATTTGTTTTCTGCATCTGCCGTATATATATAACTTGTTATTCATGCCATCTTACACCCTGCGAACTAGCGCCTCTTATTAGTTAGTTGACTGTACCTATGTGTCGAAGTGTGAAAATTTGGTTTGGTTGGAATTAATTAATTATTACAAATGATGATTATAAATAGTCAAACGAGATAATCGGTAGCTGCATTACCGACATTCGCCGATATTATCCAGCCCTGTCATGATGACATGACAGTGACGGACTGACAGAAAACAGAAAACAGAACTGTCAACTGTCAGATCCAGTTATTCCAGTTGAGTTAAGGTTGAGTTCAGTTCAGAGACGTCCCGCCGGGTCGGAAGATGTTTGGGACTTGACTGCTCAAATTTTTCAAAATTCAAAATGCCAGTGAGTCGCTTAGATGTCGTGTACAGAAAAATTTTAATCACCAAGTTCTTCACCAAAGGCTGGGGCTCGGCCGAGGGTCTGTTGAAGTGAGGAAGGGCAACCGTTTTAGGTTATGTAACTGAATTTTTCTTGTTTTTCAGGCTTTTCAATTTCCGCAGAGTGATGTCAAACCGTGACGCTTGCTTCAACTTGGTCCCCAAAGATCACAAGATCGAAATTATAAATGTAATAGGCTAGTAGACGAACTGGTGATTTGGTCTTGTGATTAATTGATAAGTTGTGAAACACTCACTTCATCTTTGTGTGTTTTAGGAACAAACACGTGCAGATTGTCGCATAATTGATGGCAAGTTTGTGACTCCGCTGGCCTTGTACCTGCCCGATTTGGTATCTCAGGAGGTTCAAACTGCATTTTTCCAGATGGTTTTGCCAGTTCGCTGGCCCCGCGGGAACCATAAACCCATTTGCATCCATTTGGCAGGCACCGGAGATCACGTGTGTAGTCTCGAAAATGCACGTGATTTAAAATTCGGTCATCTGGTGTTGTTTCTAGCATTTTTGGCGGAGGAGGAACATCATGGCTAAGCCCTTGCTGCACGATGGAATCGGCGCCATTATTCTTGAAAATCCTTTTTACGGACTCAGGAAGCCCAAAACCCAAATTCGATCCAGTTTACATCATGTCTCTGACATATTTGTCATGGGTGGCTGTTTGATTTTGGAATGCATTGCGCTTCTCAACTGGTGTGAGCAACGAGGTTTCGGACCATTGGGTGTCACTGGCATTTCGATGGGAGGACACGTGAATTGGTCGTTGCATAACATTTTACTGTAATAATTTTTGGTTTTTGTAGATGGCTTCTTTAGCAGCTTCTAACTGGCCGAAGCCTCTGGTACTAGTTCCTTGCTTGTCCTGGTCTACGGCTTCGTCAGTTTTTACCGAAGTACAAATTTTTGTCCCCCCAGCTGAAATTGTTTTAACACGATTTTTTCAGGGTGTCATGAGCGAATCCATAGATTGGGACATGTTACAGAAACAATTTTTTTCGAATCCCATATACTGTGATAAACTCTCAAAGTCATGCAAAATCGTCGACAGTCCGTTCGCGTGCGATTTAAGCCGAATACCAGGTTTTTCTGCAGAGCATGGTTTAAAACAAACTTATTTTAATCGCAACATTTCTAGAGTTCGGATTCGATGCAATTATGGAAGAAAAAGGTAATGCATGTTACATCACGCCCTACGAAATCATGAACATCTTGGATTCGACTTACTGTCCTGCCATTACATACAAGCATTCTAGTCGAAAGGCGGTGAAGCCTGCCAAATACTCGCCTTTAAATCTGTTTCGAGAATCCACGGTGTTCAAGACCGGTCGCCGCATCACGGACATGCGAAAACGGGACAAGGAAGCGCTGTGGTTCATGAGAGGGATGATGGATGAATTCACTCATCTGAAAAATTTTGAAGTGCCTTTCGACACGTCGCTCATCATCGCCGTTTGTGCCCAATCTGATGGGTACGTGCCCAGAACCGGCGTGTCTGATCTGAAGGAGCTGTGGCCAGGCGTCACGGTGGAATACGTCGACACCGGCCACGTAGGCGCCTACCTCTGGCACAGGAACCTGTTCAGGTCTGTATATTCCTTCTTTCTAAATAAGTCAAAATACTGTCTACAGGCTGTACCAAAATAAGTGTTACAAAATTCACGGGTAGATGAAAAATTGAACAATAAGGGGACTTTTCTCAATAAACATACCCTCGCAAACGTATAATAACGGAGATACAGGCCTTCGAAATTGTTTTTTGATAACAGTTTTTTTCTGCATAACTTTTGAACCGTTGAACCGATTTTATTCAAATTCAAACCAAAGTTTACTAAAACAGGTCTCCATTGAACAACAGCAACACATTTTATCAAATATTTTCAGGGGCGAAGATAATAAGGGGTACCTTCCCCCCTTTCCCCTTATTTTCAACTCCCCCGAATATTTTCAAAAATGGTTTCAATTTTTGAATTCAACATTCAATTTAAAGAAAAAAGTTATTCTTGCAAAATTTTGATTAGAAGCTTCATTTTCGAGATTCTTGAAAATATTTGGGTGGGTCAAAAATTAGGGGAAATGGAAAGGAGAGGGTACCCCATATTATCTTCGCCCGTGAAAATGATAATGATAATGATAATGAAATGAAATGGTCTAATGATAGTGAAATGCATTATTATTGTTCAATAGTGACCTGTTTTAGTAAACTTTGGTTTGAATTTGAATAATATCGGTTGAATAGTTCAAAAGTTATGCAAAAAAACTGTTTTTGAAAAACAACTTTGAAGGACTGTATCTCCGTTAATACAGGCTGGTCCAGCTTAAACGTCGATAAATTGAAGGATCGATAGAGAATCAATGATGAAGAGGACTTTTCTCAGAAGACATATTTGAAAAATGTCTAATAACGGAGATATAGCCCTTCAAATTTGGAAATAGATAATCGTTTTTTCCGCATAACTTTTGAACCGTTCAACCGATTTGATTCAAATTTGAACCAAAAGTTTACTGAAATTATCCGCTGTCGAGCAATCATAACGTGTTCCATAAAAAAGGTTCAGGGGCGTAGATATTTGGGGGTGTCCCCTCTTTCCCCCGCTATCTTTCACCCCCTAGTTATTTCTGAAAACTTCCATGTTTTTAAATTCTACATTCAATTTAGAAAAAAAAGTCACTCTTGTAAAATTTTGATTAGAGGCTTCGTTTAGGAGATATCTAGTAGAGCGTGCAATCCCGGAATCCCGAATCCTGAACTCCCGGGATCCCGAACGATTATTGGTCCCGAAAATCCCGAAAAAAAATTGTCAAATTCGATCCCGAAAATTAATCAATCCCGGGATTTTCAGGATTGAACTCGTCGACGATCTGTTTGTGCAAAAAGTGGGCATATCTTGTAATAATGTTATTATTCCATTTAATTCATTTGATCACACGATAGAAAAAACAGGTAATAGTTCTGAGAATTGGGAAACCTAGTGGTGTGCACTTCAAGAAAACTGGATGATGAATAGGTTACTGGACACTGGTGCCATTTTGAGATTTCACCATGATCGGGCTATCAAGTATACATCAGTAAACCTATTTTGAGAAGAAGAACTTGACTTTTTCCACCCGTCTATTTGTTATAGCGATTTTAAAAATTCGCGTGACGTGCTCCATAAGCACTGCGCGTGGAACGAACACAGCATGCGAGTGTCGCGGTGAGAGGAGTAGGGATGGAGATTCAATTTTTCCATGGCACTTAAAATTGAGATATCACTTACGTAGTATTCCAGAAGGAGCAGAAATTTCGTTTAGTAAAACTTGGTTCAGTGATAGATTCAGTTGTTGCAACAATTGTCTCCGCTGTAACAAAACCAAGCTCTACTAAGGGCCCGCATTCACCTACCGGCCGCCAGAAAAATTTCGACCAAAAATGACCTAAATAATGTTTTGCCGTCAAAAGTCACTGGCGGTAGGTGTGTGGATACCCTTTCGCCAGTTCAACTTCAACTGAAATACTGGGCCTCAGTTTTTTTATGGCATTGGTTTAAAAACAAATAATTTTTTGTTAATTTACTTCGAATATTTGTTTAGTTTATTGATAAAATGATGAAAATTCTCGGAATTGATTGTTTTTTCATGATAATTTGGATTTCGGGATTGAATCCCGAAAATTAAAATAGGTTTTCTACAATTTCTAAGTTGATAAGCCATCATTTTTTCTGAGGAACGAGAAGTTTTCAGGGTAAAACAATTTGGGCTCTGGAAAGTGGCGATTTTGGGATGTTTTCCAAAGTAAACCCAAATATCTCCTAAACGAAGCCTCTAATCAAAATTTTGCATCAGTGTCTTTTTTGATATATTTAACGTAGAATTCAAAAATATGGACAGTTTTCAAAAATAACTAGGGGTGAAAAATAGGGGGGGAAGGGAGAAGGAGGGGGCACTCTTCATTATCTACGCCCCTGAATTTTTTTTATGAAACACGTTATGATTGTTTGACAGAAGATAATTTCAGTAAACCTTGGGTTCAAATTTATTTCCAACTTGAAGGGTCATGTCTCCGTTATTAGGCATTTCCCAAATATGTTTTCTGAAGAAAGTCCGCTTCATTTTTGATTCTCTATCGATACTTGAATTTATTGACGTTGAGGCTGGACCATCCTGTATTGGTAATTATCCCATAGCGGTCTTACCGTTCAAGATAGAGAAAAAGACATAAGAGAAAAGTAATATGGTTTGATGAGACCTATGCCCTGAAATTATTTTCAGCTATACAGATGTCCCATTTTGACGGGATAAACAAAGCGTCAATTTTTTTTTGAAGTTTCAATGGAACACCCTATATTTTTTATATTTTTGGATTCAGCTTTTTCAACTGTCTTATGCCTGTATTTTTGTTTTTCAATTGTTTGTCAGTGATACCAACTAAAAATTGAAAACTGAAAAAAATCGCATTTTCAGTTTTCTTGAAAAAATTGTAGCGGCCTTGCTTTTCAGAACTAAAAGATGAAACTTGACATGGTGATAGTCAAATCAAAGACCAATATCCTAATGTCAAAAAGTTGCGATTCTATGTTATGTACAAAATATTTTTCGATTTTGTAAATGCCAGTGGGCTCAAATCGAAGTACATCCTTGTAGCTTTCGAAGGAGACCTAAATGGTAAGATTCTGTCAAGGAATAAACCCACAGGGATTGATTCCGCAACGCTTATCTCACCAATATAACTCTGTCCTTAATGTCGTGGCTCTACATCCCATTAAGGAACTTAGCCTACAAAGCGGAAGGTTAGAGCACCGTTGAGCTACTGCCGGCTTGTATCTGGCAATTATCTATGCAAAATTCAAATCAACGATGTAGAAGTTATGATAAAAAAGGATTCTCCAAATGCGACTTTGGCGGCCTGTATCCCCCCCCCACTCTCCCCGAGATATTTGAGTTTGTGGAATCAAAAGCACCTCAAAGACGCCTATTTCCAGGGACTTGAAATTTAAATTTGAGAAAACATGTGATCTGTAGCTACAAAAATAATATTTTCGTTTTTTTTTTTTAGAAGAATCGAAAAGACTCATTTCAGTGAACTCATCGAGCTGTATCTCCAGCTGTTTTTGAACTTTCAATCTCAAATGTCTCGCACAGCTCAACAGTACACAAGTAACAATTCTGTAATTTTTCAATGTTCTTTTGTTACTCATCAAATCCCTTGTTCAATTTGAAGTGAAATTAGTTTTTTGATTTTTTTTTGACAAAATGTCATGCAACTGAAATGAATCACTTGTTTCTTGTTTTATTTGAACGGATTAGAATATTCTTTCCTAAGCTAACTCCGAATGGGAGTTTTAATTTTGTTGGTCATCCAGATATACATATACAGAGGGGTGCATAAAAAACGGCCACCGCTGTAGCATCGTTATTCCTCATCCGATCTTCAAAATTCAAAAACCAGTTCAAATGGTGTAATGTCATCTATGACTCGACAGTAAAAAATATTTTTTCTATTATGATGCTTCTGAGCACTGATAATCAACTTTTGTTTTTCAAATGACAACTATATTTTTAGCGCATTTTCCATCTTGATGAAAATCGCTATTGCAACCGCTTTGTCCGTCCGTCCGTCCGTCCGTCCGTTCGTCCGTTCCTCGAACTCCTCCCAAACTAGATGACCTAGCTTTCTAATTTTTTCGCTGTTACATAGCTGCCACTCCCAAAGGAGGGCTAGGCTATATTGGATGTCTATATTGCGCCGCCAACATAGAGAAAACCGCCCCCGATAAACTTGAAATAACATATTATTGCACTTTCTACCAGACCTGATGCTCTGGTGTTCTCATTTTTTGGATAATACATAGTTGCCACTTATAAACGTAAGCCAAGAAACATTCCGTCATCAATATGCGCCGCCGACATGAAAAAACTGCTAAAAACCGCCCCCAGTCACTTTAAAATGAAAAACATAAACCCGAAGACATAGCGATCTGATTCTTTCGGTATATAAATAGCTGACTAAAAATGGGAAAGGATAGGCTACTTTTGGTTAGTCGCCGCCCCCAGATTCCGCCCCCAAACGATAAAAAGTGCAATAAAATGAAAAACATAAACCCGAAGACAGCGATCTAATTCTTTCGGTATATAAATAGCTGACTAAATATGGGAAAGGATAGGCTACTTTTGATTAGTCGCCGCCCCCAGATTCCGCCCCCAAACGACAAATAGTGCAACTTTCACAATTTTACTGATTGAGATGTTCTCTCAAACATATAGAAACTGCCAACTCAAATTGTGCAACATTTGCTTGGCCGAACGCTGCCGCTCCCACACGCCGCCCCCAAAGTAAGAGATAAATGAAAAACATGAACCCAAAGACATAACGATCTAATTCTTTCACTATATTGATAGCTGACTGAAATTGGAAAAATATGGGCCACTTTTATATAGCCGCCGCCTCCAGCTGCCGCCTCCAAATAAAATAAAGTGCAACTTTCAACAATTTTCACTGATTTAGCTGATACTGTTACCTCGAAGATTTAGAAACTCTTGACTCAAACTGTGCGAGAATTTCTTTGCCAAACTCTGTCGCTCCCACACGCCGCCCCCAAAGTGGGAGATAAATGTAAAACATGAACCTGAAGACATAGCGATCTAATTCTTTCACTATATTGATAGCTGACTGAAATTGGAAAAATATAGGCCACTTTCAATTAGCCGCCGCCTCCAGCTGCCGCCTCCAAACAAACAAAAAATGCAACTTTCACAATTTTCACTGATTGTCATATTTCCCCTCACATTTAGAAACTCCCAACTCAAACTGTGCAACAGTTACTTTGCCGAATGCTGCCGCCCCCACACGCTGCCCTCAAAGTGAGAGATGAATGAAAAACATAAACCCGAAAACATAACGATCTAATTCTTTCGCTATATGGATAGCTAACTAAAAATGGGAAACAATAGGCTACCTTTGGCATGGCGCCGCTTCCAACTTCCACCCCCCAAAAGAGAAAAAGTGCAACTTTCAATAATTTCCACTGAATTACATTTTAATGTTACCTCAAACATTCAGAAACTCCCAACTCAAACTGTAGAAGAATTTCTTTGCCAAACTCTGCCGCTCCCACACGCCGCCCCCAAAGTAAGAGATTAATGTGAAACATAACCCTGAAGACATAGCGATCAAATTGTTCCGCTATATAGATAGCTGACTAAAAATGGGAAGATATAGGCCACTTTTGATTAGTCGCCGCCTCCAGCTCCCGCCCCCAAACAAAAAAATGTAACTTTTACAATTTTCATTGAATGTCATATCTCCTTAAACATTTAGAAACTCTCAATGTGTGCAACAGTTACTTTGCCGAATGCTGCCACCCCCACACGCTGCCCTCAAAGTAAGAGATAAATGGAAAACATGAACCCGAAGACATAGCGATCTAATTCTTTCGCTATATGGATAGCCGACTAAAAATAGGGAAGAATAGACTACTGTTGATTAGTCGCCGCCCCCAGCTCCCGCCCTCAAACAAAAAAATATATTGATGAGTGAAAGAATTTTCATTCAAATCTATTATTTTCATTCAAATCTATTTCATTGGCAAGTACCCCATTCTGATAACACAATATCACAATGAGTTTCGGGTGAAGAAAGTGGGCAAGGAATGGTGTTTCTCCTTCAACCAAATTTCTTTACGTTCACAATATGCCTCTTCGAGAAAATGCGCTACTGAGACTCACGCACGTGAAGGCATACTCACTTGTTTTAATTTATTTTTGGATTCCTTACGCTTATCTGAATATAATGATGCATCAATATCACCCTTTTTGTTATCAAACACGAAGATAAAAAATTGAACTGCGAAATTTTTACACATCACAGTAGCATCAAAACACCCACGATATGCACGCAATCCGGTTGGCTGGGTGCAAAATGATGTTCAAAAGTATAAAGTAGGTCAGGCGTTTGGTATTTGAAAACGTAAATGTCAAAATGTTTTCTAGCTCAAAAAAAGCTGTCCGTCTCTAAGACTTGTTTATTCTATATTTCTAGTTTATTATTTTATATCTTTTAGGTGGGTATGTGTTGTTAAAATGAAGAATCAATAAGACATTTTTTCCTGACCACAATACATACTCAGGAAGATATAAAACAGTGGGCTGAAAATAGAGAATAAAGACGTCTTAGAGACGGGCTTTTTTTTTAACTAAATAGAAAATATTTTGATATTTACGTTTTCAAATACCAAACGCCTGACCTACTTTATGCTTTTGAACATCATTTTGCACTCAGCCTACCGGATTGTGTGCATATCGTGGGTGTTTTGATGCTACTGTGATGTGTAAAAATTTCGCAGTTTATTTTTTTTTTTCTTCGTGTTTGATAACAAAAAGGGTGATATTGATGCATCATTATATTCAGATAAGCGTAAGAAATCCAAAAATAAATTAAAAAAATATAGTTGTCATTTGAAAAACAAAAGTTGACTGTCAGTGCTCAGAAGCATAATGATAGAAAAAATATTTTTTACTGTCGAGTTATAGGAGACATCACACCATTTGAACAGGTTTTTGAATTTTGAAGATTGGATAAGGGATAACGATGCTACAGCGGTGGCCGTTTTTTATGCACCCCTCTGTATACCGGGTGATCATTTGAAAACTATCCACCTGCAATAACTCCCGATTCCTAGTGAATATTTTTTTGAGCAAAAACAGGTCGATTTTCATATCAGGGGGGACATCTAAAACATACATTGGCAAATTTCTATATTCACCCCCCTCGCCCCCACTCACCCCAACTTTGAAATTTCAAATGACATTACCTACCTTGCGATACATCAAATTGAAGAGAAATAATTTTCTTTCTGGAAAAAATATTTTCAAAATTTTTAACCCCACCCCCTTTTCTCTAAAAATTCTCTGACTGTCCCATTTTATATTCTGGACCCCTATTTTTTTCTAAATTTAGTCGGCGTCATCCTAGAAAGCATCGAAGAAGAAAATTTTAGGTGGGAAAAGTGCTACCCAAATTCACCCCTCTGCTCTCCCCCACCTCAACTCCCAAATTTCACAAAACACCACCTACTTTGTGATACATCAAATTAAAGGGAATTGAATTCTCTTTGGAGCGGCGGTGGCCGAGTGGTTTTGGTGTTGCCGCGCCAAACCAGTCGTGATCTACCGCGCGGGTTCGAATCCCGCCTCGTCCATGGATATTTTGTGTTGTCCGATTGTTCCAAAAATTGTTCCGACCTTACTATGCCATATCTGCACCTGTCTGACTACAGCGGTTACAGAAAAAATGGATTTCTGACTACAGAGTTGAGTGCTATCAGAGTACTGAGGCCTCACATAGTTAACAGTAGGCAATTCAAGTATAATTAAAAACGTGTACCAAAAACCCACTGAATGTCCCGTCGACGCTAATAACCTCGTAGTTGATGCGTCGTAAAACATTCAAAAAAAAAAAAATTCTCTTTCTGAAAAGAATTTTTTTAAATTTTCTACCCCTCCCCCAATAAATTGGTCATTTGGAGTATTCTAGGGGGGAAATGGGGCGCTTTAAAAATTGTGAAAAATCTTTTTCAGGAAAAGAATTCAATTTCCTTAAATTTGATGTATCACAAAGTGGGTATTGACATTTTAGATTCTTAAGGTCAGGTGGGGGGAGCGAAGGGGTGAATTTGGGTGCCACTTTTTTCATAGAAAATTTTCTCTTTTGATGCTATGCAGGATGACGTTGACTGTATTGAAAGGAAATGGAGGTAATGAATAATAACTTGGACACTCAGAGAATTTTAGGAAGAATGGGGGGTAGGGTTGAAAAATTCCAAAATATTTTTTTTAGAAAGAGAATTTAATTCTCTTTAATTTGATGTATCGCAAGGTAGGTGGTGTCATTTGAAATTTCAAAGTTGGGGTGAGTGGGGACAAGGGGGCTCAAGATATAAATTCTCCAATATGTATTTTAGATGTCCCCCTCGATATAAAAATCGACCTGTTTTTGCTCAAAGACATTTGCACTAGGAATCGGGAGATATTGCAGGTGGATAGTTTTCAAATGATCACCCGGTGTATATATACAGAGGGGTGCATAAAAAACGGCCACCGCTGTAGCATCGTTATTCCTCATCCGATCTTCAAAATTCAAAAACCAGTTCAAATGGTGTAATGTCATCTATGACTCGACAGAAAAAAATCTTTTTTTTATCATGATGCTTCTGAGCACTGACAGTCAACTTTTGTTTTTCAAATGACAACTATATTTTTTTAACTAATTTTTGGATTCCTTACGCTTATCTTAATATAATGATGCATCAATATCACCCTTTTTGTTATCAAACACGAAGATAAAGAATTAAACTGCGAAATTTTTACACATCACAGTAGCATCAAAACACCCACGATATGCACGCAATCCAGTAGGCTGGGTGCAAAATGATGTTCAAAAGCATGAAGTAGGTCAGGCGTTTGGTATTTGAAAACGTAAATGTCAAAATGTTTTCTAGCTCAAAAAAAGCTGTCCGTCTCTAAGACTTGTTTATTCTACATTTCTAGTTTATTATTTTATATCTTTTTAGGTGGGTATGTGTTGTTAAAATGAAGAATCAATAAGACACTTTTTCCTGATGGGTCACAATACATACCCAGGAAGATATAAAACAGTGAGCTGAAAATAGAGAATAAAGACGTCTTAGAGACGGGCTCTTTTTTGAAACTAGAAAATATTTTGACATTTACGTTTTCAAATACCAAACGCCTGACCTACTTTATGCTTTTGAACATCATTTTGCACTCAGCCTACCGGATTGCGTGCATATCGTGAGTGTTTTGATGCTACTGTGATGTGTAAAAATTTCGCAGTTTAATTTTTTTTTCTTCGTGTTTGATAACAAAAAGGGTGATATTGATGCATCATTATATTCAGAAAAGCGTGAGGGATCCAAAAATAAATTAAAAAAATACAGTTGTCATTTGAAAAACAAAAGTTAACTGTCAGTGCTCAGAAGCATCATGATAGAAAAAATATTTTTTACTGTCGAGTTATAGGAGACATTACACCATTTGAAGTGGTTTTTGAATTTTGAAGATCGGATAAGGAATAACGATGCTACAGCGGTGGCCATTTTTTATGCACCCCTCTGTATATACAGGTGGCCCAACGAAAACAGAACAGAGGGGTTTTCGGGCATTTCACATCATTTTTTCGAAAAAAGCTCAGACAGGTCGATTTTTATATCGAGGGGGACATCTGAAACATACATTGGCAAATTTCTATCTTCAGCCCCCTCACCCCTGCTCACCTCAACTTTAGAATTTCAAATGACACTATCTACTTTGCGATACATCAAATCAAAGAGAATCAAATTCTTTTCATGAAAAAAATATTTTCAAAATTTTCAACCCCACCCTCCATCTTCCTTAATTTCTCTGACTGTCCCATTTTATATCCTCGACCCCTCAATTCTCTTCAATTTAATCAGCGTCATCCTAGATAGCATCTAAGGAGAAAATTTTCGGTGGAGAAAAGTGTTACCCAAACTCACCCCTTTCCTCTCCCCCACCCCAATTTCAAAACTCAACAGACACCACTTACTTTGTGATATATCGAATGAAAGGAAATTGATTTCTCTTCCTAAAAACAATTTTTTTGAAATTTTCAACCCCTCCCCTGATAAATTGAACATTCGGAGTATTTTAGGGAGAAGGGGGCTTTTTGAAAATTCTGAAAATATTTTATTCAGGAAGCGAATTCAATTCCCTTCGATTTGATGTATCACAAAGTAGGTAGTGTCATTTTGGATTTTGAAGTTGAGTGGGGGAATGGGGTGAATTTGGGTGGCACTTTTTACACAGAAAATTTTCTCTCTCGATGCTGTGCAGGATGACGTTGACTGTACTGAAGAGAATTAAGAGATCAAAAATATTACATTGGAAACTCTAAAAATTTTAGGAAGAAGGGGGGTGGGGTTGAAAATTATAGAAATATTTTTTCAGAAAGAGAATTTAATTCTCTTCAATTTGATGTATCACAAAGTGGGTGGTGTCATTTGAAACTTCGAAGTTGGGGCGGGTGGGGGTGAGGGGGCTTAAGATAGAAATCCGCCAATGTATGTTTCAGATGTCCCCCTCAATATAAAAATCGACCTGTTCGAGATTTTTTTCAAAAAATGAGATGAAATGCCCGAAAACCCCTCTGTTCTGTTTTCGTTGGGCCACCCTGTATATATATTTTGGCCAGTTGAGTGAGAGACATGACTACTTGTATAACTCAGTTTGAGTTTTTTTTTTAAATTAGAGTAAGCTATGAAATTGACATGTATCTTGGAAATAATGCGTTTGGCAAGTGAAATCGAGTTTAACATCACAGGCTATTGTCAATTTGTGAACGTTTGATGACGAGCTTTGATGCCGAAAAAATGTCAGTTCCCATAGCTCACTTTAATGGAAAAAACGCGTGAATTTTTACATGAAAACGACTAGAAACATTTTCTAGAAATAGGGGTGGTGTGGTGTTTCACAAAATTTGTCAAAATTTGTATTTCTAGAAAATGCATCGTGAAAGCTTTTGAGAAAGCTAAAGGATCTGTGCCGCCTCCAATTCCTGGATTTATCGAAACGACGTAACAAAGGACCATTTGTTTTGATGTTGTTAATTTTTAAAAAGAAATTTTTGTATTCATGTTGACTATTTGTACCTGACTAGGGTATTGTGATAATATTTTTAAATAAAATGTTGAGCTTTCTGAAGTTTGTTTCAATAATAACTTCACTAGAAGGGGTAGCTGTATCTATATCGTCCTTTGCCAGGCAAAGCAACGTAAGCGACATTTTAGCAACTCTAAAGAAGAGCCAAAAAATCGTGTTGATTGCAAATTGCCTACGAAAGAATATTAATTTTGCATGTTTCATGCAGTGTATAAAGTATATTTTAGTGCTTGTGATAGTTTACTTATTTATTCGACGCGGCTCAGTGAGACTTTCCCAACAAGATCAAAAAATCATTTTTGCCAGAATGGCGCTTACGTTGCTTTGCCTGGCAAGGGATGATGTGAACGACAAACAAAATCTGGTCCTCCACCAGTTTTTGTTCTTCGTAAAAATGTTTGTCTTGGAGTGGCTGCTATCCGCTATGTGCATTCAATCGAGCAGCGACATCTTGCCATCGAAAACAGAACAAATTAGATTTATTCGGTTTCGTAAGTCGTCACCTTGGACGCTGATGTCGACTCCTCCCACTTTTTGGCGAACGCACATAGCGGATAAGATGAAGATGTTAGGAACAAATGATAAGTAGGATCGGAGATAATTGGACTACGACCCTAGAATGTCTGATTTCGGCGAATATCAATTTTAGACGAATTCCGTCTTCTGGACCTAATTTCTGTCGTCCTCTTTTGACCGCAAGAGGACGACATCCCTAGGACTTGAATGGTGCGATAAGCAAATCAGTGGAGCTGAAGAATAATAGAGGATGTTTCCAGGGACGAATTCCACTTTTGTTATGACGGTTATGACGATATACACACATCAAAAGAATCTGGGGGACAAGCAAATTCAGACGATTTCTAAAATCATCATAAGTTTTGATTGCCATCAGCGATTTCATATCGGTTTTCGGTGTTCGATAGCCCAATCCGTTTCCATGCTTTGATCACGTCAAATACGAACAATGTTTCATAAAGATTCTACAGGGTGATCAATGGAACAGTGTAAAATTGCCAAAAGTTCAGTACGAGCGCGATTTCCTAAAACAAATTTTTTATGCATTCCAATAGCACAGTTATAAAGACTGGTGTTTCAGCTTGAGTAACGTTTTTGAATTTTGGAAATCGAAGGTAAATTGCCAAAGATATTGATCATTTTGTGCCGCCATGTTGAACTTCCAAGAAAGTGATCCGATTTCATTAAAACTCGGATCACACTCATGTCTGGTTCAAGTAATTGGAATTTCAAGGTCAAATATCTTTTTCGGTCACTTTTCAGCCGCCACATTGAAGTTTTATGTAAATGATTCGATTCTAGTGTGTTTCAAAGTTTCATTCAAATCGAATCATTTATGTAAAAAGCTCAACATAGCGGCTCGAAAGTGATCGAAAGTGACATTTGACCTTGAAATTCCAATCACTTGAACCGGACATGAGTGTGTTCCAAGTTTCAATAAAATCGGATCACTTTTTTCTTTCTTGGAAGTTCAACACGGCGGCATAAAATGATCAATATCTTTGGCAATGGACCTTTTCAGAAAAGGGAGACAGATGCATGCGCGTTCGTACCGCGTCGTTGGAGATGTCTAGCTATAACGGCGCCTAATATCTCCAAGGGAAACCCCGTTCGTTATGAAGTGCGCGGCACCACACTGCGGTCCTATGGGGGCTGTGACGTAAATCGTGCGAGAGAGACTGCCTTTATTGAAAAGGTCCATTCACCTTCGATTTCTAAAATTCAAAAACGTCACTGAAGCTGGAACACTGATCTTCATAGCTGTGCTATTAAAATGCATGCATTTTCTTTTTTGGCAAATCGCGCTCGTACTGAACTTTCGGCAATTTTACACTGTTTCATTGATCACCGTGTAGCAACCTTATAAAACATTGTTCGTATTTGACATGATCAAGGCATGAAGAAGAAAGATTGAGCTATCGAACACTGAAAACCGATATAAAATCGCTGACGGGAATCAAAAGTTATGATGATTTTAGAAATCGTCTGAATTTGCTTGTCCCCTAGATTCTTTTGATGTGTGTAGTAGGCGAATAGGGCGCTTTCTTGGAGAGCGGAGGTGTTGCATTTTTTTTGTCGGGCAGTATAATATCATCATACAGGTGTCCCTAAATTAGCCTGCCATACTTCAGCAGCAGATCCTACGATCAAAAATTGAGAAGAAAGTTCCTATAAACTTGGGTCGAAAAATGCCTCATATGGGAGCTCTACAGCCCCCTGAATGTGGGTCGCTGAAGATGGTTTTTATTTAATATCTCCGAAACTACTTGGAGCAAAATGATGAAATTTGGAACGTACTCGGAAGTTTCTATGCTCAATAGGATGGGATAAGAGTCATTTGAAAAATTTGTCCGGGAGTGGGGTAACTGGTTAGAAGATGGGGTAAAAATTACCCCAACTTTTTTGTGTGTGTCTTTTATCGAAATTTTATCCAAAGTCGTGAAATTTCGGACGGAAAAATTGTGCTTTTGTTGAATTTCGATAGCTTGCCCCATTTTCGAGTAAAATCATTTTGAAATTTTTTTGCATGTTGAATAATCGAATGTGGTATAATCCAATTTGAAAAAATGGACTATGTAGTTATTTATTTTATATATCAACATTCCCTAATAAGCCTGTGATAGCCTATTTCACCATGAATATCACAATAAGGCGGTAATTCTTTTTTGAAAAAAGCAGGAGGGGACCGGTTGGTTTGAAGAGACGACCTAGTGACGTCATTGAACTGGCAACCCCGCGAGCAGGGATCACGCCCGCGAGTTGAGTTCCGATAGCAACGAAGATCTGTTTCAAATATTCAAACCAGTTGTCAGACTGTCAGCTCTGACTGCAAATCCGTACTTACTGTTATAATTTTGTTCTTTCTTGTGCACGGTCTGCCTCTGCTTGTCTTCATAACAATAATGCCAAGTAAGGCCCTGGGTAAGACAAGACATGTTTTTTTACTAGTTGCTCCAATACCAAAGAATATGCACCCAATCAGCGGTGAGCGTCGACTGTATGGAAAGCTGTGTACATTCAGTGAATACCTACCCTAGCTGAATGGTCGGTATCCAGAGCCCTTCCACAGATGAAGACAGTGGAAGTGATTGGCGAGTAACATTACCGATGGTGGCGCTGCTGATGCGCTTCGCATGTAAACAAACATGTCGGATAGAGCACGGATTGTTACCCCGGTTGTTAAAAACCACGATTTTAGGCAACATTCGCTACATCAGTGTACTGCGGAATGTATTTTACTCCCAGGGACTTTTCTCACACGATTCAAGAATAGCGGCCCAGGTAAATGCGTGTCCCATGTCCCACTTTTAATATTTTTTATGATGTATTATGGCCATCACTATAAATTTGAAGTGTTTGATGCAAAAATGTGGCCAAGTGTACCATTGAATTAATGATACTTGATGAACTAAGCAGGAAGCTCCTTACTATTATAACGCTGAAGGGCTTGTGGTTCTTTTTGCTTCTTCGAGTGTCACGTCGTATTTTATGGATCCATGCTTAGGGACACATTCGCTGTATAACTTGTGGACTTGTATAGTGGCTCACAACATTTATTTTCCATAACTACTTGTGAAAACTGTAATACCAATAATAACACCATCAAAACACACGTTCGGCTTATGGCATCGGGGCAATGTTGGCACACTAGGACTGCGACGATTTACTGCGCAATCGAACGTGACGTCACGGGCCAGAAAGAGACGCTCAATTTAGGAAACCTGTATTAGTATTGCGGTGGAACTCAAAAATGGCAGAAGCGCAATTGAGTGTTTTTTTTTTGAGTTATGGAGGTTTTGAATCACTTGATGGACTTAACGGATTCTCTAAGTATCGTGATGGGAGAAGAAATTCTGAAGTCACAATTTCTTGTGTTGTGTGGTCGAAAGCGAACCGAATCAAGCATCAATTTAAACATAGACATATTTGAATTGTGTTTACAAACAAGCGCATTGTATGAATCTCCTCACTAGCAGATAACTGGGAATGTAATAAAAAAAAATAGTAGTAGCAGTTCCTGTGAAATTGGAACGTTCAAATGCACTTGCAAAGCAGGCCAGTCCGGGACATGCAAAAATATCGCAGCTGTGCTTCTTCGATGCAGCCATATAAAGCTCCCATTTTCAGCGACACTTCCCAGGCTTTTCTCGTAGTCATATTTTCCACAGTGCCGAGTTTGTTTGTCATTTTGACTACCCAACTTGCGTCTTTCGCTTTCGACGGGAAACAGTGAAAATGTAACTCTTCCTTTTTCCGGTTTCCACAGCGCGACTCGCACACGGAAACACAACTAATTCTCCGCCACTTTCTGTCACTATCTATCTTGCCACCTTCCATTCTATGCCACTTTTGCTTGCCAGTCGTCGTACACGTGTCACTCTTATTTAAAAATGCAATGCTTTTGCAATCGACGACACCTAATATATTCAAGATAATGAAACGTGCGTGGCTCACGTACTTTTTTGGAAAAAATTAACGCCGCGTTAAGTCAGATGGAATCAAATAAAGTCCCCAAACACCGCAACGCTCATAAGAGCCCACACAAATCTGCCGTTGATCCGTGCACAAACGTCGTTTACACGTTGGCCGTCAGATGGCGTATTCGATCTTGAAACTCGCCAATGCCAGTACTAGTTCTGATGCTTACGACTTTAAAATAACTGAACTAACTTTATCTTCCGGTGTCACCTTCGCTTTTATCTTGCAAATTGGATACTTTCTTTTCAGTTGAACATATCCGACAGCAGCGTCCAGATTGTTGCTTTTTTACCTGCTTTGTAATGCACACAGTAAGTACCTACCTATTCCTAATGTCAAGTCTGGAGTCTGGCTGATAAAATTTGGGTGACTGCGAGGGTGACTGTCTCATACGCCAGCATCAACCGCACTTTTCACAGTAACGAAAACGATACTCACCAGTCACCACACACCATCTACGTTCCGTTTTCTAGCATTTTTGATGAGGACGAATGTTCTTTTCCGATAGATTAAAAGTTATTTACTTATTCTGGACGAACTAAGGAAGCTTCACCTCTTCGCTTTCACGTTTGAAAAATTTGTATTCGTGCAGTAGAACGTATATCTGCCATGGTCGTCAACTTGAGTTCCCTTCCTCAAAGCCTCTGTCCTTTGTCCATAACAGATAATAACGGCTGGGTCACTTATTTCATCCACCTCAATCAGATCAAACTCCAGTTTGACGTCTGTTACGAAATTGTTTCAAACAGAAATAAATAAGTATTGGTTACCATCGCACCCAAAACCGCGATGTTGCCAATCAGGGTATAACCTGGTTCGACCTAGTGACGTCACTGGCTCAGAAAGGAATTCTTTGCGAATTTTTTCCCGCCCTATTATGAAGATAAAAGTGAAACAAACTACCACATGCTTATTAGGGAGTGTTCAGCTCCTTATTACCAATTAAAGAAAAAAATTGGATTATACCCCATTGTAGACGATGGACTTTTTTCTGGTTCCAAAATCAGCCCTGAGTATTCCATAAGCGTATTCTACAACCAAAAATTGTAAAAAAGTTCTCATTAACATTAGCCGAAAAATGCTTTATAAGGGGGTTACAATCCCCTAAATGTGTTCCCCTGAAGATGGTTTTTATTTATTACATACCTACGAAAATAGTTACGACAAAATGACGGAATTTAGCAATAAGTACCCTAGAATTTTAATGTTTGTTAAGATGGAACAAAATCATTAAAAAAAATTACCCCGGGATGAGGTAACTCGGGAAGAAGCGGAGTAAAAATTACCCCGATTTTTTTGTGCTCAACTTTTTCCAAGATTTCGTGCAAAATTACAAAAATTTTCGAGTTTTACGAGACCGACTTTTCTGGTTTCAAAATCAACCCTGAGTATGCCATAGCCGTATTCTACGGCTGAAACCATGAAGAAAATTCCCCTTAATCATAGGTCAAAAATACTTCACCAAGAGAGTGTTACGAGGAAAAATCAGATTCAGCACTCACTTGCAGCTCGCCATCCATCTTATCCCATTCCTCTTCCTTATTCCACATCCTGAACTAGAAGCACCGCCGAGAAGGTCGGGTTTGTTTACCTTTTTACATGACAGGTACCACCTGACCCGGTCAAGACTAGAGATAAGCTACAAGAAGTAGATAAGCTGCTGATACAAAAAAAGGTAAAGGTAGCCATTTTGCGTTTCTCCTGGCAAAAGATCCGGCCGTGCACGTCGTTGCAAATTTGCGCAAGAAAAGGGTCACGGACGTCTTCCAAGAAGACCAGAATCCAAAGCCGGCGGACTTTTACACCTCCCAGGAGCAAAAAAAACCCAGTCCAACCGGGTACGTTTCATATCTCTCTCTCTCAGCCCTTCAAGACCCTTCTCGGTGGTGTCATAGGTCCCTAACATTTCCATATATTTTCCTAGGTTTTTTTTATTACCATCCATCGACAACAATACACGATATCGGGTACTGAAACGTATTGGTTGGCCGCTGTGGAGTACAGACGAAAGGTCCAGCGCCAACGAGTCAACAGAGGTGACCACATCGGGCAACATCAGGGTGAGCTGCAGAGCACCACCCCTGCTCCGGTGCTGACGGCCGGGCTGGCGTCGAACCCACCACCAGCAGCGACCCCTTCGGCGTTGTCACGTTGTTAAAACTCTTTGTCACCCACCACCACCGCTGCGCTATTTCTTCATTACCGTTGGTTTGCTGGGTATCCAGGGGACCGCAGGAGGGCTCCATTCTTCCCTTCAGGACCGAGGTGGTAAGTTTCCAATTAGAACTAGGGCTGCGGTATCGCTTGTGTCATCTCTTACCTTGCGCGATATTTCGTCGGTGTCTGGAACGTGAGCTCACGGTTTAGGTCGCAGCGACTCGATTTGCATTAATTCGCCGGGTATTTCGCCCGACTGCTGCAGTAGCCTCCGGTGATAATTAGGAAACTCCATACGCACTTTTACCTCGACTGTCAAACGAATTGCGGAGTTCTTGCTGTGCCCGGGACCACAGCTCCCATCATCGGTCCGGTTCGCCGGCATTCAGCGTGTGTGTGTCGTCATCATCATACTTACTTTGGGTAAAAGAAAAGCTGCGTCGTGTATTACGTTGTACTGAATATATTTTATCGCATCTCCAACAATATATCATTCCTTATTCTGTGTTCCCTTGTTTTGTTTACGTTGACCTAACCTCAACCTTTGAGCGTGAAAACCTGACAGGAGTGACGGGTGTCAATTCGGGCCTACCAACTGGCCGCAGCCAAAAATCCTGTATCAAGAGCTACAGCCCCTGTTCGGGGGTTTAAGGGCGGTAGCCTCCTTATGAAGCATTTTTCGGCCTATGTTCATGGCAACTTTTTTGAAGTCGATCGTCCACAAATTCGATTCTTCAGCCTGCAAAAAATTTCAAAACGATTCTACTCGAAAACGGGTGAAATTTCATAATTTTTTTACAAACCTCTGAAAAACACAAAAAAATTGTTGTTTGTTTAACATAAGTTTTTGACGTGCCAGACATTTTCTAGGGTTCATATGTAACGACCCGCAAAACAATCGTACCACCAACCATCAAGCAAACGCTCCAACTTGCAAACGTGCCACTACAAAATGATCCCCAAATCCAGCGCCAGCAGCACACAGCGCAGGCATCCCAAAATGCATACATGCGACCCTACAGATTCCCGTAGCGCAAAGTGCCACGAACTTGTGACCCACTACACAAATACCCACCGTAAATCATTCCCACCATAATCGGATCCGACCCTACAAATTCCTACCGTACAAACTACCATACAAATTCCCACTCTCAGCCAAGCTCATACAAAGCTGACTTTGATATAAGCTAGGCTGAGAGTGGGAATTTGTATGGTAGAAATTTGTACGGTAGAAATTTGTAGGGTCGGATCCGATTATGGTGGGAAATATTTACGGTGGGTATTTGTATGGTGGAAATTTGTACGGTAGGAATTTGTAGGGTCGGATCCAATTATGGTGGGGATGATTTACGGTAGGTATTTGTGTGGTGGATCATTTTGCGTTGTGGGAATTTGTAGGGTCGTATGTATGCATTTTGGGATGCTTGCGCTGTGTGCTGCTGGCGCTGAATTTGAGGATTATTTTGTGGTGGCATGTTTGCAAGTTGGGGCGTTTGCTTTGTGGTAAGAATGCGATGTAGAAATTTGCGCTTTGACAGGCACGACCTTGTGGCACTTTGCACGATGTACTTTTGCTTTTTGGTATGTTTGCGTTGTGGGATGAATCCTCTGTGGGCTGTTTTGTGTCCTCCCATTTTCTATCGCCAGAGATATCAGCCAGATTATCTTTTCTAGTCAACTTAGGCATATGCCTTGTTGGTAAAACCGTTTTCATTAGTGTGAAAATAAGTGAAACGCATTTGAATTTTCTAAGGCATTTTCTGTCTCAATTCAACCCATCGGAAAATTTTAGAGACTTAGGAATAGATGGTTAGTATCACTAACTGAACAATCCTATCTACAGGGTGTTCGGGTCTGGTTATTACAAAATTTGAGGGATGATTCCCCATCAAAAATGAAGCCGAAAGAACAAAAACTCATGGTCCTGAAATGCTTCATTAAAAAGATACAGGGTGTTGAAGTTGACTTTTTTAAATGGTTTTTTCACCGTAACTTTTGAACCGTTGGACCGATTTGATCAAATTTGAACCAAAGTCTGGTCAAAATGAGTCTCCATCGAATAATAATACCACAATTCATAAATTTTTTTTGGGGGCGTAGATAATAGGGGACTGTCCCCTATTTTTGCCCCTATTTTTATCTCCCCTGAATATTTTTCAAAATTGTTGATAGTTTCGGATTCTACGCTCAATTTAGAAGAATAAGTTACTCGTGCAAAATTTTGATTAGAGGCTTGATTTCCGAGATATTTGGGTTTGAAACTTTGGAAAACGCCTCGAAATCGCGACTTTCAAAGGCCTAAAAATTAAAATCCAAGAAAACTTCCTCAACTGAAATCAGTTTTCTAGGTCGCTTAAGTTGATTTACTGCCATTTTTGCTAAGAAACGAGGCGTTTTCAGAGAAAAACAATTTGGGCTCTGGAAAGTGGCGATTTCGAGATATTTTCCAAAGTTTAAAAACCAAATATCTCGGAAACGAAGCCTCTAATCAAAATTTTGAAAGAGTAACTTTTTCTTCAAAATTGAACGTAGAATCAGAAAATATCGTTTTTTCACTGTAACTTTTGAACCGTTGGACCAATTTTAATAAAATTTGAACCAAAGTCTAGTCAATTGAGTCTCCATCGAATAATAATACCACTTTTCATCAAAAATTTCTGGGGGCGTAGATAATAAGGGACTGTCCCCTATTTTCATCTCCCCTAATTATTTTTTTAAATTGTTGATATTTTCTGATTCTACGTTCAATTTTGAAGAAAAAGTTACTCTTGCAAAATTTTGATTAGAGGCTTCGTTTCCGAGATATTTGGTTTTTAAACTTTGGAAAACATCTCGAAATCGCCACTTTCCAGAGCCCAAATTGTTTTTCTCTGAAAACGCCTCGTTTCTTAGCAAAAATGGCAGTAAATCAACTTAAGCGACCTAGAGAACTGATTCCAGTTAAGGAAGTTTTCTTGGATTTTTATTTTTAGGCCTTTGAAAGTCGCGATTTCGAGGCCTTTTTTCCAACGTTTCAAACCCAAATATCTCGGAAATCAAGCCTCTAATCAAAATTTTGCAAGAGTAACTTTTTCTTCTAAATTGAACGTAGAATCCGAAACTATCAACAATTTAAAAAAATAATTAGGGGAGATGAAAATAGGGGACAGTGCCTTATTATCTACGCCCCCAGAAATTTTTTATGAAAAGTGGTATTATTATTCGATGGAGATTCAATTGACTAGACTTTGGTTCAAATTTTATTAAAATTGGTCCAACGGTTCAAAAGTTACAGTGAAAAAACGATTTAAAAAAGTTAACTTCAACACCCTGTATCTTTTGAGGGAAGCATTTTAGGACCATGAGTTTTGTATTCTTTCGGCTTTATTTTTGATGGGGAATCATCCCTCAAAGTTTGTAATAACCAAACCCGAACACCTGTATACAGGGTGGTCCAGGTTATAGTAGCAATAATTCACCATTCGAAGGTACATCGAAAACTAGGTCGACATGCATAATTTGATTTTTCTCCAAAACGCTTCCTAAGGGAGATGAAGTTTTTAAAATCATCTTTTTGCAATAACTCTCAAGTCATCAAAGCGATTTTTACCAAATTTGGTACAGATACTTATGAAATAAATACCCATCGCTGGACGTAGATCACTTTTGACAAAATTGTCCAGTGGCTTAGATACCAGGGGATTGTTCAACTTCTCTCACCCCATTTTCTACGCCACTGCATATTTTTGAAAAATTATACTTTTTTTGAATTGTTCAATTCAGAAAAAAAAAATTACTCTTGTAAATTTTTATTAGAGGCTTCAGTTCTAAGATATTTGGGTTTGAAACTTTGCAAAACCCTTCGAAATCGCGACTTTCGAAGGCCTAAAAATTAAAATCCAAGAAAACTCATGATTCTTCAACTGGAATAAGTTTTCTAGGTCGTTTAAAGTTGATTTACTGCAATTTTTTGCTGAGAAACGAGGCGCTTCCAGAAAAAAGCAATTTGGGCTCTGGAAAGTGGCGATTTCAAGATGTTTTCCAAAGTTTAAAGCCTAAATATCTCAAAAATCAAGCCTCTAATCAAAATTTTACAAGAGGAACTTTTTTTAAAAATTGAACAAGGTATTCGAAAAAAATATAGTTTTCCAAAAATATCCAGTGGCGTAGAGAATAGGACGTGAAAAGTAAAACAACTCCCCCGTATCTACGCCACTGGACAATTTTGACAAAAGTTATCTACGTCAAGTGATGGGTATTTATTTCGTTAGTATTTGTATCAAATTTGGTCAAAATCGCTTTGATGACTTGAGAGTTATTGCAAAAAGAAGATTTCAAAAACTGAACTTTGAAGAGCTGTATCTCTTAGGAAGCGTTTTAGACAAAAATTAAACTATGCATGTCGACCTAGTTTTGGATGGACTATCGAATGGTGAATTATTGCTACTAAACTGCTCAACAATGAAAGTGTTACAAAGCAAAAATTCACCCAATTTTGATCCGCTATAACTTTTGATTGGCACATATGATTCTGATTTTGTTTCAAGTACTGAATAGCCCAATCTTTTGGCCATCTTCCATGTCAATATGAAATGCATAGAGCTTTTCATAGATTTTCAACAGGGTGATGAACAGAGCAGTGCAAAATTGATGAAAGTTCAACATACCCCCGTTTTCGCCCAATTTTTTTTTGGGAGTATCAATACCAAATTTATGAAGAATGATGTGTTCCTTCGAAATGGTTTTTGAATTTTTGGGATTCCAGTCGAAACAGCCAAAATGTGATTTTTTATTGTGAATACTGCACCGGGTGATCATTTAAAAATTATCCACCTGCAATATAACTCCAGATTCCTAGTGAATATTTCTTCGAGCAAAAACAGATGTCAGGGGACACATCATACATTTTTTTTGTATTGCGCATGAAGTCTTTGGGGGATCAGATTTTTCTCTGTTGGTCAAAGTCTTGGATGGAAAATTATCCCCTTCATCCCTCCCCCGTGGGTACTACGTGAGTGACTTCACTAGAACTTCCTCTATGTAGTTGATTCAGAAGCAGTTTTCAAAAAAAAACGATCACGACAACAGATTGGTTTTAATAGTATAAATTGAACTCTTCTCTCTACGTATCTATTCTACAAAACTAAACTTTACGATGCAATCTTCGATTTTCATGGATTTACACCTATCTGCCATTACTGTCATTACCGAGGGGCAAACCGGCGCTGGTCAAATTCTGTACACCAGACTTCCCCCTCGTAAGGATTTCCCCCGGACTTCCTTCGGACTTCCCCCGGACTTCCCACGGACTTCCCCTGGACTTCCTCTGGCAATGTACACCAGACTTCCCCAGCGGTTTGCCCCTCGGTCATTACTAACAGGGTATTTAGTCGTTCTCCAGTCATCGTAGACCAACTTTTGGTTTTGGCGGAGCCTGGAGCCTCTAGCTCTCAGCAGTAATGATCTACTACCTATTTACTGTTGGGAGTACACAGGGCTGGGCGGTATTTCAAATACAAGTATTTGAAATACGTATTTGAAATACATTCAAGTATTTTGTATTTTGTATTTAAATACATTTGATTGAGAAGTATTTGTATTTTGTATTTTGGAATAGTTCAGGCAGCTAGTATTTCGTATTTTGTATTTTAAATACATTTTTCGGAAAAGTATTGTGGTGATCGGCCTAGCCTAAAATTAAAATAGTTAACTTAAGCATCAGAGTGTAGCTGCAGCTGGTGAAATTCAGGGAGTAGGAGGGGAAAGATGCATGGCTTGAGGAAGCCGAGAAAAAGACGCAAAGGGGGTTGGTGTGCGAATGTGACGCAGTGAGGGCACCTTGCTTTGCGCTCCTGCTATTATTGTTATATTATTTGTTGATCAAGCTGTTTACGGTTTAGTGATTGTGAGTTTGATGGTGATCGATCGTTGAAGTTAGAAAGGCAAGTGATCACTGATTTGATTTATTTGACCCTAAATTGAGGGAACAGGTGTTCAGAAGTTTATTAGCACAGATCATTGTGAAATCAAAGTCGTACTTCAATTAACTGGTGTACAATCTTTATTATGAATGTTCAGCTGTTGGAACCCAAATACAGTCTTAATGTCAGATTTATTCAAATGTCAAGAAGCAAGTTACCTGGGCTTTACCACCTGTAAAGGTGCTTCAAGTTGACGTGGCTTTTCTTCTCTATGCGGTTAACCCTTTCAGATAGACCTAAGCTTTAGTCAGTGCGCTAAAATTCTAAGCTCAGAAGAATTAGAAGTGAGAGTTAGACGCGAATAAGAAAGGGTTAAAGTCAGGTGCGGCATTGCGGAACGAACCAGCAAACTCCAAGTGATGTCCGGAGCCTACTAAACTGACGCTATCTTCACAAAGAACCGGGTGAGATGTCACCATGAATTAAGGCTAAGCCAAAGCAACAATTACCTGACCCAAAGGGTTAATCAACAGGCAGTTAGCGACAGGACAGAGTTAACCCGAATCGTCTGAAAAGATATTCGTGGCAATCAAGCTCTGGCACCTGGCTGCCAACCATCGCGAAGCGGTAGAAAATAAGAGCGGAAAATTGCGGAAATTAGGAAATGCAAAGCGCGAGAAATTCCCCACACAAAATCTGAAAAGCCAAGTCATTTGAAGCTACTTGATACATGATCTGAAATAAAGTTCTTTTCGAAAAGTCTATTGAAAGGACTGTACCAAACAAAGACCCAAAGGGTTAATTCATGCTTATCATACCGGTAAATAAACCATCAACTAAAGTTCGAGTTGAAACGTATGGTATTAAACTGACGACATTATGACAATAATTGGGAGCCGACAAAACTGGGAATTATTGCAGTTATAAAATACCAATTTAACCCTTTCGATTAATAACCCTTTAACAGGGGAACTCCACAAATAATGAATTTGCCATGCTGTTTGGAATATAATTAAAATTGTGTAAACTATTGCTAAAGAAGGCAATGACGTATTTCAGGAATTAAATTGTATTGGTTACGAATCTAGTTTAATTAAGCAGTGAAGTGAAGAATCAGACAATGAGATTCAGTAAAAGCAAAAGGCTTATGTTTGTTCAAATTTAATCAGATAAAATAAAGGTACTTGTGATTTGAATTGTTTGTTTCTATGTAGGAAATAGATTAATTTGGTCCTCTCGTAGGTAGAACCAAGGTTTGTCAACAAAAGAAAGGGGTGAACTGATTCACGGGAAACAAAGGGTTAAAATGCACAACGTAAATGGGTTAAAAGGGGGGTGAGCACCACAGTATTTTGATTTTCAAAATACAAAATACAAAATACCTACATTTGTTTCCCATTACATGCTCTTTAGTCTGTTCGGGCCGAAATTGTTCTGGTAATACTATTTTCACCCCATTGACATCTCTTGCTTTTGCACACTATCTGGGATCGATAATGAGTTCGATTGCATCTTTTACGTTTTACTGGTAAGTGCATCCTACTGTCAGCCACGAGAGGTTCCATGTCGGATGTCGGACAATATTTTCGAAAAGCTGGTTGTCCCCAAAGGAAATCAACATATGTTATTTTGAAGAATTGATGAATGAAGTAAGGAATAGGTTTAAATATGAAGTTTTCTTCACTTTATGTTTATTTTATTTGTCTTTTCATAGTTCATAATAACTTACTTATTGTTGCGACTGAATCAATGAAGTGTTCCCATTGAAATACTTGCATTTTACGGATTTTCCAATAAAATGGTTCAAATACGCAATAGGAATGTATTTTGTATTTTGTATTTGGAATACTCTAGGTTGTATTTTGTATTTTGGAATTTCTTAGTTTTCCAAAATACGTATTTTGTATTTTGTATTTCAAAGACATTTCAAGATGTAGTTTGTATTTTGTATTTCGACTATCTTGGATCGTGTATTTTGTATTTTGTATTTAAATACATTTTTCGAAGTATTTTGCCCAGCCCTGGGAGTACATATATTTACTATTTTACTCACCTCATAACCATGTACCTGCGTAGCTTAAAGTATCATTGTGTTCAAAAATTGAAATTAGAAAGTTTTTTTTTGCCATGACTTCCAGATCGGCGAATCAATTTTTCTGAAACTTGGCTCAGGAATACGTATTCACCCACTCATTGTTTGGTTGGATGCATTATTCTGGAATTCATCTTCTGAAGCTACCATTTCTTCTTTTTCCCGCGGAGTAGTTAATGAGCTACTTCCCGCCCTCTTACATATAGTATGTTATCAATCAATTACCATATTGGTTGTGAGTACTAGTACATACCGAGACGGAAAGAGGTTCATTACAGACAAGAGCCAAGGTAGCTGCACAGCGCGCCGCGAGCCGATAGTTCGTAACGGTTTATTTTCCAACTTTTTTAAAAGCCAGTAATAATCAATTATTAGGGTGGTTGTGAGTAGAACTTCTTTCCACCTCCACCTATGTCATGAGAATAGTTCCAAGATTCTATCGCGCGACGCCCAAAGCGAATTTCCATAGAAACCAATTTCATTGACAAGCTTTTATCGCGTTAATCATTTTTTACAAAGAGTATCCATCGGTACTACTCGTGGATTTTTTTTCAAAATTGACTTCTGGCGCCCCTGATTCGCAACAGGGGGTACGGCCGTACCGTCGTACCCCCCGTGGAGCCGCCAGTGCTTTGAGGAGCTGTAACTCCCTCAGGGAGCACTTGGGGAAAAAAGTTTACTCTCACTTTTCGACTTCTTTTTTTGAGAGGAATCACCTCCCGAAATTTTATGCAAGTTCACTGAAACACCCTGCATTTGGTGACTGAGAAAATAAGTACCTACCAAAAATGTTCACTGCCTCCCGGACTATGAGGAATCTCTCGAACTCTTCAGCCTTTGGCGCACGGGGAACCTACATTTTGGTGGCTGTATGTTGGGTTGTCTAGCTTAAAGGGGCAAATTTGTAGGCGGTTTCATTACGGTCCTATATTCTTTTCATAAATGAATAGGGCGCTGCCCTACAGAGGCCATTAGTGTTAGCCAATCAAACTTTTCGGTTGAACACATAAATCACTCTCTATATCGGAAACAGAGGACGTCGGGAAAATTTCGAATGCAGATTCTGATTTGCCTCGAAAAAGTACCTACATCTACCCTCAAGCCATAATATGTCGGTTACTCCGTGGGACATTGTATATCAGATCCTTTGTTGAGAGAGAAAGTAAAGTCATCGTCAACATTGTTGATGTCAGGTAAATAACTAGGTGGTTGCAGTTGTTTGATATAAAATGGCGCAAGGTGTGTTTCTTTCTATCAGTGAAGTATCATCGTAAAATAGATTGGTGTACCAAGACCAAGGCAAGTAGTAACATCTTTGTTCAATAATTGAATTGCGCGGTAATTTTCAAGGTCGCCTGTGTTTATTTTCGTGCTGATATGGCAAGCGCTGTGATTGGCTGGTTTGGCCCACGTGACGTTCTGACGTCAACCACAACAGACAAAGGCGCATCTGAGTGGCCGCACTCGGTGGCTTGATGTTTATGTTTGTGCACTAGCAGTTCTGTCAACAGGAGTCACGTACGCCTCAAATTTTCACGACGAAACGCATCGCAAATCCGCCCCGAATTGTGGAAAAACATTTGTGATTCGCCCGTTTCCATTGAACAAATCCGAAATGTCGACCAAAAGCAGCACAGATGATATCCTGGGCGGTGAGTGCGCTGTTTATAAATTCCAGCTGGTTTTTATTGTGTCTGGTTCTGGCCTGTCATCAACATGACAACACTGGAGTTTTTTTTTTTTAATCACTCGGACAATTGATGTTTTGTTGTCGTTATCGTCGACGTACTTCTTCACAAATGAGTTCATTCCAGAGTCCTGGGTTGAGGTCGGTTCGACCTCGAATTGCTCCCAAGGAACGGCGACACCAGCATCTGTCACACAGCAATTGACCGTCGAAGATTACCTGCGCCTCTTGCGGGAGGCCCAGCGGGAATCGAACCAATCTTCTGCCAGAGACTCCCTGGCGGGATCCAGGCGAGACTCTCCCAGGAGCAGCCCCAAGTCACCTCCGAACAGCCCCGTCCAAACTGGCACACCAATCACTCTGGACTGGCACTCGTACTACATGAATACTGAAGCCAAAGAAGTAAGCCTTCAATCTTCTAATCACTTACGTATTTTAACAATGTAACTTTAACACCACTATTAAATTTATCTAATAGACAAACCCATGGGATGGGGTAGCTAGCTCGAGGTGTTTGAAGCAACAAGTATTTCACTTGAGAGGTTTCTGATGTGACTAGAAAATTTGTTGATGGTAATCGGTTTTATTTTATTTTTTCTTCTAGTAGAAACTCCTTCAAAGAAAAAATGTACAGACAATGCTATAAAATTTTAAAAAAAATCTATTTTAAGAACGGCATTTCCTAGTGTTTTTTCTTTAAACGTGAGTTTCATGGGAACCAGTGGAGTAAGAGACTTGAAAAAAAAAAGAGTAATCTAAAATCTAGGATGAAAATTGATAAGTATTTCAAAATTCGAAAAACTCGATATTTTTTTCAAAATTTTCATTTATTTTTTCAAAAAAAGTCGCTCATTCTCTTGCCACCCCAGATTTGAATTACTCTAGCCACAAGAATCATCTGTTTCTCTTTCGCTCTGCAGCTAATCCGCTAATCTGTCTTTCTTCAAGAAAGTCGCATGCCAGATTTGAATTTTCTATTTTCACAAAAAAAAGGTACCAAAAATGGTTTCTACAAATTCACTTTTTCATGTCTACGGGAAACCATTTTTGGTACCTTTTTTTTTTGAAAATAGAAAATTCAAATCTGGCATGCGACTTTCTTAAAGCAAAGTGTATGCGCGTTGCTATCTGATTTTTGAATTTTCAAAAATTAAAAATATTCAATTTTTTTGGAAATTTTGAAAAACCTGATAGCATTGCTCGTACATTTTCTCTTTGGAAGAGTTTCTATACTGGTCACAATTTGAAGTGGGTCACCCAAAAAATTGTTCGGTTTTTGATCTCTGTCAATCACTTGAAAATCATCAGATTTTGAAATAACTTACACCAACTTCAAGGTAAATCTTCCTACTTTCACCATCTGCGAATGCTTGTTAGCTTGTGACAGCGATGTGCTTAATACAGAGTGGTAAAGGATACCTTGCAATTTTATACTTTTTTGGAATGGTGCAGGAACTTTTGTGGCCACCCTATAATTTTGAAATTTGCTGTGTGCGGTAGTCAATAGTATGAGGAACTTTTCTTAGTTTGATTACAATGGTTTGATGCTCTACCTCGTGCTCTACGTTGCTTAGTTACGAAAATGTTTTTTTTTTCTTATTCAGTTACTTTATCACGTTAATTTATACGAACTTTTTTTTTATTATACAGGTGTCCCGTGTTTAATCGCAAAGATTTTGCCAGTCGATAGAGCATCAGAAAAGAATGAAATATGCATATTAAAATTTCGTTCAAAAACCCGTATTAACGGAGATACAGCTCCGTATCTCCTAAGTTGGAAAACAAATACAGTTCTTTTCACCTAACTTTTATACTGCTCAACCGATTTGCGTCAAATTTCTTACACGTATTCACTGAACAAATGCCTATGAACCTCGAATAACACATCTGGTGGGAACAGCCCCATAGCGTAGATAGGGGTGGTTGCGCCCCTTTAATCATCCCTATTTTTTCCCCACTGCAAATTTTTCAAAATCCATTTTCGAGTTGCTCATTCAATTTTGAGCGATAAGTTGCTCTTGCAAAATTTCGATAGAAGGCATACTTTTTGAAATAATTTAGTTTGAAGATTCCTAGTCAATCTTGCAACTTCTCATAATTTTAGTTGCTTAAAATTTGCATTGCTACATCATTGGAGATAATCAGTTCCAAATTCACACAAGTGATGTTGAGATCATCAAGTATCATAACGTAAGATCGATTTGATCAAAACAATCCAGTGGCGTAGAATTAGGGGGCTTTCTTACTCACATCCACTTATCTGCTACACCACAGGATATTTTATAAAATCAATAGTTTTTTTGAATTTGTCGTTTGATCCAGAAAAAAAAGTTGCTCTTGTGAAACTTTGATTGGAGGCTTCGTTTTCGAGTTATTCGAACTTTAAAGTTCTGAGTCGAATAAATGGCTGGCATATCGAGGAAAACAGCAAACCCTTCAATCAATCTTGTTTTCAATTATTCATGTTGATTAATGTACCACTTTCTTTTGATTTTACTTATGTTGTGTGAGTTCATACCTACAATTACCTTGATTTTACAGTTCATCAATTTTGAAGAAAGTTGAACTGGGAAAAAAATTTCATTAGCGGTACAGAAGCCGGGATGGAAGACAAAATTGCATTTAAGTCAATGTATGTTACAATTATTATTTTTTTTTTCTCTAGTCATGTACCTATCTGCTTCTAAATAGGATGGACTTGAATTTTACTTTTTTTTTTTGATCCTCAACTTTGAAATTTGAATAACTCGAAAACGAGGCCTCCAATCAAAATTTCGCAAAAGCAACTTTTTTTTCTGAATCGAAATACGAATTTAAAAAAATTATCAATTTCAAAAAATATCCAGCGGCGAAGCAGATAAGTGGATGTAAGATAGAAAACCCCCTGATTCTACGCCACTGGATTGTTTAGATCAAAATCGTACTGACGTTATGATACTTGATGATCCCAATATCACTTGTGTGAATTCAGAACTGATTATCTCCAATGATGTAGCAATGCAAATTTTAAGCAAATTTTGTTGCAAAATTGATCAGAAATCTTCAAACTGAATTATCTCGGAAAGTAAGCCTCCTATCGAAATTTTGCGAGAGCAACTTTTCGCTCAAAATTGAATGAACAACTCGAAAATAGTACTGATTTTGGAAAATTTGCAGTGGGACAAAACTTAGGGATGATAAAAGGGGCGCAACCACCCCTATCTACGCCATGGGGCTGTTCTCACCAAATGTGTTATTTGGTGTGAAATTTGACGCAAATCGGTTGAACAGTATGAAAGTTAGGTGAAAAGAACTGTATTTCTTTTCCAACTTTGAAGAGCTGTATCTCCGTTATTACGGGTTTTTGAACAAAATTCTTTTATGCATGTCTCATTCTTTTCTGATGCTCTATTGACTGGCAAAATCTTTGCGATTAAACACGGGACACCCTGTATATAAATTATGAGCAATGAAAATGAACGGGGCAAAATATTTCAATAGAAAGTTGGACCTGGTCTGGACCGCACTACTTTTTGGTAGGATCTAAACATACCTTTGAACAGATTATTGATAGTTGCCACAGGGATTTCTCTCCACTTCGCGGTTAGAGCATCCAATAAGTTCTTGTCTTGTAGTGAGTTGTACTGGTAGTGCTGACAGTCTTCTTTGGAGAGCATTTCATTTGAGCTCAATTGGATTGATATCGGGCAATAAGTTTAGTCATGTCATTGAGTTGATCTAATACAGGTTTCCTAAATTGAGCGTCTCTTTCTGGCCCGTGACGTCACGTTCGATTGCGCAGTAAATCGTCGCAGTCCTAGTGTGCCAACATTGCCCCGATGCCATAAGCCAAACGTGTGTTTTGATGGTGTTATTATTGGTATTTATACAGTTTTCACAAGTAGTTATGGAAAATAAATGTTGTGAGCCACTATACAAGTCCACAAGTTATACAGTGAATGTGTCCCTAAGCATGGATCCATAAAATACGACGTGACACTCGAAGAAGCAAAAAGAACCACAAGCCCTTCAGCGTTATAATAGTAAGGAGCTTCCTGCTTAGTTCATCAAGTATCATTAATTCAAGGGTACACTTGGCCACATTTTTGCATCAAACACTTCAAATTTATAGTGATGGCCATAATACATCATAAAAAATATTAAAAGTGGGACATGGGACACGCATTTACCTGGGCCGCTATTCTTGAATCGTGTGAGAAAAGTCCCTGGGAGTGAAATACATTCCGCAGTACAGTGATGTAGTGAATGTTGCCTAAAATCGTGGTTTTGAGGCAACTTTCGCTACAGAAGTGTAGTACGGATTATATATAACTCCCGGGGACTTTTCTTACACGATTCAAGAATAGCGGCCCTGTGGTTTCTGCGCACGTCCATATATCGTTGATATATCCATTACAAAAATAGTTGTATACGCGCATCAAATGCCTCTCTGGCAAATTCTTCTTTGCGGAATATTCATTTGCAATATTCATTGAGAAGTTCGTTATATTTTTTAGCGACTTTCCCAGCATGGTTGGCTTCAAAATTCAAAAAATAAATTGCACTTTTAACACGGCGGAGCAATGTAAATACAAATGGCGCGATCACTCATGGCACACGGTGCGCAGAACGTGCCGAAAACAGCTGCGCGGAATCGCGGATTCTCTATCTCTCTTTTGAGGAAACCTGTATTACTCACAAAAGATTCATTCCTAATACATATTGCCATGTTACATTTATCATTATTGTTATTGTTTCAATTTTCAAAGTCATTTTCGCTAAACTCAGAGAAAAACTGTTTTTAGCAACATTAATAACTGTAAAATTAATTGGCTCAACTTGAATACCTACTTGATTGGATATTTGAAGTCACCTGTGAAAATTAGAAGCAGTGCAGCGCGAAAAATCACCTCATAGGTAAAAAAAAATGGAGAAGATGGAAAAACATGCGCCGCGGTCTTTTTTCTGGTACGGTGAAAGAACGGTAAGAGATACAAGGAAATGGTCACGTACAAAGTTGTAGGGAATTCAGTAATCTACAAAAAAGTCTCCGGGGGTATACCGTGTGTTTTTCGAAAACCGCACCAGCCCATAACTTTTTTTCCGAAACCGTTCAAGGAAAATCGATCAAACTTGACACATTCAATAACCTTCTTATGCCTAACAAAAATTAAGTTGCTTTGAAATAGTTTTTCTTTCGTCTTGAATATCGTAATTAAAAATTAGCATTTCTGACCACGTTTTCATACATTCAAACTCAAAAATATCTCGTAAACGGCATCTATCGAGGTTGAACAGAGGGACCTTTTTTTGGTGAAAAACACCAATATTCTAGAATTTCTTGTTAAATTTGGAAACAATCCTCATTCAAACAAGTTAGGGTTATTTTTACCCCCACACCTCAGCCTGACCCACCCCTGGTAAATTATTGTGAAATTAATCTTGCCTCATTTTGTTGGGCATAAGAAGGTTATTGGATGTGTCAAGTTTGATTGATTTCCCTTGAACGGTTTCGGAGATATTGAATAAAAACCATCTTCAGGGGCCCCACCTTTAGGGACCTGTAGCTCCCTTAGGAAGCGTTTCCGGACCCATGTTCATGGGAACTTTTTTTCTTTTTACACTTTTTACACCCTGTATAGGTACAGGTGTCCGGTGTTTAATCTTGGAAACTGAAGCAGCGGATACGGCATCGAAAATGAAGGGGACTTTCATCATAACTTTTTTCAAAAACGAATAATAAGTAATACCGGGTGGGCCATAAAAAACCGTGCTCGGAATTTTTTCTTCTAAAATTTTTATTTCGCCACCGATTTTATCGAACTTTTCAGCATTGGCTAGCCAATAGGTCCCTTCGTTTCGGTTTTTTTGAGTGCGCATGTCTGGCGCGAATTTCATAGTTTCGTACACCGATATTGAAAATAAGGACTGAAAAATATTGTAGTGCACCTAAAATTCCACAAATAATTTGGTTGAATGTTAGATACCATTTTTAGCGCATTTTCCATCTTGATGAAAATCGCTATTGCAACCGCTTTGTCCGTCCGTCCGTCCGTCCGTCCGTCCGTTCGTTCCTCGAACTCCTCCCAAACTAGACGACCTAGCTTTCTAATTTTTTCGCTGTTACATAGCTACCACTCCCAAAGGAGGGCTAGGCTATATTGGATGTCTATATTGCGCCGCCAACATAGAGAAAACCGCCCCCGATAAACTTGAAATAACATAATATTGCACTTTCTACCAGACCTGATGCTCTGGTGTTCTCATTTTTTGAATAATACATAGTTGCCACTTATAAACGTAAGCCAAGAAACATTCCGTCTTCAATATGCGCCGCCGACATGAAGAAACTGCTAAAAACCGCCCCCAATCACTTTAAAATGAAAAACATAAAGCCGAAGACATAGCGATCTGATTCTTTCGGTATATAAATTGCTGACTAAAAATGGAAAAGGATAGGCTACTTTTAATATGGCGCCGCCTCCAGCTTCCGCCCCCAAAAGAAAAAAAGTGCAAACTTTCAACAATTTTCACTGATTTAGCTGATAATGTTACCTCGAACATTTAGAAACTCTTGACTCAAACTGTGCAAGAATTTTTTTGCCAAACTCTGCCGCTCCCACACGCCGCCCCCAAAGTTAGAGATAAATGTAAAACATGAACCTGAAGACATAGCGATGTAATTTTTTCAGTATATTGATAGCTGACTGAAATTGGAAAAAGATAGGCCACTTTTAATTAGCCGCCGCCTCCAGCTGCCGCCTCCAAACAAAAAAAATGCAATTTTCACAATTTTCACTGATTGTCATATTTCCCTTAAATTTAGAAACTCCCAACTCAAACTGTGCAACAGTTACTTTGCCGAATGCTGCCGCCCCCACACGCTGCCCTCAAAGTGAGAGATGAATGAAAAACATAAACCCGAAGACATAACACCATCTAATTCTTTCGCTATATGGATAGCTAACTAAAAATGGGAAAGAATAGGCTACTTTTGATATGGCGCCGCCTCCAACTTCCACCCCCAAAATAAAAAAAGTGCAACTTTCAATAATTTCCACTGATTTACATTTTAATGTTACCTCAAACATTCAGAAACTCCAAACTCAAACTGTGGAAGAACTTCTTTGCCAAACTCTGCCGCTCCCACACGCCGCCCCCCAAAGTAAGAGATAAATGTAAAACATAACCCTGAAGACATAGCGATCTAATTGTTCCGCTATATAGATAGCCGACTAAAAATGGGAAGAGATAGGCCACTATTGATTAGTCGCCGCCTCCAGCTCCCGCCCCCAAACAAAAAAAATGCAACTTTCTCAATTTTCACTGATTATCATATTTCCTTCAACATTTAGAAACTCCTAACTCAAACAGTGCAACAGTTACTTTGCCGAATGCTGCCACCCCCACACGCTGCCCTCAAAGTAAGAGATAAAAGGAAAACATAAACCCGAAGACATAGCGATCTAGCTCTTTCGCTATATGGATAGCCGACTAAAAATGGGAAAGAATAGACTACTGTTGCTCCCAGCTCCCCCCTCAAACAAAAAAATATTGATGAGTGAAAGAATTTTCATTCTAATCTATTTCATTGGCAAGTACCCTATTCTGATAACAAAATATCACAATTAGTTTCGAATGAAGTAAGTGGGCAAGGAATGGTGTTTCTCCTTCAACCAAATTTCTTTACGTTCATAATATGCCTCTTTGAGAAAATGCGCTACTGAGACTCACGAACGTGAAGGCATACTCACTTGATTATATTCAAAGGAAATGTTTCATTAAAATTAAGTTCAATGATCATTTGTGGAAGTTCAGGAACAACGAAAATGGCAACAGCGCTCAAAACAACAAGACATCGGCGCCAACTGTCACTTGCGACAATTATGATGACACTTCTCGTTTCTACCTGACCTATATTTCACTTGCTCATGTCATTGCAAAATAGTCATTGCATATTGAGTTGAACATTATACTCACCGTTTTGATGAGTTCTATCGAATGCAGTTTGCAGTTTGAAAAAACTCTCATTGATTCTCATTTTATACATAAAAACGTGTTCTTCCAGGTTTTTGTTTTCTATCATAAAATGAAAACCGCTGGAAATTTTCGGAAACGTTTTGCACTTGTTCATTGAAACTTTTCAAGGGCTTTTCAATGACAAAGCACTCAATATTGTGCTGTGTAAAAAAAAATTGCCCAAAATTTTGAGATGCCCTGAACTCTGAGTTTTGGTGAAGTAGTTTTGTTGACATATCAACTTTGATCGGAAGAACCAGCTGAATCAACGGTCTTTACCGCAACTCGCTAGCTTCAACAAATTTTGAGAAAAATAGGGGTGGACATCTTTTTTGAATGACCCTGTATAGCCTTTCGAAGTTGAAATAAAAAAAATCTTTTTTTTTGACACAACTTTTGCACCGTTCAACCGATTTTGTCAAAATTTTGATGGAACTTTACTAAAGCAAGTCTCTATTGAACAATCATAACGCATGTTCTCAAACATTTTTAGGGGCAAAGATAATAGGGGGTACCCCTCTCACTTTCCCCCCTATTTTTTACTCACCTGAGTATTTTTGGGGGTCCATGACACTTGAGCGACACACGCAAATCGAAACGAAAAAATAGGCAAGTCACTCAGAATGGCGTGTGGAATGATAACCTGAATAGTATTTTATGTTACTAGCGCCGAAAACCGGGCATAGCATAACGAACGTGAATGCAGCTCGAGGCCCTAGGCCGAGAGCTGCATGTAAGAGAGTTATGCTATGCCGTTTTCAGCGCGAGTATCATACATCGTTTTTCTTGCTGCTTTCAATAACATTACAAATAAATAAGATCATATCGCAATAATCATTGGAATAAATTTCAAGTTGGTACTTTGTGCCTTAGGCACGAGGCATATACCTACTAGATGCAGATTTTTGTGAATCAAATGTCGATTTGAAAAATTGCGTTCTGTGTTTGAATTCTCTTGCTCAAAACCGCCCTCCCCCTCCCCAATTAGAAGAGCCATCCCCCAATAATCCCAAAATCACTGAGCTCTAATGTCTTGTGTGACGACAAAACATAGGAAATGACATGAATTAATCACTTTTAAACCTTCGCGCCACAAAACGTCAAAAATCATTCTGCAACTGTACCAACAGATATTAGAAAAATGACCCTAAATTGTCAATTTTCAAAGTAATTATTTATAATTTTAACTGATTTAAACCGAAAATTTCAAGCTATAACTTTGAAAACGTAACCTCTCTTGACTTGTGAATGATTTTGCGAGGTTAGTTTATTTTTCACGTGTACTTTTTACTTCGCCGCTCTAGATCTTTTTCTGGATATTACAGTGCATAAAATTTGCGGATTATACAGAAATTTTTGCAAAAAAAAAAGAAGGAACAACGCGTTCAAAGAACAGTGGAAGTCTCTGGATGTTGTTGTATTGTTGGTTGCCTACATCACTTCAGTGGAGAATTAGAACACGTACGGGATACAAACTCACCACTTATCAACAAAACAATGTTGCGCAATGTTGTGCGTAGGCCCAAGATGGGCACCGCAAAGAAGAGCAGTACGACGTAAACAATTCAACTGCAAAGAAACTATGAGTATGATCGTAATTTTCCTCTCGGTCGGGACTAATCATCGTGAGTAGAAGGCAACAGAGTTTGTTTCGTGGTTGTAAAAAGTGTTTACAATGTGTCGCTCAAGTGTCATGGACCCATTGATGGGAATCGTTCCCATTTTTGGATTTTACGTTCAATTTAGAAAAGAAAGGTACTCCTGCAAAATTTTGATTACAGGCTTCGTTTTAGAGATATTTGGGTTTGAAATTTTGAAAAACATCTCAAAATCTCCACTTTCAAAATCTCGATTTTTTTTCTGGAAACTTCTCGTTTCTTTTGGAAAAAAAATGGTGGTTTATCAACTTGGAAAACCTTGAAAACCTATTTCAGCTGATGAATCATGAGTTTTTTTGGAATCCGACTTTTAGACCTTTGAAAGTGGCATTTTTGAGATTTTTCTTCAAGTTCCAAATCCAAATATCGCGAAAACGAAGCCTCTGGTCAAAATTTTTGCAATAGCAACTTTCTTTTCTAAATTGAACGTAAAATTCAAAAATTGAAACCATTTCCAAAAATATCGATGGAGGTGAAAAATAAGGGGAAAAGGGGGAGGGTACCCCCAATTATCTCCGCTCCTAAAAATGTTTGAAAGGTTGCATACTATTGCTCAATAGATACTCTATTTGTTGAACTTTGTTCCAAATTTGAGCAATATCGGTTCAACGGTTCAAAAGTTATGCAGAATAAACGGTTTTTTAATTCTAACTTTGAAAGCTATATCTCTCGTTTTTTAGTAGAAGTTTATTATGAAAGTCCACTTCTTTTTCGATGCTCTAGCCGTTTTTTCAGTTTCCAAGATTAAACACCAGACACCCTGTATATTTGAAATTTTTATGGAGTATTTGAGACCACTTTTGCTATTTTTTGCGTTGATCATGAAGCTTCCGGAAGTAACTGGAAGTGAAATCAACTTTTGATTTTCAAATGGAACACCTGTATACTTTTTGACATTCGGATAGAGTTTTTCTTTATTGACACAGTGGTGGTCTTAAGAATTCTCTATTATGAAAAATGACGATTTTATCGCGGATTGAACGTAACAGAAGTTTATCAAATTATTGGTACCAGAGGTGGCAGACGCTTTTTGACTCAATAGCGTCATTTCATTTGTCAAAAGTTGCACATTTGTACGTCAATAAGTTTATTTGAATCTGCATTTCAAAAAAATTGGTCCAAAATGACACTTCGTCCCCGAAAAGTGACGAACTCTTGTCAGAGGTCGATGTAAGAGAAACATCGAACAAAACTGGGATCACAGATCACATCAAACACTTCCATTGATTACATTAATGTTCATATTTTTGTGTTTGTTCGATTCAACTGATGACGCCATTGAGCGCGCCCCAAAAAAGTGCTTTGATAATGTCAGAGTCTCGATGTAAAAATTATCTGTTCATAGAATTATTGAAATAGCTATGAAATTCTGAAAGACTTTCCCAATTTAACCGACTTTGTATCTTTTTCAATAACGAAGTTACCCATAGTGGCGGCTCGAATCTGGGACACACTGTATAGCTTTGTACTTAAATCGCTAAGTGCAGAAAGGGAAGTACAATGAAATTTCAATTTCGAGATATTTAATTTAAACTGCATAAAAATCAAACCACTTCCACTTCCAACTTCCTACATTTTCGTTTATGTTAGAATATATCTCTGGGCTATTTGGGAAAAGTAGGTATGTTCCATTTCTTTTGACCCAAATATTTTCCAATAAGTATATATTTTTAAACAAATTAAAGTACTATCCTTTTTGCACTCAAAATGCCGGTCATTAAAAAAAGAAAGCTTCAGAGCTCACCAAAAATTGAAATTTAATAAAGTAAATAATTTTCATGCTGAGCTGTTGTTGGCCAGTCAATAAATATAGGATTGAAAAAAAAAAGAAAGAATGAGAATTAAATAAAATTCCACAGATGATATTCAGCACAAAAATGGGGTTGGAGTGATTCACATTTATTGCAGAAAGCGAACATTGTTTACAAAAAATTTAAAAAAAATCAGGTGGAGAATTCAATTCTCTTTAATTTGATGTATCGCAAGGTAGGTGGTGTCATTTGAAATTTCGAAGTTGGGATCGAGGGGGGGCGAGGGGGCTGAAGATATAAATTCGCCAATATATGTTTTAGATGTCCCTCTCAATGTAAAAATCGATCTGCTTTTGCCAGAAGAAATATTCACTAGGAATCGATAGTTATTGCAGGTGGATAGTTTCCAAATGATCACCCGGTATATCCAAGAGCCTTAAATTAGTAAGTAATGAAGATATCGTTTTCTTCACATCCAAACGATTGAGATTGGTCGAAATAGGGTAGTGACCGATTTTTTTATTATTATTTTTTTTTAAAGTCCACTTCTTGATAAGTGACGCTATATAGTTAACAGATTTTTTTCGTAAGTTTTCTTGGTAAAAAAAATTATGAAAGTTTTTGATCATTTCAAATTTGGCGCGATGACGTCACAATCTTTCATAGGCGGAGAAGCAGGCTTGACAACACTACAGAACTTACTACAAAAAGCACTAGCGTCAACCCGCCAACGCTCATAACAGCTGATTGTTATATTGTTAACGCTTTGTGTATCTGTGCGGTGATTCGTGTTGTTTAGCTGTTTTGCTTGAAAATATGGAAAGTTGGTAAAATCTTTCATGATTTATGAATATTTCAAAACTACATCAGACTTCAATGGTTATGTTATGCTGGCAAACGTCAATGTCAACACTGACACACAGGCAACGGAGGTGGGGTCATCCCCACTACTGTCAAAAGATTGAAACGTCACAGCCCGCCTTACAGCTCGGTAGATTTGAAATCGTTCGCAAAAGTAGCCACTTTCAAGGCAGATTTTGAGACACTTGGAACTTTTTTTTTCGAATTTTCACGAATCGTAGTCCTGTTATTAAGGCTCTACATTCGATTAGTATGATTTTTTTTTATATTCTTCGATGGTGGTCACTACCCTATTATGCTAATTGAAAAATGACTCAATTTCGAAAAATTGTCAGTACTTCCCTTTCTGCACTTAGCGATTCACTTATATCTGAAATAGTGAAACACCTTTACATTATTGTATGCTTTATAACCTTTAAACAACTCACACCATTACAAATAACTCTTCATCTACCAAACAAAAATGTCCAACCCAGTCGGTAGCACGGTGAGTTCGGCATCGCTTTCAAAGGCGAAGGTCCCGGGTTCAAATCCGCTGCCAGATGGACTTTTTCACGCGTTCCTTAGTACTGGGCCATCTACTATCGTGCGGTGATGCCCCGCGAAGAGGGATGAAACGAGAAAGCCATCATTAAAGCCACGAATTACACATTTATTTTTGAAAACTCATGTTTCGTCAACTTTTAGATATCCCAAACTTCTCACATGATGAAAGCCATCTGCAAGTGCCATTTTTATTAATTCGCAGCATTATTTTAGTTGCTACTTAGATAGGTACTTTTATTTATCCATTAAATAAATAGTTTGATATTGTTCGTATTATTAGAATAATTATCGCATGTTCTGCATATACGCATGGTGGGCATATGTCATCAACTTGATAACATTCCATACCTGGGGCCCTATCACGATGAGTAGAATTCTTGTGCCGTCACGTTACATTGCAACCGCATTTTTGATTTGCTGCTGCTAGGCAACATAATGTCACTATCGTAGTATTCTACTCATCGTGATAGGACTCCTGAATTTCGCACCGATTAGCATTCCGTATGAGTGTTTGGCACCACGCCGCTCATTCGTTGGAAATTTCAAATTGGCCAATAGGTCCCTTCGTTTCGGTTTTTTTGAGTGCGCATGTCTGGCGCGAATTTCATAGTTTCGTACACCGATATTGAAAATTAACACTAAAAAATATTGTAGTGCACCTAAAATTCCACAAATAATTTGGTTGAATGTTAGATATCATTTTTTATATTCAAAGGAAATGTTTCGTTGAAATTAAGGTCAATGATCATTTGTGGAAGTTCAGGAACAACGAAAATGGCAACAGCGCCTAAAACAACAAGACATCGGCGCCAACTGTCACTTGTGACAATTATGATCACACTTCTCGTTTCTACCTGATCTACATTTCATTTGCTCATGTTTTGACGAAAGAACAGAACCTGTTGAAAATGGCTGTACCGAGAAGGAAGTTCAAAGAAGCTACGAAGAGATGCATTTACGGTATGTATAAAAGTGACAGCCAAGAACCAGTTGTGGGTCAGGCGGCTAGACAGAGCATGCAGCGTTGCCATTCAACTGACAGGTGTACGAAAGTTTTCAAAATTTGGAGCCTTCAAGCATGCGCACCTGCCCAAACGAAGTAGCCTATAGAAAAAGTTCGAGTGCGAAATACATAGTTAGATTTGTTGAGATGCAGCCGGCAGACGGATTCATACGTGAGGCTTTTTAGCTCATCTTCCGTATAAAAAATCGCGGTGACAGTTACCTTTAGTCCATTAGCACAAAATTCCTAATTCAACTAGGAGATGAAAACGTTCCGATTCCAAGATGATAATTATTTGCATCGCACTGTTTTCTGGAGCGCAGGCCACACAACAAGATCAAGAGGTGCCTGGTCTCTTCCCCTTTCCCTCTTCCTCTAGTTGCTCCCTTCCCCTCAAACGGTTTATCACCTCAGAACAGCCAATAAGCGATGCAGCGCTTACGGCTAAAATTAAAACTTGCGGCTAAATAAGCTGACTGAACGCACCTTAACTGGTAACAAAATCGCATTACCCGCGCTTTGCCGCACGTCTTTTCGCCCTTCTGTCCGTTCTTTCGTTTGTCCGTCCGTCTTATCACATATCTCCTAAACAAAGAAATCTTTTTGATAAACCACTCTGTGGAGAAAGCAGTGGTAACTCTTGAGCTTGACGAGGCTATTTTATCGAGAAATGGTGCTGGAATAATCAAACTAGTAACAAGAAATAAAACAGGGTGTTTCAGCGATGATGGCCAAAAAATGTAACTGTGGGTAGATCGCGTAAAATGTGACGAAAACCATTTTGCAAAGTTTGGCCTAATGACGAAGATACAGTACTTCAAAGTTCACTTATCCGAGGAAAAGTTTACTTGAGATGACCCCCCCCATAACTTCTACGCCACTGGTTGGATTCTTTCAAAATTTGGCATGTTGATAGATACCTCCGACAAACCAGCTCATGCTTAATTGAAGCTGATTTCGTCAAAAATTTTCTGGTTCACAAATTTTTGAAATCCGAAAAAAGTGAACTTTGAAGGGGTTTTCGTCATATTTTGACGAGATCTACTTAAGTTGAATCATCGCTGAAACACCCTGTTTAATTTCAAATTGGCTTTGCGGAGTGGCAATATCCTTCTAACTGAAAATCTGAGATGTGATTCAATTATTGCTAGTTGTAAAAAGAAAAACTTGTATTCAAACGTCAACAGTGAGGCAGGTGTCATTGAGTGGAATCAGAATGTTTAGTATATTTATTTCCTTGGCAAGCTGATTTGAAGAATAGTTACGAAAAAAATGAGATATTTTTGTCATACATTTCAATCAAGAAAAGTATCATGGATGAGATGGTAAAAATATCTTTAGAATAAGGAAGACAAAAAAAGCCACGGGGAAGGGCGTCGCTTTTAAGCCTTGTATAACCTATACATCTCAATTGGTTCCAGGACAATTTCCCTTTTGTCTACAATGATTGGAGCAGTCGACCTGACCAGCTGCCTCCCAAGATGTGGTGTTTCCGGACCCCCAAGAAAGACTTGCTGAGCTTGAGGTGCGCCAAATTGGGCGACACCAGCATGTTCTCCCGCAAAGGCCTGTGCGCCGTCGTTCTTTCCAACTTGCTGTCTCTGCTCATTGGCACTGGGATTGGATTTTTCCTGAACAAATATGGCTACCTTCCAGTCATCAGAATTCGTTAAATATTTTCCTGTCGAAAAAAAAAACAGTAGTCCAAGCACAGGAGAATATCTAACACACGTTGCTATATTTTATATAATATGCCTATGTGATTATTTTCTATATTGTGGCTTGTGAATGCTGCCTTTGTGAATGAGACTGGGATTTTCTACATTTCTATGAATAACGCAGTAGCCGCCTGGAGCGCGGCATCTTTTCGCTTAATACTACTATTATACAACTACCACTATTATTGATTTTAAATCATTTTCATCACAGTTTTATGTATTTGTTTTTGTTTGTCAAATTTTTATTAATCTTTGAACATTTTATTTCTTCGAGTCAATTGCTTGGTTTCTATTAGCTTAGAAAACGCAAGCAATTTGAGTTTTATAACATTACCTATAAATATTGATGTAATCCCAAAAAAAAATATTATACATTATTGTTCTGTTGTCAATTACACACAACTGTAACAAATCTGTCTCGCACATTTCCCATCGTACGTAAAGAGATCTGTTGATTGGGCGTGCGCAGGTGACATGGACAATTTTGGTTTTGATGCTATCATTGGTCTATTCAAAATGAAATCCGATAGAAACAATGAATTGTGCCCGTGTATTGATCACTAGGGCTTCACAAATTTGACTCTTTTTTTTGTAAGCCTAAAAAACAGGCTGACAAATTTGATGGGCCACTTAACATTCATTTCGAGCTGGCCTTTAGACATGAATTAATTATTGAATTTGTGAGTGAAAGCTTATCATTGCATTTGGCAAGGAACAATAATGTGCGTAATTCACTTGCATAACAGTGTATTATTGTATTTTCGTTATCATATCAAAGTATAATGGGGTGTGATTTGCCATGTTACGTTTCTTTTGTTTGGTTTTTTCTTCATAAAACCCTATCTAGATTTCATGGCCAGTGTGTTTACTCACATTTCAGGTTGATTCTCTGGTTATAGCTACGATAGAGTAAATCATCTAATTAGCTTAGGAACATTTAAGCTTTTCTTTCACAAACCCTATTTGTGGTGTAACACTAAATAAATTTTTTATTGGTAACACGTTTTTATTATCAACAACTGTTGCTACTTCCAGTTACGTCCTTCCTTCCAAATTCCTATGGTAATGTCGCCATATTTTGATAAGTGCACTTTTGGTGGATTAAGTTAAATCAGCTAGTGGACACGCTCGTTCTCTGACTGTGGGTTCCACAAATCAGATAATAGGAGATTAGTTGATTCGCGATTCTTGTTTGTCAATTTGTAGCGGACTGATCAATGAAAACGCTGTGTTGTATCCCTTAATAATGCAAAGATGATGGGTCTAGTACAGATTTCAGGTATTTTTTGTGGGTAATCGCCTAGCATTCAGCAGAAAAAAGTTCAGATAATCTGCAATCAGCCTTGATCGCTGATCATCTTTTTTGTGGAACTAACGGTGACTTTTGTTGAGCTGAATAGAATTGGAAACATTTCTCTCCAAATCATCTTGTGTCTAGAAAAATACCTACTGCACGTTACATCTGTGAAACAAACGCCAAATACTGGTTGTTCGTATTTTTTCTTAGTATTTCGGCATTAGGTACCTCTTTGATTATGCCATCAGCATTAGGGTCCCTACTCTGGAAATTTGTAAAAAATATTTCGACATTCACACAATCATATCTACGAAGTTTCACTCCGTCGCCCGCGATTTCAACGTTCGCAAGATACTATTTCAAGTTTTATGCTCCTTGTTGCATTTTTGTCATACAGTTCACGTAAACTGCTAAAGCAAAGAAGTAGAGCAAAATTTGCTCCAATTTCAAGCAAGGACATCTTAGGGAAAAAATATCCGATTTGAAAAAAGTTTATGGTGCCTGGTAGAGCTTTTTTCAGCTGCAAAACGTTATGTCGACTTATGGCACCATTGACTTTGTCCTCGACTTTGTCCATGATACGCAGGATGCCAAAAGAAGGAGTGTTAGAAGTGTTAATTTTCAGTCATGAACCTTTTTTAGGAAAAATTTCGGAATTTTTTTTCTCTTCAGTTTTAGAGAGCGGATATCAATATCTCGAAATGATTTTTGACTTTCGATCGTATTTTGTTTCTTCAAAGAGTTCTTGATTTTTTTTGTGGTATTTGGATTTTTTATGAATTTGCTAGAGCTGTTGCTTTTTCTTGAAAATTCATAGAAACGTACACAATTGCTGGATGAATTATGCCATGAGAAAATTTTAGATGAAGATGTTATCCTCTGGACCTCTTCAGGGGAAATACCCAATGAAGCATGCTGCGACATCACATATTGACACTTTATTGACTCTAGCATGAATAAAAATGCAAGACTTTTAACCATACGTTGCATCAAAATTACCATGGTTACCAATTAGTCCCATCATGGGTGATTTTGTTACTGACCAAGTCACTGGAAATTTCCAGAAGTGATAATAATATATCTCCTAGACGAATAGAGGTAGAGCCGTAAATCCGTAATTCTTGTTTTGATTCCAATCAGACACATTATTGGTCATTCGAGCATGATGTGCAAATATATTCACATTTCTACTTTTTCAGTGGTGGGGGGTAATTTGGATGTTTGTTGATGTCAGAACTATTTTTTTGTAGTCATCATTGAAATGTCAGCATGAATGTAATATCTACCACTTCCACATCAGGGGCCCTATTCTTGAAACGGGGAACGGAGTTCGCATGTGTAGTTGCTAGGCAAGGACCAATCATAGTTCTCCTTGCATAGCAACATCGCATGAGAACTTTGTTCCCCGTTTCAAGAATAGGGCCCCAGTAGTGAAAACAAAAGACCAACAAAGGTTTTCTCAGGAAACCTGGACTTTGAGGAAGAAAAACACCGAACGCAAACTTGAAAATCAGTTGAAAATGACATGCAGTATACATTCATGTTGACATTTCAATGATGACAAGTACAAGAAAAAAGTTCCGACATGACAAACGTCAAAATTACCCTCCACTACTGAAAAAGTATAAACGTGGAAAATTTGCACATCACGCTCGAATGGCCAATAGTGTGTCCGATTGGAATAAAAAAAAAAGAATTATGGCTCTAGCTCTGCTCGTCTAGGAGATATCACTTCTGGAAATTTCCAGTGACTTGGGCAGTAACAAATCACCCGTGATATGGGACTAATTCTATGGTAATTTTGATGCAACGTATGGTTACAAGTCTTGCATTTTTATTCATTTCATTTCATTTATTTCTTGCCTTGGAATTTTACAAATCATGGCTATCGTCAACATACTAAACATTATGCTGTGAAAATTCGCATAGAATCATTAATAAATACAAAGCATCAGATACATAGAAACAGTGGTGTACAATACATCAAAATTACAAATCTTTCAGGACATCTCTCCACGTTAAACTCTAGATATAGCCACACACAATTGAGTAAAAGGAACGAAAATCATTTTAAAAGAAAATTATTAAAGTATGTTCTCACTCAGCCAGGTCGCCGTCGAGGAACTCCCCAAGAGAATACAGAGTCCGTCGCAGGAGACACCCCCGAACTGCCCCCCGAAACCCGCGAACGCCCTGTATAGATCTGATCCTATCAGGCAACCTATTGCGTACAGCCTGATTGGCATCACCCTATGACTCTTTCCCGTCACAGACAAACGGAAGAAAGGAACGGCAACGCTGGGACCACTGCCCCTCAAGTTGTACCCCGAACAGTTGGCTCTGTCATAAGAGGAAAATATTTTTTTGTTTGAATGGACATGTAGGTACTACGCATTTTAGGATGTACTCAGAAATGACCGTCAACAACCTCAGTTCTGAAAAAACAGGCCTACAAGAATCTCTAGGAGATTTGAAGGTCATTGTGCGCAACACTCGCTTCTGCATTCTCAGGACTTCCCCCACCGCGCTGCAGTCACCCCACAGCAGAATACCGTAGCTGAAAATTGGGTGGATATGAGAGTGATAATACATCATCAGCATCCCCAAGTCGACCTTGTCCCGCAGTTGAGACAGAACAAAGCAAGAAGATGCCATCCTCTGGCGACGACATGATCGACATGTCCCCGCCACGACAAATGCGCGTCAAGATATAATCCGAGAAATTTAATAGAATCGACCTGGGGAATGCTCCGTCCCTCAGCCCTGACAAGTAGGCTGGAGTGCAGACCGCGAGTTGAAAAAAGCATAAGGCTCGTTTTGGTGCTATTCAAATGAAGGCCATTCTCCTTACAATATTGTTCCATACAAGAAACGGTTCTACTGGACTCATCACTCAACTTGCTCATGTCCGAGGCACCGACCGCCACCGAGGTGTCGTCGGCGAACAAGGTCGTCAAAGCAGAATCTATCCCCAAGTCATTGATGAAAACTAAAAACATTCATGCTGGAGTCAATAAGCTATAGTGTCAATGTGATGTCGCAGCATCTGCTTCATATTGGGTAGGTATCTCCCCTGAAGAGGTCCAGATAACCTCTTCTGGGGGCCCATGAGGTCAAATTTTGTCATGGTAGGTATAATTCATCCAGCAATTGTGTACGTTTCTGTGAATTTTCAAGAAAAAGCAACCAGCTCTCTAGCAAATAATTCTGTATCAAAAAATCCAAACACCACAAAAAAATCAAGAGCTCTTTGAAGAAACAAAACACGATCAAAAGTCAAAAATCGTTTCGACATATTGATATCCGCTTTCTAAAACTGAAGATCGAGAAAAAAAATCCGAAATTTTTCTTGAAAAAGTTCCACTACTTCAAAAATCTACACTTTTGACACTTTTCCCTTTGGCATCCTGTATATCGTGGATGAAGTCGATGGTGACGTAAGTCAACATAGCGTCTTGTAGCGGGAAGAAAAGCTCTACCAGGCACCATAAAGGACCCCGCACGATTCTTATGGAAAATGGCTCCCGGTTAAATTCTGTGAATTTTTGACATGTTGTAGCTCATGAGATACTAATCAAATACCGTGAACCCCAAACTCAAATAATGGACAGTTTTTTAAAAATCATATTCTGACGTAAATAAAAGCTTTTCATTTGGTTTCTCTTCAAGTTGTGTTTCATGCTAGGTAAATGTATTTATTTGACAGAAAAATATCAACCCCTTCCTCCATCCCCAACCCCTATCTACCATCATGAAATTCGAGATTACTCTCAAAAGCCATGCAGATGGCTTAAATTATGAATTTTGACATGAAAATTATTTCCCACCCCTAATGTTGGGGTGCCGATTTTCCAATTTCCCTTGGTTAATTTGGCTGATTTTTTGGTATTGTGTACTTCTAATTCTGCTGAACAAAAAGTTCCAATGCCAAAACTTATTCCTATGGACAGTTTTCGTTCTACAGGGGACTGAATTTGAATATTTGAGAGAATAAATTCCTCAAATATCACCATGGACCGTAAATAATTATACTTGGGTCTTGTTGGAGGTGGCTCATCAGGGCAGAGGCAATCTGGAAGTCGAGATTTTCAAGATTAATGCAAAGACTGGGATTGAACGGTGTCAGGTGATCCTGTTTTTTTGGTACCTACCTGTACCTATCAAAGTAAATTTGATTTCCGCTATCGATTTCCAACAGATTTCAGCAGGCCCATGGCGAAGGAAATGGTGTGGCCTAGAAGAAATGCCAGTCATAGAGGCAAATTTGAAATTTGCGCCATGACTCGTTCATCAACATAGACTATAGGCAACCAATTATACACATGCGCAATTTTGGCATTGGCGCTTGCGTTGTTTGGTTCCGTCGTGCATGCGCACCACTTTCTCTTAATGAGGTCCCATCGAAAGTGTTGTCTATTTTAGCAAGTATTCTAGTTTTAGAGGTTCATTTAGTTGATTTTCGAATTCGGATTTCCAATGGTATCGAAAATGCCAGTCAGGAAGGCCATGCATGCGGGCAGCTGGTACTCGGATTCTGGTAAATTGTTGTCAAACATTGATCAGCTGTTTTACACTGTGACTTCATTGTTCTTCATGAGACAGCCTATCTGCAATGGCAATGACCTGAAAACATTCTTTTAGGGCCGGAGCTATCCAGGCAGCTGGATTTTTGGCTGGAGCAGGCCGAACTTGTCCATGGACCAGCTAGAGCCATCATTGCCCCGTAAGTTTGATACGCACATCGGATTGAAATTTTCTCGTATTATTCTTCTTATTCTTTTAATTTACAGACATGCTGGATACCAGTACTGTGGACCCTGTGGGGGCCATGCCTATAGACAAATAAGTCCTGTCGTGGTAAGACGTATATTTATTTTAGGACCTTCTCATCATGTCCGTTTATCAGGGTGTGCCTTGTCTACAGCAAGAAAGTATAAGACTCCCCTCTATGATTTACATATAGATGCACAAGGTATAATATTCAAACAACAAACTTTAATTATTAACTAAGTATAAGCCATCATTTTATGACAGTTATATCATTATTCCCGCTACATGGTTTCATGTAGTTTTTTTGCTATGTTTCCTATTGGAATTTTGTTATTTGTAAATGAAGCCTACAGTAACGTGCATATCAGTAATCGTAATCCTCCGTAATCCTCGCGATTGAAAAGGATTACTCATCAGATTATAAGGTTTTATGTTATAAATTCTTATAATCTTTCAAAGCAACAATAATGCTCATTTTGATAGATCAAGTTGAAAGTCATGGAAAGTCTAGATATAATGGGGCGAGCAAGTGAAATTGCCGTAACTACACCAATAGGGTGATTGCATGTAGAGGGCGACGCCATTTTTGACCTGCAAAATCTGACATTTTGTTAACCTAACATTATCTACGCTAACGTCGCTAACAATAATTTCAATATTCATCCATCACCACGTTGTCTATTAACCACTGAAAATGCCTGTCATTTGTTTTGTGCCCCAGGGGCCTTATTTCTAGAAAGGAGCGATCACCAGGCGATCGCGGTGCAGCCAGTCATAGCCCTGGTTGCCTAGCTCCTAGCAACTTCGCATGTGAACGGATCACATCCATTCTAGAAATAGGGCCCCAGTGCGTCTCACCTTAGATTCTCACGCCTTGGATCTGTCAGACAGGTGTCAGTTGTCACCATACCAACCGAACCAAAGCAAAATCCTCCAGCGACTTCCACGTTCCTGACGGTCAAATGGTGAACCAAATAGTACACACATCAAAAGAATCTAGGGGATAAGCAAATTCAGACGATTTCTAATATCATCATAATTTTTGATTGCCGTCAGCGATTTCATATCTGTTTTCAGTGTTCGATAGCCCAATCCTTCGTTTTCATGTCTTGATCACGTCGAATACAAACAATGTTTTATAAAGTTTCTACAGGGTGATCAATGGAACAGTGTAAAATTGCCGAAAGTTCAGTACGAGCGCGATTCCCCAAAAAAAATTTTATGCATTTCAATAGCACAGTTATAAAGACTGGTATTTCAGCTTCAGTACCGTTTTTGAATTATGAAAATCGAAGGTAAATTGCCAAAGATATTGATCATTTTGTGCCGCCATGTTGAACTTCCAAGAAAGTGATCCGATTTCATTGAAACTTGGATTACACTCATATCTGGTTTCAGTAATTCGAATTCTAAGGTCAAATGTCTTTCTTGGTCACTTCCAAGCCTGCACAATAAACTTTTATGTAAATGATTCGATTCTAGTGTGTTTCAAGTTTATTTCAAATTGAATCATTTATGTAAAAAGTTCAATATAGCGGCTCAAAAGTGATCGGAAGTGACATTTGACCTTGAAATTCCAATTACTTGAACCAGACGTGAGTGTGTTCCAAGTTTCAATAAAATCGGATCACTTTCTTCTTTCTTAGAAGTTCAACATGGTGGCACAAAATGATCAATATCTTTGGCAATTCACATTCGATTTTCAAAATTCAAAAACGTTACTGAAGCTGAAACACTGATTTTCATAACTGTGCTATCGGAATGCATGAAATATTGTTTTTGGAAATCGCGCTTGTACTGAACTTTCGGCAATTCTACACTGTTCCATTGATCACCCTGTAGCAACCTTATGAAACAATGTTCGTGTTTGACGTGATCAAGGCATGAAAACGAAAGATTAGGCTATCGAACACTGAAGACCGATATGAAATCGCTTACGGGAATCAGAAGTTATGATGATTTTAGGAATCGTCTGAATTTGCTTGTCCCCTAGATTCTTTTGATGTGTGTAGTTTCCATCAGGTCTAGAGCGCATGCTCACGTTCCTTGCCGATCGGCAAAAATTCGACCTTCGCGTGCTTGCCAGACTCTCGCAGCTCTGTAATCATTCTCCCCGCTCTTTATCTCTGGGATATGTTCGACAAAGCTTGGGGACGGGAAAGGGATATTCCCAAGCCGTTCGTAAACGTGGGGAAACTAATAATTCCCTCTACTCACAGCCGTTCGAAAATGCCAGGGGAACACGCCAGGTTTACCCATTTGTCCCGCACTCAACAAGGTCGGGAAAAATTCCCCGGCTGCCAACCACAGCTGACAGTCACCATTTCTGTCACCACCACATCTGCTTCCCCTGAACCGTTCCAAAAGGTGATGTGAAGTTTGATCACGTGACGTTACCCTTCCACATTCCACACCTTTACCGTCCCCGTTCCCAAGCTTTTTCGAACATACCCCTGGTGCTAGCCGACCCGAACTGTCAAATCTTGCGCATGCCCACCGAAACACAAAATTGTCATGAAAACTACTATTCCATGCAATCGCCCTATTCAGCCAGCTTCATATAGATTCAGATTTGTCGATCAATCTTCAGGCCATATTTTGCTATTTATTTGAAGAACGCAAGTTCGTGACTAGAAAGCCTTTTTTGTCCTTCAAATAAATGGCAAATGGAACCTGAAGAAAATTAACTGAAAAATGTGTGTAAAGATGTCAGTCATGTCAATTCACTTCATGTTCGCCCTTGAAATGTGATGTTTTTCAAAACAGTTTGAAATTTCACATTTTTTCGAACTTTTGAGCAATGGGCAATGGACATGTTTAGTAAATGACGCGACGCGAGTTTACCACCCAAATCTTTTGTTTGTTAAAATGGATTTGCATAGAAATTTCTACCACAAAAATTAATTTGAAATGACAATTGATTTTATTGAACTGATTTGAAACACATGACTTGAGCAATCTCCGCCAAAAATTGAAAATAGCAGAATTCCTCCAATACATACATAGGGCTTCTAGATTTTACCCCGATTTTCCCTCAATAAATTCCGAGACTGATCGATTTTATATTCGAGGAGGACACATACCGTGTGTTTTTCGAAAACCGCACCAGCCCATGATTTTTTTTTCTATGGGATTTATAGATTCAAAATTTTTATGGGGTATTTGAGAGTACTTTTGCTATTTTTCGCGTTGATCAGTTGATTATGAAGCAGCTCTCACTTCCAGAAGTAACCACCGGAAGTGACATCAACTTTTGATTTGCAAAGGAAACAACCTGTATATTTTTGATATTCAGATAAAGATTTTTTTGATTAGCACAGACAGTGGTGGTATAGCGAATTGAATATTACGCGAATTTGATAAATTCTTATCACCAAAGGTGGCTACAAACGGTCCTAAGAAACCGTAGCTTATCTAGGGATGGGCAAAACTATTGATATATCAATAAATTTATCAATATATCGATATATCAACTAATGATATCATTTTTAAAACATATCGATATATGAAATATCGATAGTTATCAAAATATCAAATACCGATAATTATCAAAACATCAAATATCGATCAATGTTGACATACAGGGTTATTCAAAAGTCCGGAATAAAATTCATAATTTTTTTCCATATTTATTTCGGAAAAAAACCCTTGAACAAGTCGATTTCTAGAAACGATAAGCCTTTTTTTCATGACACGTGTCATGTTCTACCGTCAACCCCCTAACCCCAAGCCACCCTTAGTATTTTTTTTTCAAATGGCACCCTATGGTTTGTGGGGGTTCGTTTGAAAGCTTCCCAAAACTTCATGGTGAAGCGTCCGATCTAATTTTCAATGGTAGATCTAAATAGAGTTTTTGACAAAGGACCCCGCACGATTCTTATGGAAAATGGCTCCCGGTTAAATTCTCTGAATTTTTGATATGATGTAGCTCATGAGATACTAATCAAATACCGTGAACCTCAAACTCAAATAATGGACAGTTTTTTACCCACAGGGGGTTGAAGTTGGAGGTTTTGACGGCTTAAAAATGATATTCTGACGTAAATAAAAGCTTTCTATTTGGTTTCTCTTCAAGATGTGTTTCATGCTATATGTATTTATTTGACAGAAAAATATCAACCCCCTCCTCCACCCCCATCCCCTATCTACCATCACAAAATTCGAGATTACTCTCAAAAGCCATGCAGATGGCTTATGTGATTTAGATTTTGAATTTTGACATAAAAATTATTTTCCACCCCTAATGTTGGGGTGCCGATTTTCCAATTTTCCTCGGTTAATTTGGCTGAATTTTTGGTATTGTGTACTTCTAATTCTGCTGAACAAAAAGTTCCCATGCCAAAACTTATTCCTATGGACAGTTTTGGTTCTACAGGGGACTGAAGTTGAAGATTTGAGAGCATAAATATTGAACTTCAGTCCCCTGCACAACAAAACTGTTCATAGGAATAAGTTTTGGTATTAGAACTTTTTGTTCAGCAGAATTAGAACTACACAATACCAAAAATTCCGCCAAGTTAACCGAGGAAAATTGGAAAATCGGCACCCCAATATTAGGGGTGAAAAATAATTTTTATGTCAAAATTCATGATTTAAATCTTGAATCCGCATGGCTTTCGGGAGTAATCTCGAATTTTATGATGATAGATAGGGGTTGGGGGGTGGAGGAGGGGGTTGATATTTTTTTGTCAAATAAATACATTTAGCATGAAACACAACTTGAAGAGAAACCAAATAAAAAGCTTCTATTAACGTCATAATATCATTTTGCAGCCGTCAAAACCTCCAACTTCAACCCCCTGTGGGTAAAAAACTGTCCATTATTTGAGTTTGGGGTCCACGGTATTCGATTAGTATCTCATGAGCTACAACATATCAAAAATTCAGAGAATTTAACCGGGAGCCATTTTCCATAAGAATCGTGCGGGGTCCTTTCCCAACGAGCCCCCACATAGCCACATAGGGTGCCATTTGAAAAAAAATACTAAGGGTGGCTTGGGGTTAGGGGGTTGACGGTAGAACATGACACGTGTCATGAAAAAACGGCTTACCGTTTTTAGAGATCGACCTGTTCGAGCGTTTTTTCCGAAATAGATATGGAAAAAAATTATGAATTTTATTACGGACTGTTAAGTAAAATTGGGGTTTCTCAAAACTTCATGGTGAAGCGTCCGATCCAATTTTCAATGGTAGATCTGAATAGAGTTTTTGATAAGCTTTTCAACGAGCCCCCACAAGCCATAGGGTGCCATTTGAAAAAAAATACTAAGGGTGGCTTGGGGTTGGGGGTTGACGGTAGAACATGACACGTGTCATGAAAAAAAGGCTTACCGTTTTTAGAAATCGACTTGTTCGAGGGTTTTTTCCGAAATAAATATGGAAAAAAATTATGAATTTTATTCAGGACTTTTGAATAACCCTATATATCGAAGTATAGACAATGGTTATCATAACATTAAAATATCATTAAATAAAAGATGAAGACCAAAGACCGCCAAAGAAGTAAGTTTCACTTATCATGTAAGTCTAGATTGAACATAGATGATATATTTTTTCATATTATTACTTGATATTCTTATTTTCATATTGATATTTTTATAATGGAGTATTATACTTTTGAAAAATTTTCTTTTTTTTTGATGGAATCAGAAACTATATTGAGAAATAACTGACCCGTATTTTTTTATTCAGCCCAAAATCGTATCGTTTGGCCGCAATAAATAAACGAAATTCCTATATTAAATAGTTATATAAATAGTAGTTCCTATATTAAATAATATAGAAAAAGAAAAAGAAATCGTTATCAGTGCATGTGGCCGGTGAAATTTGCGCTCGTTGGATTCGTTGGTTTCTGACCGGTCTTTTCGATTTTTAATTTGTGATTTTGGTTCCCCGGGATTGCCTGGTGGTCGTGCTCTCTCCTGGCGGGTTCGCCGGGTCCGTGGGTCCATTTCCGGCTGGTTGCTGCGATCTGGTGAGTCCGTTCCATGCATTGTCGCGTTTTTGTACGATTGCACTTTTTGTCCCTGGCAGATAGCGGCTATCGCCGATCCAAAGCAATAATACCAGCTATTATTATTTATTTATTTTTGCGTTGACCGTGCTTTGCCGCCGCGACGCGGGCATTCAGGGATTCTTTTTCTTGCTTTCCTGTTCGATTTAGTTTGTCCACCTGTTTTACTGAGCGCCATTTAAGCTGATTGAATCTGCCATTTGCCGATTTCTTCTTGATTTTAAATTTTTTGTTTTTGTTGTTTTGTTGTTTTGTTGTTTTGTTCTGTACACTGGATCATATTTGCATGTTATCACTTTGTTCACTAACATAAATCTCAAGACTAACATCATGCCGATTTGTGCTACTTGCCGGATTGGTCGTAGTGGCGGCATTATGCTGCTATGTGAAGGTGTCTGTGGTGATTCATACCACTGTGGCTGCGTGGGGATTGGCGATGCCGAATATAAGTTGATGAGTGGCAGGAAGAATTTCGTTTACCTCTGTGATACATGTCGTCTTCGCTGTAGCATTAATCTCAAGGATGAGTGGGTGTCCCTCATCGATGAAAAGGTAGAGAAGTTAAAGAAGGATATGATTGCTGTTTTTAACACGAGATTCACCGAGCTATCAGAGTTAATGAGCGGGGGTCTCTCCAAGGCTGCTGAGGCTGGGGCCGGGTCCTTCGATGTGGCCGGTCTTGCGCCTGAGCTGCAATCCCTAAGAAGTCATAACAATGAGCTTCTTGGTCGGATTGATAAGCTGCAGGTGTCGCTGAGTGGTGAGGGGTTGCCTCGCAACTCCTTGGGCTTGTCCTACTCCTCTGCGCTGAAGGACAGGACTAAGCCGGCGACTATTATTAAGCCCAAAGCTCCACAGGTCAGTTCAAGAACTAGGTCCGACATACTCAGTAACATTGACCCTATCACATCGAACATTCAATTCTCCAAGATTCGAGACATGAAGGATGGCGCACTAGCCATAAGCTGCGAGAACCGGGAGGATAACCAAAGGTTTAGGAAATGTGCTGCTGAAAAACTATCTGATCAATACGAGATTCGTGAGGCAAAGGGCATAAGCCCTAGGGTGCGTATCGTGGGGGTTGACGGCGACGTAGCTGAGGGTGAGTTTTTGAAATATTTTTGCAGCATGAATAAACACCTGCTAGGCGATGATCCTAGATGCAAGCTCATCAAATTCTGGCCAACCAAGAGAAATAGAAATGTTTCTCAGGCCCTTGTGCAGTTGGACCGATCATCTTATGACTGTGTTATGCGGGCTGGACATGTCTTTGTGGGCTATAACAGTTGCTCTGTGTTCGATGCCGTTGAGGTCCTTCGGTGTTACAAATGTTCGCGATTCCATCACACTTCAAAGAATTGCCCCAATGATGTGTGCTGTCCTAAGTGTGCGGGACCTCACGACGGTCTGGCTTGTGAGTCGACTGATCTGAGGTGTGCCAACTGTTCCAGCGCTGAGTCCACGGTGGATGCCGCTTCCGTGGCTGGTGGTGCGCATGCTGCTTCCGACCCTAACTGTCCCTATTATATTAGGGCTCGTGACAGGTTGCGGTCTAGCTTCCTGTCTATAAAATAGCAACCAAACACTAAATCTTACGATCTACTACCGAATGACGGCGATGCAGGACTGGCTAAGTTTGATACTGACTTTGCGGGTCGACGGTTACGGTCTGGCACTGGGGTCGGTGGCAGTGGCTTTACTTGTTATTACCAGAACGTTCGAGGGATGCTGTCGAAGACGGCGGAGTTTTATGATTCATTGCTGAGCTCGAACTATGACATACTGGCCTTGACTGAGACCTGGCTCAACTCAAACATCGAGGACTGTGAAATCTTCAATTGCGCTCAGTTCAACGTTTTCAGATGCGACAGAAATTTTCATAAGGTTGGTCTTAGTCGTGGAGGCGGTGTTCTCCTGGCTGTGCATAAGAGTTATCAGTCATTACAAATAGATCGCGCTGATCTCGACATAGATCCTGCTGACTTTGATCTTGTCGATCTCATAATTGTTAGAGTTGTGCTGCGGGGCAAGAGCTGCTTTTTTGTTGTTGTCTACGTTCCCCCAAGAACAAGTCTTATCGAGCTAGAGACTACCATGCAGTATTTGGAGAATCTTCATCTGCTTTTGGGGAACAATATCTTGATTTTCGGTGACTTCAATATCCCTGAATACCATAGCTGCATGAGCGATTCTGTCCCCAACACCAATAAAGTACAACTGATAAACAACCTCTCTGCATTTTATGACCTTTCACAGTTCAACACGAAGCTCAACCACAACATGCGATTGCTGGATCTGGTTTTAAGTAACTTTTCGTGTCATGTTGCCGACCCCCCAGATGTGCTTCTGACTGAGGATGCTCACCACCCTGCCTTTTCCATCGAGTTCAGCTTTGACCGCTTCTTCAGGGCCTCCGACTTACCTGTGCAACAAAAAGGTTATAACTTTAAGAAGGCAAACTATATGAACCTATATAGTGAGCTCGCGAGTTCCAACTGGGATTTCCTGCACGAGTTTGTTGATCCGAACAATGCACTAACTGCTTTCTACAACAAGTTGTATGAAGTCTTGGACAAGCATGTTCCAAAGAGAGGTAAGTCAAGCGGGACATATCCTGTTTGGTTTAACGGTGAAATAATCAGGCTCTTGAGAGTTAAGGGTCGCGCTTGGAGTAAGTACAGACGGGTCCCCACTGCAGGTAACTATGACGAATTTAAGACGCTTAGGTCCCATGTTAAGTCATTGATCCATAATGCTCATAAAAAATATAGCATTCGAGTCGAACGCGAAATAAGAACCGATCCAAGAGCTTTCTGGGCCCACATGAACTCTAGAAAGAGGGATAACGGTTTGCCCTCTGTGATGCTCCATAACGGTACTGAACTGCATACTCCTAAGGCTATGGTAGACGCATTTGCCGACGCGTTTATGGAAAATTTCAACACTTGCAACAACTGCCCACCCTCTCAGACTCCTGTAGATAATGGGACTTCCTCTTTTTTGCAGCTAACATCGGTGTCTGAGTCGATGGTGTTGTCTTCTCTCAGAAGGGTACCCTCCAAACCGACCACGGGACCCGATCTTATCCCGGCTTTTCTAGTGAGAGACTGTGCTGGTGTCTTTTGCTCACCCCTCCAAATCCTCTTCAACCTTATCTTGAGAACATCATCTTTCCCAGACACCTGGAAGATGTCACGTGTGAGTCCGGTATTCAAAAAAGGCAGCAGGAGCGACATCGGTAACTATCGCCCTATCGCTATCATCAACAATTTTTCCAAGGCCTTTGAGTTCATTCTTCATGATCACATATCCCACTACACGAGCAGGTTGTCCACGGTTTCCCAACATGGCTTTACGCCCGGACGTTCGACCACAACCAACCTGACGTGTGTCACCCAGTTCATTTCCGAGAGCCTGGACCGGAGGCACCAAGTGGACGTTATATACACAGATTTTTCGAAGGCTTTTGACAGGTTGAATCACTCGATTTTGACTGACAAGCTGAAATCGTTTGGCTTCTCGACTCCCCTTGTGGATTTGTTCAAGTCCTACCTGAGTGGCCGTGGTCAGTATGTACAGTGTCATGGCTTTCGCTCTGCTCCATTTGCGCAGCCGTCGGGTGTCCCTCAGGGCACTGTGTTGGGGCCGGACCTGTTCAATATCTTTATAAATGACGTTGTCCGTCGCCTCGGGGTGGAATGCCTTCTGTATGCCGATGACATGAAACTTTATTGTTCGATTAATACACCACAGGACTGCCTCGTGCTGCAGGAGAGCCTTGATGCCTTGAATGAGTGGTGCACACGTAACCAGCTCCCCCTAAACATCAAAAAGTGCAACGTCATGAGCTACCATAGAGTAACGTCGCCTGTGGTTTTCGACTATACCATTGGTGGCGTGAAGCTGGGCAGGCCCGCGGTCGTGAGGGACTTGGGAGTCACATTCGATCCCAAACTCACATTTGTGAATCACATAGAGTCAGTCATCGTCGGAGCGCTGAGAATGCTAGGGTTTGTGCTTCGGGGTTGCAGGTTTCTGTCAAACGTTATGACCTTTCGGACCCTATATGTCGCGTTTGTGCGCTCTCGCCTCGAGTATGCCTCACTTGTGTGGGCTCCCGTGTATAATGTCCATGTGGCATCTCTCGAGAGAGTTCAGAGAAAATTCTTGAAAATGACCTCGTTCATGTTAACGGGCGCGTATCCTGAGCGAGGTACTCCGCAGCGGCATCTTTTGCAACGGTTCAACATGCAGTCACTGCTCTCCAGACGTAACATGCATTCCGTTCTGTTTCTCTTCAGGTTGATCAGCGGCGACATTGACTGTCCGGAGTTGCTTTGTCGTCTTCATTTGCGTGTACCCGTGCATTGTTCGCGTAGCCCCCGATTATTCCACCTCCCTTTCGCAAGGACGAACGTCTTATGGTCTTCTCCCGTCCATCGAATGATCCGAAGCTATTCCTGCATCGAGGAGGCATGTGACATCCTTCACTGTAATTGTCATCTCATCAAGACTATTTTTTCGAATATTGACAATGAGATCTGAGCTTTTTCTAGTAACATGATAGATTATACAATATTCGTTCTCTCTCACCGTATAAATGGGTTTCGACCTGTACGGTGATGTATTAAATAATAATAATAATAATAATAATAATAATAATAATAATAATATTCTGCCTATTTCTGACGTCATTTACACAGGCAGTATAGGCGGCAGTGGCGGCTGGTGAGGGAGGGCTCAAGGGCGGCGCCCCCCCAACGCTAAAGGCGGCAAGAGATTTTTATCGGTAGGAAGACATGAAATGCATTTTATTAATTATACTTATTCCAAAGATTTGGTTTGGTGCAAAAACGTTCAGTCATTAGTCAATTAATATTTTAACAAAATAATTCTAAGCGATCGCACGGTCGAAGAAGTTTGTCTTGGGCTCCGCATTCGGCGCCCACCGCCGATGCGGTGATGCCGGGGTGCACCCGCGCAAAACATGTGCCGTAACCATGGCAACGCGGGACGCGGCTCCCGCTCTATACTGCAGATATGGGCTCCGTTTCTCGAGCCCCCAGCTGATTGAAATAATCGATATAATTATTCATGTACTCTTCGACTAGTCAACAGTTTGCAAACATGAAGATAGCTTACCTAAAAAAGGTACATTTAGGTCATCAAGCCTACAAGAAGAAATAAATGCAAAAAAACAACGGACGTCCGATTACAGCATTGTTTTACTGAATATGAAGCAAATCGAACCCGCAAGAACAAATTCGTGGTGCATTAACTCACACGTAATTTTGTTAACAGTAAATGCTAAAACTCCATATGGTTGTGATGTGATGCGGATACGACAAAATAGTTTTTGTCGCGAGTTTCGTCATTTCGCGAACTGAGAACTGTTCTATTTGCACTCTTTGTAGAAAATGTTTTTCGAACTTCGAACCAACAAAACATGGACGAAATGTTTCATGATTTGAACAATTAGATCAGAAATGGGAAGGGAATAAAAGCCTCTTTCTCTAGTTTCTGATCTAATTGTTTATATCAGGAAACATTTGTCCATGTTTTGCTGGTTCGAAGTTCGAAAAACATTTTCTACAAGAAGTGCAGATAGAACATTATAGTTCTCAGCTCGCGAATTTGTTATTAGCTTGAGCCCTCCTTGCAAAAAATCCACGAGCCGCCACTGATAGGCGGTGACTCGCTGTGACGTCAGAACTAGTTGATGTTATTTATTTATTGCGCCCAAACGGTACGGTTTTTGACTGAATAAAAAAACACGGGTCAATTATTTTTCAATGTAGTTTCCATTTCAATCAAAAAAAATTTTTAGTATAATACTCCATTATCAATTTTTGATATTTTGATATTTATTGATATTTGATATTTTGATACTTATCAATGTTTGATACTTTGATAATTATCGATATTTGATATATCAATAATTATCGATATTTTTTTCCTATCAAACTTTGATACCCGGATCACGATATCGCCCATCCCTAAGCTTAATCCTTAGTTTTGGAGAAGCCAGTTCCACTCCAGGTAAAAAAGCGACAAGCCTGCAATGCGCTAAGCTAGAAAATTTGCACAGACAACTAGAATCACACCTCAAGTGAATCTACGAAACATAAATGCGCTTCCAGTTTTTATGGAATTTGTTTACGTCACAGCCACCGACGTTTAAATCGGTTGTTAAATTTTTAATTCGTCATTTTTCAACACGTCCATCGATACCATCTATTGTTATCCATGATTTTCAACTGGAAGGTCTTCTTGTCATTTTAAGTGGCTTTCGTAAATGCATTGTATTTCATATTATATTTGCTTTTTGTCATTGTAGTAAATGCTGAGTTAGAAATGACTGGTCAGTTTGAGTGGATGGATTTGGATACCGACGAGAACGAGCACAGTATCGAAATGCATCTGCCCTACGTAGCCAAAGTGATGGAGAAGTGAGTTGGCGTTTGTTGTCGATGTGCCAGTATGCATAATTCTGTTTTTCAGTTTCAAACACCAATTTTCCATAATACCAATCTTAGTTGGGTCGCTGAGTCCCGAACGAGAGGCATGCTACGGCAGGATCCTTTCCAGTTACCTAGCCGATCCTCAGAACCTTTTCATAATCTCATCAGATTTTTGTCATTGGGGCCATCGTTTCCGTTACACGTACTATGACCGTTCTTATGGCAACATCCATCAATCCATAGAAGAATTGGATCGTCTGGTAAATCACCGAATACCCCCCCCCCTCCCCTCTTCAGAAAATTCATATAATAATATTACTAAACAATGCTTTGCAGGGTATGAATATCATAGAAGCTTTAAATCCGAGCGACTTCACAAATTATCTGAAAAAATTCGGTAACACAATTTGTGGAAGACATCCAATCGGAATTCTACTGCAGGTCATATTTCTTTTGTCGCCAGTTTGTCGTTCGATTTTGTAATACCGGCGTCTTGATTTAATTTCAGGCAGTACAAGAGCTACTGAGGAATGACAGACGTCACACTGCACATATGAAATTCTTGAAGTACGCTCAGTCGAGTCAGTGTCGCAGCATGAACGATTCGTCAGTTAGCTATGCATCAGCTGCTCTTGTGTTTGAGTAGTCCGTGGCCTTAACAGCTCTAATTACGTTGACTCTTACATACCAAAAGGAACGATGAACAACATACTTTTTTTAGATAATACATTACATATGATTTTTCAATGAATATTTGCTTTTGTTTGTATCAACAAAACAGAACTGTTCTGTTACCATTTTCAGAATTGCTAACAAAACCAGCAACCACTGTGCTCACCGGTTTTTGTATACTTAAATAACAAGTATCTTTGATACTATCGATGCGCTTACTAAATTGATTTTAGATTTGCTATGCTTCCTGAAACAATAGGCTTTTCGCTGTCATGTCCTCCTTTTTCTCAATTTTCAGCACAGTGGTTCTTGGCTTTGCACTTTTTTTTTTTTTTGACCATGTTATATTTTTTAGCTTTATGATTGATAGAATCTTGGGTTTGAGTTTCTAAGTTATTTGTATTGGGAAAGTGATTAATAAATAATGTCACAATATTCGACGATCACGTCAGTCAAACTTGTTACCTTCTTTTAGTACCTTGGATCACGTTGATTGATTGTATTCCCAAAGTTTCATCAAAAGGTAAACATTTTAACACTAAACACCCAAGTGACTCTGGCAAAAAGTGATGCATGAGAATGCATAAATTGATATTAACCAGAAATGGTGTTATGGTAACCAGTAATGGTTTTATTGTTACTGGAGAATTCCTTGTAATATTCTCAGTTCTGTGGTACCCATTCTACTCATGTTTGTTAAATGTATCCTTTTTTTTAAATGCAAATTGAGTATTAAAAATTTCGAAAATTACTGATGTACATTATAAAAGGAAATGGTTGTGAAATTTACGTTTTTGCTCCAGCACAGAACAAAACTTTTTTTCGTTATTACATTGTCGAAAGTTCACATCTGAATAATAAGGTTTCGATGCTAATAAGTAGTGCAAACATTTAGGATACCTACGTTAATTTTTATATACATATATTTGTTTCAAATATAAGTCTTTACTGTTTGATTTATATACATTTTAAGTATAATAGATTATGTGCTAGGATTTACGATATAACAATATACAATAAAAGAAAAAATGTCCTGTTGTAGGCCTACTCTTTGTAAGCCTAAAGACTGTAAATTTACAATATAAAGTACATATGCCTTTAATCAATCAATCTATTAGATGTATAAACTGTGAATGCAATTTTATATCATTCTTGTAACACGAAAATATATGTCAAAATATTTTAAACCTTGTGTCTTATTTCTACGCGCCATCTGCCGGCCTGATGACGTATTCACGTATTGATTATCTGCGCGTTTTCGAAATACCTGCTTGGATACACCTCTTTTGAAAATGCAACAAATGCATAAAATTAATGGTATAAAATAGGATGGCTTCCTTGAGGGACGTACCTACAAATGAAAATGCGCCCTTTTTAGTTGATACTGATCATAATAACGATCATTTAGGTCTTGATTGAAGCTGGAAAAGTGTCGTGTCAGAAATAAAAAAAAAACGAGGCTTGCATGGGGGCAACCCTTTTGAATAACAATTGACCCTTCTAAGGGGGGGGGGGGGGGGGTAAAGACTTTCTAGTTTGACATGCGTGACGTCATCTGTGGACGTCATTCATTCGGGATCGGGATATCTATCGACACTCCCATCCCATATCACATGTACCATTAAATGCTTGCTTATGTAGTGGTGTAGGTACCTACTTAGCTCTATACCTACTTCTAATTAAAATCGTACAAAATCCTGCTTTGCAAATAGTTTGATAAATTTTTGCTTATCTTCACAAATCTCGGTCCATATACCTACCTACTTATCACAGTAAAATTCACTTTTCTAATTTAGAAATTATGAAAAAAATGCCGTGAAAAATTGGATGGGGTATGAATAGAAATAATAATGCCCGCAAGCTCATGCCTATATAGGTAGTTTTTTTTCAAAATAATGCAAAAATATGCCTCTGGGAAAAGGAAAGTATGAAAAAAAAACAATGCCATATGAAAATGATGATAATATAATTTTAATGATTTTTCTGGTATAACACAGGGAAGCGGAGGGGGTGTGAGGGTGTCGCGGAAATCGCGGAAAAGTTTTCGATAATCGTCCATTAACACCGCCTACTGTGTAACGACGGTGTGCTAATAATTGATTTTGAATAATAAATAAAGCGAAGTTTGTTGTTGCTGAAAATATTGACATCAAGTTAGTAGTGTGTGCTGTGCTGTGGCGAGCGACCCAGTTTGGAGTTAGTGTGGCTTGTGTCAATGTAGGTGAAATGAAGTTGCAGCAAACAAGAGAAATCACCGTTTCTGTGTATTTTCGCGTGTGGTGAAGGGGGAATCTCGAACGGACCTGCGACCCCACGTTCTAATTTGAGTGAAAATCGGCGGAAAGTGCGGAAACGGGACGCGTCAAGATGTAGCCGACCTGGTTCCGGCCAAATCGGACATTTCCAGTGTTTATGTGGCACAGATAATTGTTTTCCACTTGGACGATATAAACATGGCTACTACTGGAACTCCTTGCACTATTTCGGACTAATATCGCCGGTAAATGGACGTTGATGCAGCTAAAAGCGAAACATTCTGTGAAACCAGTATGATTATGACATGCCCAGGTGAGTTCGCCCTAGCAAGTTGGGCGCCCCCCGCAGATAACCTCACTTTTCGGTCCCCCTGATTGTGTGTACGCCTGATTGCATGCCTTATTGCCTTTACCTTCACACTGCCCACCCTTGTTCGCATTTGCAACTGCGGTACAACCACCGAAGCATCTTCAACGAAGCTTCAGCCCCCTGGAACACCAAACTCATTTGTTTTCGTCTGTCAAGCGTAAACATGTCCCTTTCCAACCCGATCATTTCGATCCTACATTCAATCAAAAAATTATTGTTCCATTTTTTGCCATTCCACATGAGCTGTGCAGAAGACTTCTTGCAGCCTGGAACAACTTTCTTACATTATTTGTGCAGACGTCTGTCGGTGCGAATTACAACAGAATGTATTTTTGACGTTGGCTTTGGAAACAAAATCTTGACAATATCAAGATCTTGTTTTCAAAGCCAACCCCAAATCCCATTTGGAATTTTTGTCAATCCACACGCCTATTTGACATAAACAAAAATGCTGACTTGTCAAATGTCAAATGTTTTCTGCTACACTAACTGCTAAGTATAGAAAAACTTCCCCACAGCCACCTTATAACTCTATAACTCCACAATCATATGGATTCCATTGATATGTTTTTCTATTGTTTCCAGGCTGTGTCTGCATGTCAGGCTGTAGTCTGGGCAAACTATGAACTTATTTGGCTGCCTGTTCCCGTGTGCACTGCAGCACAGCTGGTGGAGTGTCGGAACCGAGCAGTGCATGACTGAAGAGTTTGTACACAGGATGGGCGTGAACGCTTCCACGGCACCCGGCGTCGAGGTCGGTCCCGTGCCAAACGGTCTGGGAGTCGCGGATCCTTGCACGCCTTTCAGGGACACCATTGGAGTCATCGTCAGGTATTTGGACTTTTCAATTCCCCATTCTCTACTCTGTTTCAATGCCACAGCCCTGCTGATGTGTAAATCTCTTTAGAAATTTGACCCTGTAAAGCTTTGTCTACCACCATTCATTTCTGGCTTGATTAGATTTAACCCTCGGTTAGTGTGCACAGGTAAATCCACAGGATAGGTGTTTCGGGGTATGTCATACCCCATACTACTACTACTACTACTACTACTAATAATAATAATAATGTTAATTCATGACCTTTACAGGTGTCGGATATATAATATTAGATACAATAGTACTAATAATATTATTACATACTATGCCCATACCTCCCAAATTATACCCAATTACCCATGTCTCCCATACCCGTGTCATTCATTCCCATACACACTACCCATTCCCATATCACCCATTTTTTCTCCCATACTCATCCAACCCATATAATACAGGGTCCTGCAACAGTGCGTCGGGCTTTCCTAGCGCCCTTCCCTTACGAGATAAAGACAATGGTGTAATACATAAAATTATTGATTTGAAAAGTTCTAACCAGTGAAATTATTTTCAACTATACAGGTGTTCTATTTTTGCGCTATAACAAAAACAAAGATTTTTTTAAATGAAATGCCCCACTTTTGATTTTATTTTCTTGTTCAGGTTTTCAAGCTCTATTACAGGCGTGTTTTTGTTTTTTCAATTTGTGGCAGTGCTACCAACTAAAAATTAAAAATTGAAATTTTTGGTAATTTCAAGGTTTGTTTTGAAAAATTGTAGGAGCCTCGTTTTTTGCAATCAAGGAATGGAATTTGACACAACAATAGTCGAATCGTAGGTGAATAATTTCATGACCAAAAACTCCAGAATAAGTGATACAGGGTGTTCAGAATTTTTTTTCGAACTTCGCAAATTTCAAAATCCCATAAGTCATTTTTCTCGAATGGAATGCCCCCTATTTATTCAACCATTCGACAGCTTTTTTTCTCCTCTTTCATTTTTACCAGAGGTACCCTACCCCTTTTGGCAATTTCTGAGATAATCGATAATTTTGATAAAAAGTGCTATTTTATAAAAAATTTCACGCTGAGCAGGCCATAGTGATTATCAACAAATGTCTGATTGACACACTTTGCTTGGTTTGATGCTAAGAACAAGTTTTTTTCATTGAATAGGTGCACTAAATTCCAATCTGAAGAAAATGCTTGAAAAAGAATTTCGTTGCCCGATGGAAAAAACAAAATTCAAATTGAGCTTAGTAAAGCAATTTTCTCGACATCAAAAACCTCCAAACTGTCAAATTGAAAGGTGCGTTCATTTTGGCACATGATTTTCTGTATCAGGACCTACTAAGAACATAAAAAATCCAAATAAACGACCATTTTTATCAAAATTATTGATTATCTCTGAAATTATGGAATTTAGGGGTAGGATATCCCTAGTAAAAATGGAAGAGGAAGAAAGAAGCTATCGAATGGTGGGATAAAATATGAGGCATTCCATTTGAAAAAAATGACTTATAGCATTTAGAAATTTGCGAAGTTCGAAATTTTTCTTTGCAGACCCTGTAGAATTAAATCTCGAGTTTTTTGGCCACGAAGTTATTCAGCTTCTGTTCGACTACTGTTATGCCAAATTTCATTCCTCAATCCTAAAAAACGAGGCCTCTCCGGTTTTTCAAAGTCAACTTTGAAATTACAAAAAATTTCAATTTTTAATTTTCAGTTGGTAGCACTGCCACAAATTGAAAATACAAAAATACACTTGTAATAGAGCTTGAAAAGCGGAACAAGAAAATGGAATCAAAAAAGGGGCATTTCATTTAAAAAAATCTTTGTTTTTGTTATAGCGCAAAAATTGAACACCCTGTATAGTTGAAATCAATTTTACAAGGTAGAACTTTTCAAATTAATAATTTTATGTATTACACCTTTTTCTCTATTTTGAAAGGTAAGGGCGCTAGGAAAGCCCGACGCACTGTTGCAGGACCCTGTATTGTATATTCCATTCCTACAGATCCCAATACCACCCATTTTTCCTTTCATACTCAATTTCTATTTTTTCTCAAGTTAGCTCAGAATGTCAGAAATCGCGAAATTTGGTATTTTCAATAGTCACGAATGATTTTCACATCTTTGTGACTCGAATAAAACAAACATCGTACTCAAAAATTTCAATTTGTAAAATGTATCAATTGAAAAAAATGTATAGAAATTCTGCTCATGAAAAAACACGTGAACATTATTTTAACCTCGTTTTTGTGGGTTACCTAATGAATAAAAATCTGTAATCAAACTATGGAAATATAATCAATGAACAAAAAAAAAAAATCAAACAAATAAAAACAGAAACACAACAAAGTTGTGGTTTCTCGAAGTGGACACAATTTGCGCATGTCATCTGTGCGTCTTCCAAACAAATTGGGCCGAAGAAACTGAACACACAGGAGAAGATTGTGGAAAAGAGAAATCTGAAGAAGGAACTGAAGTTTCAGATGACTCAGAAAATGATGCGGGTACAAGGTGTTTCTTGGATGAAGATAAATCAAGTGGTTCAAGCTTCCAAGGAATAAACACGTCAGAACGTGATCGGTTATATTTTCCGACATCGTGTTTATTTTTTGGAAGCTTGGACCACTTTTATTATTATCTTTATCCAAGAAATACCGTTTACCCGCATCATTTTCTGAGTCATCTGAAACTTCACTTCCTTTCTCAGATTCCTCTTCTCCAAAATCTTCTCCTGGTGTGGCCCTGTTTCTTCCTCCGCTCCTACTTCTCCTCTCGCTCTGCCTTCTCCTACTGCCGCTGACTTTTCTGTTTCTTTTCCTGTCCCTATCACGCTTCCTTCCCCTCTTAATAGTCCTATTGCTGCTAATTCTTCTTCTTCAGCTTCAAAATCAATAAATCATTCATTGTAAATGATCCCTCCTCATCAGAAATCCCACCGAATTCTTCCTACAACCGTTTTGAGATTCACTTCTGCATCCGCTGCACTACTGCGTGACATAGCACAAGACATAGCGAATGTGCGACCAAAAATACATCAAAATAATCCATATGTATTTTGCAAAACACAAAGAAAAATTTTCTTTGCCTTCATGTATGCGCAGGAAAAAACAAAAAGTTACGTCAGCGGTGCACTGGGGTATGACATACCCGGACCGACTTTTGTGAGGTCTGATTTCGAACTGAAGCCTCATTGAGAGCTGTCAACTAATCTATTCCATCAAGGCGTCGCTAGTTCATCTAGTTTTAGTTTTACAGCTACAAATAGAGGTCGTGGGGTATGTACCCCAGAACACTAACGGAAGGTTAAGGCTGCTGGGTCATCCCATGCCAAAACGATCACTTTCTGCACTCATGGTGACGGATTTCCATAAATTTTGGATTTTGGATATGTTGTAGAGACATATGGAAATGAGTCGACCCGTATTCGTATCAAAATTTCACAGGGGTAACTTTTTTCTAAATTGAACAAGAAATTCAAAAAAAGTATAATTTTAAAAAAATATCCAGTGGCGTAGAAAATGGGGTGGTAGAAGTTGAACAATATCTACGCCACTGGACAATTTTGACGAAAGTTATCGGGTATCTATTTCGTAAGCATTTTCCCAAATTTGGTCAAAATCGCTCCAAAGCGTGTTGGAGAAAAATTAAATTATGCATGTCGATCTAGTTTTCGATGGACCATCGCGTGGTGAATTATTGCTACTATAACCTGGACCACCCTGTACAGGTGTCCCGAAATTAGACCGCAATATTTGACCAGCTCATTCTACGTCAAAAAGTAGGAAAATAAGTTCCTGTGAACATGGTTCAAATAATGCCCCCTAAGGGAGCTAGAGCCCCTTAAAGGGAGAAACCTGATGATGGTTTTTTGCAAATACCTCCGAAACTTGGCAAGATAAAATGACGAAATTTGGCTTGACCTCTACATGTTACAAGTTTAAGATAATGCTCTGAACAAGATTCCCACGTTTTCATCAGGAATGTCTAACTAAGGGGGGACGGGGGATAGATTTGGCCCTTTTTTTTTTGTCCATGACTTTCTCTGAATTTTTATATGAAAATCTGAAAAATCAGTTTTTCATGAAAAAAAGGTACTCTTGTACCATTTCGATCCGACGCATCGATTTCGATATAAATCACTTTAAAGAAAACTTCACATGAGATTCACCCAAAATTTCCAAATCTCAAATACAGATATCAGAGCAATAACACCAACTGTGTTCTTTTGGACTAAAAACAGGAAGAAACGTTCGAATAAAGGTGGATTGGAAAATGCATCTCAAGGGACCTAGAGCCCCTTGGAAGAAGGACTTGGTGCTGCTCTTGTCTCCGAATCTTGCCGAGATAAAATGACGAAGTTTGATACGACGTCTTCATGTCGGAATAGAATGACAAGCTGATGCTGTGGAAACATGTCCAAATTTTTTATCAGGGACGTCTCAAAGAAAGGCGGTGGGGCAAGTAAATTTGGAATAAGTGTTCTTGGCAAATCATGCGAAAACGTAATTTATAAAAAGATTTTTTTGCAAAGATTACAACAAGGATTACAACAAGTGCTCGAACAAATTCCCGTTTTCTTGGATGCACAGTATCGATCGACGCTAATTTCAGAAATCGGCTTGATGACCGTGTTTTCCTGGCAGTTGGATAAAAAGAGGTGGTCCCATACCGTGGCCACCTCGATCACCCGATCTAAATTCTTTAGATTTTTACTTTTTGGGACGGATGAAAGATATTGTGTACCTGCTTCGTTGAGATTGATTCCAGAGAAGTTTGGCAGCAACGGTAAAATCTAGCTGTAAACGAGATTTAGCAGCAGCCACTCGAGATTTTGCGTTCTTCTGGGGCAGTTAGGCGTCGATCAGTACTGCGTGCATCCAAAAAAACGGGAATTTGTTTGAACACCTATTGTGATCTTTGCAAAGAAATCTTTTCATGAACTAGGTTTTCACATGATTTGCCAAGAAACACTTACTCCTAATTTACTTAGCCCCCACTCTCTACCTTTAAGATGTCCCTAATAAAAATTCAGACATTTTTTTTACAGCATCAGCTTGTCATTCTAACATGAAGACGTCATATCAAATTTCGTCATTTTATCTCGGCAAGTTTCCAAAAGATAAGAGCAGCACCAAGTCCCCCTTCCAAGGGGCTCTGGGTCCCTTAAGATGCATTTCAATCTACCTTTATTCGAACGTTTCTTCCTGTTTTTAGTCCAAAAGAACACAGTTGGTGTTATTGCTCTGATATCTGTATTTGGGATTTGGAAATTTTCGGAGAATCTCATGTAAAGTTTTCTTTAAAGTGATTTATCTCGAAAACGGTGCGTCAGATCGAAATGGTACAAGCGAGGATACAAGAGTACCTTATTTTCATAAAAACTCTGATTTTTCAGATTTTTTTAATCAAAATTCAGAAAAAGTCACGGACAAAAAAATTGGGCTGCCAAATCTATCCTCCTCCTCCTCCTCCTCCTCCTCCTCCTCCTAATTAGACGTTTCTGATGAAAATGCGGGAATCTTGTTCAGAGCACTATCTTGAGTTTGTAAAATGTAGAGGTCAAACATTTTTTATCTTCCCAAGTTTCGGAGACATTTGCAAAAAAAACATCATCAGGTTTCTCCCTTTAAGGGGCTCTAGCACCCTTAGGGGGCATTATTCAACCCATGTTTATAGGAACTTCATATTTTTGACGGAGAATAAGCTGGTCAAATATTGCGGTCTAATTTCGGGACATCCTGTATTGTTCTCTGAACTTTTCTGAATCGATAAGTAAGGTCGCCAGAATGAACATCGCCCAAAAGCACACGGAATTTTTGTTTGAGCGAGCTGCGCAAGCTGAATCGGCGCTCAGGAGTCCAGTAAAATGAGGCGATTTTTATGCTGAAGTTGGAAGTGACTGACGGCTCGATGAAAAAAATATGGCAATGTAAATAATGAAAAACTGAATTAGAAAAACCAAAGTTTTATTTCCAACCACTCCGGGAACCATGGAAAAGAAAATGGATAAGATTAAAAAACATGCGCCGCGATCTTTCTTCTGAAACGGTGATAGAACAGTGAGAGACGTGTGAAAACTGTAAGGAACAAAGTTGTAGGGAATTCACTAATCTACAGAAAAGTCCCCGGGGGCATATGTCTAACTCATTCAGTTTAACCATTGTATGTTTAACTGTTAATTCTGGTCAAAGTTGCGCGCTCTAGTGAAGTCGCGTGACATTCCTCCTTGAATGCTGCGAGAATGGCAAGAGATATCCCAAAATTGTAAGCGACGAAGTTGTAGAGAATTGTAAGTTTCTATAGAAAATTTTCGAGGCCAATTATTAGCTCTTCTAGTCAAGTCGTAAACCACGTTCGAAGTTGCGCGACAATCTTGTTAATAAAATGGTTCTTTTGGAAAACTTACGGCTGAACCAGAAGAGTTAATAATTGGCCTCGAAGATTTTCTAATGGAACATCCAATTCTCTGCGACTTTGTCGCTCACAATTCTCGAATATCTCTAGCCATTCTGGCAGCATTCAAAAAGGGATGTCACGCGGACAGTTTTTCCACTTCACTGGACCGGCGCGCAACTTTGACCGCGATTAACGGTTTAACTGAAGAAGTTAGACATTTGCCCCATATGGGACTTTTCTGTAGATTATTGAATTCCCTACAACTTTGCCCGACAACAGTTTTCACACATCTCTCACCGTTCTCTCACCGTTTCAGAAAAAAGATCGCGGCGCATGTTTTTTAATCTTCTCCATTTGCCATATTTTTTTCATCGAGCCCTCAGTTAGTTCCAAGTTCAGCAATAAAATCGCCTCATTTTACTGGACTCCTGAGCGCCGAATCAGCTTGCGCGGCTCGCTTAAAAAATTTATTCGGTGGGTTTTTTCTATATCAAAAAAATGGGAAAATCGAAGATGTACCATTTTTCAGTATACCATTTTCTTTTCGGAAAAAAAACTTTCCATACTTTTCTTTAACATCTGTCAAAAAAAGAGTGCAATGTCCAAAATTCCTCATCTTTTGTGGTTGAATCAAAACAAAAAGTACTCAAGATCGGAGCTATGATTTTTCTCAGAGTAGGATGCAAGTCAAAAGTGGAAAATTTGAAAAAAATGTAATTCCGAAAAAAACATGGAAAAAAAAACCGGCGAATACGGGTCGACTTATTTTCATGTCTCTACAACATATCCAAAATTTATGGAAATCCGTCATCATGCAGAAAGTGTTCGTTTTGGCATGGAACGACCCTGCTGTATAATTCAAAGTAATGACAAGGAGTGTTCTGTTACTGTCATACACTATCTGGTTTCTTCTTGAGTTTAACCGATAAAGGTGATTCAGGAGCGAGCACCCTGCCTGATGAACATCTCAGATTCCTTGACTCAAATAATGACAATTGACGCTAATTTTCCCTGACCCAACTTGCACTGTTGGTCCGTCACGGAGATAGAGCCCTTCAAAGTTTACTAGTCGAGAATAGTTTTCAATTTTTATCTGAACCAGAACCATTTCAGCTAGCTTGCTTAAATTTGGGCTGCTACTTACGCAGCATACCTCACATGTGTTGGCCGAGTTACAATGAAATCGAATCAGTCGCCTAGAATTAAGGTGAGGACATATCGAGCTCATTCTTTCGTTAATCGAATCTTAACTATTGCGGGTATCGATACCGACGACGTTTGAAGATGATGGGTCAAATATAAACAATCTTGAACAACAATAAAGAATGCACAGGTAGCGAAACCCATCTGAGATAAAGACAACGCATATTGCTGACCTTTACGTCATCATATCTTCAGATCTAATTGAGCTATGTGTTCATTTATTTTTTTTTAGTCTACCTAAAACGCAGGCGGTCCGCAGACTGCGGGCGGGGGACAGGGGCCGCCCCTCCGAGAGGTTGATTTTTTGCACAGAGGTGCTGCTAGAGATGCAGCACCCCTTCCCCAAAAATCAACCCCCTACTGCCAGCCGAAGGGTGGTTTTGAAGAATTTATCTGGATATCGCCTGATGCAGGCAACCAAGAATACACCAGACAAAAATTGGACGATATGGGACCACTGGTACTATACCCATTTATTCAATTTCCATACCGACAGCTTCACCTGAGACATGCTCTAGGGAGAAATTGACCGAGTCCTCACCCAGTCACCTCTCGACCATCATAAAAAAAAGTCACACTACCGTTTCATCGGTAGATATCTACATAGGTACTTCAATTTTTACTAGCTCTCCAGTCACCCAGGGATTTAGTGGAATGAATTATAGTAATATTGTGTGCCTGCCTTCCTTTTAACCTTTACTCGTTTCCCAAAAAAAGATAAAGCGGGTCAAAGTCACTTTTTTCGATTTTTTTAAATTTGTAACTTGCCAACTCTCAAACCAAATTAGCTTATTTCAACGTCAATTTTTTTAAAAGGAACACCCACTACTTTTTTGCATCTTCATGTTCAGTTTTTTCAACTGTCTCATGCCTATATTTTTGTTTTTCAATTGTGTGGCAGTGCAACCAACTAAAAATTGAGAACTGAAAAAAATCGCATTTTTACAATCAAGGTACTTGAAAAATTGTAGCGGCCTTGCTTTTCAAAACTAACAGATTAAACTTCACATGGTGATAGACAAGTCGAAGACCAATATCTCAATGTCAGAAAGTTGCGATTTCTTGATACAGGGCGTTCACAAATAAAAATCAAACTATCATTTTTAGCATGTCATAACCATTTTTTTCAAATGGCATGCCCCTAATTTTATAAGGTTACCTGTAGGCTTTTCTTATCCTCTTTCATTTTTACCAGGGGTACCCTACTTTTGAACTACATTTTTTTCGAGATAATCGTAAATGTTCACAAAATTTGCAAATTTTTTTTTTTTTTCAAAAACTGAGTTGGCCGTGATGGTTGACAGACAAGCCAAATAGTACGCAGCTGTCAATTAGTCAGTCTGAATATTGCCGAACAAAAAAAAAATGAATTAAACGCAAAAAGAAAATAAAGTGGAATCCAGGATATCTAGATTCATACCAGAATACTCGTATCATATCAATCAATTCCTCTCGCGTAAAGCCTTTTTTCTTTGTTCGACAATATGCAGAATGACTAACTGACAGCTGCGTATTGTTTGGTTTGTTTGACATTCATCACGGCCGACTCAGTTTTTAAAAAATGAAATAAAAAACAAATTCTGGGAAAATTTCCGATTATCTCGAAAAAATGAAGCTTGAGGGTAAGGTACCCCTAGTAAAAATGGAAGAGGATGAAGAAAGCTATCGGATAACGTTATAAATTCGGGGCATGCCATTTGAAAAAAATGAGTCATAATACAGGGTCTTTTTTTAGCAATGTCACTATTCCGGAAGCTTCTGGTAAACAAAGTACGCAACTTTTTGACAAGGGTATGGCAGCATCTTGTAGTTTACAGTTTCAAGTTTTGTTTGATACTACTACCATGGTTTGCAGTCATCAACTTCGTGTACACGGTGCCAAGAGCCTTAAAGTTACAAATTTTTCGTTTCTTCATTTTGAAATTCAAAATTCTCCTCCATTTCTGTACCAATTCACTTGAAACTTGTAACAAATTGAAACCTAGAATTTGAATTTTGATACGGTGAAAGTTGTCTTCGTGGAACTTCAGGGTGATGGCCGCCGTTTCCCAAAGAAGTCTTTAATCAGAAATGCAGTGCTCGGCGGGAGTCACAGAATCTCGAAACGTAACTTCAGTGCAGATATTTTTGATTCTCTTCTCAAGATAACGAATGTCCCTGATCACGTCTGTAGATACCTGGTCTTTGAGAATGCCTACAAAGAAAAAACAAAGCGACTTTTTAACACTGTTTCCTTCTATGGCCAAGCACAACATTTTGTTCTGTCGCACTGTGCAGACAAAGTTGATGGCTGACAACTGTGGTTGTAGTGTCAAACAAAACTTGAAACTATAAGTTACAAGATGCTGCCATGCCCCTGTTGATAAGTTTCTTACTCCGTCTGTCAGCAGCCATTCAAATGATGACATCCATAAAAAAAGACCCTGTACTTTGAAAATTATAAAATTTGACTTTTTTTTTATCAAGAAATCGCAACTTTTTGACATTGGAATATTGGTCTTTGATTTGATTATCACCAAGTTTCATCTCTTAGTTTTGTAAAGCAAGGCCGCTACAATTTTTTTAAGAAAACTGTGAAAAAGAGATTTTTTTCAGTTTTTAAACTGCCACACAATTGAAAAACAAAAACACAGGCATAAGACAGTTGGGGTTATGTCACCCCAAAACTTCCTCGTAGTGGGAACGGAAAGAGATTTTATTATAGAGACGTCCCTCGGGTGGGAAGTTAGAATTTTAGGAAAAGATTGAAGAATTAAGATATTTTCTCTAATAAGGGCTTCATTGAGCTCCATCATTTGAGTCCGGTCTCGATAAGCCAGGCCAGTTATTCATTTCAAAGTGGAAAATTCTCGGAAAAGAATTTTAAGATAAATTGCCTGAAAACCTTCTAGAATCACTTACTCTTTGTTTAACAAAAAAATTGGTATAAATCTGTTCACAAGCTAGAAAGTTGAAAATTTGCAGTTTTTCACAAGGAACCAGATTATACAGGATGGTCCGACTTTTATGTCATTAAATTTAAGGATCGATAAGAATGAAAAATGAAGGAGACTTTTTCAAGGAAACATTTATTTGAGAAATGAGTAATAACAGAGATACAGCCCATCAAAGTTGGAAATAAATAATCGTTTTTTCCGCATAACTTTCTTGAACCGTTCAACCGATTTGATTCAAAATAGAACCAAAGGTTTACTGAAATTATCCCCTGTCGAACAATCATGAAAATTAAAATTTTGCAAGAATGATTTTTTCTTCGAAATTGAACATAGAATTCAAATTTATGAACAGTTTCCAAAAATAACTAGGGGGGTGAAAAATAGGGTAGAAAAAGTAGGGGCATCCTAATGTCTACGCCCCTGAAACTTTTTTTATGAAACATGTTGTGATTGTCCGACAGGGGATAATTTCAGTAAACCTTTGGTTCTATTTTGAATCAAATCGGTTGAACGGTTCAAAAGTTATGCGGAGAAAACGATTATTTATTTCCAACTTTGAAGGGCTGTATCTCTGTTATTAGGCATTCCCCTTCATTCTTCATTCTCTATCGATACTTGAATTTAATGACATAATAGTCGGACCACTCTGTATAGAAAGAAAAGCGAGTGAGGCAGTCAGACGCATTGGTACATGGATGAAAGTGAACGATCTGAAACTGACACCACAGAAAGATTGAAAATAATAATTATGCAGGAAACTGAAAATTTTTAAAATTTGATTTTTCCGGGAAAACCTCAAAATTTATTCCAGCTCCATCATTCAAGTCTGGTCTCGATAATCCAAGCCTGTTTTACATTTTCAACAGGGAAATTACGGGGAAATTGAAAAGAAAATATTGGAAAATGTTCAGGAACCAGTTACCTCTTGTTTAAAAAAAATTGGTGGAAATCTGTTCACGCGATAAAAAGTTGGAAAATTTGCAGTTTTTCCAGGGACGAAAACTCGGAAACCGTGGTTCGATCAACCACGGTTCAATAATTCAATCTTTTCTGGAACTTTCATTCCCAGCATGTCTGCACCCAATATGAATATTTCGTGGGGCTCACTGCATGTCGAAGTTTGCACTGCAGTTTTTTCAAATCCACGGAATGTGCTAATTGCATTTTTTTAAAATTACCGTCGGAAAACCGGAACTGTGCCGATTTTGAAAATGGGTCTCAATCCAATCTAATTTCATTTATCAGTTAGAATTTTTCGAAAAAAGTCGAACCCCGAACAGGAATGAATTATTGAGTGGAGACCTGCATCAAAAGGTGAAGCTGTCGGTATGAAAATTGAATAAATCTGTGTAATACCAGTGATCCCATGCCGTCCAATTTTTGTCTGGTGTATTCTTGGTTGCCTGCATTAGGCGATATTCAGACAAATTCTTCAAAACTACCCTTCGGCTGGCAGTAGGAGGTTGATTTTTGGGAAGGGGTGCTATATCTCTAGCAGCACCTCTGTGCAAATCAACCTTCTCGAGGGTGCTCTTGCTCACCGCCTGAAATTTGCAGACCGCCTGCTTTTTAGCGCACTTTCCCAAAAAATGGGAAAAAGGCGCTTTTAGCTTCACTTTGTCCGTCCGTCTGTACCCGGGATAACTCCTCAGGGAAGAAAGATATCGATGTGGTGTAAACGCTGATCAATAGTACATATGTCCAGGATGTCAAGTTGACTTTTAGTTTTTTGTTATTCTGCCGCCATCTTTGATCCGCCATTTTGAATTTCTCTAAAAGTGATCCGATTGAAATGAAATTTGCAGGCAATGTGAACCACATCAAGTTCTATCCAATTTTCGACAATTGATGCCCCGCCGTCATCTTGTATTCTCACTATTGAACATGTTTCGAAGTGATAGAACTAGGAGAATTATGCCTCAACGAAAAGAGATATGAATGTAGTGCCAACGCCAATCAAATGCGTACGTGACCACCATATAAAGTTGACCAATAATTTTTGTCACTTGGCCGCCATCTTTGATCCGCCATTTTGAATTTCTCTGAAAGTGGTCCGATTTGAGTGAAATTTGCAGGCGATGTGAACTTCATCAGGATACATCCAATTTTTGACAATTGATGCTCTGCCGCCATCTTGTTTTCTCCATCTTGAACATGTTTCAAAGTGTTAGAATTAGGAGAATTATGCCTCAACGAAAAGAGATATTGATGTGGTGTCAATGCCAATCAAATGCGTACGTGTCCACTATATAATTTTGACTAATGATTTTTGTCACTTGACCGCCATCTTTGGTCCGCCATTTTGAATTTCTCTGAAAGTGGTCCGATTTGAGTGAAATTCACAGGCGATGTGAACTTCATCAAAATACATCCGATTTTGGACAAATGATGCTCTGCCACCATCTTGGCCGCCATATTGAAATCTCTTATTACCCATCATTAGTACGATCATTTTGATTTTTAAGCCAAATTCCATGATTCTGACGCTATTTTGGCCGCTAGATTGGAATTTGTGCCCAAATAACGGTAGAACCCTAATTAACATCTTGCGTCCACTAATCCTTCAAAAAGGAAGTGCGCTACTGAGCCTCATGCCCATGAGGCATATTCGCTTATTAGAAACTTCTTTTACTTATCCGACCCCCCACCAACATGGAAGGGAAAGTATTGTAATCGTGCAGAAAAAATGTTTTGAGATTTCGACGGATATATCCATTTTGAGGTCCCCCAATACAATAGGTCCCTTCGTTTCGGTTTTTTCGAGTGCGCATGTCTGGCGCGAATTTCATAGTTTCCTACACCGATATTGAAAATTAACACTAAAAAATATTGTAGTGCACCTAAAATTCCACAAATAATTTGGTTGAATGTTAGGTACCATTTTTTTATATATTCAAAAGGAAATGTTTCATTGAAATTAAGTTCAATGATCATTTGTGGAAGTTCAGGAACAACGAAAATGGCAACAGTGCTCAGAACAACAAGACATCGGCGCCAACTGTCACTTGTGACAATTATGATCACACTTCTCGTTTCTACCTGACCTACATTTCATTTGCTCATGTTTTGACGAAAGAACACAACTTGTTGAAAATGGCTGTACCGAGAAGGAAGTGAAAGAGGCTACGAAGAGATGCATTTAAGGTATGTGTAAAAGTGACAGCCAGGAACCAGTAGTTGGTCAGGCGGCTAGACAGAGCATGCAGCGTTGCCATTCAACTGACAGGTGTACGAAAGTTTTCAAAGTTTGGAGCCTTCAAGCATACGCACCTGCCCAAACGAAGTAGCCTATGAAGACTATTTTCAGAATGATGTCTGTCTGTCTGTCTGTCTGTCTATCTGTGTGTGTGTGTGTGTGCGTGTGTCTGTGGGTGTGTCTGTAATCTTCCACGATAACTGCCGAATCGTTGATCCGATCGACTTGAAATTTGGTATGCAGACATGGTTTTTCTCTGGAAAGAGCCCATTAATTTTTGGCTGTCATCTGTCAAACGGAAGTGTCACTATCAACAAATGTCAGAAGCTGTATCTCACAGAACTTGACTTGCCGCATGTCATTCGAAAGCCCATAAAAAACTGCATACAGAACAGTGGAAAGTATTGCCCCATCTGTCATCTGTCAAATAATAAAAATTGTCAAAAGTTCAAAACTTACCATTTAATTATGAAAGATCAAAGGATAGTCCTTGAAACCCTTCTAGTTTCGTTTTTCGAAGAAAAAAAAAGAATGAATATGAGAAAATAGTTACAAGTTACAATTGTTATGAGTTATTTCTCAAGAAATAATAGAGCATTTGAATTGAATTGAGGAAAAACATCGTGCACTGGAATAAGAATAAGAAACGAGGTGAGAAACCTGAAAATAACTTTTCGTCAAAAATGTTGCCGAACCATTCAGTTGGTCCCCCCAACTGATGTAGACTAGAAGATCACACGGTTTTTAGACAAACTGGATTTGGATTTCATTACTAACCCTGTGTAGTAAATGGAAATCGAGTACACACTCAGTAGTTGATACTTAGGGCCAAATTCAAAGTCATCACTCAACTTACACTTACTCAATTTGACCCAACACAGTGGTTTCAGGTAAAAATTCCATTGTGTTAGGGTAAGGTAATTGAGTGAAGAATGCGTGAGAGTGTAGGATGAGTTCGAAGGATAACCCTTTGACCCTTTTTTAACTTCGAAATTAAAAGTCGCGTATCACCAGAGCTTTACAAAAAGCTTGGAATATGTAAAATGAAGAAAACAATCAGGTAGTGTTTGACCGAGTGTCTGACGGTACTCTTTTATTATTCAAAATACAGTAGAGGAAATGGGAGAATTCATTAATTCATGAATAATTGTGTTGTGGTTTTGAAGTATGGTTTACTACAGTATTTCTTAGCATTTTTATGTTATATTCTTTGACAGAATCAAAATTGAAGTTTGACAATGCCGTCCTAATTATGGATTTAAAAATACGTGCGTTGAATACGTTGCATCTCTTGTTGTTGTTTACCAATTTTGTTATCACAGAAAATCAATTGAGAGAGGCGATTATTAATTTTCCTTTGCGAGGGCGCATTAATCGAGTCTCCCGTGATGAAATATAGCGCGCGACAACGTAATGGCACACATACAAATTTATTTGTTTGGCCTAGTTCGTTTCAATTTAATGGTGGAATTAGATTTAATTCATCATCCCGAAGTCGTCGTCGCCGTCGTGCCCAAAATGATCAATAACGCCACTCTCACTAATCGCATCATTGAGATTCAGTTGTGTTGTCATATTGATTTCACCCACATGCAATTAAGAATTCGGGGTGTGCAACCCATCACTTAAATTACTCTGCTTATAGCACGGCATTCTTTGTTGTAGCACATCGGAACAGAATTCCCAATGACAATCTCTGAAACCTGAATCTGTGCGCGAACGAGATCTCCACAAGTGTGCAATATTACCAATGACGAAATGTTTAAAACATCAATCTCTGAAGAACAACATCAATTTTTCGCCAAGCAAATTTGTCCGAATTTACCAAATTTCATTCAAAAACTAAAATGTCCACAGATAAGAAATATTTCTAAAACTGAACATTTTTAATAGGTAAAATCTCGAAAGCAGCATCACTGCCTCGAATCAATTCAAGTGAATTCGAACTAGCTCGTCCAGCTCAGTACTTGGGCGGAAGCTTTTTTCTGGAAGTTTTGAACTCACAGGGTGCCCAACTAATTGGCAGCCCTTGTGTTCTTTCGATTCGACGCTGCCTCGAGAGACGGTTGACAGACCGTCCTGTTTTTAGCGCATTTTACACCTTTGCGAAACTCGCTATTGTATCCTCTTGATCTGTCCGTCCGTCTGTTATTGCACTCCAAGACCAGAAGTTACAGCGTTCTAAATATTTTGTTGATGAATAGTTGCTACCCCCAAAGGCTACATTTAAATTTTCATAACTTCCTGTTCATTGGTTGGATTAACGATCGACCGCCATCTTGGTCCGCCATATATTGAACTTGTACATACAACTTGAACTTTACACAAATCAAACATTCTGGTCAAGAAACAGCACCTGACTACAGTTTTACTTTCCCGGCCCGTCCAAGGGAAAGTTATGTGATGATGCAGGATGCAGGAAAAACGTTCTGACACGATAGCTGCCGAACCGGTAACCTGATCGACTTGGAATTTAGTAGACAGACAGGGTCTTGCTGTTGAATGACCTGATTAGTTTTTGGCTGCCATCTGTCAAACGGAAGTGTCACTATCAAAAAATGACAGAAGTTATATCTTACAGAACTTGACTTGCGAAATGCTGTTTGAAAGCCCATAAAAAACTGTATTCAAAACAGTTAAAAGTATTCCCCTATCTGTCATCTGTCAAATAATATAAAATGTCAAAGTTCAAAACTTCAATGTTATGAATTTTCAGTTTCTCGCCTAGCCGTTGCCACTCGAGAGGGCCTCTCACCCGGGTTTCGACCAGGATGACTCGCTTTTGATGCAGCACTCCACTCAAAAATTCATTCCTGCTCGAGAATCGACTTTTTTCGAAAAATTTCGACTGATATCGGAAGTAGATTGAACTGGGCGTCATGTAGATCTATTTTCGAAATCGAGAGAGCTTCGGTTTTCCGACGGTAATTTTTTCAATGTGAAATTTGGACATTCCGTGAATTTGAAAAAACTGCAGTGCAAACTTCAACATGCGGTGAGCCCCACGAAATATCAATTTCAGTTGCAGACATGCCGCAAATGAAAGTTGGAGAAAATATTGAATTATTTTCTGGAGGAAAAATTTCCAAAATCGGATCCACGGTTCTCGAGTTTTCCTCCCTGGAAAAACTGCAAAATTTTCAACTTTTTATTCCGTGAACAGATTTCCACCATTTATTTTCAAAGAATAGATAACTGGTTCTTGAACATTTTCAGACACTTTTCCTTCCAATTTCCCGGATATTTTCTTGCTGAATTCCCGGATATTTTCTTGCTGAAAATATAAAACTGGTTTGGAAAAAATCTGAGGTTTTCCGTGAAAATTCAAATTTTCCTGACAAAATTCTCAATTTCCTGCAAATATTTTCAATCTTTCTCTCCAATTTCAATTTCCCACCCGAAGGGACACTGCGATAAAATTATTACTGACGTCTCTGGATACCGCCGGGAAAGTTTCGTGTCGTCCCACAGCAGATTTTTCAAGGGCTTTCGAATGATATATTGCAAGTCAAGTTGCGCGGGATATTGCTTCTGTCATTTTTTGACAGTGAAACTTCCGTTTCGCAGATGACAGCCAAAATGGACTGGGCTCATGGCAGAACGAAACCATGACTATATGGCAAATTTCAACTCGATCGGATTAACGACTCGTCAGCCATCGCGAAAAATTACATTCATACACACAGACAGATGATATCACTCTGAAAATAGTCTTAATCATCTTGGGGGACCTCAAAACGGATATATCTGTCGTTATCTAAATTTTGTTTCCGTATGATTACAATAATTTTCCTTCCATTAGTGGTGGGACTGGTGGGTTGGAAGAGTAATATAACATGTCACCTCGGATGTCACAGATAAATGTTGCAACTTGTTTGACACTGACAATAATGAGATTTCAAACATAACCCTATGGGCAGGGCTGGGCAAAATACTTCGAAAAATGTATTTAAATACAAAATACAAATACTTTTCAATCAAATGTATTTAAATACAAAATACAAAATACCCAAATGTATTTTAAATACGTATTTCAAGTACTCGTATTTTGAATACGGATTTCAAGTACTCGTATTTTGAATACCGCCCAGTCCTGCCTATGGGCAACGGCAACGTGCATGAAATGTAGCGCCGCGGCGGAATGTAAAGTTCTTGTTGGACTCGATTTAGTTAGCGAACATCTCACTATGTCTGGTGGCGTTTGTGTCGACAAAAAAAAAATCGTCACTTCTCGTTGCCGTCATTCTATCAACCGTCAACCAAGCTATCGACCATGTTACAGTACTTACAGTTGCCTATCACAACAAACAAATGCGCGAGGAAAAAGGTCAAAGCAAGTAGCCATGCAACCACGTCAAAGCTGCCTGCTGTCAAAGTATCAAAGAAGTCCAACAAGAGTTTCTTATTGCCCTGGGCCGCGATTCTGTACTCTCCTAGCGACACTTGTCGCTGTCGGTAGCTAGGCAGGAGCGAATTTGATTGGTTCTCACCCTAGCTACCGATCCGATAGTTGTCGGTAGGCAAGTACAGAATCGCGCTCCAGGTCAACTGCTTGGAGCGGCCGAGTTGAAAATAACGGGTTATAATCGCGAAAAGACTTGCCGCGCAAAATTGAATGGTGTTACACAACTGTGTTCCAACCAACAAAATCTGCTAATGTGCTAAAAAAAATAATAACCCGTTTGTCATTTTCTTGTAATACATTTTCTGTTGCGTTTAGACTAGATTTTTTATTTTATTGACTCGGACTTGAATATTTTTTTTATTAGGTAAATATTGCGTGAAGAACATCAATAAAAATAATTCTTGGACAAATAAGTGCTGTTTTTTTTTTGGCCTTCAAACATTATTAAAATACGTACTTGAGTCGTATCTATTTTTATAATAATTTATATGAACGGCTGAAGTTGAATATTTTTGAAGTCATGACGTAAACAGTGACGTCAGTTGACATCTTGTCATTTGACATGTGATTTTGTGACATCCGTCGTGTTCACCAGTTGATCTCAAAAACTGAAAAAAAATCCACCACCTCACCAGTTTTCATTTGAAACTTCTCGAGCGAACGGTTCAAAACTGACATTTAAATGACAGTATGATTGTACCGGGTGGGCCTAAAAAAACGTACTGTTTTATTTTCCTCGCCAAATTTTCGTTTCTTATTCGATTTCAACAAACTTAATATCATTAGCTAGCTGAAAGAACCGACGACAAACGTCAAATATCCAAATGGTAAAATTATAAAAATCCCAGATGGCGGACGAAGTTGAACATAGGGCTACTTTTGGTCTCGTTTCTTTTTCAATAGGGATTTTCATTTTTACAGCGCAAATGACGGAATTCGAAAGAATGATCTTTTTCCAACATTTCAAGATCACAATGAACACGGTTCACCCCTCACTGAGATATGGCGATTTAAAAAAAAGATCTATCTGTGACATTTCAATACGGAGACCGCCAATAAAATTTTGGTATTTTACCTGCCACATTAATTTGACGATTTTGACCGCTGTGACATCAACGGCTTGATAATAGGCGAAATTCAGTGCCATTTTTGCGCTTGCGCAACCATGCGAGGGGATTTGAGAATAGTGCCATATGCTAATACGGAAAAAGCGTAATTTCAACATTGTACCTATATTATTGAAACGGCTGGAAATGGAACTTTCAAATAAGTTATGGAGAAAAGAACGTTTTTGATATTTCGTTGTGTTCAAGACCAGCAATTATGGATCAGTTTTAGATACACAATGAGCGAAAATATGGTAACGTGCTCATTAGTTAGTGTTTTTTTTTTTAAATACCGCCCTACTTCTAGTATTCTTCTCTGCCTTACGGTTGCCGTCCTGTCTGTCAATGGCATGAAACTGCAAGTAAACAAATGGTAAATAAAATTTTATCGGGTTATATCAGATGTTTGGTGTTTTCTGTTTTGTTTAAAAAATGACGGGCAGTTTGAGTGCCCGGCTGCAAAAACCGTACGAAAAAAACATTGCAGTTTCATTCCATGTGTGTTTTCAAAAAACATTACCTTCTAGGCAACCAGTTACACACTGAAAACGGCTTTTTCGTTATTTTCGGAACACTACGCGCGGAATAGGTCATTTCATGGAATTTTCAAGGTCACACTTTTTGCACGGAGCTGAGCGCATGCACGAGATTTTTGGCAGAAAATGACAGTTCTGCGAGTCAATAACAATAACAAACCGACATAACCAAAAAAGCGTGAAATTCAAACGTGCTAATTTCCACATGGAAATGAACGTGCATCGTTTAAAACAAGGCGCTACAAGATGGTGCGCTTTTGGGGGCTGCAAATCAGACAGCCCGGCACATCATGTTCACTTGAGCGAATTCGCACTTTCTTGGAGGATGAAGCCATCACGCATCACGAAACAGAGAGCAGGGCCGCTATTCTTGAATCGTGTGAGAAAAGTCCCTGGGAGTATGAAATACATTCCGCAGTACACTGATGTAGCGAATGTTGCCTAAAATCGTGGTTTTTAGGCAACTTTCGCTACAGAAGTGTAGTACGGATTATATAAAACTCCCAGGGACTTTTTTCACACGATTCAAGAATAGCGGCCCTGGTGAGAGTCTCTGAGAGAACGGAACTCGCGCAAAATTCGACAGTTGACAGTTGACGGCAGACTCGCTTATCCGTCAATGTTCGATATCACGCTTGCGCATAAGTTCCACGAAATGTGCTATTCATTTTTTTGACAGCAATGCACATGGACAACATTATTTTGCATTATCTAGCATGGAAATCAGGAATTTCTTGTCATCTATTTTTCTTTGTTAAATCGGTGGCTGAAAATCTGTAGGTTTTGACTTTTCCTAGGTCGCGCAGACGCATGAGTTCCATCCCCTAGTTTTGCGAACCTACAGCGCATGTCGCGCCGCTGAATATCGCATATTGATTGGGCTCCGTGGCGCAGGCGGTTATGTGACTGCCTGCTGTTCGGAAGTTCCGGGTTCGATTCTCGGCGACAAGTTTGGGTGTTTTGTTGTTCGAAATCGCACTTTTCTATGCATAAAATCGATGATTAAATAAACGGGCAAATTCCTATTGCAAATAAAAGCCGATAAGGAGATAAACATTTATTTATATTTAGCTCTTGGGCTCCAAAAACCAATATGGAAATGGCCGACATTCAAGTCGTGCGCGGCGGATCTAATTAAACTGCTCAACAATGAAAGTGTTACAAAGCAAAAATTCACCCAATACACAATATTGCGTGACCGCTTAGCGCATGCGCTAAAAAACGAGGTGATTCGTTCTAAGTCTTCCATATGTTACGCTGTAAAATAGGTGATTCTCAAACTAATCTCAATGGATTATGCGTCGTTTTCAAGTAGAAGTGGTTACATAGAAAAATCGGTGTAACCCTCGCAACCTATTCATGAAAGCACATATGTGAGGGGTAATTCCCAAATGCCCCAAATTACGAAATAAAAAAAACATGGAACACTTCAACCATAACATTCAAATTTACCGCAAAATTGTCTGGGGATATTTCATTTAATCAGTGCTGTATTGTATTGACGACAGCATGGTGTGGCGACAGTCGGTCCTCTGAGTGACACACACTTTTTCGACCGCCGAATATCCATTTTAAATCGGAAGGCTTCACAAGTTGCTGATAAAACTGGACAAAATGTCAACGTCAAACACAGAAATCAATGTCATTGTCGAATTCTGGGCCGCTATTCTTCAGTCGTGTGAGAAGAGTCCCTGGGAGTTTTATATAATCCGTACTACATTTCTGTAGCGAAAGTTGCCTAAAAACCACGATTTTAGGCAACATTCGCTACATCAGTGTACTGCGGAATGTATTTTACTCCCAGGAACTTTTCTCACACGATTTCAGAATAGCGATGATAACTTGTCACCGTTTTCTTAGTTCGCATGACATTCGTGTCGGAGCGCCACTTCCGCGCAATATTGTGTATTTTGAACCGCTGTAACTTTCGATTGGCACAAACGATTCTTTTTCCGTTTCAAGTACTGAAGAGCCCAATCTTTTGGCCATCTTTCTTGTCAATATGGAATCCATAGAGCCCCTCATAAAACTTCTACAGGGTGATGAACAGAGCAGGTTAAAATTAATTGATGAAAGTTCAACATACCCCTGTTTTCGTTGAAATTTTTTTTCGGGAGTATCAACACCAAATTTATGAAGAATGATGTGTTCCCTCAAAACGGTTTTTGAATTTTCGGGATTCCAGTCGAAACAGCCGAAATATGATTTTTTATTGTGAATACGGTATATTATTACTGTAGCAACGCAAAAACATTAGAACTTTTCATATCAAGATGACGCCACTTGGTAGGCTTGTTCACTGAACAATTCTGAGCAATTTGACTCCCAACACGTTCCTATTGTCTAATGTAGGGGTGAAGAAAAGCCCAATTGGCAGCGTACTTTTTGGTACTACTCCTAAAATTCGGGTTTTTAGCATTGAAAAAAGGTCAATTTTCACTCTTTTTAGTCAACATGGGACTACGTCATTAGAATTGGATTAACCACATTTCCGCCATTTTGGAATTTTTTGCCTTTACCTCAAATTTCAAAACATAGGCATGTTTGGCATCATTTCTTGAAATGTTGGTCTCCTAAATGGGATTCTGTCAATAAGATCTGTCTATCTGTTTGTTAATCTGTCTATCTCTTTCCGAAAAAATATTTATAAAATTTTTAACCCCACCCCCCCTTTTTCCTGGAATTCTCTGAGTGTCCAATGTAATATTCTTGACCTCTCAATTCTTTTAAATGCAGTCACGTCATCCTGCATAGCATCGGAAGAGATAATTTTCTGTGGAAAAAATGCCACCCAAATTTCACCCTTTCGCTCCCCCCACCTCATCTCAAAAATCTAAAATGGCAATACCTACTTTGTGAAACACCAAATTGAAGGAAAATAAATTCTCTCCATCAAATTTTTTAAAACCCCCATTTTCTTCTCAAAACACCACAAATGTCTAATTTATTTGGAGAGGGGTTGAAAATTTCAAAAAAATTGTTTTCGGAAAGAGAATTCAATTCCCTTCAATTTGATGTATCACAAAGTAGGTGGTGTTTCGTTGAATTTTGAAGCTGAGGTGGGGGAAAGCAAAAGGGTCAATTTGGGTAGCACTTTTTCCACCGAGAATTCTTTTCTTCGATGTTTTCTATGATGACACTGACTGAATTAAAAACAATTGAGAGGTCCAGAATTAAAAAGAAGACAGAGAATTTTTAGGGCGAAGGAAGGTGGGGTTAACATTTTTGTAAATATCTTTTTCAGAAAGAAAATTCAATTCTCTTCAATTTGATGTATCGCAAGGTAGGTAATGTCATTTGAAATTTCAAAGTTGGGGCGAGGGGGCTTAAGATAAAAATTTGCCAATTTATGTTTTAGATGTCTGATTATATAAAAATCGACCTGTTTTTGTTCGAAGAAATATTCACTAGGAATCGGGAGTTATTGCAGGTGGATAGTTTTTAAATGATCACCCGGTGCAGTATTCACAATAAAAAATCACGTTTTGGCTGTTTCGACTGGAATCCCGAAAATTCAATAACCGTTTCGAGGGAACACATCATTCTTCATAAATTTGGTGTTGATACTCCCAAAAAAAATTATGGCGAAAACGGGGGTATGTTGAACTTTCATCAATTTTGCACTGCTCTGTTCATCACCCTGTAGAAGTTTTATGAGGGGCTCTATGGATTCCATATTGACAAGAAAGATGGCCAAAAGATTGGGCTCTTCAAAACTTGAAACAAAATCAGAATCATATGTGCCAATCAAAAGTTATAGCGGTTCAAAATTGGGTGAATTTTTGCTTTGTAACACTTTCATTGTTGAGCAGTTTATTAAAATCAAAACATTTTTTGCACTCGTTCTGTTTGATGAAAAAATTACAAAATGTGAAAAACGATATCATTGCAAAAGATTGAATTCTCTCCTGCATTACGAGACTACAGCGAGTTTGGACTACATGATGTCAAGATGTCGAACGGGGACAGGGAGCGACCTTTTGCGTTTTGTTGAGTTTGTTGAGTTCCATTTACTACGTTTCCATGGAGAATTGAAATCGATTTGAAAACGGTATCGGGATTGAAAACTGCATGTAAACGCTTGCAACACCGTATTCAAATCGATTTGAGTCTCAAGGTCGATTCGGCAAATTCTGGGATCGTATCGGGATCGGATCGAAATAATACTTATGGAAACCCATCGGATTGGATCGAGACATCAATGAACAGAAACTGATACATAGCAATGAGTAAAACCGCTGTTCTGGTCGCATCGAGGGTCGCATTCATACTTGCACCTGTTGTCTGCACTTCTGCCTTCTGCACACTTGCAGTTTGCAGAGTACTTGCTTTTTCTTTGATACTTTAGGTTGGGATAGTTTTAGGTTAGGGTTAGACTTACGTGACAGATATATGTAAACAGAATTCAAATCGATTTGAATACCGAGTTCGAACCACTCATGTGAACACTTCCGTATTCAATCCCGATACCGTTTTCAAATCGATTTCAATTCTCCATGGAAACGTAGTAATTACAAACTGACAACAAGAAAAACCCAAACTGCACGGACAACAGCCGAATACTTGAGAGATCATGAGGTAAATTTTATCGAGTCAAGCAGCTGGCCTTCTGGCCTCCTTGTAGCCCTGAGCTATAGTCGGGGTGCTACGATTTTGAATACCGCAAATGAATTAGACGGGATGCCCTTTGGCATGATAACTACTCATACCAAGGTGATTAATTTTCTCCAAGGATGCGTCAACATTTCCCACTCAGAAAAAAAGATGGCGACGATTTTTGACAGGACCTGAATTTTTGTAAAACATAGGCATGTGGGATATGTTTTCTTACTAATTTTGACCTCCTGAACACGAATATCGAGTTTATTTTTACATCAGAAATCAAATCGACCTCATATTTTACATCTGAAAACCGCAAAAATAGCAGACTCTCGCTTATTTTCGAATTGAAAATTTTGTATGCCATTTACATCGATTTCCAGCCTTGAGCTCGTTAAATAGATCCCACGGAACAAGCTTACAGTGTAAGTTCTGCAAAATAACTCTACAAACATCGCCAGGGTGCGCCCCAAAACATACAAAATATGGGCTCTGGGAGCACATTTTTCTGCGGCTGATTTAAGGGATGTAAGTGTGAAATGGAGAATGTTTTGCAATACATTCCACTGTTTTATATAGTAACCTTACATATACTGAGGATTTATCAACATACAATGACAATTTCAGATAAAAAAGAAAAAAATATATATTTTCATGATTTGTTGATAACTTTTTTTTCAATAATACTAAAAAACGTAGCTTCGATTTTGATGATGTTTTCTATCAAGGTAAATACATCAAGAGACCTTTTTCACCTGAAACAACTACCGTAGCTCAAAGTTTCGGTATAGCGACTTATAATTAAATCATTTTTCGTTAGACTTGCGGTTGCCAAACATCAGAAAAGCGTCTTTTGATTTTAAAGTTTTGTCTTTACACTTGTTCTAGAATGCAACATACGGCTGATGGTGAATCTTTGGTTCAAAGTTTTCTACGAGTATTTCTATTTCGCCCATGAACTCATTCAGGTGTCTAGAAATTTTCGGACTGGATATGCACCAACGGCGAAGGGCAATAGGATCTTCGGTGTTATTACCAATTTAAAATTTGTTGTCTTGTGTGTGTTGGAATTTGCGAGAATGGAACTATAGTATTATCAGTCAAGGCGCAAAAACACCTAGGACGTGAACAGGCGTAGAAAACGGACGTGGAAAAAATATGGAAAAGTGATCAGGTAGGCACCAAGACCTTTTCAACATTACGACTCTTATTTTGCAACTATAGTACTTATGATACATGGTGTATGTTTCATGCTCTTTGGCTTGTTCACGTCCTAGACGCTTTTGAGTCTCCATTAATAGCTCATTACTTTCATTCTCTTATTATTCTGACACACACAAGACAACAAATTTGAAGTTGGTGCCATAGAAATACGAATAACAGTGTAGGTCCTACTGAACCTTTGCCGTTGGTGCATATCCAGTCCAGCAGACACCTGGATGAGTTCACGGGCGAGACAGAAAACATAAGCCAAAGCTTAACCATCAGCCGTATGTTGCATTCCAGAACAAGTTCAAATAAGGACTTTGAAATTATTAATAGACGCTTTTCTGATGTTTGGCAATCGCGGATCTGACGAAAATGCTTTATATTATTATATTATATGAAACTTTGAGCTAGGGTGGTTATTCCAGGTGAAAAAGGTCTCTTGATGTATTTACCTTGATAAAGAACATCATCAAAATCAGAGCTACGTTTTTTGGTATCAATTGTACCTGTCATAAAAAAAAATTAATAACAAATCATGAAAATTTGTTTGTACGATATTTTGTTTCAAATCCCTATGGTATGATGATGAATGCTTGGTATGTCATATTAAACAGTAAAACATATTGCACAACATTCTTCCTTTTACACTTCCATTCCCCATCCAGCCGCAGCAAAGTGTGCTCCCAGCGCCCATTTTTTGTATGATTTGAGGCGCACCCTGGCGATGTTTGAAGAGTTATTTTGCAGAACTTAGACTGTTAACATGTTCTATGGGATCTATACAGCCAGCTCAAGGCTGGAAATCGCCGTTGATGGTACATAAAATTTTCAGTTCAAAAATTAGCGAGAGTCTGCTATTTTTGCGGTTTTCAGATGTGAAATATGAGGTCAAGTTAATTTCCAATGTAAAAATAAACTCCATATTCGTATTCAGGAGGTCAGAATTAGTGAGAAAACATGTGTCACACGCATATGTTTTATAAAAAATCCGCTCCTGTCAAAAATCGTCGCCATCTTTTTTTCTGAGTGGGAAATGTTGACGCATCCTTGGCGAAAATTAATCTCCTTGGTATAAGTAGTCATCATACCAAAGGGCATCCCGTCTAATTCATTTGCGGTATTTTGCTATTTTATGTCGCGTACCACTCCGACTACTAAGCTCATTGGATTATTTCGGGTGGCTATATTTCCTGCAAAAGTTGGACCACAATGGCCGAGCCAATACACCAACATTGAGCAGCTAAGACAAGACCTATCTCAGTATTGGGAACAACACTGTTCCAGTACTGGTGATAAGGGTTATTGATCGATGGAAGAGAAGGTTTGTGGCCGTTGTGGCTGAGAGAGGAGGTCATATTCAAGGGGTATTAGAAATTAGTAATTTTGTGATCACAGCTATAATTTTTTGTTCTTGTTTTGGTTTGGTCAAATTCATTAGGCGTTAGGCGATAGCTAGCGTTCTGCACGGAATTCTCACTTGCTGTTCGTTGCTCATCTGTTAGTTTTTTTGTTAATTCCTTAGTTTTTGTTGTCTTTTGTACTGTTTAAATCAATAAGACGCAAAAAGGTTCACTTTCTATCTTCGTCCGACAACTTTTATTTTGACAAATGTCAGCCATTTCGATGTTGCATTTTATAGCACCTAACTCGGTGTCGGAAAGTGTTTTGTTTTAATTAGATCTGCGCACCACTGTTTTGAATGTCGGTCATTTTTATATTCGTCTCTGGAGCCCGACAGATGAATAAATAATAAATTCTTCTTTCCTTAGTGGCTTTTATTTTCCAAAGAAGTTTGCCCATTTATTTATTCATTAATTCAACTGCTCGTCAAAAGTTGAGCATAGACCAAAATTTGCTCCAATTTCAAGCAAGGATATCTTCGGGGAAAAGTGGCCGATTTGAAAAAAAGTTTATGGTGCCTGGTAGAGTTTTTCTTCAGCTGCAAGGCGCTATGTTGACTTACGGTATCATTGATACTGTTCATGATATATAGGATGCCAAAGGAAGGAGTGTCAAATGTTAATGTTTGAAGTCGTGGAACTTTTGTAGAAAAAATTTCAGTTTTTTTTGTCTTTTCAGTTTTAGAAAGCGGATATCAATATCTCGAAACGATTTTTGATGTTTGATCGTATTTTGTTTCTTCAAAGAGTTGCTGATTTTTTTTGTGAAATTTGGATTTTTTTTTATCCAGAATTGGCTTGCGCTCTTGCTTTTTCTTTAAAATTCACAGAAACGTACATAATTGCTGGATGAATTATACCATGAGAAATTTTGACCTCATTGGCCCCCAGAAGAGGTGGTCCTCTGGATCTCTTCAGGGAAGATGCCCAATGAAGCATGCTGCGACATCACATTGACATTTAATAAGACCAGCATGGCTAAAAATGCAAGACTGGTAACCATACGTTGCATCAAAATTACCATGGTTACCAGTTAGTCCCATCATGGGTGATTTTGTTACTGCCCAAGTCACTGGATATTTCCAAAAGTGATATCTCCTAGACGAATAGAGGTAGAGCCATAATTCTTCTTTTGATTCCAATCGGACACATTATTGGTCAGTCGAGCATGATGTGCAAATTTTTCACGTTAATACTGTTTCAGTGGTGGGGGGTATTTTTGACGTTCGTCGTGTCAGAATTTTTTTTGGTATTTGTCATCATTGAAATGTCAGCATGAATGCAAGCTACTACATACTTCCAAAAGGACGAAAGCCTCAGAAAGGACATTACGCGAGATTTTGCTGAGCGGGACTGGCACTCTGCCTTGCGGAGACCAACGGAAAGACAGGCGCGGACGATCTACAACTTTCACGGGAATCAAAAGTTATGATGATTTTAGAAATCGTCTGAATTTGCTTGTCCCCTAGATTCTTTTGATGTGTGTAGTTCAAGAGTGCTGTAGATAGAGCAGGGCAAAGAAACAAAGCTATTGATATACGCTTTTCAAAAATCTAACCTACAAAATTCTGCGACTTGTTTTCTCAAAACGGGACCTTGTCAAAGTCAGGTCTCTTTTGCACTCCTTCCATTGTCACCCTGTATATCCTACATAAGGTCAACAATCAGGTGATTGAAGATGGTACCCTGTAAGTAGTCAAAAAATTCCTCTATCGAACACCACAAACATTTTCAAAATGGCATTTTTTTTCTCGATATATTTCTTTTTTAACGGAGGAGGCAAAATTTTGGGGTGGTCCACTTCGATAGGTTTTTTCATAAGGTCTAGAGCGCATGCTCTCATGCTCACGTTTTTTTCCGGTCGGCAAACAACGGGGTCGTACCTTGGAAACGCTGGCTCGAATGCCGTAATTTAACATTAACACATTAACAGAGAGCATTGCGTGCTTGCCTACTGGAACTGTCAAATCTTGCGCATGCCCACCGAAACACAAACCATCATGAAAAGACCTATTTTGGCCCAGTTAATTTGACAAATTACCTGTAAAATCGATGAAAATGATTCTGCTTATTTTTGGTTCTTACTTATATCTAATATCTCAAAAACTAAAAGAGACATTTCATTGCAGAATTTTTCTGATGATAACAAAGTTACCCATAGTGGTACCACCAATGTGGGACACACTGTATAAGTTCAACTCCTTCTCGAGGAATAAAGGGATAGCTTGTGTCCGAAAGGGTGGACAGTGGGCTTTTTTTTCCAATTGTGACGCCATATTCTTGATTTTTTCAGGGAACGTAAGAAGAAAGTGACGGGATTCGCAACGCTGAAGAAGAAATTCATCAGGCGGCGGCGATCGTCGAAAGCATGCGATCATGGACGTATGTTGCGCGAGTTGGTGTCCGATTGGAGTCCCCTCGAAGTCGCCGCTTTGCTGGAAGAGTACGAAGCATTGGCCGCATTGAAGGACCTCTGTGTTCAAGCAGAGCTGGCCAGGCCGCCTGCTGCCACATTCAAGCAAGATCTTTCCGCCTTGTACGATTTCAAGTACTGCACCGATGCCGATTTGGTGTACCGCGGGGCATGTTTTCCCATACACCGTGCGCTTCTCTCGGCTAGGTGTCCGTATTTCAGAGACTTGCTGGCCGGCTGTCCCGGCTACGGGGCTCGAATATGCCTGGAACTGCGGACGGCCACCGTTGACGTTCAACTGTTTTCCGCACTGTTGCGTTACCTCTACACCGGCGACATTTGTCCCCACGACACTAACATAGACATAAACCTGTTGAGGAGGCTCCGCGAAGAATTCGGAACGCCAAATGCCTTGGAAGCCGACCTCCGCTACTTGCTGGAAATCGGCGATTACGCAGATGCTGCCCTAGTGTTCACTTCCGACGGTTCAGACTGTCAACGGCCTGATTCTGGCAGCTCGGAATATGGATTCCGACCCAAGCTAGAGTTGCCCTGCCACAAGGCCATATTGTCGGCACGGTCGCCGTTTTTCCGGAATCTACTGCAGAGACGTTCGCGCAGCGGTGAAGAGCACACCGAGCGCGCCCTGCACATACCCACCAGAATCGTCCTGGACGAATCCGTCATACCGAAACGGTAAGATTCGTTGTGTCTTTTTCGTCTTGGCTTTATTGTCCTTTTCTTTTCATGTTTCAGATACGCTCGTGTGTTGTTACATGCGATTTATTTGGATCAAGTTGATCTGTCGTTGATTTCGCGCGGCGGTTGCGGCGGCGGTCTGGGCGAAGCACAAGCGTTAGCTCACACAGGCCGAGCCAGACCATCGCCACTGGAAGAAGCAATGGAACTCTATCAAATCGGACGATTTCTGGAATTAGATATTCTGTCGCAAGGCTGTGAAGATTTAATTTTAGAATGGCTATCACTGGAAACACTTCCGACCGTGTTGCAGTGGGCCAAACAGCCGCACGGCTCAGCTTGGGTTCACAGACAGGTAAATCGTTTTGTTTTTGTGATTACAGGGCTACATCTCGTACCATGTCAAACGCCAGCGTATGTAAGCTGCTTTTTTTTTTGGGTTACGGTACGTTTAACGGCCACATTTTATATACTTCTTACAACCACGAAACCAACTCTGTTGCCTTCTACTCACGATTATCAGTCGCCACCGAGGGGGAAAACACGATCACACTTATAGTTTCTTTGCAGTTGAACTGTTTAGGCCGTACTACTTTTCTTTGCGGTGCCTTTCTTTAGGCCCACGCGCAACGGCGCAACATTGTTGTGTCGTAAAGTCATAGTCACTGTAGCGTACCTACTCTAGTTTTTCACTAAAGTGATGTAGGCAATCAACAATACAACAACGATCTAGAAACTTCCTGCTGTTATTTTAACGCGTTGTTCCTTTTTTTTTTTTATTATTCGTTTATTGCATAATGAAGGAATGGTAATTCCCATTACAAAGATAAAAAGAAACAATATGAAAAAATATAAATAATTCTTGAATACTGACAGAAATATAAACAATATTGTCTGCGTTTCCATCGCAGCTTTTGATCCGCTCGAGTAGCTTTCGATCCGCTCGAGTTTCGATCGGATCCAGACTGGCTTCAGTCAAGCGCGTTTTTATCGTCGCATGTTCGATCCGCTTCACTCAATCCCATTTCACTCCTTTAGAATTAGGTTAGAATTTATGAGAGACAACAACATGGTTTAAAACGTGTCAAACTGCGCCAAACCAAAAAAGATAAAATTTTGAATTTTCTTGGAGCATTTTATTTACAATTACTGGAAGGCATCCCTTGATTTCGTAAAAATTACGCTTTGTTTACAAGTTGGTCATCTGTCACTTCGATCCCATCCTGTTTACATCGGGTAAAATACGAGCGGATGCAAGCCTCGATCCGCTCGACTCAAGTCAAGCCGGCCAAAGCACCGGATCGACTTGAACTGCTCGATCGGATTGTGCCGCCCTTAATTTCAAAACCCCAACAGTGTAATTATTCCGTGTGTTTTTCGAAAACCGCACCGCACCTTCCGGAAGTAACCGGAAGTGACATCAACTTTTTATTTTCAAATGGAACACCCTGTAATTTTTTGATATTTGGATTGAGTTTTTTTTTTTATTGACACAGTGGTGGTCTTGAAAATTCTCTGTGATGAAAAATGACGATTTTATAGGGGATTGGATATAACTGAAATTTATCAAATTTTTAGATTATGATTATTGGCACCAGAGGTGGCTGCGGCCACAAATAAAGATCTGAAGTTGAAAGCTTGTGTATTGTTCATGACGATTTCAACCTGCAACGCTTCCTGACATGAACAATAAACAAACTTTCAACTTCAGATTTTTATTTGTGGCCGCAGCCACCTCTGGTGCCAATAATTTGATAAATTTCAGTTATATTCAATCCCCTACAAAATCGTCATTTTTCATCATAGAGAATTTTCATGACCACCACTGTGTCAATGAAAAAATTATCCAAATATAAAAAAATATACAGGTGTTCCATTTGAAAATCAAAAGTTGATGTCACTTCCGGTTACTTCCGGAAGTGAGAGCAGCTTTTTGATCAAGGTAACAAATAGCAAAAGTAGTCCCAAATACCCCCTAAAAATTTCAAATCTATGCATACAGGTGTCCCGTGTTTAATCGCAAAGATTTTGCCAGTCGATAGAGCATAAAAAAAGAATGAAATATGCATGTAAAAATTTCGTTCAAAAGCCCGTAATAACGGAGATACAGCTCTTCAAATTTGGCAAACAAATACAGTTCTTTTCACCTAACTTTTATACTGGTCAACCGATTCGCGTCAAATTTCTTACACGTATTCACTGAACAAATGCCTATGAACCGCGAATAACACATTTGGTGAGAACAGCCCCATGGGGTAGATAGGGGTGGTTGCGCCCCTTCAATCATCCCTAATTTTTTGCCCACTGCAAATTTTTTAAAATCAGTAGTTACCATTTTCGAGTTGTCCATTCAATTTTGAGCGAAAAATTGCTATTGCAAAATTTCGATGGGAGGCATATTTTTTGAGATAATTCAGTTTGAAGATTCCTAGTCAATCTTGCAACTTCTCATAATTTTAGTTGCTTAAAATTTGCCTCGCTGCATCATTGGAGATAATCAGTTCCAAATTCACACAAGTGATGTTGAGATCATCAAGTATCATAAGGTAAGATCGATTTTGATCTCGATTTTGATCAAAACAATCCAGTGGCATAGAATTAGGGAGCTTTCTTACTTACATCCACTTATCTGCTACACCACTGGATATTTTTCAAAATCAATAATTTTTTTGAATTTGTCGTTTGATCCAGAAGAAAAGTTGCTCTTGTGAAACTTTGATTGGAAGCTTCGTTTTCGAGTTATCGAACTTGAAAGTTCTGAGTCGAAAAAATGGCTGGCATATCGAGGAAAACAGCAAACCCTTTAATCAATCTTGTTTTCAATTATTCATGTTGATTAATGTACCACTTTCTTTTGATTTCACTTACGTTGTGTGAGTTCATACCTACAATCACCTTGATTTTACAGTTAATCAATTTTGAAGAAAGTTGAACTAGGAAAAAAATTTCATCAGCGGCACAGAAGCCGGGATGGAAGACAAAATTGCATGTCAGTCAATGTATGTTACAGTTATTATTTTTGTTCTCCAGTCATGTACCTATCTGGTTCTAAATAGCAGGGACTTGAATTTTACGGTTTTTTTTATTGATTCAAACTTTGAAATTTGAATAGCTCGAAAACGAGGCCTCCAATCAAAATTTCACAGGAGCAACTTTTTTTCTGAATCGAAAGACAAATTGAAAAAAACTATTGATTTCAAAAAATATCCAGTGTCGTAGCAGATAAGTGGATGTAAGATAGGAAACCCCCTGATTCTACGACACTTGATTGTTCAGATCAAAATCGTTCTTACGTTATGATACTTGATGATCTCAACACCACTTGTGTGAATTCAGAACTGATTATCTCCAATGATGTAGCAATGCAAATTCCAAGCAAATTTTGTTGCAAGATTGATCAGAAATCTTCAAGCTGAATTATCTCGAAAAGTAAGCCTCCTATCGAAATTTTGCAAGAGCAACTTTTTGCTCAAAATTGAATGAACTACTCGAAAATGGTATTTATTTTGTGGTGGAAAGCAGCAGTGAGGAAAAAATTAGGGATGATGAAAGGGGCGCAATCACCCCTATCTACGCCATGGGGCTGTTCTTACCAAGTGTGTTATTCGAGGTTTATAGGCACATGGTTAGTGAATACGTGTAAGAAATTTGACGCAAATCGGTTAAACAGTATGAAAGTTAGGTGGCAGGAACTGTATTTGTTTTCCAACTTTGAATAGCTGTATCTCCGTTATTACGGGTTTTTGAACAAAATTTTTATATGCATGTCTTATTCTTTTCTGATGCTCTATCGAGTGGCAAAATCTTTGCGATTAAACACGGGACACCTGTATATCCCATAGTAAAAAAATTATAGGCTGGTGCGGTTTTTGAAAAACACACGGTATATTACATTACATAAAACTAAAAAACTTTGTCCGATTTATCTAGAGCAGACCTCAGTTTGACTGCAGTTTTTAGATTTTCGGGAAGGGAACATTTTAAGGTGGGTTCAGTCAGCCTATTTAGTCGCTGTTTTAGTTTTAGTCGTTGTCGTAACAGAGAAGAGCGTTCATACAGCAAGATTTAGTCGTAAGAATTGACCAATAGGAGCTCGAATGATACTGCGCGAACCTTCATCTTCATACGGTCCGTGTTCATAATGGGTAGTATTAATATAAAAACTCGTAAAAAAATAAGCATAAATAAGTATTTGCTTACATTTATGAGGAGTACAACTCCTCTGAAATCGAAGCAAATGCTTATGCTATTTTTTTATAGATACATCATACAACCCATTACCATCACCATCCATGCTCATACCTTATACCGGTAATTACGTAACCTGCAAGTCGGCATCATACGACAAAGTTCAGAATTCTTACGACTAAAATTAAAACTAAAACTCTGTATGAACGCCGCGCATATGACGCGTGCTTTCTACTTTCAAATTTACGACAACGACTACGACTAAAACTAAAACCAAGCTGACTGAACCCACCTTAAATAAGCTGACTGAACGCACCTATATGCATAGAACGATACATCGGGCACTCAAATAACATAATATGTTCTAGTGTTTCATTACAATTCAAATTACAAATAGAGGGATTGCTATGGTTAACTGTCTCACGAAACTGTTCACTCAAATTTTATTGCAACGACTAATATTTTGAACAGAAGAAAATTCATTAATTCCTGAGTGTCAGTCTGGCTTCAGAGCGGGTCATGGTTGCGTGGATAATGTCTTCACCCTGAATGCTGTTATTCAAATTCACCTTAGAACTGCAAAAGCGGGAAGTTCACGCAGTTTTTATCGATTCCAACGAGCTTTTGACTCGGTAAACCATTTGTTTCTCTGGCAAAAGCTGTATAATCTTGGGATAATCGCGAAAGTGATACGAATTATCAAAGAACTATAAGACCAAGCTTCAGTAAAAATAGCTGTCGAGAATTAATTCACGAGATCCTTTCCAATTGCCGAGGGGGTTTTGCAGGGCTAATCGTTGAGCCCTCTACTGTTCAGTCTGTTTATTGCTGATATAGAGCTTTTTTCCTGAATAAAGGTGCTCATGGGTTGAACATTGACGGTGAGAGCGACCTCTGCCTTCTTTATGGTGATGATTTAGTTATTGTGAGTGATTCTCTGATAGACTTAGCCCGCAAACTTGCCACTCTTGAGGAATACTGTGAAATAAATAAACTTGTTGTGAATACCAAAAAGTCGAAAATAGTGTGCTTTAGTAGATGAACAGAACAGAATGGAAGTAATGGGAGGTATACCTACCTTGGGGTGGTATTTACCTCGTCTGCTATGTTCCTGGAAATGTCGAAATCTATGACTGCCAGGTGTAAGATTTCTTTCGGAACCATCCTCTCTTTGATGGCACGGTCAGGGATGAGATCTTGGACATCGCGTTTAAAGCTGTTCGAGTCGAGTTCTTTCTTTATTTTTTTTGCAAAGATTCCAGGATAATCCGCAAGTTTTATTTTAGAATATCATTATACACACCGTTCTGAGTGGTTTGCCAATTTTTAGCGCACTTCTCCAAACGGGAAGGCGCTTTTGTCCTCGCTTTATCCGTCCGTCCTTTTGTTGGGCATAAGAAGGTTAGTGGATGTGTCAAGTTTGACTGATTTCCCTTGAACGGTTTTGGATATATTGAATAAAAGCCATCTTCAGGGTCCCACCTTTAGGGGCCTGTAGCTCCCTTAGGAAGCGTTTCCGGACCCATGTTCATGAGAACTTTTTTTCTTGTTTTGATGAGAGGAAGCTGCCATAGAACGTTGTCGGTATATTTTCGGGACACCTGTATACAGACTCGTACATATTTCAAAATGCTATGCATAGGTTGGTAAGTTAGTGCAAAGCCGGTTACAGTTACAAATAACCGGTCACAATTAGAATTTTCAACCGGTCAAAATTGTCCGCAGTTGACCGGTTAAGAACCAGTCAAACCGGATAACCGGCCAGTCCAATTAACCAGTTAACCGATCAATCACTGGTTAACCGGTTATGGTACGGTTAACCATGACCGGTTATTTTGTAACCGGTGAATATTTTCTTGACCGGTTAACCTGTCAATTTATTTTTTTCTGACAGCACTAGTGTGCACAACAAGCTTATCGGTTCTATTGGTCAGACGGAGACCACGTGATTAAAAAATATACAGGACGGCTGACCATACCGTCTTTCGTCGGTATACGATATTCAATAGGTCGCGGGAACAAAAATGGCGTGCTAAAGATGGGTACATGGTATGATGTTATTTTCACTAGTACGTACTTGTTGATACAATTTTCTTCAGTTGTAAAGTTGTGTTGTACAGTTGTAATAGTACATTACGTAACAAGAGTAGTAAGTAGCATATTACGCACGCAGGGAAAAGTTGCGCACGAGCGAGTGTAGCGAGCGAGTGCAGTACTCCCTGAGTGCGTAATTGCTTTACTACTCGTGTCATGTACAGTACTTTACCTACGACCCCAATCCAAAGCGGTATTGTAACTTTGTGAGGGTCTCAGATTAATTTTCAGAAATCCAAGGTAATAAAACAGTCCCACATCAACAATAACAGTAGATATTGATTTCTAAGCCATAATTAACGTGAAATGTAGCCAGTGGTATTGTAAACGGCAAAAATTATAGGTGAAAAAGCCACGTATTTCATGAAATACCTACAATTCAAGTTCTTCCCTGATTCAAAATTCAAATAAAATCCCGCCGTACGCAGATTGTCAGTGTGCCTTGACACTCTTGACAGAAGGAGCACGCACCGCACAGCAGGTTCGGCTGTCGTCATCCGTGTTCATAATATTAATATCCGTGTTCATAGGATACTAGGTTTAGCTAAATTTGTAGCGTTTAGCGAATAATTAGCGGCAATTGCTTCAGTTGATTACTTTTATTGTATTTAAATAAGAATCATAGTATTATGTAACGCATATTATACACTTTTGAAAACTAAAACTACAGTAAATCGGAGAAGGGGTGGTGAAGGGGGGGTACTTTGAGTGGTGTTTACGGCCATCAGATTAATCCAATGTCAAAGACGGATAGCATTTTCAAACTCTGGTGTCTGCTGGCTCAGGGGTTGTCTGTTGTACAACGCTTTTCGTCGAGACCTGAAAGAAAAGCACCCACAAATCGATTCTTGAAAATTTAGTGTTCACTTACTGTGCCTCAAGTGAGGCCTGAGGTGTATTTAGAAGTGTACCTACCTATAGCCACTCAATTATTCGTTCGGTGTGGTGATATAGTTGGATTACAACACTGGGACATGAATACTGGACAGCAATAAATAGTATTATTTGAAAATTATCGAACTTAGGCAGGCGGGCAGCAGAGTACTTGTCATCAGACATTTGATGCTGTTGTAACTGTCTAATTTTGACACCTACTTGATCCCAAGTTGTTGTTGACTGCGAGCAATCCTTGCATTGATAAGCCCTACAAATGCAAGCTAAAATTTAATCAAGAAATTCTCAAATGCCTCACTTGGAAAAAAAATCTGGACGATTTTGTTGTTGATACATCTCACTTCTAGGGCCATGCCTTCGCTACGAATATATACAGCTAGTCTCGCCTATGCTTTCTCGGCATTGTTGGAGTGACTTGACGTGTTAGTATGAACTAAGCAATTTTTTTTTGGTGGCGACAACTTCATTGTGGAGCAGTTTAGATAATTTATTGAACAATTGTCGCTTTATCATGAAAATTAATATGCTAAACTCAAGATTTAACTGAGTAATGTCAAAAACAAGCGAATCTCTAGACAGCGGTACTTTGGCACCCCCTCAGGCGCAAACGCGGGCAAGAAGCTGGTAAGAGGCGCTTCGTTCTCGGCTTCGTTGTGCCGGCGTGCCTGCAACGTTGCCATAGCGGGTGCCAAGGTGACGATTATGTTCCCGCGACCTATTCAATTCAATAATTTTTTTTTCCCTTCAAATTTTTTTCGACGCTTCGACTGCTGTGGTCATTAGCGCCGGCCGTATCTTGAGAGTTTTGTGTATTTTGATTATTTTGTTAGCAGTGGTGATATGAGGCATCTACAGGGTGTCCCGAAATTAATGCAACAAAATTTACAGGTAGGTAGACAATTGAAAAATAAGGGGACTTCCTCAATGAAAATACTCTCGCAAACGTAATAACGGAGATACAGGCCTTCAAAGTTGGTTTTTCAAAACAGTTTTTTTTGCATAACTCCTGAACCGTTGAGCCGATTTTATTCAAATTTGAACCAAAGTTTACTAAAATAGGTCTCTATCGAACAATGATAACGCATTTCATCAAACATTTTCAGGGGCAAAGATAATAGCCCCCATAATAATTGTTGCAATTTTTGAATTCCACGTTCAATTTAGAGAAAAAAGTTCCCCTTGCAAAATTTTGATTAAAGGCTTCATTTTTGAGATATTTGGGTTTGAAACTTCGGAGAACATCTCGAAAACACCACTTTCAAGGCCTTGAAAATCAAAATTCAAGAAAACTCATGATTCCTCAACTGAAATAAGTTTTCTAGGTGTTTCAAGTTGACAAACTACTATTTTTGCTAAAAAACATAGAGCTTTTCAGAAAAAAAAACTTGGGTCCTGAAAAGTGGCGATTTTGAGATGTTCTCCCAAGTTTCAAACCCAAATATCTCGAAAGGAAGCCTTCAATCAAAATTTTGCAAGAGTAACTTTTTTCTCTAAATTGAACGTAGAATTCAAAAATTGCAACAATTTTCAAAATAATTTAAGGGGGTAAAAAATAGGGGGAAAAGGGGGAAAGTACCCCCTATTATCTTCGCCCCCGAAAATGTTTGATGGAATGCGTTATCGTTGTTCGATAGAGACCTATTTTAGTAAACTTTGGTTCAAATTTGAATAAAATCGGCTTAACGGTTCAGGATTTATGCAAAAAAACTGTTTTGAACTGTTTTTGAAGGCCTGTATCTCCGTTATTACGTTTGCGAGAGTATTTTCATTGTCCTCTTATTTTTCAATTGTCTACCTCCCTGTAAATTTTGTTGCATTAATTTCGGGACACCCCCTGTATAGGTGGATCAAACGGACCATTCGCTTCATTTTAGGGCGAACTTCTTTGAGCAGAGAGTAATCTCGCTCATCACACTACAGTCTGCCTTATTATAATATGTGATAGGTAGAGTCCAATCTTGATTGCTCTTCTGGTAAAATAACAAAATGTTATGTAGAGCCCGTCAAATAAAAGAGATATCTGAACAAAATGGTAGATATCTAAGTAACATAAGTGTAAAACGCGTTAAAATATTGTTATAAATAGTTAAAAGTCTAAAACACAACGAGATATAACGAGTTACAGAATCGCCGTGCAGCGTCTGCATACAGTCTTTGGCGTTATATGTGGCACGGATTGTAATAATCATAATAATTGCGCTTAACATCGGCTGACATAAAGAAGACTGTCGCTCATTATCCTCACTTTTTTTTTTCAAATTCCTTTTCAAATGATTCTTTTCATTTTCAGGCACTTCATTTCTTACGCGAGGAATTTCAACCGGTATCTCAAAGTCCGGTGCTCCATCAGCTGGACAAGACGCACTTGTTGGAAGTGCTGAAAAGTCCGTTCCTCCAAGCCAGTGAGCTGGAGGTTTTGCATGCCGTTCTGAAATGGGGCGAAAACGAGTTGGTCAGAAGAATGGAGGATAGAGGTGAGTACCTACCTAGTGTGTTTCTGAATTAATTTTGGTTGTGAACAGGGTTCGGTTGTGTGGAAATGCTAAAATATTGAAATGTTTCAGAACCGAACGTGGTCAGTCATACGGCGCACTCGGTGGCCAGGAAGGGCGTGAAGAAGAGGGACCTGAGCGACGTGGAGCTGCGCGAAATCTTGTCGGATTTGTTGCCGCTGGTGCGGATGGATCACGTGCTGCCGCCCAACAGCGACATCCTGAACCAGGCGATACGTCGCGGCTTGGTCAGCACGCCGCCTAGTCACATGATCGGGGGCGATCGAGAAAATTTGCGGGTGAACGCTTGGATCCGGGGCGACAAGAACAACGGCCTCTTTGTGCAGCCGAGGCTGTTCATGCCGTACTACGACGAAGTCAAAGTGCTGGTCGAAGATCAGTTGGTGCAGGAAGTCGAGATGATGCGGATGCGACGGGCCAGGTACATGCCCGACATACCCGATACGCTGTACATGGTCGAAGACAAGCCGCGTGTCCACGGACCGGCTGGCGTCGACGTGCTGGCATCCGTACTGCCGGTACCCGATCCGGCCGTCATGAACGCCATGCTGAAGAGGGAACAGAAACTGCGTCAGTCTCCGAGCTGCCAGCGGGCCCTGAACATGCCTCTGTCGTCTCGGCACGAAATCAATCGTCAGATCAGGTTGCGCGTTGTGAGAGAATTCAATTTGCCGGATCCAGTGGCGGACATGCTCGAAAACTGCTATTGCGTCCCGGACCAGAGCGACAACGAGATGATGGGAAAGGAATCGGTTCAGGTGTCGCCCAACAACAAGAGCCTGGGCAGCGTCGTGCGTGGCTGCTCCTACGGCCGCAACATGACTTTCCCTCGCGCACCCGGCACGGCGGCGTACTCGCAACGGTCGCACGAATTGCCGGCCGTCGTGCCAGAGGGTGAATTTCGCTTCGCCAACGAGCCGGAAAGTTCGTCGTGCAGTGACGGCCACTTGTCCGACATAATGCCCGACGTTGCCATGGCGACGGCGACGCTTGGTCAGATGCAGCTGCAAGAACAGCAAGAGATGGAGCTCGACCTGGGCGACGGTGCCACCCACATCCACGGTTCCATGGGTGGTGGTACACAAGGCCTGCCCGGCGCCCTCCACCATCCACTCTCCTACCGTCGCTATCAGCCATCTACTTATCCCCATCTAAGATCGGATTCCCAGTCTTACCACACCCCAATGCCGAGGTTTTTATAGTTTTAATTTTCTCCTCACTTTCACCCACCTGTCTTGTACATACCTGCCTACATAAGAGGGGACATTCCAAACTTTGTTGATCTATTCTTCGATTTATATAAATAAATCACCGTATTTGTTGATCATTTGGTGAATCCGATCTAACATTTATATTCTCTATTTAGCATTGAAGTCAAGAATATGTCTTGCACTTGAATTAATTTCTGCTAAGTTAATCGGATGTGAACGATATTTGAACTTCTTTAAATGTGCGCTTTCCATCCATTCAAGTGAGTCTCGTTAACCCCCATTTTGCGTTTGTTTCTTTGAAGTTATTAATGGATCGGATTTTCATTTCAAGTACACAACATTTTCTATTCTGGCTTAGAATGTCCCGCGTTTACGCACTAACGCATTCTTATCAGGAATAATGTACATCTGTGATTTTCTGTGACGAGACATCTTTAGTTTTTAAAGTTATTTATTGAATCATTTTTAGTTTTTGAGACTGACTGCTCGTGAATTTGTTTGTCCAAGACCTATGCTACCTACCTAATCTTCCTGACTGGCTGCAGATGTGATGTGAAGTTGTCCGAGAGATACCCGACTTCGGTTACGATTCTTAAGAAAAAGAAAACAAACAAGACAAAACCGAATATTCCGTTAGTTCTGTATTCATGTACCTGTGCGTGTCTTGTCTTAGATGTTGCTGTGTTGCTGTTACATGTAAATATATTTAGAGTCCAAGTGACGGTTCTTAAAAACGGTGCGATTGTTTTCCACTGCTAATTGAGTGCAATGTGTACTTAAAAAAATCTCATGAACGTTTTTACCATCATCGTTATTGCGATTATTTCAATGTTTGTACAACGAACGGTCAGCTGTCTTTTTTGTTATTACGGCACACTTTCCATTTTTGTTTTGTTTTAGATATTGTTGTGTTATATTGTCTATTGTGATTTTCCCCAAACCCCTCCCTCCCCTACCGGTTGTAATTTTCCATACTAATTCCAACTCGCAGTAAATTTCTATTATTGAAATCAGTCAAGGGTCGTTTTCATTGTTTCAATATGCAAAATTTACCAGCGCAAATTTAAATTGAAAATTTTGCAAAACTCCATTTTCCTTGAAAACGGCAGGTGTTTTGTAAGCTCTTTTGGCTATCATTTGAAAACCGGTTTGCTGTTTGATTTCATTTTTTCAAAGTAAAATCAATAATAAATGTATCATACATCGGCCATTTTTAAATGTTTGTTGATTTTTTCACGTTATTTATGTATTGAGGGAATTATCAAATGTCCATAATGAGTGACTGCACTTTTTTTTATTTATAAAAAAAAGGGATCTCTGTTCTACGGCCCTTCATCGTTCAAGTAGGCAGTAACGGTGCTGAGTATCGAAAACTTGAAATTCACGATTTCATTATTCAAGATTTGCAGACTTCATAATGACGCAATTGTTTTTTTTATTTTCTTTAAATTTTAATGTGTTGAATCGTTGGGTATATTAATATGTAATGACAAATCATTCAGTTTTTGAGCACGGGGTAGTTGTTTATTCTAATTTTGAATAAGCCCGCCCATCAGTAGGGAACAAACGGATAAATAAAATCGACTTGTACCTAGAACAAAATAGTTGCTCTTGAACAATACCTACTTTTAAAGTAAAATCTTCATTTGTATATAATATATATATATAATTATTATTGATTATTGTATAAAATAAAACATGTTATTTATATATATATTTGTAATTATTTATTTATTCAGGTTAGCTCCAAGTACTGTGCAATTGGCTGTATGATTTGATACGATTTTTTCTTATTGGAAAATTGCAATATTTCGTTTTTCATTGAGAAATTCATTCATTATTTTAAATTTTAATCACAACCATGTATTTAATAGCGTTGTAAGATTTTAAACATGTTTTTGGTTTATCCATTTGTTAGTATTTTCACGTAATAGACCCATATTAGTACGATATATAAACAATTGCGCCAATAAGGTATATTTAGAACTCTTGAACACTACATTTCATAGTATAATTTCGATCCTTATAAATTTTATAAATATACATAACGTCATCAATTCGACTTCATATTGAAATTATAAAATTTATAAACTACAACTATCAAAATAGAAATAATTGATGAAAACAAAAGGAATAATTTGAATTTGAATATGTGATCGATTCAATCCGGTTGTGGCTTCATATGTACCTATTAGTTGTTGTTATTTTGGCGAAAAATTCCATTAAAATTGAAGACGCACAGTCATGTCATTAATAATAATAATAAATGATACTTGTTATTCACTCATGACTTCTGATGACTATTATACTCCTCTGATCAGTTGTATTTTCAGTGCATTGTCAGATTTATAATTGAAAGTTACGGTCCAGTTGCTTGCTGCATATCATATCCTGTGGGGGAACTCCAGACAAAGTGGACACTGATTTATTCGAGGCATTGTTTATATTAGTCCTTAAGGTTTTCTTCTTTTTTTTTTGTTTCAATTTGCTTGCAGTTCCCTCTATTAATTTAGTTTATAAATTGTCTGTGATTAATGTTTCTTTGAAGTTGCTATATATAACATTTTCTTGATTGGTTGATGTTACAGATCACCATTTTGTGATATGTATTGTAATCTACGTTGATGTAATCTCATTATTGTTATACATACATGTTAGTTTAGAACTGTATGGTTTATAGGCTTCTATGGGTAATTATTATTTTATAGAATCCTAAATGTACTCAGTCGGATAATTCAGATACAATTCCAGGGTATCTTTTTCAGAAATGCAAAACGTTTATTTGTGATATAAACTTTTGTATTTTCTTTTCTAATCATTATGTTGCTGCATTCTTGAAATACTTTTTGCCAACCTAAAGTATGTTATATTTCAATACAAATGTTGATGATACAAATTTAAAAAGACATTATAGCTTATTAAATAATTTATTTCAAAATGTAAATATATTAATAATGAAAATTATCAGTAATGTCCATGTCTTTTTATTTAGGGCCCTTTCCACATCGAGCAGGTGGCTTGTTGAATCAGCTAGTTCATCTTTGACCACAAAAAACGTAGTATGTATTGGAATATGAAACGTTCATGTGGAAGTGCTCTGCTCTTAGAATTGAAAAGACAACTCAAACGCTTCATGAGAGGCACGCTAAAAGTAAAATCAATACTTCTGTCTAGATTTTCAGTGAAACATTATACTTGGCTGAACTATTTGTTTATTATAAAATGGGTATATTTACTATAAGATTTACATAAATTAAATGTTTGATCTTGAGAATGCTGAAAAAAATGATTTTATTCACGAAAATACAATATAAAATGAATGTGTGCTCTCTTAAGCGTACTTTGTCATAACTGACACGCTCTCGAGCGCTGGACTCTATATAATCTTGAGAAAAGCCAACCCAAGCACATTTATAAATAAGCAATCTAAGCTAAATACGGAGGAAACCGTGATATAACTCATACTAATTATTAGGATTTTTTGGCAAATTAACATGCAACTGTATCTAAACATGCAGTACTTTGCGGCTCATTGGGCGATACTAGTCAATACTTGTACCCATTAAAGGGAAGTGAGTCACCCATTGTTCTTGCAATATATTATTACGTTTTCATCTTGGCATTGCACTCGTATTTCAGCGTAATGGGCAGATCACCCACCAATGAGTTTGGTCCACATCAACAGCATGTATGCACCAGACTTGGCTGATGGAAGCAGCGTATAGTATGCCTTGCTGTGCTGTCCTTGTGAACCTGACTTTGGACAAATCGGAGAGCGTTTGGACTACACCGCACGGTTCCAATGTTTGCACCTGAAAACATTCCGTTTTAAATTAGGCAAATCGAAAGAGCATAATTCATTAATTACATCGATGTATTCAGGAAGGACTTCAAGGGCATAGGGCTCGTCCCAAGCGAGAGTGACGGGCACATCAGACCAACGCAGAGCTTTGGTTCTTCCAGTTTTGCCCTGGACATTGACCAGAACCGTTTGAGACTCTCTGCACAAAGAGAAGCTGGTGTCGGGAGCTTTTACGATGCATGGTTCGCTGGAGCGACTGCTGCTGGTGGGAAACAAGTCCTTGTGTTCACCATTCAGCTTTATCAAGGCATAGTGGTCTGGAACGACTTCTAGCTGCTGGATGGCTTTCTTGCTGAACGACTTGTTGGTTGCATCTCTTCAATTGTACGTCGTATTCATCATCAACTTTGGCCACGGCAAACATCAACAGATGCCCCTGGCGTGTGCCCACAAGCAAATCATCATCTGCAATCAAAAACGCCCCTTAGAGACCAAAACTAGTCGAATCGGATTTACTTACTGTAAGACTGAAAAATGAAAAGAAAATCGACGATTTTTCGGTAACTTTCTGACTTCTAACAGCTAACTTCCGGTAAGCTGTGATTGTTTTAATTTGAAACGTCAACCTCACGGGTGGTGAAATTAAAAAAGCTTCGTGCATTTCTTTTCCGGTAACTACTGGAAAATGGAAAGAGAATCGATGATTTTCCGGATCCGTGTTTTCCGGTGACTTTCTAGGTTATGTTTCATTCATGACATGACTGTCATGTGTCACCCGATGCAGGGCGTCGACAACCCCTTTGCTGCCTCTGTTCTCCTAATCATCCAGAGGTTGTTCCAAGCCATTTTCTTGCCTGACACCGTCTGCGGTTTTTACTTTTACCTCCTCTAACTCATCGCACTACTGGTAGCTGTGCTCTGAAACGGCTCGAAATGATTGCGATGGTGCCTTTGCTAGCAGGACAACATAAGCTTAACGAGGTTAGCGGTGCTCAGGCCACAAGTGTATTCTTGGTTGCCTACCTACCGGTTCAGTCAGGGTGATTTGTTTCAATGGCATTTTAAATACGAAAGGGGGGGGGGAGGGGGTTGACTATAGGGTTTACTTGCATACATCTAGAATCTAGAACTAGACTGTGTCCACTAGTAATCGACCAACCGGCGAGAACAGCGTCAAGACATCTCGAGACACATAGTTGTGCGGCTGAAGTCGACGGCTTGGAAAGCCAACTTCAGTACAATACCATCATCGGCGTGTGACAGCAGTGATGCTAGCATTCCAGGGTCCAGCATCGGCGTGCAGCAGGGCTTGACCGACACGATAGGACGGCAGGCGCCTTAGTCAAGGCTACGGGCAGGACCGTTGTAGGGTTTCTCGGTTTTACAGCGGTTTCTAAGGAATAAGCTCCAAGTTGTTATACGTAAGTCTTTGCCCCCTAGATGTGCACATGTAGGTGGGGAGGGCTCCTTGCGTTTTGTTTTGCACATCCTTGCCGAATTAAGTGGTATCATGAGGGATTCGAGTGTTGCAGGGGCACTGAAGCCGATCAGTCTAGTCTGTAAGCTGCTTCGCCAGGACGAAGCCTAACGCCAGAGTTTGTCGCGTGCGGTTAGGGCTTTGCAGGTTCGCCGGTGTGGTTGGATCGGGAAAGGCCACCTAGAGTTACAAAGCATCAGGCAAAAGTTTGTCTTCAGTAGCGGTTGCATGTCAACGTTTTGTCACCGCAAAGTGAAGACAATCCATTTGCAACGTACCTCCGGGCCATGGGGCGCCGGCATTGTGTTCACCGTAGAGCTTAGTTCCCTAGAATAGTTTAAATATAATCAATTATTAATAAAAATCCACTGGTCTTGGTCTAGCTAACCTCAAAATACTTCGTGTCATTTCCGAAACGTCAGTGTCAAATCGAAACGTCAACGGTGAACTGTCAAGTGTCATTTCAATCATCTCTGTTGCGTTGGCTGCCCTGTTAGAGTCTCAGCACTCTCTCTGAACCTTCTGCTGTCCTAATGACCCAGAGGCTGTTCCAAGCCGTTTTCTTCGCCCGACACGGGCTGCGGTTTCTGCTTTCACCTCCTCTAACTCATAGCACTACTGGTACATAATGCCGGAGATGATCCAAAAATTGTTGGCGAATGTGCACTTCTCATTAGGATAACAGGAGAGCGACGAGGTACCGATGCTCTCGGCACCGTGTATTCTTCGCAGTTGGCAACATTGGTTTGACATTTGACGTATAGATGTTTGACAGGATCAGGAGCCCAGGAGCGCCATGTCAATCTTTGTTTACGTTTTTAGTCAACACCAAACAGAAGATTTGATTTGGGACCGTTTCTTCCGAAATAGAGAAGCCAACGGTCGAGAATGAATTAAAGTGATGCCCTTTCTTTCTCACAACTGGAAAAGTCGTCACGAGCGGCGCCGTTTATGATGGAGGTATCATTTTTCGAGGCATGTTTTGTTTGTTTGTTTGGTAAATGTAACCTAAATTCTAGAGAAAGTCGGCGTCGGCGCCCTGGTCTTCGATATCGGACACAATTCGACCAGGGCCGGCTCCGGAGGGGAAGACAGTCCCAAATAGGACATCGCCTCACCATCGGCCTGTGGCTGGGCTCGCAGGATGATGTCTCGCTGAAGCGCTACAACATCAGCGTGACTGCCATCAATGTTCGCAGATCTGAAATGGAAATGACGACTTTCCTCAAATACGGAATGGTGGACAACTGGGACATATTCAAGAATTGATTGGATTATACTTACATTAATGCTCTTGGTGCAATACCAAACGACCCTGGATCACTCCGCCAAAGAGGGAGCAGATCACAAAGCTGATATTTGAAAAATATGTCCCCGCTCTTTACCTAGCCAAAAATGCCCCCCTCGCTGCCTTTGCCAATGGCAGGCCTACTTGCCTTGTCGTCGCTAGTGGAGCTGACATCTGCAGTTCCCATTCACGATGGGTTGGTTAGTCTTGCCTCATCACTCTCGACAATTTCCTAAAACTGTTGTCTTGGCACTACTGTTCCAGTTTCGCCTTGACACAGGCCGTGGTGAAATCTTTGGCAGGCAGTGATTATTTGAGCACCCAGTGCCGGAACTCCCTAGCAGAAAAAGGAATCGAAGTCATTCCCCTGTGCATGGTGGCATCGAAAGAGATTACTAAATCAGAGGAAGCGCCCGATTTCAAACGCAGAATTTTCCAAGTCAAGCTCACCGATTCCTGGCACAATTACATGATCAGAATAAGACCCACATCAGTTTCACTTTTTGTTCAATGCAATTCTGCAATCACTGACGCCTTTGGATCATTTCACCAAGTGATGCAAGACTTCCGGGCGTCAGTTTTGCAAGTTGCCGACAATTTGTATGTTGTATTTGAAACTCCACACAAAGTGGACACTGATTCATTCGAGGCATTGTTTATATTAGTCGTTTCCGTTTTTTTTTGTTAGTTTGAATTTGATAGCAGCTCCCTCTATTAATTTAGTTTATAAATTGTCTGTCATTAATGTTTCTTTGAAGTTGCTATTATATAACATTTTCTTGATTGGTTGATGTTACAGATCACCATTTTGTGATATGTATTGTAATCTACGTTAATGTAATCTCATTCTTATACGTACATGTTAATTTAGAACTGTATGGTTTCTAGGCTTCTGGGTAATTATTATTTTATAGAATCCTAAATGTACTCAGACTCATAATTCAGATACAATTCCAGGGTATCTTTTTCAAAAATGCAAAACGTTTTTTTTGTGATAATAACTTTTGTGTTTTGTTTTCTAATTATTATGTTGCTGCATTCTTGAAATAGTTTTTGCCAGCCTAAAATTATGTTGTATTTCAATATAAATGTTGATGATACAAATTTCAAAAGTATAGCTTAATAAGTAATTTATTTTAAAATGTAAATATATTATAGAGAAAATTATCAGTAATGTCCATGTTTTCTTATTCAGGGCCCTTTTCACATAGAGCAGGTGGCTTGTTGAATCAGCTAGTTCATCTTTGACCACAAGAAACGTATTGTTGGATTATGAATCGTTCATGTGGAAGTGCTGTGCTCTAAGAATTGAAAAGACAACTCAAGCGCTTCATGGGGGGCACGCTAAAAGTAAAATCAATACTTACTTTCTAGACTTTCAGTGGGAAATTATACTTGGTTGAACTACTTTTGTTTATTATAAAATTGGTAGGTTTACAATAAGATTTACATAGGTACTAATTATTAGGATTTTTTTTACAAATCAACATGCAACTGTACCAGAACATGCAGTACTTTGCGCCTTATTGGGCGGTTAGTCAATCAGTGCAGTACTAATCAAAGGGAAGTCAGTCACCCATTGCCCTCGCAATATTTTATCACATAGTCATTTTGGCATTGCACTCGCATTTCAGGGTAATGGGCAGATCACCCACCAATGAGTTTGGTCTTTGGTCCCCATGCATTTTTCGTTTGCCTTCTGCCACAGCTTCTGCTATAGCAAGCCAATATTTTGAAATTTTTCATGTTATGAGATAGCAGGGTAGCATCTTCATTGACTTAGAGTGATGTGACCACCAAAATGTCCCCGCATGAGTTTTTACCATTCCAAATGAATATTAAATAAATTATTGTTACGAGCGGCAATTGTCGGGATACACACACGCGATCTTTCTAGACTTCTCCCGTTAGGTCGCAGTGTACAAGTGCGGAGCGTTCTGGTGTGTTCCAGAGCGCACGTGTAGACTTTTTCCCGTACAACTATATGGAGACTTCAGCAGTGGGTCAAGCTACATCTGTCCATTTTGGCGGAGGTGCCACACACCAGAACACACGGGAAGCACGCGAAAGGTGTGTGCGAGGGTAATCATCTTTGGAATCGTCTAGAAACCATAATGCCGGGTCACTATGGACACTGCTGGAAAATGCATGGAACATTCGAGATGAATTATAGTCGGACTTAGTTAGCGTTAGTTAGAGTTAGCGACTACAGGGAGTTCGGAAATACCAGAATTGATTGGTAAATGCCGGAGACAAGAAGCATGTCGAAGACAGGATAGTCGAAGACACTTTGGCGAGCATCACGGTGATGATGCAGGAACAAAAGACGGAACGCCAAGAAGAAAAAGAAGAATAATTAAACAAGTTGAAACGGTCCGTAAGGATACCCCTGGAAGCTGGGCAACCAGTAATACTCAATCGGAGAAAAAATCTTCAAGAGCCGTCAAAGCGCACCAAGGAGCGCACATTTTTCTCTTCGTGCAGAACTGCATGATCCGGAGGAGAGAGCCAACTTAGAACCCGACACACTCAACCTTTTCTGTTTCAGTCTTTTACCACAGTTCTAAAAGAGAAGAGAAAGAATTCATCCCCCACCCCAAAGCCCATCACTGCACCAGCAACTTTGCGAGAGCCGGCTGACGAGGAGCGACCACACCACGCATCCCCTTCCACACCAGGCTACGCACCCATTTACCAGAGAGCGCAACAAAGAAAGAACCAAGAACCCGAGGATTGAAGAAAGACAGGGAAGTTTACGTTTTTACTCTACCCTTTAACTGGGCTCTTCTGCCTGTTGGGTGTAGGTAGTACAATAATAATAATAATAATAATAATAATAATAATAAATAATACTTCTATCAGTTTAAAAAAAATAGTCAAGGGTGATTTAACTTGAGCTTTACAATGACAATGCTAAATATTTCCCAAACGGTAAGATATTTGTGCATCTCACAGTACAAAGCGGACAAGAAAGGCGACAAGAAACAATGCCAGAATTACAGAGGTATTACGCTGCTAAGGTGTACATATAAAGTACTCTCAAATATTGTGAACGCCAGAATTATTAGCCGTTTCTCCGAAGAAATGATAGGGGACTACCAGTGTGGATTTAGAAAGGACAGATCATCAACGATTGACCAAATATTCACTCTAAGGCAGACGTTTGAAAAGTGTTATGAATACAATATCGACTTGCATTGTCTTTTTGTTGACAGCAAACAGGCTTTTGAGAGCATTCAAAGAGAAGAAATAAACAGGTCAACACATGAAGTGGTCCACCCCAAAATTTCGCCTCATTTTGAGGGGGCATATCTCGGAAAATACGTTACCGACTATTAAAAGCCTGCTGATGGCTGAAAGAGGGTCCTTTTGGCTACAAGGTATCACAGCGTGTCCAGTGTTCACTGACATTGTACTTGATATACAGGGTGACAACGGAAGGAGTGCCGAAGTGGTCCATTTTCAACACTGGGTAACTTTTGCAAAAAAAATGTCAGACTTTTTCTGGTGCCATTTTTGAAGAACACTTATCAAAATCTCGAAATGGTTTTTGACTTGTCTCCGTATTATGTTTTTTGAAAAAGATGTGTCACTTTATGTGAAATTTGAATTTTCTGATGCTGCTTCCGTCATATTGGTCATGCAGTTGGCTGTAATTTGGCACAAATGCATAATTTGCCGTAAGAAACTACCCCATGAAATTTTTTTTCCTCAAGGACACCTAATGGTGCTACCCCTGTGTTCACCTGGTACCTGCCTAGGGTCGGTCTCGAATGGGGTAGGTTGCGACGATACATTTCATGTTTATCAAACACAGTGTGGCTCAAATATATAGATTTAGTAACCATTCGTTGCATTACAAGTCCCATAGATACCATATCAGCCCTATTTTGGTTACTTTTGTACAGGGTGATTTATACGAAAAGTTGCAAGGCTTTATCTCGAGAACGGAAGAAGGGGATAAAATTTTTTCCTCTTGTTCCAATCTGACACAGCGGTGGACATATCAGCATAGTGTAGATTTTTTCAAAACAGCCATTTTGGAAAAGGTTTTTTTTAATGGGTATCTTGTCAATCTGAATGGCAATATAAGTGCCAAATGACATTTTCAAATTGATATGCCCAACCCTTGAGTTTCTACCCCATGTGGAAATTGATAAAAAAATGTTTATTACGAAACTGTCTACCCTATAAAAATAGGTTTTATAAGGCCACCACCAACTAAACAATGTGTATTGGAATGCAAACATGAGAACAAAAATATAAAAACTGAAAAGGTGTTATTCCACACAAGGCACGCGTTGTTTAATTGTGCTGTTTTATTTTGTTTATTTGATCAAATCTCCCCCCCCCCCCCCCCACGAACATCAATAATTTGATGTCTATTTGATCCACATCAGAAGGATGTGTCAGGTAGAATAACCTTTTTTTAAAAGGCAGACAGTTTCGTAATGAACATTTTATTATTAATTTCCACTTGGGGTAGAAACTTAAGGGTTGGGCATATCAATTTGAAAATGTCATTTTGCACTCATATTGCCATTCAGATTAACTAGATATCCATTAAAAAGAACACTTTTCCAAAATGGCATAGTCACCTCCGACTCCTAGTTAGAGACTGTTTTGAAAAAATCTACCCTATGCTGAAATGTGCAACGCTGTGTCAGATCGGAACAAAAGAGAAAACTTTGATTCCACCTTCTTCCGTTCTCGAGATAAAGCCTTGTAAATTTTCGTATAAATCACCCAGTACAAAAGTAACCAAAATAGGGCTAATATGGTAACTATGGGAATTGTAATGCAACGAATGGCTACTAAATCTATATTTGAGCCACACTGTGTTTGATAGCCATGAAATGTATCGTCGCAGCCTACCCCATTCGAGACCGCGACCCTAGGCAGGTACCAGGTGACCACAGGGGTAGGTGTCCGTGAGGTGAAAAATTTTCATGGGGTAGTTTCTTACGGCAAATTATGCATTTGTGCCAAATTACAGCCAACTGCATGACCAATATGACGGAAGCAGCATCAGAAAATTCAAATTTCACATAAAGTGACACATCTTTTTCAAAAAACATAATACGGAGACAAGTCAAAAACCATTTCGAGATTTTGATAAGTGTTCTTCAAAAATGGCACCAGAAAAAGTCTGACATTTTTTTTGCAAAAGTTACCCAGTGTTGAAAATGGACCACTTCGGCACTCCTTCCGTTGTCACCCTGTATATCAAGTACAATGTCAGTGAACACTGGACACGCTGTGATACCTTGTAGCCTTAAGAACCCTCTTTCAGCCATCAGCAGGCTTTTAATAGTCGGTAACGTATTTTCCGAGATATGCCCCCTCAAAATAGTAACTTTCATTATAGTGGTATACCCAACGCTTGCGCCAAATTTTAGCGTCAAATACAAAATTTGCGAACAAATGCTACAAAATCGCAAGAAAAACCGCCACAAAGTTGAAAAATACGCGCCGCAGCGAACAGGGTAATAGGCTAGAGGTTAATACACACTAGTGATTACTTATTTTTCATCAAAAAGTCCGCATTGTTCATTAAATTATAAATAACTGCGTTTTACATTGATCGGATGTGCGTACGCAACCCATAATGCAACCCCCACCAACTCTATTTTCAGTTTGACAAGCAACGGCCGTGACTTTCCGCTGCTGTCTGCTGTCAACGTCAACTATTTATTCGCCATTTTGAAGTTCGCTCCGAGTGTCGTACGTTTGTGAACAAGTGGGCCGCTATACGGGTTTCCTCAAAAGAGAGATGGAGAATCCGCGATTCCGCGCAGCTGTTTTCGGCACGTTCTGCGCACAGTGTGCCATGAGTGATCGCGCCATTTGTATTTACATTGCTCCGCCGTGTTAAAAGTGCGTTTTATTTTTTGAATTTTGAAGCCAACCATGCTGGGAAAGTCGCTAAAAAATATAACGAACTTCTCAATGAATACTGCAAATGAATATTCTGCAGAGAAGAATTTGCCAGAGAGGCATTTGATGCGCGTATACAACTATTTTTGTAATGGATATATCAACGATATATGGACGTGCGCAGAAAGCACAGGGCCGCTATTCTTGAATCGTGTGAGAAAAGTCCCTGGAGGTTTTATATAATCCGTACTACACTTCTGTAGCGAAAGTTGCCTAAAAACCACGATTTTAGGCAGCATTCGCTACATCAGTGTACTGCGGAATGTGTGTATGAATGTATTGAATCTATCCTTATTGGTGACCCGTTTCGGAGTGAAATTTTTCCGGTTACACATTGTCACATTCCTCGCAAGACTTTGCGTGTTTTTCAAATTTCTCCAGTACCAAGTTTATACGCTATTTTAAGCACGTTTTTGGGAATCGGATAAAGAAATACATATTTTTGTCATGCATTATACCGACTATCACTGTGCCCATTCCCATGAGCACAATGTTTCACGGCCCCTTTCACTTGTTTTTCCATGATTTTTGGAAGGATAACAGCGCTGATTTAGTTTTGAAAAAAACTTATTTTTATACTTTGAAGAGCACAGGACCGCTTTTCTTGAATCGTGTGGGAAAAGTCCCTGGGAGTAAAATACATTCCGCAGTACACTGATGTAGCGAGTGTTGCCTAAAATCGTGGTTTTTAGGCAACTTTCGCTAGTCAAACTGAAAATAGAGTTGTTGGGGGTTGCATTATGGGTTGCGTACGCACATCCGATCAATGTAAAACGCAGTTATTCATAATTTAATGAACAATGCGGACTTTTTGATGAAAAATGAGTAATCACTAGTGTGTATTAACCTCTAGCCTATTACCCTGTTCGCTGCGGCGCGTATTTTTCAACTCTATGGCGGTTTTTCACGCCATTTTCTAGCATTTGTTCGCAAATTTTGTATTTGACGCCATTACTTCAGAAGACGAGTATGCGCGCTGATGGCGCGCTGGATAATGAAAGGTACTATGAGGCGAAATTTTGGGGTGGACCACTTCATGTGTTGACCTGTTTATTCAAAGCTTTGGAATGGATGGGAATACCACACAAGCTAATTAGGATTGTCAAAATGATGATAACGAGAGCAACGGCAAAAATGGAAGTTCAGAATGAAACAACATCCTCCTTTGAAATAAAAACAGGAGTGAAACAGGGAGACGCCTTGTCCGCTCAGTTGTGTTTAAGGACGGTGTTGGATTGGTAAAATAAGCGTTGCGAAATCAATCCGTCTGGGTTTACTCCTTGACGGATTTTTACCATTTTGGTCTCTTTCGAAAGCTACAAGGATATGTACAAGGATGTACAAGGTTGGTTTGAGCCCATTGGCATTTCCAAAATCCAAAAATAATTTTTTCAAATGTCAAAATTGATTATCTTTTTTTGGATTTCGGAAATGCCAATGGGCTCAAATCAAAGTACATCCTTGTAGCTTTCGAAAGAGCCCAAAATGGTGAGAATCCGTCAAGGAATAAACCCAGACGGATTGATTTCGCAACGCTTATTTCACCAATATGACTCCGTCCTTAATGCTGTCCTACATCGGGCCGTAAGTAAACTCGATACCAGCGGTAGCATTATCACCAATAAAATCTCACAAAATTTGTGCGTATGCAGATGATATAATCATCATGGCAAGGGATGTCAAAACTCTGAAAGAAATATTTTTGAAGCTTGAAGAAGAAAGTGGCAAAGTGGGATTAAGTATGGACGAAAGCAAAACAAAATATTTAAACTTATCTAGAAGTAATCATGGCAGAGTCCCTGAAGACCTGAATAAAAAAAGGAAATTTAAATTTGAAGGAATTAAGCAGTTCAGGTATTTCGGGGCTCTCATCACAGACAAAATGACATATCAGCCAGCATAGGTACAGGATATGATACAAATTGCTAACAAGACATACTATGCCCACAGAAAATTATTTCAAGGGGTTACAAAGTGGGTCTGGCCAGCAACAGTGTCGATCCAGCCCACGTAGACGGTATATGGGTGGGTATGTATTCTACAAGGCAAGTGAATGGAGTATAGGTACAATTTCTGCTGACCTGCATTTTAGAATATTCGGATCTGGGTGATGATGATGACAACAACGGATGAGAACAAACTGAGAACATTCGAGAAAAAGATAATGAGAAGAATTTATGGACCGGTGAGAGAGGGTATTGATGTGAGAAAGCAGGATGAACTTTGAGATAGCGGAACTTCTGAGCGGTGAGGACGCGGTCAGATTCATTAATTCTCAAAGACTCAGTAGATGAGATGGGCAGGGTACCTGATGAGAGTGAACAAGACTAGAGCACCACGAGTAGCATTTAATGGGATAATCACATCAACAAGGAACAGGGGACGTCCAAGAAAAAGATGGATAGACGAGGTGGAAGAGGACCTGAGAAGTATGAATGTGGGAAGATGGAAGATTATGGCGGAGGATAGCAGAGGAGCATGGAGGCAGATTTAGTCCAGGACCGTTTGATAATTTTATATGGTAGAGGTAGACATCTTTGATATAAAGCTGAGTTTTTGCAGAGACATTCGGAACCATGTTCTTATTCACCAAAAAAAAGTCCCCAAGTGTCCCGTTGGCGCTAGCCGAGTTATGGGGTGAAAACCGCCCCTAAAAGTGACACGGTGCTGGTTTTTCTCATTTTTTCTGCCAAACGGTCACTTGCACGTAAAATAAATATAGGACTCAAAATATTCCTCACTAAAATTTGCATCGAAAAGGTCTTATCAACCACATGCCTAGGTCCCACCCAATTCGCGTAAACAGCGGTTGAAGTGGGGGGTAGTTTCAAGCGCGCCACGAGAAATTTATGCAACGCTGTGTTTCAAGGTAGATATCTGATAAATGGCTAATCTGACAAAAAAGCCGTTGGGAACGAAATTGTTCATCATCATGTTCTGCACACGATGCATGAGTTGTCAATCCCTTTGGAAACTTTTTTTGGTTATATCACGAAAAAGTGCCCCATATGCAATGCAGAAATTTCAAATAAATTGAAATTTCACAATCGCTTTTGGTCCTAAAAGGCCGGTCTTTGACACTGGTCATCACTGATATATTCTTAGTCGAATAAAAAAAGTCCCCGCCCGTCCTCTCCACACGTGCCAAGTTTTGAGGGGGTAAACCACCCTTAAAGTGACTTCCAACTGGTTTTTCTCAATTTTCGGCTAAACGGTTGCTCAAATGCAAAATTAGTAGGTGATCGAGAATACTCCTGAGTAAATTTTGCATCGAAAAGATATGACACACTAATCAGCTATTTCCCACCCATCTCTTGCAATCACCGTTCGAAGGTCTACAAGTTCGAAGAGCGCGATCTATTTAGACACCCGCTCCGACACTGCTTAATAGCAGATATCTCAAAAACGGCTTGTTGTAGAATAAAAATGGAAGAGGTTTAATTTATAGGGCAAAACATGTTTTATGAGGTGCGTGTAATGATTTTTAGTTTAACGGATGATATGAATGAGTTTCAGCGGTTCCTAAATCGTCTCCCAAATAAGAAAAATTCAAAATTTCCTGGTTATGTGCCTGTTAAACACAGATTTTTTCGCAACTGATCAATATATAAATTTTAAATTGCCCATCGCTGAATTGGCAAGGAATTGTGCATCGAATGAAGTTTTGCTCATTTGGCTGGTCCGCACCTAAGCTGTGCAAAACACGTACAAAATTTAGGGTAATTCCGAACACGCAGCACGCAGGGAAAAACTCGTATAACTCCGTCTATAGAAGCGTGTATCTCAAAACTGGCTGATTTAACAGAAAAATGCGCCGAGAAAGAATTGATAGAGTGAAGTGTCCTCTACAAGTGGCAGTCCTTGTTTTTTCTCTAACTAAAAAATTATATGAGCTACGCTCGTTTTTCATAAGAGTCTCGAAGGAAATAAAGATTTCCGGCTGGGTTTTGCAGTGCCCTTTTACAATGAATTATATATTTTTAAAATGAATAATAATTTTAATTATGGGTATCACAAAAATGGTGACTAGCAATTTATAATGATGATAATAATGATAGTAATGATAACAACACAAATTTAAGAAAAACTGGTTTTCTCAAGTCCACCGAGTACAGCATCCAAGGCTGTAAAAAACAACGTCTTTGAAATGTCATAATGTACACTGATTTTTCAAGAATAAGAACAATCATATTTGATTCGAAGGACAATGACGTAAACGTGTTATTGAAAAATCAGTGTAGGTACATTACTCATTCAGCACATAGTGCTGGAAGAGGAGCACTGTGCTGAATGCCACCAGGAAATAAAGTCAATTTATTATTATTATTATTATTATTATGACAATTCAAAGGCGTTTTTTTCTTCACAGCCTTTGGATGCTGTACTCGGCGGACTCAAGAAACCCAGTTTTTTTTTTAATTTGTGTTGTTACCATTACTATCATTATTATTATTATTTCATTGTTAGTTACAATTTTTGTGATATCCTATTTTTTAATTATCAACAATTTTTATTCGTGAAGGAAATTACAAAATTATAAAAAATGAATAAAGGATAATGTAAAATGTGTAGAAGGTATGGAATATAAATATATATAATACATGTAAAGATCTAAATACCTGACCCATCCTCTAAGCCTACTCCGCGAATAATTTTCCTAGTTCCCCTTATCCTCATACTTATTGCCCTGATCAGGCTGAATTCTATCCTGACTCGAACCCAGCATAAGATGGAAGAGTATGGCCTCTCCCAAGGCTCAGCTAAGGTGCATGCTATCCGCTTCAAAAAAGCTTCAAACTCCTTGTGCATTGCTCCTTCGCAGGAACAAACTAGGGGTGTGAAGGATCCCCTAACATCTTCCGCAGCTCTATCGTATTTGGTGTGCTTCTCTCTGGCATGCTGGTTGGATATAGTTGTCCAGGATAGATTTCGAAGGCGGTAACTAGGAGCGTCAGCATCAACGATGCGGTTATCGAAGAACGCCACCCGTCCCGTGATATCCTTATATGATATAAAAAAATATATAAATATATATCCTTAATGGAAATTATTGCTCTGGACATTTTAAAAATATATAATTCATTGTAAAACGGCAGAATGCAAAACCCAGCGGGAAATCTTCATTTCCTTCGAGATTCTTATGAAAAACGAGCGTAGCTCATGGACTTTTTCAATTAGAGAAAAAACAAGGACTGCCACTGTAGAGGACACTTCACTCTATCAATTCTTTTTTGGCGCATTTTTCTGTTGAACCAGCCAGTTTTGAGATACACGCTTCTATAGACGGAAATATACAAGTTTTTCCCTGTAGGTTCGGAATTACCCTAAACTTTGTACGTGTTTTGCACAACTTAGGTGCAGACCAGCCAAATGAGCAAAACTTCATTCGATGCACAATTCCTTCCCAATTCAGCGATGGGCAATTTAAAATTTATATATTGATCAGTTGCGAAAAAATCTGTGTTTAACAGGCACATAACCAGGAAATTTTGAATTTTTCTTATTTGGGAGACGATTTAGGAACCGCTGAAACTCATTCATATCATCCGTGAAACTGAAAATTTTTACACGCACCTCATAAAACATGTTTTGCCCTATAAATTAAACCTCTTACATTTTTATTCTACAACAAGCCGTTTTTGAGATATCCGCTATTAAGCAGCGTCGGAGCGGGTGTCTAGATCGCGCTCTTCGAACTTGTAGAACTTCGAACGGTGATTGCAAGAGCTGGGTGGGAGTTAGCTGACTAGTGTATTGGACCTTTTCGATGCAAAATTTACTCAGAAATATTTTCGGTCACCTACTAATTTTGCATTTGAGCAACCGTTTAGCCGAAAATTGAGAAAAACCAGTTGGAAGTCACTTCGAGGGTGGTTTACCCCCTCAAAACTTGGTTAATGTGGGGAGGATGGGCGGGGACTTTTTTAATTTGACTAAGAATATATCAGTGATGACCAGTGTCAAAGACCGGCCTTTTAGGACCAAAAGCGATTGTGAAATTTCAATTTATTTGAAATTTCTACATTACATATGGGGCACTTTTTCGTGATATAACCCAAAAAAATTTCCAAAGGGATTTACAACTCATGCATCGTGTGCAGAACATGATGATGAACAATTTCGTTCCCAACGGTTTTTTTGTCAGATCAGCCATTTATCAGATATCTACCTTGAAACACAGCGTTACATAAATTTCTCGTGGCGCGCTTGAAACTACCCCCCACTTCAACCGCTGTTTACGCGAATTGGGTGGGACCTAGGCATGTGGTTGATGAGACCTTTTCGATGCAAATTTTAGTGAGGAATATTTTGAGTCCTATACTTATTTTACGTGCAAGGGACCGTTTGGCAGAAAAAATGAGAAAACCAGCACCGTGTCACTTTTAGGGGCGGTTTTCACCCCATAACTCGGCTAGCGCCAACGGGACACTTTGGGACTTTTTTTTGGTGAATAAGAACATACTTCCGAATGTCTCTGCAAAAACTGAGCTTTATATCAAAGATGTCTACCTCATTTCAAATAGGTCCTGGACTAATTGTGCTGGAGGCCAAGGCCCACCTGGGGCTGTAGCGCCATTCAAGAAGAAGAAGAAGGATCATGGACCAGTGACGACCAATAAACGTTACACAAAAGGAATATGGGTGTTCGAAAAAAGTTCATATTGTGGTCGTCGAGAATTTTTGATTTTCAAAGTTGACCTTCTGACCACGAAATTTCGAATTTGGTCCAGATGCTCGAGTAAAATTGGATCTGCATGTTAGTAAAGCAATCTTAAATTTGATATGTTAGCTACAGACCCAGTTTTGCTCGAATATCTGGATCAAATTCCAATTTACGCGTTCAGGAAGTCGATTTTGAAGACCAAAAAGTTAACGTTGACTACAGCAAGTTTAAAGAAACATCATTTACAGACAATTTATAAATTAATAGAGAAAACTGCAAGCAAATTCAAACAAAAAGAAAAAAGAAAACTTGGAAGGACTAATAAATAATAATAAACAATGCCTCGAATAAATCAGTGTCCACTTTGTGTGGAGTTTCAAATACAACATACAAATTGTCGGCAACTTGCAAAACTGACGCTCGGAAGTCTTGCATCACTTGGTGAAATGATCCAAAGGCGTCAGTGATTGCAGAATTACATTGAACAAGAAGTGAAACTGATGTGGGTCTTATTCTGATCATGTAATTGGCGAGTTTCAAGATCGAATACGCCATCTGACGGCCAACGTGTAAACGACGTTTGTGCACGGATCAACCGCAGATTTGTGTGAGCTCTCATGAGCGTTGCGGTGTTTGGTGACTTTAATTGATTCCATCTGACTTAACGCGGCGTTGATTTTTTCCAACAAAGTACGTGAGCCACGCACGTTTCATTATCTTGAATATACTAGGTGTCGTCGGTTGCAAAAGCATTGCATTTTTAAATAAGAGTGGCACGTGTACGACGACTGGCAAGCAAAAGTGGCATCAGAATGGAAGGTGGTAAGATTTGTGATTTTGTCATAGTGACAAAAAGTGGCGGAGAATTTGTTGCGTTCCCGAGTGCGAGTCGCGCTGTGGAAACCGGAAAAAGGAAGAGTTACATTTTCACCGTTTCCCGTCGAAAGCGAAAGACGCAAGTTGGGTAGTCAAGATGACAAACAAACTCGGCACTGTGGAAAATATGACTACGAGAAAAGCCTGGGAAGTGTCGCTGAAAATAAGAACTTTAAATGGCTGCATCGAAGAGGCACAGCTGCGATATGTTTGCATGTCCCGGAGTGGCCTGCTTTGCAAGTGCATTTAAACGTTCCAATTTCACAGGAACTCTCGCGAGAACTGCTACTACTATTTCTTTTAATTACAATCTCAGTTGCCTCGTGAGGAGATTCATAGAATGCGCTTGTTTGTAAACTCAATCCAAATATGTCTATGTTTGAACTGAAGCTTGATTCGGTTCGCTTTCGACCACACAACACAAGAAATTGTGACTTTAGAATTTCCTATCCGTTGAGGCTTGAGGCCATCCAGTGATTGAAAACCTTCATAACACTCAATTCGCTTCTGCCATTTTCGAGTTCCACCGCAATAGGTACTAATTAACCACGTTTCACGTCTGGAGGACATTAAAAACCGCTTACTACTGATAAGATTTTTGAACGCGCGGGCAACAATCCGTGCCCTATCCGACATGTTTGTTTACGTGTTTGTTGTGTTGATACATAAGATATAAATACTTTTATATAAGCTGTATATGGATTTTACAGTTTATGTACTTAATTTGACACTTGGCAAAATAACCTCAAAAACTACAACATTTTCACAATTTGCAATGAAACAAACACGTAAAATGTTGTACAACACTCGTGGCTTGTTACACAAGATATTTTCCGACACTCAGCCTCTTACAGAACTCGGGCTGCGCCCTCGTTCTGCAAATTTCGGCTTCGTGTCTGAAAACCACTTATGTAACAGCCAACTCGTATCGTAAACTACTATTACATGCGAAGCGCATCAGCAGCGCCACCATCGGTAATGTTACTCGCCAATAGTTGTGCCAGGAATCGGCGAGCTGTGATCAGTGATCAGTGATCTCTTTCGATGCCACCATACAAGGGGGAACGACTTCGATTCCTTTTTCTGCTAGGTAGTTCCGGCACTGGGTGCTCAAAAACTCACCGCCGGACAGAGATTTCATCACGGCTTGTGTCAAGACGACACTGAAACAGTAGTGACAAGAAATTGTTGTTGAGAATGATGAAGGTGAAGCAAGGCTAACTGACCCATCATGAACAGGAACTGCAGGCGTATCGGTAGCAACAAAAAAAACATGGGTGCGTGACCATAGTCACCCTCGGAAGAAGTGAAACTTCTATAGGTATGAATGAATCAGCAAACAACGTTCAAAGAAATGTTCTTTTCGTACTCTCGCTCCGGCGCTCTCTAACGATTTGTATCTTTTTGTTTTTAGTTTTTTGGTTTTTTTTATGAGTTTTTTATTATGAGTCGTTTCTAATGGCAGATATACTTACGACTTACGACACGATTGTCGCTACGCTCGGCGCTTAAACTTCCGCACTCTGTCACATAAAATCTCACTAATACCCCTAATACAATAAATATCTATTTTCATCAATAATATTCTCCACAATAAGTATAATATAATACAATAATGTATTATCATTATCATTATTATAATTTTATTTCATCTTCTTGCGGTGCCGGTGAGCCGACGAGGTCCGTTCGTCCATACACATAATTATGCGAATGTGACGGATTTTCTTACTGTACGATTGTCTCCCGTTATATAAGCACGGTGGAAACTGTGTCTGGCAGGCCACAATTTTTTCGAAATTGAGTGTAATATTTATTTTTTACGATTGGATGTTGGAGAAAATGCTAATAGAATAGGTACTGTAAGTGTCATCCATTTAAACGTCTCTTATGTACTAGGTAATTGCAAATTGGTGAAGAATGTTCACCAATTACAATGGTACTAACGCATGTCTCCTGCATTTTTAAAAAAATCTCACGTTCCAAGGTCAAGCTATGATTTTTTTAAATATTTTTAATCGGAGGGTGGTTTCATCCCCTTCGGGTGCCGGGCAAGTAGCGGCTAGGGTGCAGAGCGATGGAGATGGTACTAACGCATGTCTTCTGCGTTGAAAAAAACCACGTTCCAAGGTCAAGCTATGATTTTTCTAAGTATTTAGACTCGGGGGGCGGTTTCATCTCCTTGTGATTTTTTTCAAGTTTTGGAGGTAGTTCCTGCCTCCTTCGTTAGGGATAGTAATGAAATGCGACTGAAGTGTTGTTGGTAAATTCTGAAGAAAAATTGCAGCCGCTGATTCTTTTATGTTGAGAGTTCAATGTTCGCCGCTAATTTTCCAGTTCCACTTCACTTCGGCGGCTCCAGCCGCTGATTTGCCACCTTTTCAATCATTGTGGGTTGGACCAGAGTTCGGGTGAACTCGCCAGGCGGCTAGGTTCACGGAGGTCGCCACGCAATGGTCACAATGATAACTTTTAGCCAAGTCGAGAACCATTTCTGTCGGGTCACCAGCACAACAGCCCTGCGCAACACCAAGTAGAGGAGTCCAGTGTTGGCGACAGGTTGGCGATACGCATCACGAAAATAAATTAATCATTTTCGGTTGTAATTGACACTTCTGTTGAGTTAGAATTCATCGATAAAATTAAATTTTAGTTTATGATGGAAGCTGTTGTCCTTAAAACAATGCAAGCGGTAAAAGAATACTAACTGTAAAGAATAGAATCGAACGCGGCAACAGCTTACTCCCATTTTCTCGGACGAGACACTGGTCACCCCAAGGGCTTGACACTATAACGTTACACCTCCGCGTTACACACCCTCGTTACATGTACCGCGAATTCACTCTCATGTGTGGTTCTACGTTAGTTGTGTGTTGTGATCTAGGCGCGAGAATAGAAGTTTCACTTCAATAGCCCCACTATTGACAAAAAGGCAAGTAGGCCTGCCATTGGCAAAGGCAGCGAGAGTGGCATTTTTGGCTGGATAAAGAGCGGGAACATTGTATTTTTCAAACATCAGCTCTGTGATCAGCTCCCTCTTTGGCGGAGTGATCCAGGGTCATTTGGTATTGCACTAAGAGCATTAATGTAAGTATAATCCAATTAATTCTCGAATATGTCCCGGTTGTCCACCATTCCGTCTTTGAGGAAAGTCGTCATTCCCATTTCAGACCTGCGAACATTGATGGCAGTCACGCCGATGTTGTAGCGCTTCAGCGAGACATCATCCTGCGAGTCCAGCCACAGGCCGATGGTTGAGGCGATGTCCTATTTGGGACTGTCTTCCCCTCCGGAGCCGGCCCTGGTCGAATTGTGTCCGATATCGAAGACCAGGGCGCCGACGCCGACTTTATCTAGAATTTAGGTTACGTTTACCAGACAAACAAACAAAACAGGCCTCGAAAAATGATACCTCCATCATAAACGGCGCCGCTCGTGACGACTTTTCCAGTTGTGAGGAAGAAATGGCATCACTTCAACTCATTCTCGACCGCTGGCTTCTTTATTTCGGAAGAAACGGTCCCAAATCAAATCTTCTGTTTGGTGTTGACTAAAAACGTAAACAAAGATTGACATGGCGCTCCTGGGCTCCTGATCCTGTCAAACATCTATACGTCAAATGTCAAATCAATGTTGCCAACTGCAAAGAATACACGGTGCCGAGAGCATCGGTACCTCGTCGCTCTCCTGTTATCCTAATGAGAAGTGCACATTCGCCAACAATTTTTGGACCATCTCCGGCATTATGTACCAGTAGTGTTATGAGTTAGAGGAGGTGAAAGCAGAAACCGCAGCCCGTGTCGTGCGAAGAAAACGGCTTGGAACAGCCTCTGGGTCATTAGGACAGCAGAAGGTACAGAGAGAGTGCTGAGACTCTTAACAAAGCAGCCAACGCAACAGAGATGATTGAAATGACACTTGACAGTTCACCGTTGACGTTTCGATTTGACACTGACGTTTCGGAAATGACACGAAGTATTTTGAGGTTAGCTAGACCAAGACCAAGATTATATTTAAACTATTCTAGGGAACTGAGCTGTATCTCCATCACTTGAATCTCCAAGAAGCTCCACCTACCTGCATGTGCACATCTAGGGGGCAAGGACTTATGTGGAACAACTTGGAGCTTGTTTCTGAGAAACCGCTGTAAAACCGAGAAGACCTCCAACGGCTCGGCCAGTAGCCTCAACTAAGGCACCTCCCGTCCTGTCGTGCCGGTCAAGTCCTGCTGCAGAAGTCAACGATCACTTCAAACAGAATACAAATTTATTGTGGCAATCAATCCAAAGTTACATCAAATTGAATAAAAAGCAAAAATTTTTGAAATGACGTATTGACTTGTGCATAGTGTTACTCCAAACGGGAGCATACTCGACCTTTAAAAGTTTTAATTGATTATAATTTGCGTCAATAGCAAAAAATGAATACGTTTAGAAGTTTTGCACTGTTGTACTTACCAACCTATATAAATTTTATATGAAGTAGGTATCTAGTTCTCTCAAAAATACGGACTAATAGACCAAGGATCAAAACAGCGATTGGTCCAAACATATCTCGAACAGTAGTTCTCAGCAATCAAAATTTACCCACTGGCTGTATAACGTTTATTTTGTTGATCAGTAAATTCTATATCTATTGTATGTAGAAGGAATGTTACCTTACCTCAATCAAATTCAACATTTAATTATGTAAAAGGCATCAAACCTGCATATTTTTCATCACAAATGTGGAATGCTTTGGTCCACCAATCAATTGCTCTATCTACCTAGGTATCTGTTGTGGACCAGAGTAGATACCTATCACGTAGTGATATAAATTCACGTTACTTCAAGGTAATCGTTAGTAATCGGTACTTTTCGATTTAGTAATCGTTACTGATTACTTCGAGGAAAAGTGATAGTGGGGTGTTTCCTACCGGAATAAACAGGCGGGTCCTCCCGGTAAAGCGCCGCAGACGAATTTTTTTGCAATAATAATAATAATATTGTTGATAATAACCAAAATTTGATATCTTCAGGGAAAAATGTCGCTGCAAATTTATATATTTTCATTATAAAAAAGAACTAGAACAGATTAACATAATACTGACTCTGAACAATAAAACTGATCAAAAAAAAGATACCTAATAATAATTTTTTTTTGGGCAGGTACTGAATGCGGAAATGCGGTCGCTTTTGAAGTAGGTAATCATTTATGAAAGTAACGAATACTTTATCAAATGAGTAATCGGTACTTTGGGTCCCGGCGAGTAACGATTACAAAAGTAACTAATCAGTACTACCCGCCCATCACTACTATCACGTCAGTGTACCTATCAGTGTAACAAAGGAACCCTTTTTAAATCTAACATAATTTATTATGATGACATATTAGGATCTACATTTGGCATCAAATAATAAACATTATTTTGAATATTGGTGTCTATCTACAACTAAGTATTTACATTAAATTACAGAATGAAGCAACCCATCACCAGTAGGTACCTAATAAACACATACGTACAAGGTTGGAACTTGAAGAAAAATAAACAGATTGGAGCGATAACTATTATTTTACAGTAAGTTTTAAAAAGAATACAAGAAATGGCGATGGAAGTGGGAATGAAATGAAACGTAAGGTCACTTTTAAAATATAACAATACTATACAACAACAGGGTTTCTAAAATACATATATGCCATATTATAGGTAATCTTTCAATATATACAAAAAAAATTCTCGACAAATAATTGGGGAGTATACGGTATATTATGCAGTCCTAACAAAAGCTTCCTCCTATAACAACGCCAAGGCTACTTTGTTTAACAATTATTGTACAACTACCTGAACAACAGTTAACCATGTATTTATATGAAATTTAAAACATGTTAAAAATACTATTGTCATATATAATATATATATAATATATTAATATAAATTGTGTATGTATATATCGTAATATAAAGAGGCTTTCATATCTCAAGGACCATTCGTTTCAACGTGTGCTTGCGTGAAATATGCACACTTGAAGAAGTAGAGTATTTCATTGTATGTATTGAGTGACTGTTTAGTAAAGTCCTGGAGATAATGCAAGACCCAAGCCCTATGGCAGTTAGGCCTACAATTGCAGACCTGACAGACAACACAGATGACGTACAGAACAGAAGCTTAGATATCACAAGAATCCGCCATCTTAATAAAACATGTTCTGTCCAGGTGCAATACTGAGCTATATGTGGAAGGCATAACTAAATGATCATATCTGTATGTCAATCAAAAAATTGGACATACAGATATGACCACGTTTCAAATGGATGGGTATCATTATTCTGCAGCGTTTATTGTTATAGTTTTTCCTTTGGGATCATCGAAGCGATCCATTGTTTTTATGTCCATCATCATTGACACACCCAGGGTCATGATCAACAGCAAAATGAAGGTCACAAACAGACCGGACCAAATCGGAACGGAAGTGAAGCCAACACAGTCATATGCATCGCCGAACCGTTCCTGTGGCACTGCTGAATCAACGAAAAATGGTTGAACTTGAAGGCCTGGCAATTTAAGAGTGACTTTATCGGAATCGCTTAATACTGCATCATTGCAATGATAGGAAAACCCTTGTGGTGCATACACTTGCTCTTTCCACGCCAACTTCAACGTACTGCCACCACTGGTTAATTCCACAGGGTACTCTAAATTCCAGTACTTGCTGTTGCTCAACGAGAACGTAAATCTAGAATCGTTAAAGTTAATGATAGTTATAGACAAGATCTAACGAGGACGTACTTCACAGTTGTGGAGTCTTTAGTCAAAGTCAAAATCACAGACAAGTTAGTTTCTGAAAACTCTGATGACGCCTGCAATCCGTCAAGGATGGTCCTGAAAATATAATCAATCAAACCATAGTTATGCTGCAGTGTCTCCAAACGATCTTACTCTTTTCCATCATTCACTAATACTCCTTTGTCGCTCCAATACATCAGAGCATTTTTTGCTTGTAACACTTGAGGCGTTACATCAGTTTCAGCATTTTGTAATAAACTTCTCGATTTTTTGTGCGTTGTTACATCTTCTGGAGCAACCTACAACACAACGTTATAAACAGTTCTTTACTAAACTGCACCGTGGTATTTATTACCCAAGATGAGTGATGAGCAGTGTAAATGGCCAAAACGTTGCCATACTGTTCCACAATGTCTTTGTAAATTGAAACGACATCAGCATCTGAAACATCACAGGGAGGGTAGAAAACATTCAACATTACACACAGAGAAAAAATACCGTGACGCTTCAACATGTGGAACCTGTGCTCGTTCTCTCTTGCATCATTCAAATCGATGATTAATATATTGTCTTTAGGCACGTTTGGATTATTAAGCAAAGATCCAATTGATAATTCAGTCACAATTTTATCGAGCTGTTTAACAGCTCCTATAGGATTTTGTACGTAGGGTTTGTAAGCGACTGAGAAAGACTCCTTCAACTTGGAGATGTGCGTATAAATAGGTTTACCTTCCTGGGTGTGTTGAGCAAAATCTTCAGGACTCAACTGGAATGTTGAAATGTTGCAATGAAAACAAACACTAGCACTAATAGCCAACGTTATAAGCAATGTGGGTTCAAGTGTTGGTAGGTACCTATATCCCATACACTTTCTATTTTCAGTAGAATGATTTTTTTAAGCAAAAATAAAGTGACAAGCTGGAGCGCTGGGAATATACGTCCGATGGCCACTGATAGTTTCGCTCCAAAATTTTGCAGGTGCCCCGTAGCCAGCTTGTCACTTTATTTTCGCTCCAAAAAGTCATTCTACTGAAAATAGAAGGTGTATGGGATATACCAGTGAATATTATACAGGGTCCTGCAACAGTGCGTCGGGCTTTTCTAGCGCCATCATCTTACGAGATAGAGACAAAGGTGTAATCGGGTGTAATACATAAAATAATTGATTTGAATTGCTCTAACCAGTGAAATTATTAATGAAACAAAGCTCTGCGACTACCACAACATCAGACGGTCAGACCGAAACTGCACAGACACGTGTTTCGCCCCTATTGGGGCTCATCAGTGCGCAGGCATTCAGTTCAACCATCCGATGCTATGGCAGCCAGAAATCTCATGGTAATATACACCCAGGAGGACTCTTTATATGTGAAATTAGATTCAACTATACAGGGTGCTCAATTTTTGCGCTATAACAAGACAAATATTTTTTAAAAACGGTTTTAGGCTAGTTTGATAGGCCATAGTCTTCCAATAAACATATAAAAAATATACCACCCAGCAACTGCTGTGTAAGTTACAGGATGAAAATTATTTTTCATCTTTAATTTTTTACTTGGTGGAACTGATCTAGATTGAAGCCGGTTCCAGTTCTTTTGCAATCTAGTTATGTCATACTGAACATATGGAAAGGATACATATTTGCAGCTGCTGCTTTCCAATTTACAGGGTGAAATGTCATTTTCACGTTTCAATTTTTTTCTTGGTGAAATTGGCTCACACGATTAAATATATCTCGAAAACTGAATAATCTCGAAAATTGAATAATCTCAAAGAATTAATACCCACCCTTAAAATTATTCGAATTATAATTTCTCCTCAACATTACTTTATCATCCGTTATTGTAGAGCACACAATGAAGATACATTTCGAAGGTTGAAATTTCTTCTTTCCAAAATCTGATATAAGATACGGAGGCCACCATAAAACATGCTATAAAATGCGAATACCGAGGCGATTCCTTAATTGTTTGGCACACTTTGGCTGATTCGAAGAAAAAAATATAAGTAACTGAAATGTTTCAGGAATATTTTCAAAAATTTCAATTTAGATCAGTCAAACTCTATTCCAGATATTCACAAAGTCACTATTGCAATTTTGGTGTCCCAATTGATCGTTCTTACACTCGATAACAACGTAATCTAATGAGATGCACCTAGGTATTCATTTTACTTTCGAATTTCGATGAAGCTTGTAGCATAATAATAGGCAACACAACATACAACAGTAACCTTCGCTGAGCTGAAGAGTGAGACGAATAATCGTACTCAATGCGAGAGAAAGAAAGGACCGACCGAACCTACTGCGCATTTTCCTAGTCAAATCTTGGTGGACATCTCTTTTCTAGAGTAAGGATTATGGCCTGTGAATAAAACACTCACCTTTTCGCTAATTTTACAACAGCTGAACAACAGAATAATTCTGAACTGCGACCTGCGACTACACGAACACGCCCTAAACACAGAATCACAGAAATGAAATGCGTTATTGCGTTCTAGCATTGAATGTTCTAGTAAATTCCAAAGCAAATTTGGAAACCACACTCAGATGTATCAACTGATGTAGGGGAACAGTGTCTAAGCTGACGCAATCAAATATGAATATGAATATGACCAAATATCATATGATGATCATGTTCGTTTTCACGTTTATTACTTCTTGTGATACATTCACTGTTCACAGTCACCTCAATGTCCCCTATTAGTTCGTTTCAAACTACCTACTTGACCACGTGATCAAGTTCGAACAGCGCAATCGCGTCCATGGTCTTGAAGTGGACATCTCTTTTACAAGTTTTGGATTGGAAGACTAGCCTACTAGCCTCCACCTACTAGCCTCCAGACTTGCCTACTAGCAAACTAGCCTAAAACCGTTTTTCTCGGTCATCAGTTTTTCAAGAAAAAAAGAAAGTAAAGAAAAATAATAAACTTTCACCCTGTATACTGATTTGTAGCAGTCCCAGAATTGAGGACTTTTGATATGTTGAAGAAGGGACTGTAAGCTTGCCATGGTAAAAAAATCGTTTTTGTTTGAATTAATTCCAGCAAAGCACCTATTTTTTACTATTTCCAATATACTATAAGCGTATTTTTGTTTTTTAAATTGTGGCAGCGCTACCAGCTAAAAATTAAAAATTGATTTTTTGTAATTTGTTGTAATTGTAATTAGGGCATCCAATCCCGGGATCCCGTTAGGTTTCCAACCCCGATAATCCCGGAATTTTTCCACCGAGATCCCGGGATTTTCGGGATTTTTGAAATGATGGATCTTTTCACCTCAGTTGAAATAAAAAATAGAGTCAATACAAGAAACACAGATTATTGAAGTAAGCACATCATAATTTCATACGGAAATGGAAATGCTGGCCCTTGAAAACTAAAGAACATGTCCAAACTCATTAAATAAAACAAAACTATAATAAATTGAGCAAAAAACAATTTATTTTTTCCTCGGCAAGTAATTTTTGCTTTCTTGAAGAAAGTACCTACGCATTATTGCAATGCAAGTTCGATGTTTTGTTTATGCTAAATAAATACAATAAAATATTACTTAATATTGGTGTCAAATGATGATGTACTTATACTTGAATGATCTGAGTTTCTTGTTTCTTGCATTGACTCTTTTTCTTACTCAACTAAGGTGAAAAGCTGCATCATTTGAGAAATCCCGAAAATCCCGGGATCCCTGGATTTGAAATTTTCAATCTCGAAATCCCGGGATTTCGATTTTGTCTCGGGATTGGATGCCCTAATTGTAATTTCAAGGATGTTCGTTTTGAAAAATCGTAGGAGCCTCGTTTTTTGCAATCAAGGAATGAAATTTGGCCCAACAATAGTCGAATAGAAGGCGAATAATTTCATGTCTGAAGTCAAGAAACTTCACGTTCAGTGATACAGAGTGTTCAGAATTTTTTTTCGAACTTCGCAAATTTTAAAATGCCATAAGTCATTCTTTTCAAATGGAATGCTCCTTTTTTTATCTCACCGTTCGATAGTTTTTTCTTTTCTTTCATTTTTACCAGAGGTATTGGGGGTACCCTACCCCTAAATTTGATAATTTCCGAAATGATCGATAATTTTGATAAAAAGTGCTATTCATTAAAATTTTTCACGCCGGGCAGGCCATGGTGATCATCAACAAATGTCTAATTGACACATTTTGCTTAGTTTCATGCAAAGAATAAGTCTTTTTATTGAATAGCTGCGAGATTAGGGGTAGGGTGTCCCTAGTGAAAATGAAAGAGGAAGAAAAAGCTATCGAATGGTGAGATAAGATAGGAGGCATTCCATTTGAAAAAAATGACTTATGGCATTTTGAAATTTGTAAAGTTCGAAAAAAAATTCTGCACACCTGTAGAACTGAACCTCAAGTTTTTTGTCATGAAGTCATTCAACTTCTATTCGACTACCGTTATGCCAAATTTCATTCCTTGATTCCAAAAAACGAGGCTTCTACGACTTTTCAAAATGAACCTTGAAATTACAAAAAAATTCAATTTTTAATTTTCAGTTATTGGCACTGCCACAAATTGAAAAAAAAAAAAAAAAAATACTCTTGTAATAGGGCTTGGAAAGCTGAACAAGAAAATGGAATCAAAAGTGGGGCATTTCATTAAAAAAAAATTTTTGTTTTTGTTATAGCACAAGAATTGAACACCCTGTATAGTTGAAAATGATTTCACAAGGTGAAACTTTTCAAATCAATAATTTTATGTATCACACCTCTTTCTCTATTTTGCAAGGTAAGGGCGCTAGGGAAGCCCGACGCCATGTTGCAGGACCCTGTAGATAGTTGACATTTATTCTGTATGAAAGTACATTGCCTCAACAGTTTAAACTTGTCAAGGTAATTCAAGAGGAAAAGAAAAAATATGCAAAAAATTAGTATCACAATAAAACTTGAATTCCTTTACTGAAGTAGTAAGGTAGGAATTTGCTTTACTTTGAAGAATAAAATGGATCCTGCTCCACTACCACAGCAGTCTAAGTACAAGCAGTCTATTGTATAGTAATTTTGGGGTAAGCTTTAAAGCCAACATCTATTTCCCATCAATACTTGCCCATACTAAGAAATGTGTCATGAAGGGGACCCAAAGCCGCAGATTTTACAGTAACGATTCTACCACCGTTCTTTTTCTTATGCAATTTTGAGTCGATGTAGATACGGAAGAATGCGATTTACTTACACGTTAACTATTCCATTTTCGCACTTGAACATCGCCCACTGACGTTTCGTTCACAACTGTCAACGTTTGACAGCTAGCCGACCGCTACGTGCAACATTCTGGCGTTGCTCATTGCAGGAAAGAAGGAAAAACACGAAAAAAAGGAACAAAGTCGCGAAAAATAGGTAGTTGATAGGCAACCAACAATACAGCTCAAGAACAGTGAGAATGGAGTGGCGACGAGTTCAAGTGCGAAAATGGAATAGTTAACGTAAGTAAATCGTATTCTTCTGTACCTTCATGGAGTCAAAATTGGATAAGGAAAGGAATGTTGGTGGAATCATTACTGTAAAATGTGTGGCTTCAGGTCCCCTTTATGACATTGTCACTGAAATGTGAGAATATTAACTTAACAAATGCCTCGGAATGAGACACAGTCTGTAGCTAATAAGTTCATTATACCTACTCTAGATGTATGTATGAATAAACTTCACTACTCTTATCAATTATAATATTTACGGTATTTTCTGCGAAGACGACAATATAGGGTTTTGTGTCCATATACTCCAAAAGAGTATCTTTGAAGGAATCTTCACTGATCCTTTGCAAGGCTGGTACATGATCGGAAACCCTGAAATCAGTCATATGACCATAATTAAGATAGCCCAAGGTTTTTCTTTGCCAACATCTGAGGTAAGTGAGTAAAGAGTGACTCCGGTTGGGGTTTGGTGTCTTGACTTACGCTGTCTTAAAGTGCAAATTTCTATGACTCAAAACGGCTTGAAAAGGGTTTGAACAGAGGCCGTACCCAGCCTGGGGTGTACACAAGTACTTTATGAGCTATGTTTACGATAAAAGCTTACTTTTGAGTTCCCCACATGTACACTGGCACAAACTCTGTACATATTCCGAAATTGATCACCAAAAATGTTACCAGGAACGTCAGAAATAATCTAGTATTTAGAATCATGATTGGGAATTGAAAAAGGCAGTCACAACTTCAGAGGATCACGTGAAAACTGGGAGTAACGAGCAGCATTTGACAGTCAGGTGTCAGGTGCACGCAGCCACCAGCGACGTTTGCGTCAAGATAATCAAATTTTCTTTGCTGCTACCGCCATCTACTCATCAGTAGGATTACTAAGTTGCAGAGTCTCAGGTGCGATTGCATTCAGCATGACAGAGTTCTGTATACCTCCTCCTTCCACAGGTACCTACTACTTGGATCTCAAGATCCGATATTATCGCATAGATGTCTCTGCGTGAACATTATTTGTAGGGAACCTAATTATCACGCGACCGGTCGGCCGGCGTAAGGGTACCGCATTCTGGCTGAGCGTTTGTTTACTATATGGCCTCACGGAGTTAGGGAGTGACAGCTGTCGGCATCACGGAAGGCCATAGGCGTCCGTCTCAACGGGCTCTGGCTGTCAAGAGCGTGTTTATTTTGGATTTAGGTGTACAAATTCGTGTGAGAGGTGGATATGACTTGCCCGATGAGTTTCAAAACACGTCTTTTATGCTGCTATATGAATGAAATTTTCATGTATGTTCGGTTGCGGACATCAAGCAACAGCACCGGACCCCGCAAATTTCCTTTTCTCTCCGCTCATGATAAATTTTGACACATAGCTGAATTTTAGCCCCTCCCATCGGCCCTTAGCAACAGATGATTGCGTAACCCTTGTACAGCCAAAGCTGTCGATAATCTAGCAACCCTAATTATTTGGAAATTGAAAATCCGTTGATTGAAAAACAAGAGCCGGTGATATGAGAGTAATTATATCATTATTATAATTAGCTGACACTGATGATGGTATGCATCACAACTTCAGAGCATCACGTGAAAACTGGGAGTAATGAGCAGCATTTGACAGCCAGGTGTCGGGTGCACGCAGCCACCAGTGACGTTTGCGTCGAGACCATATAAATTTTCTTTGCTGCCAAGGCCATCCTATTCATCAGTAGGATTACTAAGCTACAGAGTTGAGGGCGATTGCATTTAGCATTACAGAGTTCTGTATATCTCCTCCCTCCACAGGTACCTACTTGGATTTCAAGTACCGCTATTATCGCATAGATGTCTCTGCGTGGAAATTATTTGGAAATTCAAAATCCGTTGTGTGAAAAATAAGAGCCGGTGATATAAGAATAATTATATAATTATTATAATTATCTGCCACTGATGATGGTATGCATGGTTTTGACCACGAGGAGGCAGCTCACCCGAAAAACGAATCCAATCAGTGGCCGGTGCTTTTTAACTAGGGTTTCCAAATTCAGAGGACGCTTTCTGTTGAATTCGGAACATGCAAGAGGATAGGTTCCTGCGTTACCGGCATAATTCAAAAAATCGTGCTCGAGGAAACGTCAAACGCAAATATATGTTGTTGATTTCAAGTTTTTGCTTGCGAATTTTGTCAAACGGAGATTATTTTCAAAAGAAAATGCCCCTTACCGGATGTTTTGTGTGTGGAATTCATCGCAAGGACAGAATATTCACCACATCCCAAGAAATGACTCCCAGGTAAGTGATTCAGATATTACTGGATTCGTGTGTGATGTAGAATATGGGAGAAAATGGTTCTGTGGGCTGAAAGCGTTTCAAATCGACCATATTTCAATACATTTTTGGATGTTACTTGTAGCCTTGGTAGCTAATACCTAAACTCTTCATCAATTCTGGGTTCTCGGTGCTAGCGACGACCGCATTTTTCATATATTACAAAAAGGAAATAACTTATTTTAGCATTCTGCCACACTCGCCGGTAACTAAAATGGATATCTCTCTTGGTCTTTCACCTATCAGCAGTTCCAACTGGCAGCCGTTGCCTACCCGGAAGGAAGAAAAGAGATCGAAAGTTATATGGAACGACTGAACATACAAAGATGGGGAGAGGAAAGCGATAGGAATACAGAGCAAAAGTGACATCAACAGCTGGAAGGAAAGATCTGCGAGATGAAAAGAAGTGAAGAACAGTAAACCAATAATCGGAAGATTCTGTGCAGAGGGTCTACCATGGGAGTTACGCCATGGCCAATATTTGTCTTCGAGCTGTAGTACAATGAATTGAATGATATTAGGTATGTATAACCTACTTGAGTATGAAATAGGCACATGGAACTGTACATTGTATTCAAGTACCTCCTTGGGTACTTCCCAATCTTCTTACCCCTGATGGTTTGAAGCACAAAAAAATTTAATCATGAACAGCGATATGTTAATTCTATCTTGAAAATTTAATTTTGATAAAAGACAAGTGCCGCAACTGGTGACAAGTTTAAAGCATTCAGCATTCCTATATTTGACCTTTGATGAAAAAATACAGAGAAGTGACGTGTGATTGTAGCCTAATGTGGCCTGTATTTATTTTAGATTCCAAAATTCATATCGACGTGGGAATCTAAGAACATCCTAACTCGATTTTTGGCCATTTTGAGTTTTGTACAATTTCTGCTGTAAAAAAGTCTGCTCTTTCGAATGGTGCAATTAGAATTTCAATCAAAAATTAAATAGCAAAGTTATGAACAAAAATAGTAACATCTTGACTCGATTTTAGCGGAATTCTAGAACCGCATCATCCTAACTTGAGTCACAGACTACCAATACAGACGGTCAACTGCATCTTACAAAGATCACCAGTAGGTGCCGCGGCGTGTTATGCTCGTGAAAACTGAGAATCGGTGCGCCGCTGCAGTCACATGCTATCGCACTGCAGGGCAATAAAAATCGGCGAGCAGCGGCATGTTTGTAAACATAGCCTATTCAACAACTATAAATACAAGCACCACTACCGACCTTTGTGATAAATCCATGTTCTTATGATAAATCCATGTTCCTCCCTAACGGTGCTAGGTAGGTAATTTTGATCACAATTTACGAATTTTGTTTGAATGAGATGAAGTGGTTATAACGAGTGATTGAATACATTTCTTCTCCAGTCACCTGTGATTCCTGAAAATCTGGCGAAAAACCGTGGCTACCAAGAAGACCCCTCGAGACCTACTTTGAGGAAAAAATTCGATCACTTTTTAGTTAATATCACAAATTCTGAAAACTATTTTTTCTATGTCCATCTATGTCCGTTTTGATTGATGTTCATCTCATTTTCGATGGGAAATACGACTCATCCATTTGATCAAAATTAAATATAGCAATAGCCGATTTGCATCTTATTACGTTCTGGAGCTCGTTCTGGAACGTAGCTATAGGTACCATCTGAGGTTTTCATCGGAATTTCACCAACAATATTCAAAACAATAAGGTGTAAAATTTTTAAAGTGCAATGTTTTGATTTAAATTGCCATGATAAACTGACATGCGGTGTACTAGGCACGCACTGGGACGTCAGTCAAAAATCGACTTTTTTATTTAATATAATCAATCAAGTCCAATTTTGCATCAAAAAAACACTTATCTTTTTTTTACTCTTCTGCGTAAATAAGCAGAAATCCGTTTAGAAGCAAAAGAACAATAACTTGATCACAGGCTGTATCTACGACGGAATTTTGTGACATAAGTAACATTACTTGCCTGTAACAAAAAATATATAGGTACAATATACAGGGTGTCTCAAAACTCGCGCCCCACAGCTCCACTCGGTATATGGAATCTTCTATGATGACCCCAAAAGTTGCTAAAATTTTTTTTCGAGTTTTATTTTTCAAGTTATGGAGGGTCAAAGGTTGGTCATTCGAACCCTTCTAGTTTCGTTATTTCAAAAGATTTTTCTGAACTGTTTATGGCATATTATTGAGTAAAAAATATCAACCACTGAATGTGTACTAAATTTCCATTCACTACACAGGGTGGAGTCATACACTAAAAAATCCAATTTCGGTAAAAAAACTCCTCCGAAAAAAATTCGAAATATTAATATATACACCTTTATTTCATACATCGAAAAAACAGAAACTTTTTAAATTCTCCAGATTCTGAAATTTTGAAAAAGAACCCAAATAATCAATTTATTACTTTGAATAGAAATAATATCAAAATCAATTCATGGGTTATCAAACATTTTAATTATTTTCCATCTTAATTAATGTCGACCAATCCTAAAATTTCTCAATTACAATAACATGCCCTTCCAAAAATTCACAAACGCACAAACCTCATAATCCAATGAAAGTCCGTTGTTGTCTTTAAAAATTCTCGTGTCTATAAACTATCAAAACTCCTTAGTAGAATTTTACCAGATATCTTGAATTTTAAACTAAATTTTAGTGTCAAAAACACAACAGAGTTGATCAACAAAATTAAAAACATCACTCCACCATTCAATTCATTTCTGATTGCTTCTGATGTCACAAATTTTCAAATTTATTCCCATCTGTTCCAATTACAGAATGTCTACTTCTGATAAAAAAGATCCTTTCCAATTCCTCTCTTTCTGACAATTTTGCAGATAGCTTGTGCTCTCTTTTAGAAACCGCTGTTAGAAACCCCTCACTTTGACAAACACCAATTTCTACACATTTATTGCTTTGAAGATGACTCTTTATCCCAAAATTGTAAGGCCGAAACGCGTCGCAATATACTTTTTCAATTTACGTGGAGAGACAGATTTATTGTACAGGGTGGCCCAACAAAAAAAAACAGAGGGGTTTTATGGTCATTTCACCTCATTTTTTTTTAAATCGGACAGGTCGACTCTAATATCAAGTGGGACATCTGGAACATACATTGGCGCAACTTTCAAATGACATTATCTACTTTACGATATCTACATCAAATCAAAGAGAATCAAATCCTCTTTTTGAAAAAAATATTTTCCAAACTTTCAACCCCCTATTCTTCTAAGATTCCGAGTGTCCGATTTAATATTCTTGACCTCTCAATTTTCTCCATTGCAGTCAACGTTATCCTGCACAGTATCGAAAAAGGAAATTTTCTATGGAAGAAGTGCCACCCAAATTCATCCCTTCTAATTAAAAAATGATACTACCTACGTACTTTGCGATACATCAAATTGAAAGGACTTGAATTCGCTCCATGAAAAAAATATTTTAAATTTTTTTAAAAATCCCTCTTTTCCTCCTCAAATAGTTTGAATGTTCAATTGATTGGGGGAAGGGTTGAAAATTTTCAAAACATTGTTTTCGGAAGAAGAATTCAAATCCCTTCAATTCGATGTATCACAAAGTAGGTGGTATCTTGTTGAATTTTTAAGCTGGGTGGGGGAGAGCACTTTCTTCACTGAAAATTTTCTTCTTCGATACTAGCTGGAATGACGCGGACCAAGTTGAAAAAAATTCAGAAGTCGATAATATAAAGCGGAACAGTCATAGAATTCCAGGAAGAAGAATGGTAGGATCCAAATTTTTTTTTAAATATTTTTTCACAGAGAAAATTTAGTTCTCTTCAATTTTTTTATGTATCGCAAGGTGGGTGGTGTCCTTGGAAATTTCGAAGTTGAGGTGGGTGGGGTTGAGGGGTTTTGAGATAGAAATTCGCCAATGTATATTTCAGATGTCCCCCTCGATATAAAAATCGACCTGTCCGAGCTTTTCTCAAAAAAATTAGGTGAAATGCCCAAAAGCCCCTTCGTAGTGTTTTCGTTGGGCCACCCTGTATGCACCTTTATTTCCAATATATTATTACATCAAAATCATTTTCTTAGTGCTAACAAAGAGAAAACCAGCTTCAAAAAAATTGTTTGAGTATTTTTGCGAACTTCTAAAATATTCACATTCTTTGGATATTACTGTGTGTATCACTGAATGTAACAAAAAGTTCAAATGAATTTCTCATTGGCCATGAAGAACAGGCTGTTGATTTCTTGATTTTTTTTCCAACCTTTTTAGAATTAATTTGCATGATGTGGCTGTTCGATCGCCCCATATTTAGTGAAACTATGTCAAAAGACAGTTTTCTAATTTTTTCTCCATAATATTTGAAGGAGTCTTCAAATCGCATATGTTTAATGACGATCCATGATTTTTCTTTAGTATCGATAGTTCATCTTCCTTCGTTAGATTTGCATACCCCAATAATTTTATTGTGCAATTGACAATGGTATTTTTGCAAAAGTTTTTTCACCAGATAAGGTGAATATTCCTAATTTATTGGGCCCCCTTTCAATAGTCCCTGTAAGCCTCTAAGAAAATTTAGAAGTGCCTAAATGAAAACGGTATATAATTATGTACCTATACCTACCTATTATTAGCTGTGGCTTTTGGAACCTTATGAAATTAATCTTCCACATGAGAACGAAAGATTTTTGGATGGAGTCTTGATTTAAAAATTAGTTACTTGAATGAAAAGAAATAAATGATGATGTAGGTCAAGATCTGCATTGAATAACAATATAAATAATAGGTCGTGGTAGGAATGGTAGTAAGGGTATGATGCGATAGTAAAGTGTGATAAAAACACAGTAACTGTCGAATTTCACTTGTTTGGGTAGGTATCACGTTCCGCTCTGTAAGTCGGCGGTTAGAATGTGACGCGCGGTCTCGCGCACCGCGGAGCGACACTTCGGGACGAACGCCACCTGGCAGTGGCAACCCAGAAACACATCGCTCTGTTCGCCGGTTGACCGTCTGTATTGGTAGTCTGTGCTTGAGTTAAGATCATATCTAGCGTCGAGTAACATCCTAACTCACGCTCCACAACAAGAGCAGACTGCGTATATTAGTGGCAGAGCGAGAGAGCGCGACATACTTTTGTACTTAATTCAAGATTTTCTCTCGTTTCTTTGTTAATTTATGGAAAAAAAAACTGTACAATGTTCACGTTAAGATTGTCTTCCCCCTCCCCCTAGCCGCCTTATCCCTTAACCAATTTAAAAAAATAAAAACTGTATCTTGTAGAGTTTTCCCTGAATTTTCCAAATCTGCTCCTTGAACAATAAAGAAATAAATGAATAAATAAATGAATAACTTGTTTCTACTCGTTTTGTCGGATCCCTAATTCGCATGGTGTAACAAAAAAATATCTTGTTTTATTACATCTTACATTTAAATAATGCATTCGATGCAAATTTTTGTCTCGATTACTAAGATAGGTATATGACACTTACGGACTCATTTGTTGAAAAAAATTGAGAATTGGTTTAAACAAAATTCTCAAAATCGCCTTGACAGATTTTTCAATATTTTTGAACTGTTGCAGTGATAAAACATGTTGACAGTTCCTTTGTCAAATGGACCTGTGGGTGTTATATTTCGTTATAGTCAAGACAAAAGTCTGCATTGACTCTGCATCATTCAAATGTATAGGATGTAATGAAAAAATATATTTTTTTGCGACACTCTGTGAATTAACAACCATTTTATTTTTATTTTTGAAATTGTCTCAGTGATAAAGAGCTATTGGGGGTATCAATATAAACGTGAAACCCGGTATGAAAGATCACAAAAATCTGGAGACAGACTACTTCAGTGGCGCCTTGGGACATTTCCGACAACATTTGATGAACAAAAAGTACCAAAAGATCAAGAAAAACTCCAAAATGAGAATCGGGATAAAAAGATTAACACTAAAAAGCCTATACCTAATTCACCTTTCCCATGAGAGCATCACCGTCATCACGCATACTTGTGAGGGCACAACTTGGCACAACTGACGGTCTGTAGTAGCCGTCCGTACTAGCGGAAATCTGCGCTCACAGGCATGCGCGCAAGTGATTGTTCTAATGGGAAAGGTGGATTGCTCAGTAACCTAAAATTTCTGTATTATGCACGTAGTTTCTGGCATATATAGGTATAATTTGCCAAGAAAATTATCATCCTATCTCAAGTTAGGATGATATTAGCACGTATTCTTACGTGAACAGGTATAATTCGCAATAGAAAATCATCATCCTATCTTAAGATTTAACAGTTTCCTTAAACTTAGAACGGTATAATCCTAACTCGATAAAATTGCCAAAAATATTGAAATTGTCAAGTTTAGGGACGGAAATGGAAAGTTCACATAATAAGGCACTATTCTACAAAATTTTGTAAGGGTCAGTCATTCCGGTCGACCGTTATCAATTTTTCAAAGATGAAATCTTGTTTAGGCTCTCCTGAAAAGTAGCGATTTTCGAGTTAGAATGTTCTTAGATTCGCACGTCGAAATCATGCCTCTGTCTAAACCAACATATGCCTTCGCGGATGTCGTACAATGCAGTGTGCCCCATATTGGTGGTTCCTGTTGAAAATGAATACCGGAAGTGAGAATTTCCCAAGTGAGTCTATTTTTTTTTTCAACAGTAATGTCACTCTTTTTCAACTTGAGAGATCGAAGTATTTGATTGGGTCAGGTTTCCTCCAACACATGGACTTTCAGAGATTGTTGTTATTTATTTTTATAACTTGGTTACCGATCTGTTTCAGGTGAGCAAAAATCATGCAGAGTTAAATTCGAAATCGTGTAATTTCAATTTGTCTTCTGCAGCAATAATGTGTGATCAATATCAAAGAAGAAACATCTCGATCTGTCTAGAATGAATGATTCGTTCGAAAACAAATTGATTTTCATTGATATTTTCATTGCAAACGGAATTTCTGAGACGATTCAAAGGCCATAGGAGGATAAGTGGCCAGAAAGTGCCCCCGCTTGGATGCAACTGAAATTCACATCACATATCCTCCTTGGTACTACAATACATCGTACCAAATATTAGCCCGATAGCTCCACCAGGGGACCATCCCGGGAGTATGCAAAAATTCGAAAAAAACATTTTCTGAAAAATTAGAGGTAGAAAAAATTTGAAAAACGTACAGTATACATAATGTCCCATAATTAGCGTGCAATACTTCACCAGCAGATTCTACGGCTGAAAATAAGAAAAAAAGTTCCTATAAGCATAGGTCGAAAAATGCTTCATAAGCGAGCTACAGCCCTCTAAAAGTAGTACCCTGAAGATGGGTTTTTTTAATATCTTCGAAACTGTTGACAGCAGAATCATGAAATTTTGCACATTAGCCAATCTTTTGATGTCAAATAATATGCAATGATAATAATTTCAAAATTCTATCCAGAAATGGGTCAGACTGTATGGGGTGGGGGGCAAAATCACCCCAACTTTTTCAAGTGTCGTTTTTTTGCAACTTTAGCATCAAGTCATGAAACGTCAAAGCATTTTGCATGAAAAAGGTCCTCCTGTTCAACTCCGATAGGAAGCACCGTTCTCGAGTAAAATCGATTTGAAAATTACCCTACATGTCATAAAAATTCATAATGAAATTACAAAAAGAAAAAAATTGAGCGTAGGCCATGGAACACGACTACTACACACATCAAAAGAATCTAGGGGACAAGCAAATTTAGACGATTTCTAAAATCATCATAACTTTTGATTACCGTCAGCGATTTCATATCGGTTTTCAGTGTTCGATAGCCCAATCCTTCGTTTTCATGCCTTGATCACGTCGAATACGAACAATGTTCCATAAAGTTTCTACAGGGTGATCAATGGAACAGTGTAAAATGACCAAAAGTTCAGTACGAGCGCGATTTCCCAAAAATATTTTTTTATGCATTCCAATAGCACAATTATGAAGAATGGTGTTTTAGCTTCAGTAAAGTTTTTGAATTTTGGAAATCGAAGGTGAATTGCCAAAGACATTGATCATTTTGTGCCGCCATGTTGAACTTCCAAGAAAGTGATCCGATTTCATTAAAACTTGGATCACACTCATGCCTGGTCCCAGTGATTAGAATTTCAAGGTCAAATGTCTTTTTCGGCCACTTTCAGGCCGTCACATTGAACTTTTATGTAAATGATTCGATTCTAGTGTGTTTCAAAGTTTTATTCAAATCGAATCATTCATGTAAAAAGTTTAATATAGCGGCTCGAAAGTGATCAAGAGTGACATTTGATCTTGAAATTCCAATTACTTGAACCTGACATGAGTGTGTTCCAAGTTTCAATGAAATCGGATCACTTTCTTCTCTCTTGGAAAATCAACATGGCGGCATAAAATGATCAATATCTTTGGCAATTCACCATCGATTTTCAAAATTCAAAAACGTCAGTGAAGCTGAAACACTGATCTTCATAACTGTGCTATTGCAATGGATGGATTTTCTTATTTGGGAAATCGCGCTCGTACTGAACTTTTGGCAATTTTACACTGTTCCATTGATCACCCTGTAGCGACCTTGTAAAACATTGTTCGTATTTGACGTGATTAATGCACGAAAAAGAAAGATTGAGCTATCGAACACTGAAAACCGATATGAAATTGCTGACGGCAATCAAAAGTTATGATGATTTTAGAAATCGTCTGAATTTGCTTGTCCCCTAGATTCTTTTGATGTGTGTATGTTTGGGGAAAAATAATAAAGACAGGGTGACAGATTCATGAAATAAGTGACGTGTTTCAAAGTTGTGTTTAAGGGGTTTCTGATGCGACTAAAAAAGTTGTTGACGGGAATAGGTTTTATTTTATTTTTTTCGTCAAGTAGAAACTCCCCCAAGAAAAAAATGCACGGGCATTGCTATCAAATTTTGTAAATTCCAAAAAAAAATGGAAAATTTTTGATTTTGATTTTTGGAAATTCAAAAACTAGATAGCATCAACAATGCATCTTTCCCCAAGAAAGTCGCATGCCAAATTTGAACTTTCTATTTTCAAAAAAAGGTACCAAAAATTATTTCTACAAATTCACTTTTTCATGTCTACGAGAAATCATTTTTGGTACCCTTTTTTTTTGAAAATAGAAAATTCAAATTTGGCATGCGACTTTCTTCGGAAAATATGCATTGTCGATGCTATCTAGTTTTCGAATTTTCAAAAATCAAAATCAAAAATTTTCTAATTTTTTTGGAAATTTTTAAAATTTGATAGCAATGCCCGTACATTTTCTTTTTGGAGGAGTTTCTACTTGACGAAAAAAAAAAAAGACCGGTTCCCGTCAACAACTTCTTCAGTTCAGAATCAGAAACCCCTCAAAGCTAATTAAAGAAGTTTTTTTGCGGGTACTGTTTTGTAAAAATGGAACGTTTCACAAACCAAGAGCTGGCAGACATGCACTTCGTGTATGGCTTCTGTAATGGTCGTGCTCTGGGCTGTCATTTGTCTCGATTATTTTTTCCCCAAACATAGAAGTCGTGTTCCATGGCCTACGCCCAATTTTTATTTTATTTTGTAATTTTCATGATGAATTTTTATGACATGTAGGGTAAGTTTCAAATCGATTTTACTCGAGAACGGTGCTTCCTATCGAAGTTGAACAAGGGGACATTTTTATTGCAAAATACTTTGGGGTGTCATAATTTATTGCTAAAGTTGCAAAAAAACGGCACTAGAAAAAGTTGAAGTGATTTTATCCCCCACACCCCACAGTCTGACCCATTCCTGGATAGAATTTTGAAATTGCTATTATTACATATTATTAGACATGAAAAGATTGGCCGATGTGCAAAATTTCATGATTTTGCTGTTGACAGTTTCGTGGATATTAAATGAAAACCATCTTCAGGGTACCACTTTTAGAGGGCTGTAGCTCGCTTATGAAGCATTTTTCGACCTATGTTTATGGAAACTTTTTTTCTTAGTTTGGGTCGCAAAATCTGCTTGTGATGTATTGCACGCTAATTATGGGACACCTGTATACAGGGTGGTCCAGGTTATAGTAGCAATAATTCACCATTCGATAGTCCATCGAAAACTAGGTCGACATGCATGATTTATTTTTTTTCTAAAACGCTTCCTAAGAGCAGAGATACAGCCCTTCAAAGTTCAGTTTTTAAAATCTTCTTTTTGCAATAACTCTCAAGTGATCAAAGCGATTCTGACCAAATTTGGTACAAATACTTACGAAATGAATACCCATCACTTGACGTAGTTAACTTTTGTCAAAATTGTCCAGTGGCGTAGATACGGGGGAGCTGTTTTACTTCTCACGCCCTATTCTCTACGCCACTGAATATTTTTGGAAAACTATATTTTTTTCGAATTCCTTGTTCAATTTAAAGAAAAGTTACTCTTGTAAAATTTTGATTAGAGGCTCGATTTTTGAGATATTTGGGCTTTAAACTTTGGAAAACATCTCGAAATCGCTACTTTTCAGAGCCCAAATTGTTTTTTTCTGGAAACGCCTCGATTCTCAGCAAAAAATGGCAGTAAATCAACTTAAACGACCTAGAAAACTTATTCCAGTTGAGGAGTCATGAGTTTGCTTGGATTTTAATTTTTGGGCATTCGAAAGTCGCGATTTTGAAGCGTTTTCCAAACCCAAATATTTCGGGAATGAAGCCTCTAATCAAAATTTTACAACAGCAGTTTTTTGTGAATTGAACAAGGAAATCAAAAAAAGTACAATTTTCCAAAAATACCCAGTGGCGTAGAAAATACGGTGGGAGAAGTTGAGCAGTTCCCCCGTATCTGCGCCACTGGACAATTTTGACAAAAGTTATCTACGTCATGTGATGGGTATCTATTTCGTAAGCATTTGTACTAAATTTGGTTAAAATCGCCTAAATGACTTGAGAGTTATTGCAAGAAAAAGATTCTAAAAACTGAACTTTGAAGGGCTCTATCTCCCTTGGGAAGCGTTTTGGAAAAAAATTAAATTATGCATGTCGACCTAGTTTTTGATGGACCATCGAATGGTGAATTATTGCTACTATAACCTGGACCACCCTTTTATTGATAGTGGGCTTCTAAAATACATCAAACCATTGAGGTTGCTGAACAAGAAATATACAGGGTGTTTCAAAAGTAAGTACCTAGCTATAAAGGGTGTTTCAGCGATGATAGCAAAAAATTCAACTGTGAGTAGATCTAATCCAAATATGACGAAAACCTATATACCATTTTGCAAAGTTCGGCCTAATGACGAAGATACAACTCTTCAAAGTTCACTTTTTTCAGATTTCAAAAATTTGTATCTCAGGAACGTTTCGACAAATTTAGCTTTAATTTAGCATAAGCTGGTTTGTCGTAATTATCTATCAACCCGCCAAATTTTGAATGAATCCAATCAGTGGCATAGAACTTACAAGGGGTCACCTCAAGTCAACTTTTCGGGTCCCGTTAAGAAAACTCCATCTCTCAAATTTTATCGAACTAAATCACTAACCACTCGGAATGGTGTCTAGAAGAAAGATCTGAAATAAAAATTGCGGACCATCCATGCACTTTCTTGTATTCCCGTATTCATTGCAGGGAATTTTCTGTGATAGTAATATAAAGTGGTCAACAAAATAAGTGTCATAGTCGATATTTTCATCGTTTTTCAAAACCAGACAGCTTTGGATTTCTTCGATCGATTTTGGATCTGTTTGAACTGATCAATAGCACCATTCTTCAGCTGTCGGATACAAGTACTGTAGAATGTAAGAAAAGTCAAATAAAGTTTATACAGGGTGTCAAGTAAAACCGTGCAAAACTATTGATGATTTGTTTATGCCCCATTTTGTCAAAAAAAAATTTTGGTCGACACCAGCACCTAGAATATGAACATTGATGTCTTCCCTCGAAATGGTTTTTGATTTGCACCCTTATTATGATTTTGGACAAAGTTGTGCCATTTTTTATTCAGTGTACGCTTATTGTAAAACTGCTATCAAATTTGAAGTTGAAATTAGAACTATCCCTTTTCAACGTTTTCCTCACTCACCCCCAAAAAAGCTACCCCCGCGGTCATTGCCTAACCATTGTGGACCGCAATGTTAGGGCTGGTACCAGAATCGGTACCTACGATACTGGAATAGCGTAATGTCTTGAAAGAGATAATCTTGTGTCAAGATCAAGGGATTGTTTCCCTAAATTGGAGAATTGATATCTCCAAAAGCAAAAAAGATTTCAAGAAATTGCCGGAAATATGCATTTTGAGATTTCCGAAACGATCCAGACCATTTCGAGAGTTTTCTGTTGGTAATATCTTTCAGTTAGGTATTTTGAGAAACATTGTTTGAAATTGTAAAACTTATTTCCGTTGAAATTAAAAAAGTCGACAAAGAGTTTGTTTCTTATTTCTTTCCAGAGTAATGATAAATTCTCTTTTAGCTGAATTTCATCACCGAAATCACATTCAGGAGAACAAAATCTTGAAAAATGATACCAAACACTTCTACAAAAGCGTCTCCATTCCTTGCTAAAGGGTTGCTGTGAAGCATATCCCCGACCTATATTAGGTATCAGCCTGTATGTTCTTGAAAAATATGCGTCAGTGTATGCAAAGGAACATGAAGCAAGAATTTCTTCTCAGATTCTTTTTGTTCTCGAGATACCGATACATCAGTTTATGAAAACAACCCTTAAAAACAATCCTTTGACCTTAAAACGAAAATTATCTCTCACATGACACGGTATTATACTGGCTTATTGTGATACCATTCCCAATATTCCGGCCCACATGGGTTAGACACTGCCCGCGGGGGTAATCTTTTTCAGGGGTGGGTGAGAAAAACATCCACAGGGGATGGTTTTTCAAGTGAAACTATCGATTGTTCAAAATTTGCTTTGATAATTAGACCAGTTTGAGAGGATATTTGCAATAAGGTGGACATTGAAGAAAAAATGGCACAACTTTGTCTAAAATCATAATAAGGGCGCAAATCAAAAACTGTTTCGAGGGAAGACGTCAATGTTCATATTGTAGGTGCTGGTATCGACCAAAATTTTTTTTTTGACAAAATGGGGCATAAATAAATCTTCAATAGTTTTGCACGGTTTTACTTGACACCCTGTATAAACTTTATTTTACTTTTCTTCCATTCTACAGCACTTGTATCCGATAGATGAAGAATGGTGTTATTGATCAGTTCAAACAGATCCAAAATCGACCAAAGGAATCCAAAGCTGTTCGGTTTTGAAAACCGATGAAAATATCGACTATGACACTTATTTTGTTGACCAGTATAGTAATAACCCGTCTGGTGGGAAAGGGGGCAACTAGAGGAAGGGGAAAGGGGAAGGGACCACCCACCATTTATGGTATTATGTGCCGTGCGCTGTAAGAAATAGTACGACGTAATAAAATTATTCTCTTTGGCCCGTATTCATATCCCACTTTTAAGCTAAAAGCGCTTTTAGTGCGATGCGCATTTAGGGACATTTCTCATATTTCAGTGTTCAAAAATACATTATTGCGATTGGGAGCGATTGTATGTACTTAATTGCAATTAATTTGCGAGTTGATTTGTATTTTTGAACACTAAAATATGAGAAATGCCCCTAAATGCGCATCGCACTAAAAGCGCTTTTAGCTTAAAAGTGGGATATGAATACGGGCCTTAGAATCGGGACGAATTCCAGCATTCGTCCTCACCCTCACGGACTTGAAAATGTTTGTAGGAGTGAATTTGATGTGTTTTGTAAGCAAAAAAAAGTAATAATAATATTAGAATAAAGGTCTTTTATTTATTGGAAAAAACTAATTGAGGAGCGAAGTCTTGCTAAGCTATTCTACTAAACCCCTCTACAAAAAAGAAAAAAACATAAAGAACAAAAAAACCAGTAAAGTTATTCAAGTGCACATTGAATCAAATTGGATCAATTGAACATTCTAACAGAAAGAAAATTCAAAATAAACTACATGATGAATAAATCCAAATAACATAAGAATATGAAATGTAAGTAACTAATATAAATAATAACATACAACAGTTACGAGCTCCATACCGGAGGCTTGGGCTCGGGATCATGGCATCCAACACTCTGGGTGTCAGACTTTTCAACAGGTTGCCTGAAAGCATAACTAAGCTCACTACAAAAAAACAGTTTAAAAGAAAAATTAAAGACCTTCTACTTAAAGAATCTCTATATAGCCTGGAGGACTTCTCCTCGCAAACGTTTCAATGTGTATAATGTTTTTAAAGATATCTTATTTCCTTATTTATTTATTTATTTATTTATTTATGTATATATTTTGACATATTACACACATGGACAAGCAATATCGAGAGCAATATTAAACGTGATATGAATATTAAATTAAGCATAATAACACAAACGTCGGCATCTTGGCCACAAACTGCACAAACAGTAAATCAAATCAAATAATCAAGAAAGAAGAAAGAAACTCAACAGATGGGCACGCAGAAGGATATACAGCCAACATAAAACACAGCAAAAGAAATGCAAAGGTCACTGTCAACCAGGCCAATTGAAAACAAATCTAAAGAGATGTGTCTTGAAAGAGGCAATGGAAGGGAGAAGCCAGAAGGCCAGACAGAACTTAGGGGGGATGATGTTGTACAGCTTCACCGAATTATAAGTGAAGGATCGTTGAAATAATGAAGTACGATGGTGAGGCAATGTCAGTCTATTGTAGAATCTTACATTAGATAAAAAAATAAAAAGTCGGTCAAAGGTAATGAGGTCTATCTTCATGTATTTGGTTAAAATTCATGGAAAAAATCTTTGTTCAAACGGGGCTTGGTTGAATGCATCAGAATTTTGGTTTTACATACCACCCTGTATGAACTTTATTTGAAGACTCCTGAGCTTCATGTCTGTAGGATGGATTGCCAAAAGATAAGACCAACGGACACCGCAAACCAATAAAACATCGTCCGTGACCAAAAAAAAACTTATGTCTTTTTGAAAAAGGGCAAATTTTTTGAGTGTGACACATTGAGTGTTGCGCAGTTTATTTGAGGGACTGACCGTTAGTTCCACAAAAAAGATGATCAGCGATCAAGGCTGATTGCAGATTATCTGATTTTTTTCTGCTGAATGCTAGGCGATTCCCCACAAAAAATGCCTGAAATCTGTACTAGACCCATCATCTTTCCATTATTGACAGATAAACCAGCATTTCTATTGATCAGTAGGCTACAAATTGACAACAAAAATCGCGAATCAACTGATCTTGAATTATCTTTTTTGTGGAACCCAGGGTCAATGTACAGAGGGCTGACTTGAAGTTTTGGCTTCAACAGAAGACCCATAGGTTGGAGATCGATCAACATTGAGAAAACTTATCACCAAAAGCCTGGAACACTACTTTTTTCCGTTTTCTCTGTAATTAGAGGAGATGGGGGTAAACTTGAAAAATCGTTCCGAGACACAGATATACCAGTTCCCCAGAACAGGTTAGAAAAAATTTGAAAATTTTTTCCGTCGATTGGGAGGGATCCAAACTTTCACAATTTTGCAGTACCTCAGTGTAACACCCTGTATAAATGATAACAAAATATTATACCAAAAATGGAATGTAGCATCTCATAGCACAATAAAAGAGCTATTCAAGGAATAAAAAAGTTTTGGAATTAGTCAACCTCCTTTGAAGCTACGACATTTTGAATTCGACTGAAATTTTTGGGTGTCCCATTTCAATTGGTGCGCAGTTTAGTTGAAACAGGTTTTCAACGTTTTCCAATAATATGTAGGTGGCAACTTGTTTTTCAATAAAACGAGTTCTGGAACTCAGTCCCTCATTTATAAAAATATTCACTTATCATTATGATACAGAGTTGACGGCACCCAGAGGGATCTGTGGGTGGGGCTGAACAGAAAAACCAAAATCGTTTCGGACGAGTCCGTGTGTTGAAATATGGAAGCAACACCGTCAGCTGGAGTGCTGGACTATTACCAAGCCACAGACGAACCCACTACAAATCTAGGTGCGCTAAACTCAGTTCGCGCAGTTAGGCTCCGCCCACAGGTCCCTCTGGTATTCCGAGTACTCTACCTATAGGTATACCTATTAATGTAATGTTTTATGTAATACATATTGGTTCCTACTTTCCAGGGAAACATCTAGCACTTCTGGCAGCATCTTTGTGCTTTTCAAGATGGAGGAAAGAAGAGATGGACGATGCAGAGCAAGTGAGTGACATCATTAGCTATAAGGATTAGTTCAAATGGGAAAGAAGAACAGTAAACCAAGCAGCTGAGGAATGCTGTGCCATGAGCCTACTAAGCCTGTACCTTTGTCTCTGAGCTGCATTGCTGGATTTACCTAGGTACCTCTTACTCTTACACGATGTTATAATTTAAATTTTTGGTCAACACTGGATCAGTGATCTCGCTTAAAACACCGGGAAGTGATTCCTCTCAAAAAAAAATTGTCGAAAAGAGCAACATTTGTCTAGAGTGCTTCCAAATGGAGTTACAGACCATTATTGAAGATTGAAGGTACAAAATAAAACAAAGTATTCGATTTTTTGCCTAAGAACTGTTGAAGATAGAACTTTAAATTTGAAAGCAAGGCAAGCCAACTTCAAGGCAATAAACAGTATTTATTGATTTATTTATTTATTAAAGCTAATTTAATTAAATAATAATATTTCAACAAATTCAACCAGTCTAGGCATAGTTGGAAGGAGTTGGGTAAGGCTAAACTGCTGAAAAATAATAAGTTATGACACGTCCAGGGTTTTTCATTTTTACTCGCGAACGGTGCATCTTAGGAGAGAAATGCAGAAGGCATAAAATTTCAAGCTTGAAATAAACTGCTGGACAACGAAGTTGTCAGTATCGGAAAAATGGTCCGACTTTGGAGGTCAATATCTCTCGATTGCCGGTTGCGATTTCCATTTTGTTTGTTGCGTTAACTAGCTTTATCTTTCCTTAACCCATCCTATAATAGTGAATGTTGAGAAACTTCATGTACATTTTCTACAGGGTGATACGTAAAATGGTGCAAAATTGCAACGACTTCATCGTACCCCCATTTTTCAAAAATATATTATTTTAATTTTCTAATACAAAAATTATGAAGTGTGGTGTCTTATCTCGAAACGGTTTCGAAATTTCCCGGATTGGAAGTCGAGCATTGAAGATATAAATTTTTATGTTGAATGTTGCAGATTTACGAAACTCAGGCATAGTTCAAGCACAAAAAATATAACGTCCAGGGGGGGCTTTACTTCACTCGGACACTGAAGTTTCACATTGTTACCATGTTCAGGGGCTTAAATCTGCAAATAGAACATGTTCCATATCTAAAATTTTGGTGGAATTCTTACGAAATCCAACGTACGAAAAACAGGCAGGGACAACCACTTGAAAAAGTGCCCCCTGCTTGGCCCTACACCAAATATTCGAGTTGTGTTGAGAGTGAAATTGTCCTGGACTATTGTACGAACAATCTTGCTCAATGTCAACATCCATTTATCAAAAGTGACTTAATTTCGCGTGCCAACAAGGCAAATCCGTAACATTCAAAATAAAAATTTATATTTTCGATGTTAGACTTCCAATCCGGGTAATTCCAAAACCGTTTCGAGGTAAGACACCGAACTTCATAATTTTTGTATTAGAATACATAAAAAAAATCTCGACAAATGGGGGTACGATGAAGTCGTTGCAATTTCGCAACATTTCACGTATCACCCTGTAGAAATATTACATCAAGTTCCTCAACATCCACTTTCACAGGGTAGGTCACGGAAGCATTAGGCTAATTAACACATTAAACAAAACGGAAATCGCATCCGGCAATCGGAAGTTATTGGTCTTCAAAGTCGAACCATTTTTCCGATACCGACAACTTCGTTGTCCAGGAGTTTGGTCTATGGAAATGTGCTTTCAAAAATACGACCGAACCACCGATAATTTTATCTTAACTCCCCTCAATTCCCTTCAACTCCGCCGCCACAGGTCAGATTTGTCTGAAATCCTGTCCGTACGTTTGCACTATGAAGAAATTTACTTGTACCAAGAAAAATGAAGTTCCTACATTGATTAGTTGTTGAGCAAACCATGAAAAACTCTGTTTCACTTCTTTTTTTTCTTTTATGATTTTTCTGGGTACGTAACTCTCTTAGGAAGCACTTTAGGAAGAAATGTTACTCTCACTTTTCGCCTTATTTTTCTGGAACGAATCACCACCCACATAAGTTTTATGCAAGGTCACCGAAACACTCTGCATAGGGTGATTCCGAGAGTGAGTCATAATTCGCGCACACGGACTCCAGAGCGTTTTGAAGGAGTGATCAGGGAGTTCCAAGAAACTAGTAAAACCTCAAATTTGCCCCTAAATTTCATCTTTACAATGGTAATTGCTAATAGGAAGTCCATCACACACAAAAAGACGTTTGTTATTAATTTCATGCGAACAAATTTTATATGTAGTCATACTTTTTTGTTTATTTCAATAGTGAAGCACGACGGAACACATAATAGGTAATGAATGGAGATGCTTTCATTTTCTGACTCCTCGATGACTCCTTTACAACGTAGGTACTGGAGCCCATGATCGCGGGTTACGAATCACCCTGTGAGTATAATAAAAGAATTATATCTCGTTCACTTTGTATTTTCAGTGGAATGACTTTTCGGAGCAAAAATGAAGTGACAAGCTGGGGTGGGGGGCTACGGCTACAAGCTGATGGCACCTGCAAAGTTTTGGAGCTACTATCAGCTCGCTCGCTCGTTATTTGAAAATGCCGATTGGCGAGTCTGCGCTGTCTGTGCATTTCTGAAATTAGTGGCTCAAATTAACCCAAAAGCTTGGACATTGCAAGGTCCGGCGTTGCGTACGAATTACAAGTGCGGCGTAAAGTGTTAATTTGGATGTTGTGAACAACAAACTCCATACAATCGTATATGCCAAATCTTCACGGTTAATTTGACTCACTAATTGTGATGTTAATTTGGAGGTTGTGAATGTAGCTTTACACAAAAGATATGAATTTTTTTATTGAATGGGTGGTCGTCATTGAGCACATGTAGTAGTTTTCATGACAATTTTGTGTTTCAGTGGGCATGCGCAAGATTTGACAGTTCAGGTCGGCAAACACCAGGGGTATAGAGTGGGGAGAATGATTACAGAGCGTTGCGAGTCTGGCAAGCACGCGAAGGTCGAATTTTTGCCGACCGGCAAGGAACGTGAGCATGCGTTCTAGACCTGATGAAAACTACTAAAGACACCCCGATAATTTGGGGCCAGGCAGGGGGCACTTTTTGAAACGCTAGTCACTGTCTGTTTTTGGCACGTTGAATTTCATCCTCGATATCATCAATATTTCAGATGTCGAAGATGTTTTTTGCAAGTCTAAACCCCTGAATATGGTTGAGCTTCATTTTCCGTGGAAGGGGGAGCCCCCTGGAAGTTATCTTGTTGTGCTTGTGCTATGCCTGGGCTTTACCCCTGATAGCGGTTTTCTGGTAAAACTGTGCTACAAAGATGATCAAAAATGTGTGTTGCTACAGAAACGCTTAAAAACCTATATTTATGCCATTGTTCATACTGACACGTCAAGTCACTCCAACAATAACGAGACCTGTGTTTTCAGCGTTACTGTAGCAACACACATTTTTGATCATCCTTGTAGGACGGTATCACCAGAAAAACGCAATCAGGGGTGAAACTCAGGCATAGCACAAGCACAACAAGTAAACTTCCAGGGGGCTCCCTCCTACACGGAAAATGAAGTTCTACCATATTCAGGCGTTTAGACTTGCAAAAAGCATGTTCCACATCTGAAATATTGATGAAATTCAACGTGCCACAAACAGACAGTGACTAGCTTTTCAAAAAATGCCCCCTTCCTGGCCCCACATCAAATTTTCGGGTTGTTTTTAATTTCAAGTTATCCGGAACGGTTGTAGGAACAATCGTGCTGAATGTCAACCACCCATTCATTGGAAGTGACTCAATCTCGCGAGAAAATAGGGCAAATCTGTTAATTCCATATAAAAATTCCTCGAAAAATTCATATATCTTCTGTGTAAGATCTCCAATCTCGGAAATTCCGAAACCGTTTCGAGACAAGGCATCACACTTCATGATTTTCACTTTAGAATTTGATGATTTTTTTTGCAAATGGGGGTTCGATGAAGTTGTCGCATTTTTTCACCTTTTTTCATATCACCCTGTATAAATGTTACATGCAGTTTCTTGATATTCACAATTACAGGATCTGGTGAGGATAGATTGGGCTAGTAAGCGCAACAAACAGAATGGAAATCACTTCCGGCAATCGAAAATTATTGGTCGTCAAAGTCAAGCCATTTTTTTTATGGCGACAACTTCATTGTGGAACAGTTTGGAATAATGTATCATGGATTGATACATGGTTTGCGCAAGGCAATTTTTCTTTATGTTAAAGTTGAACAACTTTCGGCATAGATTTGGTCTTCAGAAATGTAATGTACTTTCAATAACAGACGACAGAAGGATGTGTTATTATAAGCATGGGGCTGCAGTTATTAAGGAATATGTTATTATAACCTACATGATAATTTATCACCGCTTTGAACGACAAATTTTGTGATCGAAATGATCATAATATGTATAAGGAGAGGATTATAAGCATAAGCCTAACGAAAATTGCATCGCGTATGTTCTCTAGTATACCTACCTTTTATTCTACCTGACGTCATTGTGTAATTTTTGGCCGACAATTATGTCCAAGTATAATTGATAATTACCTTGGGAGGTACGAAGTTTCCAGGGGAAAAAACAAAAACCAAGGCACCTGATAAAGGTAAAATACGTCAGTGGGTAAAATCAATGATGATAATGTGTAACCCACGAGTTAAAAGTGAATGATGAGTTGAAGAACCTCCTATCGCCGACCTAATATATTGTTTGTTTATTTTTTAGAGAATGCCTCTGCCACTAGATCTATGCTCATCATTCTCAGAGAATTTCATGTCTTCATGCTACTGGAAGTTCATCTCTGTATCTGTAATCGCCTGCAAAAACGGTTCCTTTTTTTGTGAACTGACCACATGAACTTGTATGGAGTTGAAAACGAAGATCAGGACCAGATTGAAATATAAAATGACCTTTACAATATATGTGATATAATATTATGTACCCTGAGTTCCTGAAAAGCTCAATCAACTTGAAGATTACATAATTAGATACCTAGTTATTTTTTCAACTACGCTAATTTTACTCGAAAATTTATTAATCATCAGCGCTGTTGAAATTTATACTCGAATTGAAACTTTTTGAAAATGCTGAGGCTCCAATTTTTTATTTATCAACTTAATAATATGATTATAATATGATGTGCAATATAATTGTACAGTTGGGAGCGAAATGATTCATTACGACCAATCTCTCATCAAAACTGGCATTCAAGAACGATCTAAGCAGCTAACATTTCTGAAATCCAGCCGACTTCCTACGGTGCCATATGAATTATTTCGCTCCCAACTGTACCTACTGTAATTTTACTGTCAAGTATGTGTGAAGTGAATTCTAAAAAATGAATCCACCTTTCCCATGAGAGTTTCACGCATACCTGTGAACCCAGAACTAGCGGTCTGTAGTAGCCGTTTGTACTAGATGAAGTATGCGCTCACTGGTATGCGCGCTTGTGATTTCTGTCAAAGGAAAGGTGGATTGTACTTACTTTTGAACAGTGATCTATTCCTTATATGCCTTTTATATCTAGTTAATTTTTCAACCACGCTCACTCCACTCCAAAAATTTATTAATCAACAGCGCTGTTGAAATCTATTCTTGAATTGAAACTTTTTAAAAATGCTGAGGCTCCAATATTTGATGTATCAACTTTATAATATGATGTTCGGTATATTAGTACCTACAATAGTTTTACTGTTGAGTATGACATTGTGTGGAGTGTATTTTGAAAAATTTATTGTACTCTTGAACAGTTGGTTCATTCGTTATATGCTGGCGATTTTGATTTCTTCAAAAATACGAGAATATATGAATGTATAAAATGAATGAATAAAATAAAAATTTAATATATACACAAACGCGGCAAACTCGACATGACTATGTCAAATTTTAAATCCAACAACGAGACTGGTGGCGCCCTCAGACGGCTAACTTTCAAACTAATTGTTATGCACCTGCTCTATTACCGCACCCCTGATGGTAAATATAAGGTATGTTTCTTTGTCTTGCTCTAAGTTACTCTGGAGCGCTTAGAGCAGAAAATAGAGATGTCTGATTGGTCGTTCCTAGGCAACGTCTGCTCCTGAGTAAGTTAGAGCAGGACAAAGAAGCAGATCTATGTATAGTGAACTCACTCACAGCTAAGCTCTGTCTAGAGACGGCCCTACGCATATTGTGTTGCCTGAATGGAGAACTATAGTGGTAAACGCCTGAAGTAATGGCGCTCGTGTTCCATGCACTCCAGCTGTCATTAGTGTCATTTTAAGCGCACATAACCTCAACTATGGAAATGTTATTTCATTTTCATTTGTCAGCACTCAGCATATAACCAGCGGTTTGCGTCACTTCGTGAATTAAAAAGCAGAGAAAAGTCGAAAAGTCGACAAACGAAAAATAGCGGTGAAAAAAAAGGTAGTGCCGTGTTGAGTACCAGGCTGCACCTTTGCACCAGCTCTTTTTTTCCTCTCAGTGGGGCTCCTTTCTGCCTCGACTCTTCTTTGAGCATTAGCACTTTTCCCCTTTCCGTACATTTCTTTAAGGGAGGTTATGTACGATAACTGTCAAGAGTGTCAATATGGGTGCATGGAACACGTCGCCCTCTACAATCCGTTTTGCCTATAGTTCCCCATTACGGCGTTTTTAATGTTCGACGAGAGTCCTGAATTTCTGTACCAGATGAAGGCTTATACCGAAAAATGTGGATTTTTTGCATGCAATCTTTTATTTTGAAATTAGACAAAAGGATGAATGAATGACCGCAGGATCAAACTTTTATCCTTCAATAGTGACCAAAATCATCAAATTCTGACTTCAAATAAACGGCAGGTAGCCGTAGGATGCTTTAGTGTGCATTTTAGTGTAATTTATTAACCCCGGCCAGCGTCAATGCAATTTTTGAAGGTACATAGTCACCGTGGGAGCCCGAACCAACCTCATTAGGCGTTGATTAATAAATACCTAAAATAAAAATGAATCTTTTTCTCCTTATCGGCTTCCAAGGCCATAGGGGTTTTTGCCTTTATTGAGCACGGAGTTGTGTTATGGTGAAATAAGCATTGAGAAATCAATCGCTGTGGGTTTATTCCTTGACAGAATCTTATCGTTTAGGTCTCTTTCGAAAACTACAAGAATGTACTTTAGTGTGAGCCCATTGGCATTTCCAAAATCGAAAAACAGCGATTGATTTCGCAACGCTTATTTTACCGATTCAACTCCGTCCTTGAGTCAGGGCTGAATTTCAAGTCAGTGACGAAACTTGTGCCACTCATCTAAGGCATCGATGAGCCAATCATCGCGTCGGTTGTATTATGTTGCCATCGTGACAGGATTTACGCTGCACTTGCGCGGGCGTATCTTCAACTTGAAATCCAGCCCTCCTACAATAATCAAGAAAAGTTGCAAATTAGACAATATCTACAAACAGCCAGTAGACCATTTCCGGGAATCGAACCCGGAGCTCCCGTGGCCGCAGCAGCCACGCAACCATCTGCGCCACGGGGCCGTCAATTTGATTATTGCTATATTATAGTTGAGATGATGCAGTTATTTATTCATTTATTCATTGGCCACTGCACAAAAGAGTAGAATACTATGCTTTATTTGGCGAATACCGTCCCTTCAAACTGACAGACTTTAACAAAGCAGAGTATTCTACACTTGTGCAAAGGTTCTATATTGCTCATTCGGATGTTTTACAGTTATATTGCGTGCACACTGCGTCCACGATTTCCTGACGGAATAATAGGTGCATCACAGAGGAGTTGCAAGTTTTCAAAATTTCCCGCCAATTATCGCGAGTGAGTGACTAGTGGTAGTGTTGGCAACTCTGCTTTATGTACCAACTGCCGTTAATTTTAAATTGTTCGGTAGTTTAGCAGTGCAGGAGCGCGATTCTGTACTTGCCTACCGACAACTATCGGATCGGTAGCTAGGGTGAGAACCAATCAAATTCGCTCCTGCCTAGCTACCGACACCGACAAGTGTCGGTAGGAGAGTACAGAATCGCGGCCCTGGTGTGTGTGTGGTTGTCCCAACGTTTTTCAATTCTCAAAGTGTACTTGCTCACATGCAATTCAGTGCAATTTATCCATAGTGCTCAGTAGGTCCCTTAAGCGGTGTATCTGCAAAGCTACATCTTCAATAAAAATAATGCGAAGGTGTTTGCCATTTGCACCACAAGGACTTTCGAAAAAATAGACAGTATTGGGTCCTGTGTTTTCAGTTCTCCACAGCTTTCAAAATTTCTAGACCAGGAATCAGACAACTGGGCGCTGAGCAGTGTGATGTGATGATTGATTGATTGGGCGCTTTCCATTTACAACACTTTGTGTCTACAGAAGTCGGCTTGTGTCGATGACATACAGCAACACAGATCAAATAGAACGCATTTGTGTCGGTAAATGGAAATCGCCCATTGTGGATGAGATTTTTCCGGTGTTTTTATTTTCCACTAGTGGAAATTGGAAGTTACTAGTGGTGTACCTGGTAACGGTGGTTGACCTGTCTGTCACTCAACTGCCTTGATTTTGAATTGATGTGAGCCATGACTCGTGAGACGCGGGTGTCGGTGGTGATGGTTTTTATATTGCAAACGTTTTTCAATTTTTAAAATGTTCGTGCATATCCAATGTTTTCGGATCTCTAAAGAGTTGTGTCATGTAAGTAGCACAACGCTTCCAATATTTATAAGTATCGAGTAATCAATTGAATTCCTAATTTAGGCAGTAGGCTGTGTCCTAGCCAAATGCAGCTTTGCACCCCTGATTTCGACCAGGCCACAGCCTGCCTAAATTAGGAATCCAGTTGATCACAAGATAGAAAAGCGACCATTTTGAGTAGGTACTTTTGACTAAAGGCCACGGTTTCGTGTTTTCCAGAAATTCGATGACTGACCTGGCAGATGCCGCGGAGCACTTCTAGAACTACTAGAACCTTGGGGCAAATGGTAAGTGCTAGAAAGTAGTCCGCGAACATAACCGCAAATCGTCCGAATTCGATTTTCAAGCGCACCACATTCCCTCTGTTCTTATTTTATATCCTCGAACCTCGAAGTCTCTCTGTAAGTCATATACAGGGTGATCATTTGAAAACTATCCACCTGCAATAACTCCCGATTCCTAGTGAATATTTTTCCGAGCAAAAACAGGTCGATTTTTATATCGGGGGGGACATCTAAAACATACATTGGCAAATTTCTATATTCACCATCACCCCCCCTCGCCCCCACTCACCCCAACTTTGAAATTTCAAATGACACTACCTACCTTGCGATACATCAAATTGAAGAGAATTAAATTTTCTTTCTGAAAAAAATATTTCCAAAATTTTTAACCCCATCCCCTTTTCCCTAAAAATTCTCCGACTGTCCCATTTTATATTCTGGTCCCCAAATTTTCTTCTCAATTTAGTCGGCGTCATCCTAGATAGCATCAAAGAAGAAAATTTTCGGTGGAAAAAGTGCTACCCAAATTCACCCCTTTGCTCTCCCCCACCTCAACTCCCAAATTTAACAAAACACCACCTACTTTGTGATACATCAAATTGAAGGGAATTGAATTCTCTTTTCAAAAAGAATTTTTTTTTAATTTTCCACCCCTCCCGCAAGAAATTGACCATTTGGAGCATTCTAGGAGGGAAATGGGGGGCTTTAAAAATTGTGAAAAAATCTTTTTCAGGAAGAGATATCAATTTCCTTCAATTTGATGTATTACAAAGTGGGTATTGACCCTAGTATTGACATTTTAGATTTTTAAGGTCGAAGGGGAGCGAAGGAGCGAAGGGGTGAATTTGGGTGGCACTTTTTTCATAGAAAATTTTCTCTTTCGATGCTGTGCAGGATGACGTTGACTGCATTGAAGGGAAATGGAAGTCAAGAATATTAACTTGGACACTCAGAGAATTTTAGGAAGAACGGGGGGTGGGGTTGAAAAATTTCAAAATATTTTTTTATAAAGAGAATTTAATTCTCTTTAATTTGATGTATCGCAAGGTAGGTGGTGTCATTTGAAATTTCAAAGTGGGGGCGAGGGGGCTTAAGATATAAATTCTCCAATGTATGTTTTAGATGTCCCCTTCGATATAAAAATCGACCTGTTTTTGCTCAAAGACATTTGCACTGGGAATCGGGAGATATTGCAGGTGGATAGTTTTCAAATGATCACCCGGTATCATGGGCGCCCGCAGGATTTTTGTCAGGGGGGGGCAAATAGTTTTAATTAGAGAACGTCACATAGCTACCTGGCCTAATTTGCGAAGTCCTTTAGATTAGCGCCGCAGGCGAAAATTTTTTCGAATAATAATAATAGTGATAATAATTATTGTGCGAAAAATAAGGAAATATATTTGAAAATTAAACTCAACTTAAGAGAAATTTATTAAAATTTGAAATTTTGTACAAAATGTATAAAAATTTACTTCAAAATAGCCAGGTCAATAGTTACACTCGTTCATTATCTTGAAAAAACCCCTAGTGTTTTAAACCAGAGGTTTAGAAAATTGCAGATCGTTACCTACCTACCTACCTATCTACCTATTTTATGACTTTACGGGTAGCTATCTAATTTAGGTAGAAGCCTAATGAAATTTCAAATTGCTCTAACAATTCAAGAAAATGTAAATTACCTTCTCAAAGTTTTTTCTTTCGAAAATGAATTTTTTTTTTTCCTTTCTCGTAAATTTTTTTTTTTCGTAAGGAAGAATTTATTCAGCTGCTCCGGAGCCAGGGGGGGGCAAGTGCCCCCCCTTGCCCCCCCCTCCGGGCGCCCATGCCCGGTATGTAGTTATTTAGATAGTTAGAAGCTGGATATACAGGTGTTGCGTTCCATAAAGTCCTCGCCGGGCAAACGCTACCAAAAGAGACCAGATTCGATTTCATTGAAAAATGTGTCAGCATGCAGAACAAAAGTCAAAAGTCGTGTCACTCCCTAAATTTTCATCGGTTTTCAAAAGAGTTTATCTTCGGATTCCCTTTAGCGATTTTGGATTTTCTTCGACTGGTGGATTAGCACAGTCCTTTCGCTATCAGACCTTGTTTTTGCGAAATAGAAAAACGTCAGATGATGTTTCTACAGGGTGACACATCAAACAGTGCAGAGTTGGTAAAAACTCCGTAGTCCAAATCCAAACTCAAGAAGAGTGATGTCTAATCAATAGTACGTAATATAACAAGTGCTTAGTGTTTTTTCAGTTGAATCGTTTTAACCCGAAAACAACTGTCAATCACGACGGAAAAGTTGATCTCATATTATCTGACTAAGATCCCCTGATATGTCCGGGAATCGAACCCGGGAGCTCCGCTTGCCGAGCGAATGCGTTGTCCACTCGACTAGCGAGCCGTACTGTGATAATAATAGTGATAAACGGCCACAGTGTCATAAAGGGGACCTGAAGCCGTACATTTTACTGTAACGATTCCACCACCGTTCCCTTCCTTATGCAATTTTGAGCCGATGTAGGTACGGAAGAATGCGATTTACTTACGTTGACAATTCCATTTTCGCACTTGAACATTGCCCAGTTTCCTTTACTCGGCGCCACTCCATCCTCGCTGTTCTTAAGCTGTATTGTTGGTTGCCTATCAACTACCTATTTTTCGCGACGATCCTCTCCTTTTCTGTGTTTTATTCCTTCTTTCCTGCAATGAGTAATGTCGGAATGTCGCACGTAGCGGTCGGCTAGCTGTCAAACGTTGACAGTTGTCAATGAAACGTCAGTAAGGGTGATGCTCAAATGCGAAAATAGAATAGTTAACGTAAGTAAATCGCATTCTTCCGTATTTACATCGATTCAAAATTGCGTAAGGAAGAGAATGGTGGTAGAATCGTTACTGTAAAATATGCGGCTTCGAGTCCCCTTTATGACACGGTCACCGTAATAAACCGTTTGGGGAGAAAGGAGCTACTAGAGGTAGGCGGAAAAGAGAAAGGACCACACATCACTTGATGCTATGTTGTGGCGTGTACTCGAAAATAACGCAACGCAATTGGGTTTCAGTACAGATAAGGCTACATTTTCAACACTTTTTACAACAATTACAACCAGGAAAGCAACTCTGTTGCCTTCTACTTATGATTATTAGTCGCCACCGAGGAGAAAATCACGATCATACTCATAGTTTATTTGCAGTTGAATTGTTTAGGTCGTGCTACTCTTCTTTGCGGTGCCCATCTCAGGCCCACGCGCAACATTGATTTGTTGGTAAGTCATGAATCACTGCGGCGTACCTGCTCTAATTTTCCACTGAAGTGATGTAGGCAACAAACAATACAACAATATCCAGAAACTTAAGCTGTTCTTTTAACGCGTTGTTTCTTGTTTATTTTTTTTTGCAAAAATTTCTGGATAATCAGCAAATTTTATTTTAGAATATCATTCTACACACCGTTCTGAGTGGTTTGCCATTATTCTTGTTTGGATTTGCGTGTGGCTGTTATTCGTACCGTACCCAATCTGCGTTTTTCAAAGCAACCTTCAAGGCGGATATCAAAACTTGTATTATTGCATCTTGCACGAATGACGGTAATACTGCGAACAAGTTAATTCTGATGGTACCGCGAGACCCGGAGCTCCGTAAAAAGTGGTTCCAGAGAGGTGAATTACGACACGTCCAAAGGATTCACTTGATTCCTGCACATTTGTGAAGTGAAGATCACTTTTATGTAGGTATACATGATAATTAGAGAATTACAAAGTGTTCAATAATATATCACTATTAGTACTTTTTCAGAGTGTGAAGAGGCCGCGAAAAATTGAATGTTTTACAAGACATTTGGACATTTTACAAGATATACAGGGTGTTTCAGGGATGATAGCAAAAAATTCAACTGTGTATCTGCATGCAAGGACTACACCATCACCTATAAGGTAACTTCCCAGCTAACTGATTCAGCTAAGAAAAGAAAAGAATCTCGATTGGAGCTCTTCGGACAATCTGCAAAGAAGTTGAAGTAGAGGAATCTGTTGAAAAGCGGCCCCCAGCCGATGAGCTGTTAAGATCCACACCCTGAACTGACCGCAGCCTCGATGACGACAGCTTCATCTAAAATAGTCTCAAGCACAATAACCATGTCTTCAAAATCATCAGCCACCCTTATTCAGGCAGCGTTTCAACTTGTTCGGCAAATGTGCAATGTAATCGATTGTGGTATTCAAGTCAACATGCGAAGGAAGTATACAATTAAATAAATAAAGAAATGTTGCCAGAGGAAGTGCACTGCTTCGTGAAACAGGCGTGAATAATCATAATTATAATGAGATATAAAATATCTCTATCCTGGAGACAACAACCACGAAATATTTCACGCAGGAAACTGAAAGACTATTTTATTGGCGAAGGCTTACTATTCGACTGATAATTCTTCTCCAATTAAATTTTAACGTGTATATATAGTTATTATATAATTATTTATTCTGTGACGTGTTGAACACCATTTTATACACACATCAAAAGAATCTAGGGGACTAGCAAATTTAGTCGATTACTAAAATCATCATAACTTTTAATTTCCGTCAGTATTTCATATCGGTTTTCAGTGTTCGATAGCCCAATCTTTCGTTTCCATGCCTTGATCACGTCAAATACGAACAATGTTTTATAAGGCTGCTACAGGGTGATCAATGGAACAGTGTAAAATGGCCGAAAGTTCAGTACGAGCGCGATTTCTCAAAAAAATAATTTCATGCATTCCAATAGCACAGTTATGAAGATTGGTGCTTCAGCTTCAGTAACGTTCTTGAATTTTGGAAATCGAAGATGAATTGCCAAAGATATTGATCATTTTGTGCCGCCATGTTAAACTTTAAAGAAAGAAGAGTGTAATCCGATTTCATTGAAACTTGGAACACACTCATGTCTGGTTCAAGTAATTGGAATTTCAAGGTCAAATTTCACTTTTGATCACTTTCGAGCCGCTATATTGTACTTTTCACATGAATGATTCGATTTGAATGAAACTTGAAACACACTAGAATCGAATCATTTACATTAAAATTCAATGTGGCGGCTTGAAAGTGACCGGAAACAACATTTGACCTTGAAATTTCAATTATTTAAACCAGACATGAGTGTGATCCAAGTTTCAATAAAATCGGATCACTTTCTTGGAAGTTCAACATGGCGGCACAAAATGATCATTATCTTTGACAATTTACCTTTGATTTTCAAAATTCGAAAACGTTACTGGAGCTCAAGCACCAGTCTTCATAACTGTGCTATTGGAATGCATGGAAAATTGTTTTTGGGAAATCGCGCTCGTACTGAACTTCTGGCAATTTTACACTGTTCCCATTGATCACTTTGTAGAAACTTTCTTTACGAAACATTGTTCTCATTCGACGTGATCAAGGCATAAAAACGAAGGATTGGGCTATCGAACACTGAAAACCGATATGAAATCGCTGACGACAATCAAAAGCTATGATGATTTTAGAAATCGTCTGAATTTGCTTGTCCCCTAGATTCTTTTGATGTGTGTATATTGTGTTTTACTATTTACATTGATATGTACATACAAGGTGTTCATTTGAAACGTTATCACCCCCTGATTTCTCGCCGCCAAAATTTTTCACGCCGAAACAGGTCGATTTGTTTCGAGAAGGACATCTAGGACACATGCAGCCAAATTTTTATCTTCAACCCCTCCCTCCATACTCCACCTCACTTTGAAATTTCAAATAGCATTACATATCTTGTGATTCATCAAATTGAAGACAATCAAACTCTCTTCCACCAAAAATATCTCTAATTCTCTTAAACCACCCCAACCTTTGTGAGAATCCTTTCTTTGTTAATAAAGGAAACAGTTTTCCCCTATAAACTCCCGATTCTTGAGAAATAGATTTTCGAGCAGAAACAGGTCGATTTTCATTTCAGTGGGGTCATCTAAGATGCGTATGTCCAAATTTTCATTTCAGTTGGGTCATCTAAGATGCGTATGTCCAAATTTTCATTATAACGCGTTTTAGATGACCCCCTTGAAATAAAAATCGACCTGTTTTTGCTGGAAAGTCTATTTCTCAAGAATCGAGACTTATTAGGGGAAAAAAGTTTCCTTTCAGTAACGAAGAGAGGATTTTTACAAAGGTTAGGGGGTGGTTAAAAAAATTAGAAATATGTTCAACTGAAATAGAATTTTATTGCCTTCTATTTGATTTATCACAACACAGGTGATGCTGTTTGAAATTTTGATGTAGAGTGAGGGGGTGGCGGAGGGGTTGAAGATGAAAATTTGGCAGTGTGTGTTCTAGATGTCCCCCTCGAAACAAAAATCGACCTGTTTCGGCGTTTTCCTGTAAAAAATTTTGGCGGCGAGAAATCAAGGGTGAAAACTTTTTAAATGAACACCTGTACACAGGGTGTTTCAAAAAATCGCAAATTTAAAAATGATGGGAAACTTCAAAAGAAGTAGACTTTCTCGAAAAAATATATGTCAGAAACGAATAATAACGGACATATCAACATTCAAAGTTGAATTTAAAAAATGGATTTTTCGTCATAATTTTGAAACTTTTCAACCGATCTCGATCAAATTTTAAACAAAGCTTACTGAAATAAGTCAGTATCGAACAATGATAACGCGTTCGACCGAAATTCTCCAGGGACGTGGATAATGAGGGGTGCCCCCGCTATTTCACCCCTATTTTTACTCCCCTCATTATTTTTAAGAACAGTTCCAGTCAGTTTTTGGATTATACGTTCACTTGAGAGAAGAAAGTTACTCTTGCAAAATTTTGATAAGATACTTCGTTTTCGACTTATTTGGGTTTGATACTCCAGAAAACATCTCGAAAACACCAATTCCAAAGGCCTGTAAACTAAAATCCATGAAAACTCATGATTCTTGAAGTGAAATAAGTTTTCTAGGTTTTTTGAAGTTGATATACCATCATTTTTCTTAAAAACAAGAAATTTTCAGGGAAAACATTTATTGAGCTCTTGAAACTTGAGATTTTGAGATGTTTTCCGAAGTCTCAAACCCAAATATCTCGAAAGCCCTCGGCACCCTTCATTATTCACGTCCTTAAAAAATTTAGATGGAACGCGTTAATATTGTTCGATACTGACTTGTTTTAGTAAGTTTTGGTTCAAATTTTAACAAAATTGGTTTCGAAGTTCCAAAGTTATGACGAGAAATCAATTTTTAAAGTTCAATTTTGAACGCCTATATCTTCGTTAATATTCGTTTCTGACATACAGGGTGTCCCGTTTTTCAACGCTCACTATGGGTATCTCGGAAACGGTAAGAGATACAAAGTCGGTTAAATTACAAAAAAGTTGCGCAATTTTATGACTATCTCAAATTAGTCAAAATATCCAAGATATCTTTGGTCATTTCTGAAATATCCTTAAAAAACTGAAAAATGCCGAATTCGAAAATTTCAAACCACTTCTTTATTATGACAGCTATCAATTTGAAAACTGGTATTTTGACATTTTTCAAAGTCCCTGATCGACTGACGAACATAATTTTTTCCTACGCCCACTAGTTTTTGAGATATGACAGTTAACTTATTTTTTCTTATGGACACCATATTATTTCTCCACCCCATAAAACTCATCTTTTCTTTCTCTTTACAAAGATATAAAACACTTGTAGCATTTTTATCAAAATAACCTATAAAAATTTAAAAAACCATTTCTGGGGCGAAAAAATCTAGTTACCGGTTCGGTTGCCATGCTCTCGTGACATAATAACAATGGCATTCGGTTGCCATGGTCGGTTGATTTTGGAAAAAGTTGGGTTACATTCCGTTTTTATGTATTTGATAATGATAATAAATAAAAATAAAACAAATACAAAACCAAGTATAACACAAAATAACATCGCAATAGGAATAAACATTTATAATTTACAATTTCTTGAAATGGAGTCTATTTTGCGAGGAACGCTCCAAGATGGAATTTATGGTTCATGACAGAACATCCCAAAGCAACCAAGAGCTGGAAGCAAGGAGTTGATGATGCGTTTCAGTCAATTAACCCGCACGATATCAGCGCAGCCGTTGAAAATACGGCTAAAAGGCACACAAGTCTGCACAGAGCAAAATGGACTCCATTTCGAGTAATTGTAAATTATAAATGTTTATTGCTATTGCGATGTTATTTTGTGTTATACTTGGTTTTGTATTTGTTTATTTTTTATTTATTATCATTATCAAATACATAAAAACGGAATGTAACCCAACTTTTTCCAAAATTAACCGACCATGGCAACCGAATGCCATTGTTATTATGTCACAAGAACATGGCAACCGAACCGGTAACTAGATTTTTTCGCCCCAGAAATGGTTTTTCCAATTTTTATAGGTTATTTTGACAAAAATGCTACAAGTGTTTTATATCTTTGTAAAGAGAAAGAAAAGGTGAGTTTTATGAGGTGGAGAAATAATATGGTGTCCATAAAAAAAAATAAAGTTAACTGTCATATCTCAAGAACTAGTAGGCGTAGAAAAAAATTATGACCATCAGTCGATCGAGGACCTTCAAAAATGTCAGGATACCAATTTTCAAATTGATAACTGTCATAATAAAGAAGTGATTTGAAATTTTCGAATTCGGCATTTTTCAGTTTTTTTTGGGATATTTCAGAAATGACTAAAGGTATCTTGGATATCTTGACATATTTGAGATAGTCATAAAATTGCGCAACTTTTTTGTAATTTAACCGACTTTGTATCTCTTACCGTTTCCGAGATACCCATAGTGAGCGTTGAAAAACGGGACACCCTGTATATTTTTCTGAGAAAGTCTACTTCTTTTGCAGTTTCTCATCATTTCCTGAAAGGACACGATTTAAATCTGAAACACCCTGTATTATTGTTAATCAGCTTGTCACTTTAATTTTGTTCCAAAAAGTCATTCTCCTGAAAATAAAAAGTGAAGGGGATATAAGTTAATTTATTGGCTTGGGTGATGTACATCTTGTTGCCTTACCCTCACCCTTGCCCAAATACAGGGTGTTTCAGTGGCCTTGCATAAAATTTCGAAAGGCGATTCCTCCCAAAAAAATAGGTCGAAAAGTAAGTGTAACGTTTTTTCCTAAATTGCTTCCTGAGGGAGTTACAGCCCTTCAAAGGTAGGAAGTAAAACAGAGTTTTCAATTATTTGCTGAAGAACCGTCAAGAGGAACACCTTCAAATTTGATGCAAGAAGGTTCCGTAAAACCACATAACTTTGAACAGCGACAGCAACTTTGAACATTTTCTAAATTTCGTTTTGCGTTGTTGTAGCGCATCTATTTTTGAAAATATCATGAAACTATGAAGCGTATTTGAAAGTAGGGACATTTAGCTTTATAATAGTGGCAACTCTGCCTGTCGTCTCAACATCTGTCACAGATTGGCGCCCATTCAGTATTTTTCGGCAAAACGATTGTCAAGAGCAGTGCGTCAACTTCTAGTCGGAAAGTAAGTGAAAAAGCACTTTATGGGTATAAATCTTTAACATGTGATACATTCACATGTACCGGCTATTGTGAAATTTGTTCAAGTCGATATATTTTAACCAAGTTGAGTAATTATTTTAAAACCTAAAAAACCTTACCTTAAAACGATGCAATAATGTTCTTATTTTCACAATATTTTCTTATTTTCGAAGTATTATGCAAGGTCACTGAAACACCCTGTATAAACAAATAAAATCTCAGACATGAATACAAAATAATAGGAAAAAAAGACATTCGAAACTAACATATTAAAATCGTTATATCAAACATTTACAAATCCTTGTCCACGAAGCATTCTTCATGTTGTAGTAGGCCTTTTTGGTATGTTGTAGGGGTGGCTCACGTGCATCAATTACTGTGGTTATTAGCAGGATATTTTCTATATGGGTTTTTCTGTTACTATAACAACGACGATACAATGTTTGGAACAAACAGTGGGGGATTTTCAGTGTTTCTTTTCCGATGGCTTTTTCGTTTCATCCTTTTTCCCGGGGCATCACCGCGCGGTAGTAGATGCCCCAGTACTAGAGATGCGTGAAAAAGTCCATCTGGCTGGCCCGGTACGGATTTGAACCCGGGACCTCCACCTTCGAAAGCGGAGCCGAGCTCACCTCGGAGGGGGACCTCGAAATGGATATATCCGTCGAAATCTCAAAACTTTTTTCTCCGGGAAAGTAAAATCAAATCTAAATAAAATCAAATCCAAAGACCGAAATGTCTTTTTGAGTTGATTTTTGTTTTGCAAAAATCAGTATTTTATTGTATTTATTTTGCATAAATAAAACATTGCAGTTGCATTGCAATAATGCGTACTTTCTTCGAGAAAGCAAAAATAACTCGAAAAATTCTTGTCGAGATAATAGATAGATAGATAGATAGATAGATAGATAGATTTATTTCCAACAGGCAGTGTACCCAATACAGGAAATGTTCAAATAACTAAAATAACAATAAATTATCACACATGAATCACAATGGAAGACAAAATTTCACAGTAGTCGCTGGATATGTTTTATGGGAGTAAAATTTATATCACAGCTGTTTCAAATGCTATTAAACACATTACACATATAATCAACAGGGGACTTTAACAATAAATTTGTCTTGGGACGTTCAGTGTAGAAAGTGTGCTGGAGTCTAGAAGAAGCCCTAGGTACCAAAAACATCAACCGACCCAGCAAGTAGGGACAGTCTATGCTCCCGCGACACAGCCCAACGAGGAAAGTCACCGCAATCTGCAATCTACGTCTCTCGAGAGACACAACATCAAACTTATTCAGCAAAGCACCGTGATCGAAGCCTTTGCAAGGGTAAACACCATCCGTCCTGAACTTGAGCAACTTCAAAAATTTCCGCTGGACAGCCTCAATTATTCTTACTTGTGAATTCTAAATAGGATGCCATATCACAGCTCCGTACTCCAGTCGGCTTCGTACTAAGGATGAGTAAAGCAACAAGTGACTTTAATTGTTTGGGAAACATTTACAATTCCTATATATAAATCCTGACATCCTTGAAGCAGAAGATACACAACTTTTAACCTGCATATCAAAACAGAAGGACTCGTCGAATATGACACCTAGATCTTTTATGTTGGAACACCTGGCAACACACACACCATTCAATACATACTGGTACTCTAGCTTATTTTTTCTTCTTGTATAACTCACTACGTGACACTTCTCAATATTCAGAAATAGCCTATTCTTCTCGCACCACAGGGCAATTGTGTCCAGATCTCTCTGCAGGGCAAGACAGCTGTCAGTCGACTGGACTTTACTGAAAAGTTTTAGGTCATCATGAAATAAAAGACCCAGGCTCTTGACCCCACACAAGATGTCATTTATAAAGAGGAGAAAAAGTAAAGGACCCAAATTGGAGCCCTGTGGTACTCCGGAAGTTGGCGTAAAGGTCCTAGATCTATTACCCATGTGCTGGACGTATGATTCCCTGTTGCAGAGGCAAGACTGTAAAAGTTTAACAAGAGGCGCCGAGAGACCAGCCGCTCTCAATTTCCGCAGCAAGATGCCATGAGCGATTCGGTCAAATGCCTTCTGAAAATCTGTATAAATGACATCTACCTGTCCTCCACTATCCAAGGTTTCAAATACATACTGAGAGAAAGATGCTAAGTTCGTCATAGTAGACCTTCTGGGCATGAAGCCGTGCTGATGAGGAGATATTACATTTTCAACATGATTTGAGATGTCCTAACATAATATATAACTTCAAAAATAAGATAGAAAATAGATAATATACACACATCAAAAGAATCTGGGGGACGAGCAAATTCAGACGATTCCTAAAATCATCATAACTTCTGATTCCCGTAAGCGATTTCATATTGGTCTTCAGTGTTGGATAGCCCAATCTTTCGTTTTCATGTTTTGATCACGTCAAATACGAACAGTGTTTCATAAGGTTGCTACAGGGTGATCAATGGAACAGTGTAAAATTGCCGAAAGTTCAGTACGAGCGCGATTTCCCCAAAAAAAATTTCATGCATTCCAATAGCACAGTTATGAAGATCGGTGTTTCAGCTTTAGTAACGTTTTGGAATTTTGAAAATCGAAGGTGAATTGCCAAAGATATTGATCATTTTGTGCCGCCATGTTGAACTTCCAAGGAAGCAGAAGGATGTGATCTGATTTCATTGAAATGAAACTTGGAACACACTCATGTCTGGTTCAAGTTATTGGAATTTCAAGATCATATGTCATTTTCGATCACTTTCAAGCCGCTATATCGAACTTTTTACATAATTGATTCAATTGAATGAAACTTGAAACACACTAGAATCGAATCATTTACATAAAAGTTTAATGTGGCGGCTTGGAAGTGACCGAGAAAGACATTTGACCTTGGAATTCCAATTACTGAAACCAGACATTAGTGTAATCCAAGCTCGAATCCAAGTTTCAATGAAATCGGATCACTTTCTTGGAAGTTCAACACGGCGGCACAAAATGATCAATATCTTTGGCAATTTACCTCCGATTTTCAAAATTCAAAAACGCTACTGGAGCTGAAATATCAGTCTTCATAAACAACTGTCCTATTGGAATGCATAAATTTTTTTTTTGGGAAATCGCGCTCGTACTGAACTTTTGGAAATTTTACACTGTTCCATTGATCACCCTGTAGAAACTTTATAAAATATTGTTCGTATTCGACGTGATCAAGACATGAAAACGAAGGAGTGGGCTATCGAACACTGTAAACAGATATGAAATCGCTGACGGCAATCAAAAGTTATGATGATTTTAGAAATCGTCTGAATTTGCTTGTCCCCTAGATTGTTTTGATGTGTGTAGTTTTGTTTTTTCATGAGTTTGGAATATTGAATGTTCTTTCTGTTCTAATCTGTGTTTCTCTATTTTTCATTCAACTGAGGTAAGAATATGCATCATTTGAAAAATCCCTCACAACCCGGGATCTCGGTGGAAAAATCCCGGGATTTTCGGTATTAGAAACCTATTCACTGTCCTTGCTTACTTTGAAAATCTTGATCCATTACCTTGAAAATGGATGTAACCTAGGCTACGAATATCATAGCTGGTTAAATTAATTTTTTTCCGAGGTTTTTTCTCAGTTCAAGTAGATGGGTCATCTGAGTTAGCTTCGAAATACACAAGGATAAAGAGTCAAGGACTCATTAGCATGCCCCGGCGGTCTGTCTTAGTTAGGGTGATCCACCACCAAGGGACATAGCTTAAGGGTAGGTCCTGTTTTTCAGGCGAACCAGGATCGGGTTTTGAAATTTTTCTAACGCTGTTCGTTTTGAAGCTAGAGGGTGATTCATGTATTTCCTGTTATTATTTACTGTATTAGGTGTCTACCTGTTGGAAATAAATGCTATTATTTTGTAGAACTTTTAGACAAGCCGTATCTCCAGAACGACCGAATGGATTGGATTGAAATTTTGTGGGTTGATTCCACGGATGTTGATTCTTTTATAGACAGTTATATCAAACAGTTTGGAATTTCCAGGACCGGCCTTGAAAAAAAAAACGGCGTTTTTCCTGGGGGTGTTTTTTCCCAGGAGTGTTTATTCCGGGGACGTTTTTTCCGGAGATGTTTTGCTGGGGGCGTTTTTTTTTTCCAGATATCAAAAAGATTACTTGGCACCTCTGAGCCGTCAATAAAATTTTGATGGCCCTGAAGATTTTTGAGGTTATTATGTTTTGTAAATTGGTAATTTTAAATATTTGCAAATGATCTATTATGGCCTTGAATATCAGCCTTTTCGTCAAAAAAAAATCACGTTTTCTCAGTAGCAATAAAAAGTTTCATTAGAGCTTTCAAAATTCTTTTGTTTTACGTCCCCAAACTTCACTCCCATCCCAAATTGAGCTGAAATTGAGGGACGTGACAAAACATTTTTAAAAACTCTGCTGAAACTTCTCGTGATACTACTTTATGAAAACGAGAAAAAAGTTTTTTCAATTTTTCTGACGAAACAACTGAAATTTATAGCCATAATAGATGATTTGCAAATCCATATTTCAAAATATCAATTTACAAAAAATCCTAACCTCAAAAATCATTGGGATTATAAAAATTTTGTTGACAGCTCAATGGTGCCAATTAATTTTTTGCGATATTAATAGCATGTTTTATGTAGTATCTGATATTTAAAATGAATTCAAAAAAATATGCATAGAGAACGTCTTTTTTTGAAATAAAATCTTCCAAGTTTTTTTTCAAGGCCGGCCCTGGAAATTTCAAACTGCTTGATAAGGCGATGTGTCAGCTATCAATAGAAGAATTGACCCACAAAATTTCAGTCGAATCCATTGGATCGTTCTAAAGATACGGCTTGCTAAAAAATTCGACCATGTATATGAATCACCCTGTAACTTCGAAACGAACAGCGTTAGAAAAGTTTTAAAGCTAGATCCTGGTTCGCCTGGAAAAACTGGACCTACTCTTGGGCTATGTCCATTTGGTGGTGAATCACCTTGTAGAAGCTTAGTCCGCTTATTAAGCAAGTTATTCCACTAGCTGTCGATGCTAAGTAAGATGCATCCAGCAGCTAGTTTACATCATAGAAACCACCCAGTTTTTGACGTTTAATATCCTATTCAGCAATAGCGCATTTATTATTACTAATGCTCAGTCAAAAAATTTAGCAAAATGCTGTTTAAATAGTAACTTTTAAATTGACCTGCAAAGTTGCTAAAATAGGTAGGTACAAAGTATACATTCTCGAACTGGGTTGTTCATCACAAGGAATGACGCTCCCAAGTTCCAGACTGAAAATCTTATTCTGCTTTGAATCTGGGTGATTAAAATATTATGCAAATGTTCCACCCTCTCATAATATATTACGACCCGTCAAAGCGACGTTTTAAAATTTTGATTATTGTAATGAACGGTTGGGGTGTTGGAATGAAACGATGTCACAAAATTAATAGGTATACCTTGACTATTTGACATTTATTTAAATATATCGAGATAGTTATCTACAGAAAATGTACATAGACATATTATACAAATTTTTAAATATAATAATATATTTATATATATATATATATATATATATAATGATTTAGTATTAGTAACATAAATATTTTAATTATAACATTATGGGTTTAACACCTCCAACAAAATGGGATTTTTATTGTGAGAACGTACATCAGAATTAATGTAAGTTGTGGCTGCTCTGTCGCAAGGTTTATTGCGACTTGTAGTCGGGTATAGTCCATCAGCCATATTCAAAACTTGCTATCAACCTCGCTATAACATTAACATGTGAAAATGAAAACAACAAATTGTTTTACTGTCATGGAGCTTCCATGTTATGTAAAAATGTTAATTCAGTCAGTATAAGTAACATGAAATTTGAATACTGAAGTTCGAATCAATTTCGCTAGTTCTCATATTGTTTTATCAGGTTTCAAGCAATGCCAGATCGACACAGCACCTCAGTTGTCAATTGAGCATATCATTTTCACGAAGGCATGGGCCAAACCTCAGTTTGATTTTCGAGAACAAAAACCAAAGGTTGTCCTGTCAAAATGTTGCTTTTTTAAGTACAGTTCCATTGCTAGCAATGCTTCGAAAGAAGAACTGAAGAAAACGAGTGTCTGACAGTGGACTGTTCAATCAAATAGCTGTTATTGTTTTTTTTTTGTTACAAAAAAACTTCGACGAAAAACAGCTTTTGAACTGGCCATTTTAGAGATATAGTACTTGCAACCCCGGTGTGATTCTAGTTGGCTGGGACGCCATGTGACGCATTTGGAAAGGAAAAATTCGGGAAATCATAGTTCACTAGAATTACTCTAGGGCTGCACGTACTATACCTTCTTTTCCTTTTTGTATCTGAAGAATTGGTAATGCTGAAACTGCAGAAGAAAAATTCCAACTCTCTAATCTTCGCTTCCTCACTCATGGTATGTCACGGTCTGTCCTTCACCGTGAATCGCCAACCTTGAGATCCCATTGAAAAAATTGAAAAAGGAATAAAAATTCTACGAAACGAAGTTCTAAATCTTTACGCACTGGAGGTGTAAGCACACTGACGGGTGTGGCGCAGCGGAAGGGTCAATAATGGTTGTAGACGAGGCTCTAGCCAACATCGAGTATGCAAAAATAGTGTACCGCGGGTTCTTTTCATATTCGTGTTCAGAAGGTCTGGAAGCATAAGAAAGTGAAGGTTGCCGGGAGCGAACAGTGCACGTTTACCCTGTGGTGGGGGTGGGGGTGCTATCCGGCCATTTTTTGATTCGAGGCCCGTAAGTTTAGTATCGACAGAGAATCATGAGGTGCATAGCCCTTGATTCAGAAAAAATCGGCAAATGCGTATGAACGAAAATACAACCCTTCAAAGTGAAATTTTGTGAGAATATTTTTGGCCATAACTCAGGCGTTTTCCGACCGATTTTGCTCAAATTTGAAATTTGCACTTCTAATGTCATTGCCCACAATACAGAATTTCAGTTTTGGCCACACGTGACCACTGGCGTAGGAAAGTTGCTATATTTCCCCCCAAATTTTCTACGCCACTGGATTTTTTTAGAGGATTGAAACTATAGTCACATTACAAGTTTTATTCGGAGAACAACCATCTCTAGTAAAATTTTGATTTGAGGCTTCGTTCATGAGAAATGAAAGTTTGAAAACGCACCTGCAACCTGCAATCTCCAAATAACACAAACAACAAACAATCCATTTGGGGGAAAAAATGTATATGCGTAATATAAAAATATTTGGGGAAATTCCCATTATCGCGGATCCCATTTACGCCACTGGCACTGGTCACGTGTGGCCAAAACTGAAATTCCGTAATGTGGGCAATGACTTTAGAAGTTGAAATTCTAAATTTGAATAAAATTGGTCGGAAAATGCCGAGGCTCGAGCCATAAACATTTTCCCAAAATTTCACTTTGAAGGGCTGTCTGTATTTTCGTTAATACGCATTTGCCGATTTTTTTTTCATCAAGGACTATGCGCCTCATGATGCTCTGTCAATACTATAACTTACGGGCCTCGGATTCAAAAATGGTCGGATTGCACCCCCACCCCCCACCATAGGGTAAACGTACACTGTTCGCGGCCGGCACCCTTCACTTTCTTATGCTTCCAGACCTCTGAACACGAATCTAAAAAGGAACCGCGTTGTACTATTTCTGCATACTCTATGTTGGCTAGAGCTTCGTCTAATGGGTAGAGAAGCCTTTCCGATTTGAAACCACCCTTAGGCTGCCCATTTCTGATGAATTTGCCTTTAGTGATCTTGTTGCGCATACAGGATGTCTCAAAAGTATCGTTGTAAAAAATCTGGTGAAAATATAGTCAAACAGACAGTAGGACAAACAGACAAATCGGCCACAATACCATGGCCACAATATGGATCACTTTCTTCGAAAATGCACTAAAAAGTTCAGGACTGATTAGAGAAATGCTTCAGAAGTGCCAGAAAAAATTGTTTTTTTTTTTAATTTTGAGAGTACCAAAAAGTGAGACTTCAAGCCCCTTCATCTTGTTATCTGTAACGTTTTTTTTGTAAACTCTTTATAACAAACTATAGGCTTATTTCATCCATTACACTTAAACTGTCCCACCATGTAAGTCTTGTCTCACAGAGTGAGTAATAAATTTTTAAAATCCGTATTCTTCAAGAACACCTGCAAAAAGTTCTGGAGCTCTTAAAACTGATGTACAGTGAACGAATAACATGATTCGTTTCCATAGATAACTTTCTGCGTGCATTTTTCAAGAACACTGGGTTTGTTTGCGCGAGACTTTCAGGATATTCCAGGCATGTTTCGTCCCTGTTAGAACCCATCAGTGCTAAATTATCCAATTCTGGACTCTGAACTCTCGGTCATGAGAAGGCTCTGCCCAAAGAGAACTGAACTTGAAAACCCAAGAGATTGAACACAAGTTGAGGTGGTATCAAGCGGTTTTGAAAAGAGAGAACTCTCCCAGCCAACATCGTACGTGCCTGTCGGAAGTCCCAATTGTTGGTCATAGAGTATTATAATGAGATTATGCATAATACCAGTTCAAGAGGCATCAACATCATAGAGTACTGCATACGGTGATTTTCTGAAAAGGACCCACCCAAGGACTCTCACCGTCAAAGAATTTTTAAAAGAAAACTCCGAAACAGGTCGATTTTTATTTTGAGAGGGACATCGAGGGCACACATTGTCAAATCTTCATCTTCAACTCCTTCGCCCCCACCCTACCCTACTTTAGAATTTCAAATAGCTTGGGTTGGGTTTACAAGATTTCAAAATGTGTTTGACAAAAAGAGAATTTTATTACCTTTAATTATATGTATCACAACATAGATAGTGCTATTTGAAATTCTAAATTAGGGTAGGGTGGGGGCGAAGGGGTTAAAGATGAAAATTTGACAATGTGTGTCCGACATGCCCCCCTCAAAATAAAAATCGACCTATTTCGGCGTTTTCCTGGAAAAAAATTTGGCAGCGAGAAATCTGGGGTGGTGGGTCCTTTCCAAAAAAAATCACCCGGTATTATAACATCAGATAATCCTGGCTCCATTTTTATTAGTATCAAACTGTTTCGCCCAACTTTTTGGAAACACCTGAATACGTAGATATTATTGGCGTATTCGAAGTGATACAGATTATGTCATTTCAATTTTGTGTGCAGTCGTTGAACCTAAATGTTATTCAGTTAATTAAATGAGTATTTGTAACTTGAGGCGTCAGGTGTTGTAATAGTGTTTGTCTCGAATGTTTTTGCACAGACAACTTTTTACCGCAAAACCTACTGGTCTCAGCAGATCGAAAACTGACAAAAGCCAAGAATCAGCAGTGAGGTATTATAGTCACTTCAGTATTCAAGATCTCAGTACCTTACCAAATGAATTAATGGATTTTACGCCAAAAACGAATTTATAGGTACCTACCTATAATATCTTCAATTACATGACATCGTAGAGCTTAAAAAATGGAAACTCTGACAGCATATGCAAGATGTTTTAGAGAAATAATCATTGTGTTACACTTGTGTCTCGCATTCATTGAACAGGAGAAAAATACGCATATTACACACAGAAGATAGATGATCACTATATTTTGAGGTCGAGGGTGAAAATGTGTGGACGATATGTTGACAGTTGTATGCTGACAATAAAAATATTCGACCGAGTGTTTAGCTGCTAAGCTATTACAGTAGAGTGCAATATAAAGTACGGTGCGTTTATATAGATGCGGTACGACAAGTGGAGCATCATATCATATCCATCAACGATTACATTATTACCTACATGAAAATACGTCTGAGATCCGTTGGCGAAGTAATCATACTGCACTGGGGGCAAATGTTTTTGCTACCCTGAAACGGAAAAACGTACAACTTTAAAATTGAAGATGATGCGATTGCATATCAGTACTCACTAAGGCATGTAACCAGCAATCCTCGCAATGCACATGCCAGCACACGGTGGATATAACAGGTTTCTTGTAATGCTCCTAAACAAAATTCAATTAGCCATTGACGCGGTCTCGCAACAATCACACAAATCTTACTAAACAAATTAAACATTTATAGTCCTCCGCTTCGGTGCTGGTGGCGGTTTCCCCGTTGCCGTTCTCCACCGCTAAGGGTCGAATGCGATTCCGCAATTCCTCAATCAATTGCGTTCGACTGGTCGGTTCTGCGTCGGAAGTGCTCACATTGCTGTCGCTTTCGATAATTATTTCCATGCTGACTTGGACGTCTCCGCTCGAATTGACAGTGGCGACCTGCGATTGCACTCCCTCCTTTTTATTTGCCTTTTCCTGTTGCGAATTCTTTATTGCAACGTCCGTGTCCGTGTATTGGGAGGGACCGAACGAAGACTCCTCCGGCTCGTCACCATCGACGATCACATCATCACCTTCGTTATCTACATCCGCGATTATCCTCCCGGTACTGCTCCCTATGGTACTGCCATTTGAAGCGTTAGTCCTTCGCCTTTGGCTCTCTGCCCATTCTTCCAATTCAGAATCGCCTTCAACGTCGACTGTTTCGTCTTCGTCGTTCATCGATGCCTATAGTTTCAGTTATAATTGCAATACAATCAAAATAATGGAGGATGGAGAGGCAAACACTCACCTTATTTCGGCACTGTTCAGCATGCAGGTTCATTTCTTCTGGAGTCCTATGCAAACGGCCGACGCATATCATGCATCCATCGTCGGCTTTCCTCTTGCGCATTTTCAGTCGCAGGCGTCCTTGTCTGTTCGATTTGATTCTTTGGAACGTCTGCAATCTGAATTTGAGCATTTGATGCGCTACAAAAATGAGAAGCGTACTTACCTCCCAGCGCCCTTCTGGACCGCTATCTCCGGGCAGCGCGGGCGGCCGTCCTGGTTCCTGTCTGCGTTTCCTGGTCGCCGCCAGGCCAGTGCCGCTGATCTTGCACAAGACTTCCAATTCTTGTCCGAGGTGCGCTTCGAGATCTCCCGGTGAAATCGTGATTCCGCATATGGGACAGCTGGATGGGTCGCGCTTTTTCTTGTTCAGGCCGATATCTGGAAGCGTGGAATATACAAAAGGATGATGAGAAGGTAGGTATGCGGTACACGGCGCGTTAAAACAAAGAATACCAAGACAGAAAAATATATATCAGCGTGATCCGACGAAAGCCGTGAAATATATTAGCATTTGTCATGTTAATAGTCGCAGGGGGCAGATTGGCGGATTTGCTCGCGAACGCCGGAGGGCAGAGGCCCGCATGTCGCCGCACCTGCGGGCACGGCCATCGCGCGCCGATCCGTCAGAGGCGCACATCATTCATGGGATTAGCCCGGCTAACCTTGTTAATTGCCCGACTAGACCCGCGCCCGTCTCTACCCCAAACGTAAATCAGCACCGGCTAAAAGGGGATGAAACGGGCTTAAGTCATCACGCTGGTGCTGAATTTACACCGGAGTCGCACTCTTGGTTTGCCTGCACGGCCCTAAGACACCGACCTTTCCAACACCCCCCCGGCTTTGATTTACACTTTCAAATGCGCATCGATTCCTCTATAATCCCGCATGTAAGCTTTGCAACTATTCCCACTAATTCCCATTTCCCACCTATAGCGAACCTCCATACCTCTCATCTACGATTCCAGTTTGCATGCACAGACACAGACCCTGATTTTTGCTCGACACCGCACATTCCGAAATTTGCTATCGACCTACCTAATCACAAAGGCCTCGAATTTGTGCAGCTTTAAGTTCAAGCTAGGTGTAAACTAAGCTACCCAAGGGAATCGGTGCAAAACTTTGAAATTCGAAAGTAACTCAGAAGTACGACGACGACGACGACAACAACAACAAGTAACATGGGTTACCTTCCCCTGTCATGCCTCCTTGAATACCACCACCCGTTTTGGTGGATCCAAAAGCATGTTTGGGTTAATCACGTAGGATATATAATTCGACGTGCGAATGTAAGAACATCCTAACACAATTTTTGGCCATTTTGAGTTTTTTTTACAGTTTTTGCTGTTGAAAAATGTGCTCTTTCAAGTAGTGGTGTAATCAGAATTTCAATCAAAAATTGTATAACAAAGTTATAAACAAAAATAGTAACATCCTAACTCGGTTTTGGCGGAATTCTAGAACCGTATCATCCTAACTTGTGTTAGGATCATATCTAGCGTCGAGTAACATCCTTACTCACGCTTCACAACAAGAGCATACTACGTATGTATTAGCGGTATAGCGAGAGAGCGCGACATACTTTTGCACCTACTTCAAGTTTTTCTCTCATTTCTTTGTTGATTTGTGAAAAAAATTGTAAATGGTGTTCACTTTCAGATTGCCCCCCCCCCACTAGCCGCTTTATCCCTGAACCAATTTCAAAAATAAAAACTGTTTTTTGCAAAGATTTTTCCTGTATTTTTCAAATCTGCCCCAAATTTTTTCTTCAGATTCCTAATTTGCATCAGGGTGTCAAGAAAAAATCATCTTGTTCAATTACCTCTTACATTTGATAATGCATTCGATGCAGACTTTTGTCCCGATTACAAAGAATATATGAGACTTACGGGTTCATTTGATAAAAAAAAAATTGAAGGTTGTTCAAACGAAATGTTCAAAATCGCCTTGACTGATTTTCTTAATATTTTTGAACTGTTACAATAATAAAATGTTGGCAGTTCGTTCGTCAAATGAACCCGTGAGTGTTATATTTCGTTGTAGTCAAGACAAAAGTCTGCATCGACTTGAGGTGGCGCCTTGAGGTACATTTCCGACAACATTTAATGCCTCAAACATATTCAGACATCTAAGGTAAGACGACATAAACAATATTGATTTTAAAACCCGATCAACACTGAAAAGCGTATACCTAATTATTGCTTAATAACCTAAAATTTCTGTAATATACACGTAGTTCTGATTTTTTGCATCCCAGCTGTACAGGTATTCACGCGAAACGGATACCCCCCCCCCATAGGTGTTTTCATGAAGATTTTGTGTTTCAGTGGGCATGCGCAAGATTTGACAGTTCCGGTCGGCTAGCATCAGAAGAGAGAAGAGGTATAGAGTGGGGAGAATTATTACAGAGCTGCGAGAGTCTGGCAAGTGGCAAGCACGCCAAGGTCGAATTTTTGCCGACCGGCAAGGAACGTGAGCATGCGCTCTCGACCTGATGGAAACTACTATTATAGTATATTATAATACAAGTTTTAGATTCAATTGACGAGTGTGACAATAGGTCTTATAAAACGTGTGTTATATACAATATGTTTTTCTATTTTGCAACTATACTATGCTTTTTTTATAAAAAAATGTAAAATATGTGCCTCTGCTAACAAAATTGTTGGGAATTGCTCTTGATGGTGGAAGCACAGTTTATCATCAGAAATGAGCCGGCCTTTTCTGAAATAAACCCCTTCTGCGAAGTGATGTTGCCTAAGCTGTCTCTTCTGTCAGTGAGTGCTGTCATGTCGATGTCATGCCCGCTGATATTGCCAACATTTCGGATTAAAAAAATGCGTATCGAAATGGAGCCTCTCACGATACGCGAATGACGTCATTTACGTATCGAAATGACTTTCTTATGAAGGCAAAATAGAAAAAAATATTCCTTTCATTATAATTCAAAAGAGAAAAAACTTTCCTGGAACTTTTTTTTCATAATTTCTGAATATGTCGAGTTCAATTTTTTCATTTCATGCCATATGGGTGCCGCATTTTTTATGCATTTATTCGAAACACCCTGTATTTCATCACCGCAATCGATGCACAAAAATGCATGACAAATTAAAAAAAAAATGACAATTCACAGTAGCATCTCAAAGGACTCAAAGGACATTTTTTCTTTTGGAATGATGGATTCATTCCAGAAATCAGATGTTTCGGATATCTTATTAGTCATTTTATGTCATTTAAAAGTATAACAAAATATTCCGGACATGCATATTTGAGTTCTAAAATGAATCCATTGTAATTTTTTTTTTTTTTCAAAAACAATTTCAAAAGTGTCATGCCATTTTGTATCCTTATCATTAGTTCAGAATGAATAGTTCTTCCGAAAGCAAATTAAATTTCATTGATATTTTCATTCCTTCAACTGGATTTTCTGAGACGATTTAGATTTGGGTTAATTTTGATGCAACTCTGTATTTTGAACACTTGGCTCTAGTTGATTCTGACCCCAAAGTTTTCTTACTTCAAGTTCTGGCTTCAACATGAGCTTGAGATTTTGAAAATCGGTTGACGGGGAAAAAAGTTGGCACTGGAATACCAAAAAGTTGATCACCACAATTATTCGATCACCCTGATGATGAAACAGATAGACAAAAAATCAAAAGTCGGTCGAAGCTAATGAGGTATGTCTTCATACATTCGGTGTTAAAATTCATGAAAAAAAATCTTTGTTCAAATCGGGCTTGGTTGAACGCATCGGAGTTTTGCAACGTTTTACATACCACCCTGTATGAACTTTATTTGAAGACTCTTGAGCTTCATATCTGTAGGATGGTTTGCCAAAAGATAAGGCTAACGACAGCGCAAACCGAAATAAAATCGGCTGTGGCCAAAAAAAGTTATGCCTTTTTGAAAAAGGGCGAAGTTATTGAGTGTTGCGCAGTTTATGGTTTTTTTCCTTATTGCACTTGATTGCCTACGTTAAATGTTGAATTATACGAACGAGTGTTTTTATTGTTCAATTATGAACAATGAAAATGCACAGGGCAAAGTATTTCAATAGAGAGTTGGACCGCAGTACTTTTTGGTGGCGTCTAAGCATGATGCCTCTTAACAGGTTACTGAGTTGCCACAGGGATTTCTCTCCACTCCGCGACTAGAGCATCAATAAGTTCTTGTCTTGCAGTGAGTTGTGGGTACTGGTAGTGCTTACAGTCTGCTTTGGAGAGCATCCCATATGTACTCAATTGGATTGATGTCGGGCGATAAGTTTAGCCATATCATTGTGTTGATTTCATTATTCACGAAAAATTCATTCTCAATATTGCCCATGTTACATTTATTATTATTATTGTTATTATTGTTAATTTTTTTAAGCCATTTTTACAAAACCCAAAGCAAAACTGTTTATAGCAACATGAAGAACTGTCAAATTAATCGACTCAACTTAGGGACCTACTTGATTGAATATTTAAAGCCAGCTTTGCGCGCGAAAAATCACCTCACGAAAAAAACCTATTGGGTAGTATAATTAAAAAATAAGCATAAGCATTTGCTTAGATTTTTGAGGAGTTGCTAAGCAGACTTTTCCTAGCAACGCCTATGAAATCCAAGCACATGCTTATGCTTATTTTTAGCGCATTTTCGTAGGAAATACGCTATTAGCCGCGCTTTGATGTCCGTCCGTCTGTCCGTCTGTCCGTCTTGTAGTTGAACTCCTAAACGAAAAGTCGTAGCGGTATCGGGTTTTCTGCAAATTAATGCTGTATGTCTGCGGATGGGAATAGGCACAAAAAATATTTGGTCAGACCGCACAATTGCAAGAATAAAAATTTAAATCTTCAAAAAGTATTTAGTGTGTTTGAAGTATTTAACGCTACGGTGTGAACTTCTGCAAACATCCATCTTGCAAACTGTTTTAGATACATGCATACATCCAGCGAACGAAAGATGCAGAAAGATATAAAGAAATTTTTCGTTGAAAAATCAACCTAATTGATTCATTCTCAAGGAAGATATCTCTATTTTTATGCGGAATCCATACTTACGCACTTATATGCGGATGCGATTTTCAAGTCGCGGCGCGTAGTTCTAAACACAAGCTGATGCTTCTGGCTCCGTGCTTGTGATCGATATAGGTATAATTCTCACCCATTCAGGATATTTTCTAGTTTTGGTTGATGTCATTCTGTTGTTTTAATTTATTATTGACTACTCGTGTTTTCATAAAGATTGATGATTTCTTGTGGTAGTTTTGAGACAATCTGTTTACAGGTTACAGTGAACAGTGTACTCATCTGCACTCCGAAAATGCGCTCATGAGACTCACCCCCGTTTGCTACTTGTTTATCAATACTACCCATTCTGTAACTATGCTATCTGTATTTATGTACTGTAACTATGCAACCTGAGCATCAAGCTGAGGAATAATGAGTTCCTCATGCTATTGACTACCAGATACAGAAAAATTCAAAATTCAAAATTACAGGGTGGACACGAAAGTTCCTGTGCCATTGCGAAAAAGTACAAAATTACAAGGCATTCTTTATCACTCTGTATCAAACAAATCGCTGTCACGAGCCAACAAGCACTTGCAGATGGTGAAAGTAGAAGGGTTTAGCTTGAAATTGGTGCAAGTTGTTTCAAAATCCAATAATTTTCAAGAGAATTTACAGTGATTGAAAACCGAACAATTTTTTGGGTGTCCCACTTCAAATTGTGACCATTATATTATGTTGTAATACTGCGTCAAATTAATGTCTAATTTTATTATTGTGTCTTGAGTCATGAATATAGCGGTAATGAGGTGGTGAAAATAAACTGATTCAATCAGTCGCATGAAGATCGATGGCGGTAAAGAGAGAAGAGAAGGGGAACTGTTATGTTCCAGTGACATTGGGTAACTATTTAATTTTCAAAAGGTGTGTTTATACCCTGGATCTGAGATCTGTTTCACTTCGATAGTATAAACCGCAATACATACTGACCGTAGGTACTTGCAATAAATACCGTACATTTTTGAATATCTACGAAAGATAAAATTTTAATTATAACGTTGACAGATCCACGTGGGTCTTCGATTTGGCACGTCTCGAAGCGAATAAAAGACACGCTAATAAACAATAATGATTATAATGGGAGTTTGAAGTGGCGGGAAGTTCGCGAGAGCCGGCCTTATACAAGTTTAGATTATATCCGTGCCTTTAGACAGAACAGACAATTTCAGACGAGTGTTGTTAAATGCTCATCGCTGGCCCACTTAGTGTTTATAACAGATTTAATTAATTAATTTAGGCGCTCTCAACCAGCCTTTTCGTAATCTTACAGCCAGTTATTACTTTGTAAGTATAATAACTGTAACACTACTCGACAATTTGAAAATTAATATCTTCATAAAATGCCCCTCGCTGCGAGCTGCCATATTTAAGAGCGTGTGTCGCCCTTATGAAAGCTTATGTTCTTATACCGCTGCCGGCGACACAATAGCATTACCTGTGGATAGCTGGATATACCCCACACGATTTATGACATGACGCACATTATTTTTATACCGTCATTTACGACAACATGCCATATAATCAAAAGTGGCCTTATAAAAATGGCCAGTTACATGTAATTTGCTGGTGTTCAAGCGACCCTGTGTAAATCGCCCAAATAGGTATAGGTGCATGCAGTTCTATATATATATATATATATATATATATATATATATATATATATATGGTTCAAAAAAAATAAAATTAAAACGGACAAAATATTCCTATAAGAATCGTGGAATCATGATCATAAAACAATCGAAATGAAGTATGAAATAGTGTAAACCGCATGAATTCGTGTTTAGTGCTTTTTGAACAAGATAGATTTTAGGCGAAATTGCTTCCCCAGTGTTCACAGGTATGCATTTAGTACCATATGGTGTTAGCAGGCTAATCGCGTTATTGATAGACAGGGTGCCACCATATATACACGCATCGCGTCCACATAACAATATTTTTTATGCACGGTACATCATTCAAAGTGCCATGATGATGGTGTGGAAAAAGGACTAATTTTTCATATAGCCATTATTGATTCTACGCGGAGTTTGCAAGCACCCGACGCCATAAGAAGCTGTATTGGACATTGCCGAGAATTTGCCGTGTCCAAATAAAAACCAGTGGTAGTGCTCGGTTGACAGCTGTCATTCACTTTGCTTGTTTAGAGTTTTGTTTTATACGAATAATTTGTTTGGCAGTATTAATTCCCAAAGGCATCTTGACAAAAACTGGTATTTGAAGAGATACTTCTTGTTATAATCTTATTGATGAAGCACATACCAATAAACCCGTCTTCTTATAGTCGAGAATGTCGACACCAATAAAATTCAATCAAATGGAAAAAGCTGGCAATTTTTTTTCAAAGGGACTCAATTAGCCTCTCTTTGTACCCACAAATAAGTGTAATGGTCAAACCTCTAGCCAAATGTTACATTAAAGACGCAACAACGCAAAGGCATCAACATGATTCATTTTCACATCACGACTTATGTCCGCTGTCGACAAAACAAGATATTAACAAAGTTTTGATCCGACGGCTGGACACAGGGTATAGGATAAGGTGTATAAGGCAATTAATTTCGGATTTACCCCGAAACAAACCTCGGTGACCCTCTCCCTTAGACTTGCTTATTATTAACATAACCGAAATGATAATGATTATAACAAAAGCATACGCAAGCAAACAGCTTATCTGGTGATTGTTCCATCGAGTGAGATTCATAAACAATTTGACAAGCTCTAATGATTACGGTAATTTCACTTAATATAGATTATGGGCTACTGAATAATCCCACCTGTTATGTAGAGCATACGCAGGTACATAGATATCTATTTCACCTAGATTATATTTTAATCTGACTAGTAAAAAGCCATTTGACAGCTCTAAGATTGTAACATATGGTCGATTCGTTATTACTAAACGTGCATATGTTACATCAGTTAACCATGTATAATCGAACTTGTTCTACACTCGTTCTATATGGACATATCGAATAACTACTGTACCCAGAGAGGAACGAAATTGCGGAACAAAACGGTATTACAGGGATCGAGCGAAATATTTACGATGTAAACCGAAAGTTTGCTGTTCATAAAAAGTAGGATGATTGTAAGTGGCTTTTCTGGACAGAGGGATAATCTTTGAAAAAAAATGACACAGGGATTTATTGGGCTAACAATGTTCAGAAGAGGGCGAGAATGTCCGTTTGCAGGGACCACTGGAGATTGGCGGCTTTAACTGAAGCGCGTGCATCGACTGCTAAATTTTGCAATACACAAATCGATCACCACATCATAACACGTATGTATACTTTTGTAACACTGTTTTAGATCATCGCCGATGCTTAGGTAAAATTAGAACAAAACCATAGCTACCTAATATTAATATTCCATCACTTGTAGTACGAGTAGTATGTATGTGTGTGCGCGTGTGTGAAGGACCAAAAGGACTAAAGGAGGCTTTAAATATTCAAATGAGTCTATATCTATACCGAGGACATAATATGGGGGCTGTATGAGGGCAGTTTGCGGGGCGCATTGGATGGATGTCTATGTGTGAATATGAGAACATGTGAGTGTGAAGAACAGTTTTGAAAGGAAATGGTCCGCACACCATTGCTTCCTTCTCACCAAACTCCCGCAAACCGCTCTGTTAACTCTTCAGCCCGGAAACAATAGTATTCAAGTTTATGTTGAGACATTTGCTACATTTCCTATGGATTTATTTTATTGGACACGACTCGTATACACATACACTCTTGCACTGGGCTGGTTCTTTTTATATTATTTATTCTCGACTCATTTCCAAATTTGTTCTGGTAAACATGGTTGTAACTTTTTATCACTGTATGGGTTTCGTTGGATTGCGCGGAAAATTCCCGGCGAATTGATATTGTCACTTTGAAACGCACAATGCAATGGTCCCTGTCGTTTATTTTATTTCTATAATGTTGTGAAGTGTGTATATAAATATTATAATGAGCTCGAGGGGTTGATCACTTTGAATTTTGGTGTCCCACATATTATGCAATACTGTATCACTATTGCATAGTATTGCATAAGTATTGCACAGTATTGCACGAGTATTGCACGAGTATTATGCAGTGTAAGTATTCATAAAAAGATCATAAGTTTGCATACGTCATAAAAAGTGACACAATTTGACACAAAAGGTAATATGTACTGATGAATCTCAATCAAAAATTTCAGATAACCTTCGAAGTATGACTGGTCTAAATTGAATTCCTGAAAATACCTCGAAAATACCCAAGCAATTTTTTCTGGCACGGTCAAACTTGAGCCGTAATAGTATATTACATACTCGGGTAGGAAGCGTCATATTACAGGCGAGAGCCAAGATACATAACCGAGGCGCAAAGCGCCGAGGTAAGGTAGGGCTCGAGGCTGTAATGAAGCTTACTACCGTAGTTTGTATACTATTTTATTCACAATCATGTACTTTACGTTTGTTGAAAGTTAGGATAAAATTGGTTTTTCATAATAACGGTCAACGAAACTGAAAAGCCATGGATATTTTACAAAAGAAATCAAATCATTCACACTCAGTATAAAACGTAAAGTTATTCCTACGAATTTTGCGAATAAAAATAAATAATTGAATAAAACCAAGCCATTTCCAAGATATTTTACTATGGACATATGAAAGTATAGACTATGCGCGTGTTTTTTATCCATACTCAAATAGTGAGTAGGCGCCAATCTTGAAAACAGGGTTTTTAGGCAAAAAATAGCAAGTATGGGTACTTATTCTCTTTAATGGTCCACAGAATCGGAAAATTTATTTATTTTTGTAAAATATTAGACGGTTTCGTATTCCATGAAAAATTATGGAAGGTTTATTTCTTGTGCAGTATCGTATCAAAAAATTGAATCAAGTAGGCTTGGAATTTGACGTGTTTCTAAAACAAAATTTAAATTTGCTGTCAATTTCCAAATTTCTTTCGAACCAGTTCAGTTCAAAACATTAAAATGGATAGTGAAAGTGACATGGAACTTACGCCGCCCGAATTGCGGCTGGCCGCAAAGCATGTGTCTGGCCAATTGCTCCCAGATAAAAGTAGAGCGAGATACGAAAAGGCGTACACCTTGTTCAAGGAGTGGGCAATGGCGAAGGGAGCCCATTCTGTGACGGAAAATGTGCTTCTGGCGTACTTTGGTCAGTTGGACAAAGACAAGAAAGCGTCAACACTTTGGGCTACGTATTCAATGATTCGGGCACCTCTGAAAATAAATGAAAAAATTGATATCTCGAAGTATGGCAGATTACAAGCTTTTTTTGAAGAAAGAGAACGTCGGGTACAAAGCGAAGAAATCCAACGTTTCCACTAAAGACTAAAGATATTATTACAAAGTGGGTGATTTCCACATAATTTCACCTACCCTCCACCTACTGCAATTTATTCAATAAACCAATTATTATGCCATGCCGGGGGGCAATACGTTTCATTGCACATTTTCGTGGCTTTTTCGTTCCAGACTTCCAGAGTTCAGAACAAGAAACTAACACCATCATTATAAAAATCACCCAGAACATAACCTTTCAAAACCACAAATCAGCTGTCAAACAAAACTGCCAAAACTAAAAAGCGAAGTAGGCAGGTGTTTATTATCCATAGTGGTTAGCAAAGCTGTTCATTTTCCCGAGAGGTCGGCAAGAGGCTACTTCCCAACTTTTTAAAGGGTATGTAATGAATCAATTAACATAGTGATTGTGAATAAAAGATATTGACGTTTCTTATAACATTTTTCATGTACTTTCTGAATCTGATCTTGAAAAATACGAAGACTACTTTTTAGGCAAAAACTTGAGAAAAAAATTGAGCCCGGTTCTGAACTTTTTGGATTGATAGTGTATAGTGAGCCTCAGCTGTGAAATGAATCTGTCAAATTTCAATCAATTCTATTCAGCAGGTCCGGAAATATGGCCGATGAAGTTCTCGATCCAACACTTGAATCACCCTGTAGTGTATATCCTAAACGGAGGACCTTAGAAAAATTCTGGAGCCAGATCCTGATTCCCCTCAAAAATCCTTATTAACCCAGCCATGTTGGTTTACTCCTGCAACACCCTGTATAAAACTGTGCAAAATCTGAATGACATATCAATAGGTGCCCTTTCGTTAAGTGATTTTCAATGATGCAGTGAAGTCATGAGTATATTAGATATTTTGATTTTGAATGTTATTTTTTGTAATGTTCATTACATTCAGCAAAATGTAATTTTGTATAGCTAATCATTTCTTGAGCAGTTTTTGAGTGATATGTCACATGTCTACTACAGCATGTTTCATGTCTCCATTGGTAGTAGGTATTTGTTTTGAAGAAATGTGGGAATAACAAAGAGTGGAGATTTCAAGATTTTCACAAAATTATAGGTGTAGGTACCCAGTTAGGAGTGTGCAGTGGGCGACATTATTTGAAACTTCCCCCAAAAAACAGTAGTTACCTATGAAAATTGCATATTAATATGGTAAATACTGAAGGAATCAAACTTCTTGTCTTTCTTGTCCAAAGATGATGCAACTGCGAACGTTTTCGCATTTCCTGGAATCTCGCATCGTCAAGATTTTTCAGCACTGCCGCTAAGCTACATCCAACAAAATAGAAAAATACTTTTTTGCACTACCTATATTAAATGCGTTATTTTACGACCTCAAAACAGGGCCTAAAGTGACTCTCTTTAGCCCTTGGGCAAAAAAGTCGTCATGGCAACGAGCGCTCTTGATCCGTCAGAGGAGACGTCACCTTCTATTTTGACGTAACTACTTGATGCGATGCAAAATAGACTTTAATTGGTCGGGAACACGAAAGACTACAAGAAAAACAAAATTAGTACGTTTACCAAAACCAATAAATACCTGTTTTATGCTAGCAAGCGATGGGGCCCCGGTAGCTACGTGTTCAAGATAGGTGATAGGATGTCAAGCTGCTTTCGGAGCACAGCCTGTCCCGATTCCGAATTTTGTTGATCGCATGGTACATCGTGCGACGTACCGTACAACCAAGTAATCAGCGCTGCCATGACAATTTTTCAACGACTCAATAACTCGAAATTTTCAATCTTGCACTAGCCAGTGCAAAAAACATTGTATGCACCTTGGGCTGAAGTGCGTTTTTTCCCCTTGTGCTTGCTTCCCTCGGCCTATGGCCTCGGTCGCAATCTCGCGCATCGGGGAAAAAAAGTGGCACTTTATGCCCATGGTACATAATAGTTATTTATGTACCATCGTAAAATAACGCATTCAATATAGGTAGTGCAAAAATAACTATTTTATGTACCTAAGGGCAAATTCATGCCTATTTCGTGTTGAATTGTGTCCCTCAGCCCACAGCGAATTATTATGACTAATTATGCAAAATTAGTCCTGCGATGTTGCCTTGGACGTGGGATTCGACAATGTTTCGCTCCGTTTTCATCTCGGTTTTCATGATTCTAGAGATATAATGAGAGCTAGTCAGCTACTTCCCACACCTCCAAATTCGACTCCGATTTTCACATGAACGGAGACTCAATTTTCCACAAGTATTTTTTAGCGAAAAGATGCGAGAAAGAGCCGAGCTTTTTAGCGAGAGTGAACTTTCCTCAACACCGTTTCGTTCGTGTTGGTCAGGTATCCGATTAGATCCGAGCATGCGCAGTATGTTCAAGTATTGCATGAGTATTGCATAGGCATTGTACATGGATTGCATGGTATTGCATAAGAATTGCATAGTATTCCATAAGTGTTTACAGTATTGAGTATTGCATAGGTATTGCACATTGCACAGTATTGCATTTACTGGTGTCCCACATATTGCACGAGTGATTAACCCCTCGGATCAGCTATTAAAACGAAATTTGTACCTAAAAACAAAATGAAATTTCTCTTTGCAAACACTGGCACATCAATCGCTGGCATACTGTAAATTTCAAATGCGATGCCCGGTTATTTACGAGAAAATTGTTTTGTCGTAGATCATAATATAGTCAGCAGTCAATGTAGTTGTACTTGAAATTTATTGGGTGCTTAGTTTTGCAGTTTATGTAGCATTGTTTATTTAATTTCTAGAATGACGAATCTTGCGAATCAGTGATGGCTCAATAATACAATAATTGAAGTTTTTAGTCCGCACGAAGGTTCAACAATAGGACAATAAATTGTCCCGCACTCAAGGATTCGTTTTTAAACTTTCGACTTCTTGCATCGCGACGACCAAACCGACAGAGGGCGCGCTTGGAAATTAGCTGAACGATGTGCCGTGTGCCGTGTTCGTTCGTGTTAACAAGCGTCCTGCGGTTTTAGACGGATGGGTGATAAGCAGGACTAGCAGGAGAGCGAGCGACACGCGGAAACACTTCTGAAGTCCAAAAAGGTGTTCCTGCTCAGGGTTCAGGTTTGGACGGTCGATCTGATGAGGTATTGATGATTCCGGCGTGTCTGAACCAGCTGAACCAATTACATTTCACAAATCCTTTACACAACCGGCTCTGCGGTTCCCCAACAGCAGATCGGCAGGATTACTCTTACCGTTCCCTGCGGCACCGCTTCAAGACCACATCTGCTGACAGTTTAGATAATAGCCAGCACTTATCTATAGTATATACGCATGTAGATGGCGATTTAAACCCGCAAAAACTTAATACTTTTTTTGCACGCGGTCGCGGTCCCAGTTATTCTTCTAGCTGTTTCACCCCACACCCTTCACTGATCGTGTTTTCAACCACCACATTGTGTTGATAAAATGATATTCTTGTTATAGAATAATTTACATTATTATACACCGCTCGTGTACTTTGCTTGAAGGTCGTTATTTCTTTGTTCTTCTTATTGCTAAAAATAAATATTTAAAATAATTTTTCTGCGGCTGCAGCAGTGCCTGCCTTTTGCTGTCAATAAAAGTCAAGTCAGTTCGTTATTTAGTGGCCAGCGAGAGTCATCCACGACGGACTTACAGACCCATATTGTTTAATTGGCGTTCGGAATGTGCGCATGTAGCGTTTAAAATGGGTGCAATTAATCACGTTGGTAGTAAAGCATTTTAATTCGATATTTACATAGCGAACCATAAATTTCAGACGTATCCCGTTTTATAGAGGCCTAAACATGCAACAATGCGGACACAAAGACGAGTAATAAAACGCAGCAACAAGCGTACCCGAAGAAATCCAAAGGAAATGGGCAACAATCACATGTGATGACGGTCGGGCGGTCGTCGGTCGACGCTATGCTGAAATGGGGTGTCTAAAGAGCGAGAAAGAGGGGGTGCAGGAATGATAAATGGTCAGTCATACATATAGCCGTTTAGACCCGGACTCGTTTACAAATCCGGGAAAGGATTTAGTACGCTTTGGAGGTGCGAGCAGCCGTTTGATGTTAAACACCAACTCAAATCACCAACCAAATCCCCCAGCGTGCAAACTTGTTTTTTTTTCTCTCGGCGAAGGGAAAAACTTTAATATATGCATATTTCCTCGTAGACCTGTCATGTTTTATTTTAGAAAACAATATTTTACGCCCGGCCCGAACTTTCATGCATCCAGATGAGTTTACATAATACCATCCCTAACATGATTTATTTAAATACCACAGAAAATATTACAATTAATTATTATCACAATCACACTTGTCAAATGTTACGACAACTACCAATAACTGTTAGAGTTAGATAGAAGCCAGTTGGATTTGAATAATTATACGTAAACAGAACTTATAAAAGAGGAGTTGAGCTTGAGCTTTCCCTGTGCTGGCCCTTTTTTTCCTGGCTAATGATTAGATGAGTCCGTGAGAAAATCAAAGAGAGCAAACTAGGGGGCAGGGAGCATCAGAAGGATGAGGGTTGAAAGCTCATTTATTCTCTTCTCATCGCGCAAGAGATCTAAGAGGTGATAAAGCTCAGTTATTATGAAATGACTTAATGCTCAGCTGTTAAGGTATATTAGATTGTGGTCTAGAAATGTTATTGACGGAAATAGTTGTTGGTACATTGAAAAGCGTGACTGACTTTGTCGAGACACTGCAAGTTCTTGAAGCCTACCGATGGTGGTGGTAATGTCTATGCGACCGCTGCCAGTGCCGGCACACTACTTCTGAAATGAATTAAGTTTGTCGATTAAGCGCGGCCCTCTCATATATAGTTAGTGTAACTGATGCGGGGATTGTGGAACTTTTGATGACCCCTTCGTCGCATTGTTGCAGGAGCAGGATGTGAAGAAGCTCCAGCTAGCCAGCCAAACGGTTGGCGAAGATAAATAAAAACGCATTCCGCTTTTTTATTAACACTCGTTCGAAAATGCCATTTAAGACATTGTTATTTTATGATATGAATGCGAATACATAAATGTTTGGCTTATGCCTTTTTCGGATATATTGTAGATTGTAAAACATTATGTCCCATGGCCGACACCGTCTCCCAGAATGTTTTATAGGCTTGACGAGCTTTTCGATCTTTCGGGCCATCACAATAGATTTGTTCCGAAGCGTCCGATTCTCGCGAAATGAAATGCATATTAACGCACAAACAACTTCTTGTAATTTATGGCGAATTTGTCATATGCGCGCACATTGTATTACCGGTCAGTGCGCGGTCAGTTTTTGCGAGCGATACGTTAGTACCCCCGTACGGGGGGTCAAAACTGAAGGAAGAGGTGTAAAAAGCTACGACGATGTGGATGGGGAACGGGCGGCGGAAGGGTGATGGTGTGGTGTGGTGTGATCGATCCTTGGTCGGACCGTAAATAGGTAAATGGGGAGTTTGAGGATTTTGCGAGATGTCAATCCTGCTAATGATACCGCACGACCGCACCAAATTACCCCACCGCTTGGCTCGGCAGTGCGAAAGCCTGCTATGAGGTGAAGGGAGCCCCTGCAACCATATGGCGCCTATGAGAGTTAGTTTTCCCGTTTGTAATATTCCTAATGACGAACACACGCGCGGCTCGTCTGCTGCCTGCACAACACCGCCAAGCACACGTACTGCATGAAAACGCAACTTTTCCACAACCCCCGAGGTGCGAACCACCCTCCGTAATGAACCACTTGATCGGCAGGTTCCAGGTTCTCCACAATCGATATCCCCATCATCTATCCTCGCGATATGCCGCGCGATTTCAAATTAATAACCGATTATTCCGTCCGATTGGATTGGAAGACAAACTTCGTCTTTTTGTCCTCATTCCCAGTTCCGTTGCAGTATCACCCAGCGTCATTATTAATTTTTTTCAATCAACCGAAATAGATACGCAAATATGCTAATTCGACCTTCAGTTTCATTAAAAACTACTATACCGTCCCCGAATAGCACGTTTGATAAGACACTGAACCCCTCGGTTCCAGGACTTCCACACCCAAACTCCATCATCACCGCGTGCGTATTTTCAATGCAACACATGTGTAATTTCCACAGCTGACTTTTATAGGTCACGTGGCCGCAATTTCGCCCACCACCACCTGCCTGGATTTCTAAGATTTATTAAGTGGCGCGCGCGACTCACCCTTGAATCAAACAATACCACTTTCAGCAGTGCAAACTGAAAACGAACGCTAGCCACTACCTTTCTGAAATCAAAATATTGATACAGATCTTGGACTCTTGAAAAGTCTTGGTCTGTTCTCCTTGTTATACAAAGTGGGAAGTGGGCTTCTGAAAACTAAACATCGTGTTTTTGCTGACATTCAAATGGGTACGTCAACTTCGAGCCCGCCTCGTGGAAGGGGCTGCAACCCTCTCAAAATTCTCGAATCGGCTTTATTTTTGGAAACAGGTGCCCTCCTCGAAAACCCTGTCCGACTATTTTTTTTTTTTAAGTTTTACTGGTCGAAAATACGTCTATGTCGTTTATCAGTGATCAACCCTGTACAGTTAAAATTGGACGTTTACAGGCCGCCAATAAGTAGACGAATAAAAAATAATAGATGAAGCGGATCGAACGTGCGATGATAAAAACTCGCTTGACTGGAGCCATTTTGGATCCGCTCGAGTTTCTGATCATAATTCTTCAAAAAAACGACTCGACTTCCCGCCGAATCTCGAAATATTTATTTATGTACCAGGGTCGTAAAGGTGATCTTTTTTGGCTGAATCTGAAATTTTGCAGCCGAGGCCTATATTTATTTAATTTGGTCCCAAAGGACATAAATAGAGCGGCTCTGATACCGATTCATAATTGTTTAAGAGCCGCGATTTACATGAAATGTATTGTTTACATTAATAATAAACCGTATTGACTCCAGAAAAAAGAAAAAAACAAGTGAGTATGCCTTCACGTGCGTGAGTCTCAGTAGCGCATTTTCTCAAAGAGGCATATTGTGAACGTAAAGAAATTTGGTTGAAGGAGAAACACCATTCCTTGCCCACTTTCTTCATTCGAAACTCATTGTGATATTTTGTTATCAGAATGGGGTACTTGCCAATGAAATAGATTTGAATGAAAATTCTTTCAATCATCAATATTTTTTTTGTTTGAGGGCGGGAGCTGGGAGCGGCGACTAATGAAGATTAGCTATTCTTTCCCATTTTTAGTCGGCTATCCGTATAGCAAAAGAATTAGATCGCTATGTCTTCGGGTTTATGTTTTCCATTTACATATCTTTTACTTTGAGGGCAGCGTGTGGGGGTGGCAGCATTCGGCAAAGTAACTGTTGCACAGTTTGAGTTAGGAGTTTCTAAATGTTCAAGGAAATATGACAATCAGTGAAAATTGAGAAAGTTGCATTTTTTTTGTTTGGGGGCGAGAGCTGGAGGCGGCGACTAATCAAAAGTGGCCTATCTCTTCCCATTTTTAGTCAGCTATCTATATAGCGGAACAATTAGATCGCTATGTTTTCAGGGCCGCTATTCTTGAATCGTGTGAGAAAAGTCCCTGGGAGTAAAATACATTCCGCAGTACACTGATGCAGCGAATGTTGCCTAAAATCTTGGTTTTTAGGCAACTTTCGCTACAAAAGTGTAGTACGGATTATATAGAACTCCCAGGGACTTTTCTCACACGATTCAAGAATAGCGGCCCTGGGTTATGTTTTACATTTATCTCTTACTTTGGGAGCGGCAGAGTTTGGCAAAGAAATTCTTCCAGTTTGAGTTGGGAGTTTCTGAATGTTAAGGTAACAATAAAATGTAAATCAGTAGAAATGATTGAGAGTTGCACTTTTTTTTTTGGGGGTGGAATTTGGAGGCGGCGCCATATCAAAAGTAGCCTATTCTTGCCCATTTTCAGTTAGCTATCCATCGTTTTTCCGATTTAACTTAATGTAAGAATCATCAATTAAGGATTCACTTCAAGGCCAATCATCAAGTCCGATCTCGATAACCCAGGCCGGTTTTACATTTTCAACAGGGAAATTCCCGGGAAATTGGAGAAAAAATATCGTAAAATGTTCAAATACCTCTTGGTTGAAAAACATGGTGAAAATCTGTTCACGGGATAAAAAATACTTCCCCTTCCTTGTTGGTGGGAGGTCGGGAAAGTAAAATTGGAAAATTGCAATTTTTCCAATTTTTTCGAAAATGTTTCCTCCAAAAGTTGGTTCAATCTTTTCTCCAACTTTCATTCCCAGCATGTCGGCACCTAAAATGAATATTTCGTGGGGCTCACTGCATGACGAAGTTTGCACTGCATTTTTTTCTAATTAACGGAATGTGCAAATTTCATTTTGAAAAAATTACCGTCGGAAAACCGGAACCGTGTCGATTTTGAAAATGGATCTACACGGCGTCCAATCCGATCTACTTTCGATATAAGTTGAAATTATTCGAAAAAAGTCGATCCCCGAGCAAGAATCAATTTTTTCAGTGGAGTCCTGCATCAAAAGCGAGTCGTCCTGGTCAAAATCCGGGTGAGAGGCTCTCTCGGGTGGCAGCGGCTAGGAGAAATCTCGAAAATTCATAACGCCCGACTGGAAAATGGTGGAGAACTGCAACTGCACACTTGATTTGAATCTTTTGTTGTGTTGCTTCATGCCCAAATTTGGTTCCAATCCACTGGATAAATTTTGAATAATTGAATGGTAAAGTTTTAAACTTCGACATTTTTTGATATTTGACAGATGACAGATAGAGAAATACTTCCAACTGTTCTGAATACAGTTTTTTAAGAGCTTTCAAATGACATACTGCAAGTCAAGTTCCGTGAGATATAGCTCCTGTCATTTTTTTGTAGTGACACTTTTGTTTGACAGATGACAGCCAAAAACTAATGGGCTTATTCTACAGGTAAAACATGTCCGCATATCAAGTTTCAAATCGATCAAATCAATGGTTCGACAGTTATCGCGGAAAATTACTGACACTCCTAGGACGTTTTGCTTGGTTCCAAGGAGCGTTCAAAAAAATTTACGGTCATAGCAGTTTTCCACAGCAAATACATAATTTATAGAATCTTGCCGCATTCTATATGACGGATGACTTTATAACGAACAGTTCGTGGTAAAAATCAAGTCTCTACGACTTTCCGTTCTATACCTATGTGCGTTCCAGCGAAATTCCAGGAATACTGGAGTTTTTCCAGTCTCCCAGGTGAATCCCACCTGTGACGGCTTGTGACTTTTAGTATGTTGTTTAGGGTATATCTTTGAATATATATGCCAAAAATCGTCCATCAATTATCAATTTCTAGGTCAAAACCTATCTGCCCTGTACTATAATGCGGCAACTTTGCATCTGCTGCCGGAAAAATCCGCCAAATCGATTTAAAAAAAAATACGAAATTTCGAATGGGCCAGATCGAAGAAGGTTAATGAATAGACCGAACCTCGAACCTGTTTTTCGTGCCTTATTCTCCGACAAATCTACGACTCGTAAGGCATCTTCCTACCTTTGATGAGCTCCCCTCCGGGATTCTCAGGCTGGAGTCTTTTTGTGTGTACAATGTGCGTGTCGCATGATGCACGTCATAGACAATGCAAGTTCATTTTTCTGGAAGCCGCCACGGCGTAGGCGATGGGCCGACGGGCAACGCTACGGTAAATTCATTGTAAATTGTGACAATCAGAGAATGTGACAATAATTATTGACATTGCATTGACAGTCAACAAAACACATGGTAGCAGCATGATACAATTTTGTTCCACTGTTTTACTGCTGCGATGCTGCGAATTTATGTCTGTGGCTGGGAATGATAAAATTCTAACCATGCCTGATTCGACTTTCTGAGGCTAATTATTGTGGTAATTCAATGAAAACTAAATGAATTACAATTTCGTGAATTAGCAGAAAATACTTCAGAACCTTAGTTATGCAACCCGTGCCGCAGCGGAGAAACAAGTGAAATCTAGCTGTAGTAAAGTGATTTTGACATAAGCGTCAAAAAAGTTCAACTTTGAGGCCGCCACACAGCACTCTAAACAACATATTTTTGGTTGATCGCCTAAAAAAATAATATTTTTATCGATTATTATCGACAATTCCATAACAAAACTATGGAGATTCCGTTCCCTTTCCCCATGGTTGAGATTAGTTCACGAGCAAAATGTAAAATTAATGACCCCAAATTAACCCTTCCGTTAATTTTAAAGTGCCATAAATCTTGAACGTTCATTTGGTATGGGCGATCGAAGCATCACCATCGTCAAGCAATCATACGTAAGACCAGCTGTTGCAGCCCCAAGACACCACTAACTAGCATGACGTGGATTGCGGCAAATGGACCTAAATTGTGCGCCTTCAAAGGAGAGAAATTAGCAGCGAGCGAAGTCAATGAGGCGTCGCATATATAAAATAATAATAAAAAACGTTGCAATTCGGGTCCTTTGAACGCGGCCACACAACATAAGGGCCCCTCGTATAATGGAATTTTCTCCTTTTTGTAATCCCCTGCTTAGCATGAGCCACTTGATCTGCACAGAAAACTCAAATATTTGTCGGCATTTTGAACAGGGAAAATGAGCAACTTTACGGCTCGCTTTTTACCTTATGCTCAGATCAAATATACTAACGTCAATTTATTCAAGCTTTTATGAATACATTACCCATTTGCTGCTCTTTTTTAAGGAGAGAGTAGACACTTGGCGCGCATTTTATGTTATACGTATAGGGTATAGTAACGTGGACCATTGTTGCATTTGATTCTTGAGGCATTGTTAATGTGATTATGGATCGATCTGGAAACGCCAATTGAATTAGTAGTGCGGCCAGAGATCAAATCGAGCTAATTGAGAGATACGAGCCGACCCATTGTCGTATGGTCAATGATTTGTGGCACAGCCTCAAGAAAGCTTGGATTCTATTTCGACTCCCTCCAACAACTTTTATCCACCATCAAATATTGCGTTGCTTTTGTAGGTATGTATTAACATGTTTAAAATTTTTTGACATGTTATATGATGAAAGAAAAAAAGGTTGGCTTTGGAAACAAAATATTCAAAATATTCATCGATTGGAGCGATTGGCCGGGATGGAGAAAGTCTGGAAGTCTTGCCACAAGTTTATTAAGAACTTTTCCTTGTTGCAGAGTTGTCGACACGTTTTGGCTAATCACTCATAATAAGCAAAGATGGAGGATTTAGAAAATATCGTCATCCAAACTTACTGATTTGTCGTGCGTGGCACATTTTTGTTTTGACGTTATTTCCTGTTATTGGCTTTATTTTCAAACATTTTTGAAACCGCAAAAAGAGTTTCTTGTTGTTGAAATTGTATAATTTAAAAAAAAACTCTCCGTAGTCGTCTGAAGATATTTTTTTTAGAAATTTCAGTATCAATTTGAAATATTTTTTATTGACAAAAAAAGTTGAAAATGTGACTGTTTAGGTCAATTCCAAGATACAACTCTCAATGTATAAAATTTATTTTTTTTCATTGCGCTGTCGTAAATCTGAAGTATTATTATTGGTAATATGATTTTTTTTTCATTTTTTCAGTCAGGCTCCTCCTGAACAGGAACTTTTGCTTACGTTTCTGGATACACTATTACACTCTTCGGGAAAGTATTGTGGTACATGCCTGCGATGGGGTGTCCCGCGCTTGCGGCAGAAGTGACGATTTTTTTTTTAAAGCGAATATCTACGAAATGAAGATCTGAAAAAAGCGAAGGGGATCAGATAGATTAAGCATGAAGCATCTGTGTCGAATTTCTTTCAAAGCGGAAGTCGGTCATTTTATTTTTCAAGATTCGCAATCACGGGATCTGCTCAATAGAGAAATTATTTATTTCATGTTGAATTTTTGACAATTCTTCATTCTTGGTTTTATTATTATTTCGTGGGCTGTCTTGACGTGAAATGAACAAACCGACGTGATGTGTGTTGTTTGCGAGTGTATTGCCGTTCAAATAACAACTGCTGCGGCCAACTCTGACGACCGCGCACATCTTGACTGACGGGACATAAGGAACGGCTGGTTGTGAGGATCAGAACTGTCCCGAGCCTGTCAACGACCCTGACTGAATGATCCGCGCTGACATCCAAATTTCGCCCCCAGCTTTGAATACATTCGAAATAAATATTACATAAAAAGGCAGGGTCGAGTCCGCCTTAGCGCACATGACAAGGGGATGCATATATCTGAGGGATGATTGTTTACGTGACACAAAAATGTAATTGGATTGCATAGGTCTTGAAGAGCGCGAAAAGTATTGCATTACAACTTGAGTCGAGCGAAAGATGTGGGGGGAAATGAGAAATATCTACGTTGTGCGGGTCTAGATGCCAAGGAGAGAAGTGATGCAACTGCCGCCGATCATCAAACCAACGTGGCAGAAAAATGAAAAGCTAAATCCGGTTATCATAGCAATTTCCACGCCGCTCCGTGGCGGAGTGAAGCAAATTCGTTCAGCGAGAAGTTACCTTTGCTCTGCACTCAAGCATTAAGCCCTGCGGGCGGGTTTTCCGTCGGATCGGCTCCTGCTGCCTCCACAGCTCTTACACCAGAACAGGACTGGCACGCTTAACCGCCCGCCCGCACGTTTTTCCTGTATCCGCGCGATATTAAATCCGAGATTAAACCGGCGGTTGGCGGCGGATCTTCTAACACAAAGATCCTAAACGATCCAAAGCCAAGAACTCAACCTCTCTCAAGGATCCTCTGCTAGTTCCCATTTGTCGTCCCCTACAGCATTACGGTATGCACTCCAGTTTCTCGAGCGATCTAGAACTAACATAGTTTGTTCGCATAAACTTCTAATTAGGGTCTGCCGTGGAAAGCTGTACTTTAAAAATAATTTAAGGTTTGATGATTTTTATTATTTTTGGTTTATGCAGCACAAAATTGAATTAAACTTCCACTGTCATTATAGGAATGAATCCTCTCTTGGTATACTACATCCACTGAATCTTTGGACTGAAAATATGACACTTGCATTTTTGAACACTTTGATTTGAACAGCATTGCAACACAGAAGGAAGTTTTTACAGTACTTGCACGTGAAACTCAATTTATCTCGTTCAAATAATACATAAATTAACAAGGGACGCCATAATCTTGATTCCCGAAATAGGCGGAAAATTAACAAGTGAGTATGCCTTCACGTGCGTGAGTCTCAGTAGCGCATTTTCTCAAAGAGGTATATTGTGAACGTAAAGAAATTTGGTTAAAGGAGAAACACCATTCCTTGCCCACTTTCTTCATTCGAAACTCATTGTGATATTTTGTTATCAGAATGGGGTCTTGCCAATGAAATAGATTTGAATGAAAATTCCTTCACTCATCAATATTTTTTTGTTTGAGGGCGGGAGCTGGGAGCGGCGACTAATCAACAGTAGTCTATTCTTTCCCATTTTTAGTCGGCTATCCATATAGCGAAAGAATTAGATCGCTATGTCTTCGGGTTTATGTTTTCCATTTATCTCTTACTTTGAGGGCAGCGTTTTGAGGGCAGCGTGTGGGGGTGGCAGCATTCGGCAAAGTAACTGTTGCACAGTTTGAGTTAGGAGTTTTCAAATATTTAAGGAAATATGACAATCAGTGAAAATTGTGAAAGTTGCATTTTTTTTGTTTAGGGGCGGGAGCTGGAGGCGGCGACTAATCAAAAGTGGCCTATCTCTTCCCATTTTTAGTTAGCTATCTATATAGCGGAACAATTAGATCGCTATGTCTTCAGGGGCTACATTTATCCCTTACTTTGAGGGCGGCGTGTGGGAGCGGCAGAGTTTGGCAAAAAAATTATTGCACAGTTTGAGTCAAGAGTTTCTAAATGTTCGAGGTAACATTATCAGCTAAATCAATGAAAATTGTGAAAGTTGCACTTTTTTCTTTTGGGGGCGGAAGCTGGAGGCGGCGCCATATCAAAAGTAGCCTATCCTTTTCCATTTTTAGTCAGCTATCCATATAGCGAAAATTTTAGATCGCTATGTCTTCGGGTTCATGTTTTTCATTTATCTCTTACTTTGGGGGCGGCGTGTGGGAGCGGCAGCGTTCGGCTGAGCAAATGTTGCACAATTTGAGTTGGCAGTTCCTAAATGTTAAAGGGAACATCTCAATCAGTAACATTTGTGAAAGTTGCACTTTTAATCGTTTGGGGGCGGAATCTGGGGGCGGCGACTAACCAAAAGTAGCCTATCCTTTCCCATTTTTAGTTAGCTATTTATATACCGAAAGAATCAGATCGCTGTGTCTTCGGGTTTATGTTTTTCATTTTAAAGTGATTGGGGGCGGTTTTTAGCAGTTTTTTCATGTCGGCGGCGCATATTGAAGACGGAATGTTTCATGGCTTACGTTTATGAGTGGCAACTATGTATTATTCAAAAAATGAGAATACTAGAGCATCAGGTCTGGTAGAAAGTGCAATATCATGTTATTTCAAGTTTATCGGGGGCGGTTTTCTCTATGTTGACGGCGCAATATGGACATCCAATATAGCCTAGCCCTCCTTTGGGAGTGGCAGCTATGTAACAGCGAAAAAATTAGAAAGCTAGGTCGTCTAGTTTGGGAGGAGTTCGAGGAACGGACGGACGGACGGACGGACAAAGCGGTTGCAATAGCGATTTTCATCAAGATGGAAAATGCGCTAAAAAAAGTCAAGTTATTCGCTGAAAACATTATTGCTCGGTTTCACAAAGGTGAAAAATACGTCGTCTTATCCTATTTATAAGACGACACAAATTTGTGTAGTGTTACAGCTATGGTCGGACCTTAGCCACATCCATTTTGTGCGCACCTATAGGAGCTATACGACGGCGCGGCGGTTGTAAAACCCCTGAGTATAAACACGTCGTATACGGATAAAACGCTTTTAATAAATAATCCAATGTCTTATTCGCAGCTTTGATATCGTTATATTCATTTATTGACTAAAGTTTCGGCCATTATTAGGCTATCCTCAGAATCATTTACAGAAAATTGATTCAAAACTAAGTAAACATTATCGGGACGTAAAACACATTATGGACGAAAAACGTGTCCAGAAGAAAAACAATATCTCATCTTATGTGCAGATAATATAAATAATCTTATGTATAAAATGCTCTGTTATGTATGTATGTATATAAAAATTCCGATGATAAATCTTATGTTTCACATAAAGATAAAGTATTGTTTTTCTTCTGGACACGTTTTTCGTCCATAATGGGTCGGGTTTTACGTTCCGGTAATGTTTGTTTCGTAAAACTGATCGACACCCAACTTATCGACAGGATAACTTGCCGACAACCAACTCATCGACCAAACAACTCACCGACAAGACTATTATGTCGGTGAGTTGTCTTGTCGATGAGTTGGGTGTCGGCAAGTTATCCTGTCGATGAGTTGGGTGTCGACGAGTTGTCCGACTTCCGTTTACCTAGTTTTAAATCAATTTTCTATAAATGATTCTGAGAATGGCCTACTAATAATGGCCGAAACAAGTCAATAAATGAATATGACCACATCAAAATTGCGAAGAAGAGGGATCTTTTCCAAAAATTTAAAACGCTTGTGTGAAACCGAGCTTATACCTACTGTTTATATGAACCAACCAAATCGATGGCAACATTTCTTACTTCTTAGTGAAAGTTTAGTTTTGTGGTGCGGCATAAACTCAGCATTTTCTCTGAGCAGCTCGAAAACGCTGTAGCGATTCATAACCAGTCCGTCCCCCACCTTGCGGTGTGTCTAATAGGAAGCCTCGCCCAGAAAAAAAGGTCTTCGCAGCAATAAATCATTCTGGTACATTATTACAAAAAGTGCACATAAATAAAACTTGTACATACATACAATAAGTATCGTTATTGTTTTGTTGTTAGCTTGGAAACTGTTTGAAACTTTCTTGGCAAAAAATTAATAATAATAGTACCTAATCTAAAACTTGTATGAAGTGATATCGAAACATATTTGCCAAATGTGACCTGAGATAAAATAAGTAGTCATTAATGCAAAAAAAAATGGGGATGAACAGAAAAGAGAAACTGGGCCTCATGAATAAAGAGTAAGCAATTGCTTTTGCTTGAATTTCTGTTTTTAAACAATTCTCAAAAAATCAGAAACTTCAAGTAATTCCTTGATTCAGGTTTTATTGAACATTTGATTAACTGAATCAAATAATAACGATGGTTCAAAGTCTTATTTCCGAATGTTTCTCCGTTTTTTGCTGCTGGATTTTAAGCAAAAGCAATTGCTCAATCTTTATTCATAAGGCCCACTGTATGTGACACGTAAGAATAACCTCTCATCTGCGATTTGCGGTAAAAATGGGAGATTATTGAACTAATTTGAAAGTTTGAAAGACACGAACAGAGCAAATGTTTGGAATAGGACCTTTTCGATGTAGAAATTAGGAGTGAATAGTTTCATCTCCATCATACCTATCTTACGTTAATACCATTGTACCGTTGAGGGCAGTCTTAGCCCCATAACTCGGCTAGCCTAAACGGGTGCCTTGTTTTTTTTTTCTGTAAGGAGAAAATATCTGAATATTTCTCTAAAAGCTCAGCTTTATACGAAAAATGCCCACCTCAGTAGTAATGTAGTGCATTTTGCGTAGTAAATATGAACGGCATGCGCGCACCACTTCTTCACAGTTGTTGGTTACGTCAGAAAAAAATCATATCTGAAAAACTAGAAGTCCTAGATAAAAAAAATTTGTTGCAAAAAATTCTGCAATACTTTGGCCCCAATAGACCTTTTCAGAAAAGAGAGACAGATGCGTGCGCGTTCGTACCGCGCAGTTGGTGGTATCTAGCTACAACGACGCCTTATATTTCCAAGCGAAGCTCCGTTTGTTGTGAACAAACTTTTTCAAATATTCTGCCCGCTGGTCCGACAGAGATGTGCGCGCCACCATACTGCAGCCATGTGGGGCTGTGACGTAAATAGTGCGCGAGAGCCCGCCTTTATTGAAAAAGTCCATTGCTTCGCTGGTCGTATATGGAAAATCGTGAAAACGAAAATTTCCCTCGCTGACTGAAAATCACGATGCATTCATAGCCGATGAAAATGTTTATAAAATCAATTAATAATTAATAAACCATTGTTTCTCAATCGCTGTCACATTGTAACAAAGGTCTGGATATGTACTTCAGTTGAAAAAAAAAGGCACAAAGCTCCATTAGATCTAAAGATATGATGATGGAAAGGCTGGCATCTATGCGTTTTCTTTATTTTAGATGGGTTTCACGAGTTGTGCATTCTTTATTGTTATTAAAGATTGTTTATATTTGACCGATCATCTTTAAACGTCGTCGGTATCAACCTGCAATAGTTGAGATTCGATTAGCGAAAGAATGAACTGGATTATATTGAATTGTTCAAAAGATACGGAAGATTTAGGTGAATTTTCAAAAGAAACGAGAAACGAGAAAAAAAATCACGAAAAAAAAAAGCGGCCACAAATAGCCTCCGCCACTACGTCTGGCGAGGCTTAAAAAGGTGATAAGCATGAAATGGAAATTCATAGACCAATAGCTCTCCTGTCGGGGTTATTCAGAATTTACGAGAAGGCTTTTCACGTTAGACTCTTCAAGTATTTTGGAAAAAAAAATGACATATCAGGTTAGCAGTATGGTTTTGTGATCAGCGGATGCACTGAAGAGGCAATTCTTACATCCTACAATAAGATCCTGGGGAAGTTATTACCGGAAATACAAAGCTTTAGCACTCTCACGTGCTTTCGATACAATCGTTCATAATTTGCTATGTCAAAAGTTGTAGCTTTATGTAGTAAGGGGTATTGCCACTGACTTGGACTAGGAGCTTTGTAACTGGTCATGTGCAGGTTGTGGAAATCAATGACCAAGGGCACTCGGCATTTGTTGAACGAGCTAAAGGTGGAAAACGACGTGCCTCAGGGCATTGTTTTTTGGTTCCCTGTTATTTGTCACTTTCATCATCGATTTATCAGTATCGTCGTTAGAGCGGCAATTACATTATCCTAGATGTCCCAACTTAATTCAAAAGGAATTCCTAAAATCGTTCATAAGAGCTCGCCCTGGTCTCATAATTTTCTTAACAGCATTTGTTGACAAGGTGCATTGCAAGAAGTGTAAAATTACCAACATCAAATTCAACAGTCATTTTTTCATTATTGCCTTTCAAAAATTTTAATTTTAACAGAAATTGATAGCTTGGTTTTCTGCTTATACAGCATTGATCGAATCTCCAAATTCCAAATGCCCGTGGGAATACCGAAAAACAAATTCTTTTCAGAACGCGCGTAAATTTGCAAAACCGCATCTTAACACCTGAAAATAATCGTAACCAACACTACAAAATTAGAACAATAATAAGTAACCTGAACTGGTTTGTCTGTCACTCATTGTTTTGGTTTTATGTAATGTTGGTTACGACTATTTTTAGGTCCTGGACCTGGTCCTATTTTTAGGACCATTTTTAGTCCACTATAACCAGGTGTTAAGATGCGGTTTTGCAGATTTACACGCGTTCTGAAAACAAAACATTTTTTCGTACTTTTGCTGAATAAACAGAAAACAGTCCAAGCTATCAATTCCTGTTGAAATTAAAGTTCCTGATCGATAACAATAATTATGAACAAAATGGGGCTCCTCTGCACACATGAAAGATGTCTTACTTGTTCAGAAAAAAATTGTCAGAATTATAGCAAGAGTCCATCCTCGGGCTTCTTGCAGGCCGTTATTCGCTAAAAACAAAATCTTGACTGTGATCAATTTGTATATTTTCCATCTTGTCCTTTTTATACAAGAAAATGAGGAAGCATTCGTAAAGAGGAATGACATTCATGAATTTGATACTAGAAATAAAAATAAATTGCACCTACAATTCTCTCGACTTTCTCTGGGTCAATCCTGCCCCTCATATGTTGGAGTTAAGTGTTTCAACAAGATTTTGTCTTTGATGAGTGATCTTGACCGTGGTAGTAGCGTTTCGATTTTCAGGAAACGAACGTATGTATTTCTTGCGAATAGTGTTTTCTATTCACTTGATGAGTTCCTCAACTTCGAACAAAAAATAAAGTGAATGGATGGTTGCTCACCGTTTATTCAGCAACTTGTATATATTTGTATTCTCTGCATTGGTACATTGTATCTTGTTAGTGTGTAAGCTTGTTATTGTTATTCTTTCTTTCTTGTATATATTTTTTGTTTTGTTTCTGTTTGTTTTTAAGGACGTGTCCCATATTTTGTATGAAATCATGGACGTAAATAAATATATTGTATATTGTATATTGTAATGACTATTGAATTTGGTGTTGGCAATTTAACATATCTTGCAGTGGACCTCGTCAACAAATGCTGTTATGAATATTATGAGACCAGAACTAGCTCAAGAAGAAAGAGCCAGATCGAAATCCACTTGAGTTAGGTCAGTTTATCGTATTTCCGCGTGAGAAGCATTCTTTTCAACATCAAGAAAAACCAGATGTTTTCCGAAGAAATTATTTGTTTCTAATCGCGGAGAATGGTACTGGCGTGCATGGCATGGCAGCATCAACAGTTCCAACAAAGTCATAGGGTTCCATTGCGTAGGTAATGAGACGACGGTAAATATGAATTAGTAAGAATTGTTTTTTTTTGGGTCCTTCGGGACCATCTTTCCATTGGGTGAACTTGCGATCTGTCGCAGAAGTTGAAAATAACGGAGAGAAATAATCTTTTTCATTACTGCGATTTATTCGCAAAAAGCACATGTGGCAGGCTCAAAGCGACACAGCAAACATCTACCATTTTTGGTACTACATATATCATGTATCATGTGATCAAATGAATTCTTATTTTAGGTAGGCGGTGGCCTAGCCGAACGCAGCTTCGCACCCCTGAATTTGACCAGGCCACAGCCTACCTAAAATAAGAATTCATTTGATCACACGATACTAGCGCTGGGCAACAATAAATTTCATTAATCGATTAATCGATCATTTTAGCGTGCAGAAAAATAATAGATTAATCGAAAATTCCCATTAATCGCATATTTCGTAATCGACTAGGTGCATAATCGATTAAAATCGATTAATCGATTTCAAAATACATAGTCGATTATTAGATTTCGAAATAAACGATTAACCGATTTTTGAATAATTGAATAATCGATTTAAAAAAAACGATTAATCAATTTTTCAATAATCGATTAATCGAAGTGGTCGATTATCTTCTTATAATCGGTTATCGAATATTAAATCTCATAATCGCCCAGCCCTACCTTTCTTCAGTTGAGCATTCGTGAAAACCAAAATGAGTTGACTCTTTCCATTTTTCTTGAAGCCTGGACCTCGTGGAAAGCTACCAAGTTGTTATTTTTGGCGATATCTTTCAATCAATTCTGAGCAACCAACAATGTGTTCAACTATAAAAAGCTGATATAGTCTTGATGTACCTATTCATTTAACTAATCAAACTTAGGAACTGAAATATTCAATATCTCACGGCGCAGCCTTGATACATATGCCATAGAGCCAAATTATATATTCTCTTCTCGGAGCTGAATTTCCAGTCCGACTTGCAACTTGCAACCGGCGATAAGCTGCGTCACCGGTGCAAGCTATCGATATGTTCTGGCCATTGCCCGAAGGTGATCACGTGACTCTATTTGCGCCGCTGCTGCACAGATTGCAAGTCGGACTTGAAATTTAGCCCTAGCACTAGTTCGAAAAGTGATGAAGGTGTCGTCGGTACAAATTGGGACTAGGAGATGGTATTTTGGGGGGGGGGGGGGAAGGGGCAGCTGTTAAAAAGGAATGTAATGCCCAAGCCATGTTGCAGTCCCCTATATGGTACAGAACGCCCTGACCGCATACACCTATTCTATTACTTTAATTGGCTTAACACGTGTTCCTCTCATTGAGATTTAATATTCACCGCATCAGTTGCCGTTTCGGCGGCGGCTACGTACAGTATGCGCTATCATTTTAATAGGGAATTAGCCGGCGTATAACCGCTCTCATCAAATCAATTACGGCAAGATTTAACAACAAATATAGAGTGAATTACAGCATTTTCCAGCTGCGCCCTCTGGCGGCGCTCAAAAGCCCCCCCTTTTGGGGCGAAATTAAATCTCGTGACATCTACAACAAAGCAATACAATAAATTACCGATATAAAACAATATGAATGCGCGCGGAATGCGTTAGTCTTTGCATTCCTTTGCCAGTGTCATCATCCCTCGCACTCGCAGCCCAATTACGATTGCCCGGTTGGCAGTGCCGCATCGAGGGGGGCGAGAAGCACCCCCGGAATTCCGGAACAATCAGTGAAAGTGGTGAAACACTAATTACTCACTCAGTAACTTGGTGCACAGGAAGTTTCCACCTCGTTTCTGAGCGATTTTGTATATTGTTGAAAGATTGGCGACCGAGGAGTGTTTTCAAAATGAGCAGCTCGATCCTGCCCTGAATCGCTGGTCGTTGTCGGGGGCCCTGGGCCCATGCAATGCCACCCCATCTATCAGAGGACGCGACAGCTCTCTAGAATGATTTATATCTCGTGTCACCTCGCCGCCACTGACGCGACATGCGTCATCACCAAATAACCTATCGTTCCTCTCAATTGAAACGCTCTAATTTTTCGCACTTTTTGCTGATTGTTTTTAATTGTTGCCCAGTGATTTATTTACTACTATTATATATTTAATAAATCCATAAAGCTGACTGTTATTAAACGCCACACAGCCGCTAACAGCAACAAGTCATTTTCATTTATCATCGCCCCCCAGGCACCAGCACTCCGTCGGAGATGGCAAAATTTTCTTTTCGCCATCGGCGGTGCGATCCTTCTCACTTCTCAGTATAGTTGAATGCTTGGCATTATTATCTTTCATTATTGCATCTTTTGAACCGTACATGATGATGCCACTGGACTGTGTAAGGGAATACTCACTCATTGCTCATACACATAGCAAAAAGTCCGGAAATCCACCGACTGCATCAGCCGAATGATAACATTTAATGTGTACCTATTGCAAACGGAATGTAGAAAACTGGAAAATAGTTTGCCATTAAGATCAATCTGAATAAATTTGAATAATAATTTCGAATGGAATGTAATATTGGATTAGCATTTATTGCATATAATTCACGTTTAATTGTGTCATTGTAACAGGATAATTACATCTAATAAAAAGGACTTGACATCGTGAAGGGAATGTAATTGAATGCCAAATGCGAACCGAGCTGAGCTCAGTTGGTTTTGTTATACGCACCCTTAACAACTCGAGAATCTTCCATGCGCAGCGCACTTAAAATTCATAACATCACTGTGGTTTTCAAACTTCAGAAACCGAGCATTTCTTTTATTATCCATTTATACTTGGACAAATAATTATAAATTCGATCATCTGTTTTTTTCACATGACAAAGGGCACATACACTTTAGTATGAAATAATTGATAGTATATCTACGTTTGGTAATGGTATAAAACGTAAAAATTAATCCAGGACCTAAAAATTAAAATTCAAGAAAACTCATGATTTGTCAACTGGAATGAGTCTTCTGAGTGTTTCAAGTTGATAAACCACCATTTTTTCTGGGACACATGGAGCTTTTCAGGGAAAAACAATTTGGGCCCTGGAAAGTAGCGATTTCGAGATGTTTTCCAATGTTTCAAACCCGATTTTCGAATATCTCGAAAATGAAGCCTCTAATCAAAATTGAAAATTTCACACGAGTAACTTTTTTCTGCAAATTGAATAAGGAAGGAATCTGGAAATGTAATCCGTTTTGAAACATCTTCAGGGGCGTAGAAAGTAAGGGAAAAAAGCGGATTACCCCCCACTATCTACGCCACTGGGCATTTTTGATCAAATACGCCATCATTGTTCAATATATTTATTCAACAGTATGAACAACTTTGCCAAACAATTTGACCTGCTTTTAACAAAGGATACCATATATTGTGTGTGGAATATAATTTTGAAAAGATATTTTCAAGTTCTAATTTTAATTTTAGTTTTGATAAACATGCCGTGGGTTCCACAAAACAGATAATACGAGATTAGTTGATTTGCGATTTTTGTTTGTCAATTTGTAGCTGGCTGATCGATGGAAATGCTGGTTTATCCCTCAATAATGTGAAAATGATGGGTCTAGTACAGATTTCAGGCATTTTTTGTGAGTAATCACCTAGCATTCAGCAGAAAAAAGTTCACTTAATCTGCAATCAACCTTGATCGCTGATCATCTTTTTTGTGGAACTGACGGATGATGTTTTTTAAAATTTTAATAGAGTCAACATGGTTACTCTATCAAGGATATCCGTCGCTAGAGAACAAGGAATCCGGAAAAAAGTACAAAAAGACGTATTTCAGAAGGCCTGTATCTTTTTTCAGGGGCACTTTTAAAAAATAGCACTATCTCCGTATCTTGGAAATCTGAATCTGGGGTGAAAAGGATGGCACTTATTTTTTAAATAGCCCCTGTATTCGCTAGTCGAATTCCGTGAGATACAACTTGTGTCGTTTTTTGATAGTGCACTTCCATTTGACATAATGACAATGACAGCCAAAAACTAAAACTAACCCGGTCATTCGACAGCAAAATCATGTTTGCATGCCAAATTTAAGTCAATCGGATCAACGGTTCGGCAGTTATCGTGGAAGATTACAAACAGACAGACAGATAGACATCATTCTGGAAATGGTCTTAATCGTCTTGGGGGACGTCAAGATGATATAACCGTCGAAATCTCAATATTTTTTTCGACACGATTACAATATTTTCATTTCCATATTGGTGGGGGACTGGGAAAGTAATTGTGCCTGAACCGATATTCATGCAACCAAGTGGGGGATTAATAATGAATTAATTGGGGCTCTCATTTTGGTGTTCAAATATGATTTTTGGTTGCAAAATCACAAAAGACATTTATTTGGTTCTCGCTTAAATAGTACCCTTTAGATTTTAAATTTTAACCAAGAGTGTGAAAACGTTCAGGTTTCACCTTGGCGGATTTTACCCTCCTGATATGAGAAAATTCAAATTCAAACAGTCTATTGTTTCCTTTGAAACTCGATGTATGGTAACATAAAACATACGAGCCCCGTCTCAGTAAAATTGGCACAGATTCTACTCAACAAAATTAGGCCTCCAACCAAAATTTTGCAAGGGGAGCTTTTCCTCAATCAAGTGAGAAATCTAAAAATGCATTCCACTTAGGAATATTTTCAATGGCGTGAAAGATAGGGGTCAAAAAATGGAAACCTCCCTCCCCAACTTGGGCAACTGAGTACATTTGACCAAATATGTTCGTCTATCGGATAGAGACATATTTAAGAAAATAACGATGAAAATTTGAGTAATCTCAGTCCAAGCAGCTCAAACGTTATATTGAAAAAACGATTTTGTCAACTTTGAAGAGCTGTATCTCCGTTACTATGCATTTCCGAAAATGTTTTCGTCAGGAAGTCTTCTTCTTTTTTGAGACCATATCGACCTTGAAAGTGTTTGGGATTAATACAGAATATTCTGAATACGGCAAACTGAGTTTAGCTAACTCCAGTTGAGCCGGGCCGGGGCTCATAATAATAACTAACCCACCAGATTACTGTTCCATTCCTAGTACCGTATAATATTCTCAGTACCATTTTTAGAACATATAAAGTAGAATAAAATCAACATATTGATCAAAATATTTTTTTTTGTAATTATTGAACCATAAAGCTAAATAATAAAATCAACAAATATCAAAACCCATATCATGTGCCTCAAGTTGATTCCCCGAAATATGTACAAGTCAAAACCAATTTAAGTCTAGTTTCAAAAGTCTAGTATGTATAGTGAAAAATAGTAGATTATTACCCAAGGACTAACATCCTGTTCCACCAGCGAATTTAATTATTGTTAGCTAATTGAGACATTTTCTCTGATGAATTCTAGGTCAGTGCTGGTTGAATGACCAAAATGCATACAAGCTGTTGTGGTCTAAACATTTTCCCATAATCTTTCGTGAAACTTGTGTTTTCTGTGGCCACTAAGCCAATATTCACCAGCCAGAGAAAATATCTCAATTAAACTGCTTGACAATTGAACTGCAACACCTAAAAATTAGGTGCGTTTTCAAATTGAGATAGCTCAAAAAATATCTGACGGATTCCAGAAATTCAGGCATGTGAGGAAAGATCATTTCTTTGACTATCGAGTGCTGGGATTGATGATAAGTTTGATCGCACAATTTGTCATATACAGGGTGCCAACGGAGAGCGTGCAGATATGGGCAATCTTTCACCTTGTACAACCTTCTAAAAAAAAGTCCGAGATTTTTTCTATCGCGTGCTTTTGAAAGGTTGAATCATTATGCCGAAACGGTTTTGGAATTTTGACCCTAACTTTTTTATTCAGAAAATTGTGCTCAATTTTCTGAAATATGCACTTTTTGATTAAGAAAAAGAAATAGAGACATTGTTTGTTTTCAAACGGCGTCCATATTGAATTTGCTTACGAAGATTTTCATTTGAGCCTCCACATCCCCTAGAAACTACCCCTTTTGGGACACCGTCTCACAACAAGATATGCAATGCTTTTCCGTTTACAAAGAAGAGCTCTTCGTGTTGTTGCGGGTATTGGCTACAGAGACGATTGTCGGCCACATTTTGTCAGACTGAAAATCATGACCTTGCCTTGCCTTTACATCTTCCTGTGCTTGGTCCACGTCAAAAACAACTTATCGGAGTACTCCTCGAATTCGGATATCCATGTGCACGATACAAGGAATAAGCAGCTTTTGCGTCCAGCTCCTCTGCGGCTTACCCGGTCTCGGATGGCCAGTAATTATCATGCCATCAGATTCTTCAATAAAGTCCCAGATGAAGTCAAAAAGTTACCTTTATTGTCATTCAAAAGCCATGTCAAGAAACTGTTGATCAAGGAGGCTTACTACTCGTGGGACGAGTTTCTCAACTCCGACCACAACGCTTTCTTGTAATTGTACGTTGCTTCAGAACTTTGTTGCATATAATGTGTTTTCTGTTTTTGTATTTTATGTTTTACATAATTTTCGGTGAGACGGAAGATCAGCCGTTGAGCTGAATCTCACCTTTTGTGTACCTTTTACACAATAAATTCTTATTATTATTTAAAAGGCCTAAGAAAAGTACTCAGCAATAATTGGATTGAAATAGGTATACCACGATGACCCCACACGTACAGCTCCCTAAAAACCACCCCTTGACTTCAAGGGACAGGGTTGGTATGATAAGACATGCAATACATGAAGATTCCAAAAAACGTCTTTTTCAACTGTTCAACTAAAAAAGTGATGCTACACGATGACCCTTTACGTAGGTCATCCCAACAGTAGCTACCGTCTCGAAAAAAGAACTACCCTTTAAAAAACCAGTACTTCCGCAATACCTCATTTGTTAGGATGTTTTTAAAATCTGTCGCAATAGTTTGCTGCTACGATGATTTCATTCACATATCTACCCGACACTACCCCTTCAACTACCCCTTCAATATCGCATAGCCTCTACCTTGATGCGTTATTTACGAGTTGAAAGAACTTTTGCCTACTAACCGTTTCATTGAAATGATGGTGTTTTCTACGATGATAGTACAAAACCTTTCCTGAAACTACCCCTAAAATCGCCCCTTTAGTAAAAGGTATGCAATACCTCATTTGGAAGCTCAGAGAAGGTGCGATTGAATAAGTTCAAAATGATTTCGCGATGACCTTACACGCATCAAGGTAAAGGCTATGCGATATTGGAGGGGTAGTTGAAGGGGTAGTTTCGGGTAGATATGTGAATGAAAAAAAAGTTAGGGTCAAAATTCCAAAACCGTTTCGGCGTAATGATTCAACCTTTAAAAAGCAAGCGATAGAAAAAATCTCGAATTTTTTTTTCGAAAGTTGTACAAGGTGAAAGATTGCTCATATCTGCACGCTCTCCGTTGGCACCCTGTATATGACAAATTGTGCAATCAAACTTATCATCAATACCAGCACTCGATAGTCAAAGGAATGACCTTTCCTCACATGCCTGAATTTCTGGAATCCGTCGAATATTTTTCGAGCTATCTCAATTTGAAAACGCACCTAATTTTTAGGTGTTGCAGTTCAATTGTCAAGCAGTTTAGTTAACGATGATTAAATTCGCTGGTGGAACTGGCTAAAAGGTTGATAAGGTATGTATCATAATAATTTATATAATCTATAATAATTATTATAACATGCATAATCAATCCAAAGCACTGAAGCTATTATAATGGTTTCCTCAGTGTCGTGGTTCATATGCTATTTTTTATTACTAAAAAATTGACACAACGATTAAAGATACAGGTTAGTAATGATGTAGTTTACTTGTAGTAAAAAAACGTCATTTAGTAATTTTTATCATTTTTGTGAATGCCATTGTAAATTCGAAATGTTTTCGAAGAACAATAAAGTTTTAAAATACAATACAGAAAGAAACGTTTATCTGGATTGATTGCGGCAGGAATTTGAAAAAAAAAAACTATTTTGGTGACAAAAATGCGTTTTTGTTGCAACTCCACAAGTCAATAGATCCACATTCTCGGCAACGATAGATCACAAATGTTTTGCGCTAGTTTTAGCTGAATATTCCCAGCATTTCCAGCAGGAATGAGAGGGCGTGTAGCACAATCCTGACGGCGTGGCCAGCAGGAACCACGCCTCTGCGATCGAAGTCGCACCTGAACCATAATGTTCAACTGTTATTTGTTTATCGGCTTATTTTCTACATTTTCCAAGGTCCTAATGAAATGCATGCTCACTATAATAGAAATTCAGATTTCGGGCTTGAGCTTTGACTTTTACCGGCGCTAATTGCTCATCACATCATCACAGGAATCATCCATAAAGGCACCTGCGATGCGATAGAGTGCGCTTGGAGGAAAGGTGGAAAACAACCGAAGATTGCCCGGGGGTAATCTATAGCTCTGCAAAGGGGTCATCCGATTGTAATAATAGGGTAACGCTCACTTTAGAGGGGAAATGAGACCAGAATATTTTATCTTGAATACATTATTCCAGTAAGAAGTAGAGGGAATGCTGGGAGAAATGTGAAAATCCTCTCACCACAGGTGCAAATCGTACATCTACATTTTAGATTGCTCTCCCTGTTTTTCAATTTGCTATGCATACAAAAGCAATTTGTATAGAGTATAGGTGCAATGTAAACCTACATCCTACATCGGCATATACTCGTAAGCGCATCAGTGTAAAAATGCGACAAGCTGTCACCAGTATTATGTACAATTTACTGTTTCATAATATGTTCTGGCGATATTAAAATTTGTCGTGATTGATGGAACTTAGACAACAACGTTCAGGAAAGTGGGGAGCGCTCTCTCGCCCAAAACCTTTTATTGTATGCGCTATACCGCATAGGACATTGTGGGTATCTCGATGACATTTTTTGCCGTGAACTGAAATTTATTAGGTTATTTTGTTCATCAGTTTGTTCACCAATTTTTCGCTTTTATTAAAGTTTGTTATCTCAACAACACAAAGAAGTCAGCCTCGGCCAGCCAACGGGTGATTTAGAGCAGCGACCCTCTAAAAACTTCCACGAAGTACCACAAACAATAATTATTACCATGTAGAAGTACAGGGAGGTAGAAATAAGTGAAACAAAATTGTGCCTGCCGATTACAATGTAATTATTACCTATAATAATTATGAACGTGAATCATGAGCGTACACAAGATATCGCAACTAAATCTTCATGAAAATTATACACGTACCTGTACTTAATTTCAGCAAAGCATCAAGCACAATTTTGTTGATCTATAAACGGTGGAGGGATGCGTTACACCTACTACTACACTGTTGTCAACTTTACACCTACATTTGTCATGATAAATCTGGTGCGAAGGCAACTGAGCAGTGTTAGATGTGCTATATAGTCCAGTAAAATGAGGCGATTTTTAGGCCAAAGTTGGAACAAATTAGGGGCAGGATGAAAAAAATATGGCGATGTAGAGAATGGAAAACTGAATAAGAAAAACTAAACCTCCATTTCCAGTCACCCCGGGAACCATGGAAAAAAAAATGGAGAAAATGGAAAAACATGCGCCGCGATCTTTCTTTTGAAACGGTGAGAGAACGCTAAGAGATGTGTGAAAACTGTCAGGGACAAAGTTGTAGAGAATTCAATAATCTACAAAAAAGTCCCTGAAGGCATATGTCCAACTTCTTTGGTTTAGCCGTTTATCGCAGTCAAAGTTCGGCGCCGGTCTAGTGAAATGGAAAAACTGTCCACGTGACCTTCCTTCTTGGATGCTGTGAGAACGACAAGAGATATCAAAAAATTGTGAGCGACAAAGTTGTAGAGAATTGAATGCTTCACTAGAAAATCTTCAAGGCCAATTATTATCACTTCTAGTTCAGCCGTGAACCACGTTCGAAGTTGCGTGACAATCCTGTTGATAAAGTGGTTCTTCTGGAAAACTTACAAAAACCCTAGACTCGATGAAAAAACTATGACCATGTAGAGGATGAAAAACTGGATCTAAAAAACCAAAGTTTCATTTCACACCGTTCCGGGAAATCTAAGAAAAAGAAAAGAAAAAGTTGGAAAATAGCGATTTGCACTCCCAGCTTCCTCATTGAATACTGAAATAAACGTGATAAATATGGAAAATCTGAACAAACTAGCTTGTAGAGGATTAAATCATCTATAGAAAATGCCGTGATGACATGTGTGCATCTTTGTCGACTTAGCTGCGGAGCGCTATCAAAGTTGGGGTACATAACTAGTGACGCGTCGCATATGTGGTCAAACTGTCACGACGTTGCGGTCATTGTTCAATTGATCATGAAATATGATTGAATGATTTGAAAAAATTGCGTGCTTTGTTGAACGTCTGGTAACTATTGTTGGAAATGTAACTCCGCGGATGAACGCTTTGTTATGTATAAAGTTTCTTGTTTGGCAAAATTAAAGTCGTGAGTGTCACTGTACTATTTTCGTCATATTTTCATTCTAGAAATCTAGGACAAGAGACTAGGTTGCTAGGGAATTTCTGAATTTGTCGTTTCTAATCATATATTTATAGCATCAAAATAGTACGAAAATAGTATCGTGACACTCAGGCTTAAAACTGAGAAAGTACTCGTATTTTGCAACACAATATGTATAATAATTGAAAAACGTGATTCACGTTAGATATTGAGATGTTTTTCAACTGATTTCTGATGAACAAAGATCATTCAACAACAGCTCAGAGATAATAAACAACTGTCCACCTGAACAATGGGGTTGGAAATTAAACATTTCTCTGTTGATGCCTATTAGAACCCAGGATAACGTAGCTCTCGAAAATCTGCTACGGCTGATTTCCTGCAGATGCTTGAAAAACTGCGAGAAGCTTTGTGGATGCAGAAAAGCTGACCTCAAGTGTACCAAGTTTTGCCACCACTGCCATGGAGCCACCTGTTCTCACGCTTTCTGCATTGTCGTTTCGGAAGACGATGATGATGACTACAATGATAATTCTAACAATAAGTAGCTACCCAGACGTTGAACAAAGCACGCAATTTTTTCAAATCATTAAATCATGTTTTATAATCAATCAAACAATGACCGCAACGTCATGCCAGTTTCACCACATATGCGACGCGTCACGAGTAATGTACCCCAACTTTGATAGCGCTCCGCAGCTTAGTCGACAAAGATGCATACATGACATCACGGGATTTTCTATAGATCATTTAATCCTCTACAAGCTAGTTTGTTCAGATTTTCCATATTCATTACTTTTATTTCAGTATTCAATGAGGAAGCTGCGAGTGCAAATCACTATTTTTCTAGTTTTTCTTTTTTTTTCTCAGGTTTCCCGAAACGGTGTGAAATGAAACTTTGGTTTTTTAGATCCAGTTTCTCATCCTCTACATTGTCATAGTTTTTTCATCGAGTCTAGGGTTTTTGTAAGTTTTCCAGAAGAACCACTTCATCAACAGGACTGTCGCGCAACTTCAAACGTGGTTCACTGCTAAACTAGAAGAGATAATAATTGGCCTTGAAAATTTTCTAGTGGTGCATTCAATTCTCTACAACTTTGTTGCTCACAATTTTTTGATATCTCTTGTCGTTCTCACAGCATCCAAGAAGGAAAGTCACGCGGACAGTTTTTCCACTTCACCAGAACGGCGCGCAACTTTGACTGCGATAAACGGCTAAACGGAAGAAGTTAGACATATGCCCTCAGGGACTTTTTTGTAGATTATTGAATTCCCTACAACTTTGTCCCTGACAGTTTTCACACATCTCTCACCGTTCTCTCACCGTTTCAAAAGAAAGATCGCGGCGCATGTTTTTCCATCTTCTTCATTTTTTTTCCATGGTTCCCGGGATGACTGGAAATGAAACTTTAGTTTTTCTTACTCAGTTTTTCATTCTCTACATCGCCATATTTTTTTCATCCTGCCCCTAATTTGTTCCAAGTTAAATCCTTATTTTACTGGACTAACAGCGCAAAAATGCAATCTGAGCGCGTATACGGTGTTTTTGAGTTTTGTTAGTTTTGCCACATGTTTCCAAGGCTATGTCATTATCAAATAGCGATTTGTTTCTAAAAGCAACTTGCATTTCAGTTCTGCACTGAAAAAAATTTTGCATGGTAACTCCATGCGCGACTCGTCTTAACAAATACAAATTGGAAAAGTACCGACTGTTCCTATTGTTCGTATAAAATATTTAGGTAATAGCCAATCTGAAGCCTTTGAACAACAAGATATAGGTCCCTTCGTTTCGGTTTTTTTAAGTACGCATGTCTGGCGCGAATTTCATAGTTTCGTACATCAATATTGAAAATTAGCACTAGCAAATATTGTAGTGCGCCCAAAATTCCACAAAAAATTTGGTTAAATGTAAGATACCATTTTGGTATCGAAAGCAAATGTTTTATAGGAATCAAGTTCAATGATCATTTGTGGAAGTACAGGATCAACGAAAATGGCAACAGCGCTCGAAACAACAAGAGATCGGCACCAACTGTCACTTGTGACAATTATGACACTTCTCACTTCTCGTTTCGATCTATCCTAACCTCCACGTTGTTACCCACGTTTTGAGAAGATAGCACTGGAAAACACCAAGAAAGCAGCTAGCTAAGACACCGAGATACGTGAAGTCGTTATCGCGAAAACCGTTGAATATGAAATGAATGCGCATGGCAATTTAACATTCGACAGTGACAGCCAGGATCAGTGGTAGCTGGTCGGGGGCTAGACAGAGCATGCAGCGTTGCCAAGTTTCCATATTAACATTGACGAAAGTTTTCAAAATCTGGCGCTTTTACACGTGCGCACCTGCCCAAACGAAGTATCCTATTGGTTACAGCCACCAAGGCTGATAAGAAATTCAACTTGATAGCGTTAATTATTAGCATATTGAACGATTGCGTCTATTTTGTTGCAGAAATAAAGATGGTGTCCTTTTAAAAGGACAGTAGGGTAATCGGCTACCAAGAGAGTATTTATTTTAAATTTTTATTTTTCAATCATAAACATCGCAACAAACTCTTGAAAAAACAGGAAACTCTTATCCTGGGTTCCACAAAGAAGACAATTCGAGATCAGTTGATTCGTGATTTTTGTTTGTCAATTTGTAGCCTACTGATCAATGGAATTGCTGGTTTATCTGTCAATAATGAAAAGATGATGGGTCTAGTACTGATTTCAGGCATTTTTGGTGGTTAATCGCCTAGCGTTTAGAAGAAAAAAGTTCAGTTAATCTGCAATCAGCTTTGATCGCTGATCATCTTTTTAGTGGAACTGACGGCTATTGATAGATTCTATAATATGAAAAAAAAAAACAGGAAAGTGGCGCTCAGTGCTGCTTTAAGGCTACGCTTTGTGGGACAATGGGATGCGAAGAGAAGGGTGAGCTGTCACGCTCAACTGCTAGGGGATGCGTTTGAAAAAAAAACTCTCTTGCGGGCGGGGAGTGACAGAATCCCTACAAAATACAATTTTTCTATATTTTGCGTTCATAAGAAAGTCATTACGATACGCAAATGACGTCATTCGCGTATCGTAAGAGGCTCCATTTCGATAGGCATTTTTTTAACCCCAAATGTTGGCAAAATCAGCGGGCATGACATCGACATGACGGCACTCACTGACAGAAGAGACAGCTTAGGTGACATCACTTTGCAGAAGGGGTTTATTTCAGAAAAATACGGCTCATTTCTGATGATAAACTGTACTTTTACCATCAAGAGCAATTCCCAACAATTTTGTTAGCAGAGGCACATATTTCACATTTTTTTATTAATAAAAAGCACGGAATTAATTCAAAATAGAAAAAATTGTATAATAACACACGTTTCATCAGATTTATTGTCACACCCGTCAATTGAAATACTCGTCACTTCGCTCCTCGTGCTTCAAAATGACGCTCGATGACATGATGACATTCAATGACAATACGATGTGTTATAAATCTTGTATTATAATATACTATTCTGAAAGCCCCATCACATTATACTCAACAATGAAGATAGGAAAGAGCCGGATATCTTAATTTACACGGACGGCTCCAAAACCAACCGAGGATCAGGCGCAGGAATACTTATTTTCTGAGTAGCTGGAAATCCGAGAAAATCTACCTCTGGGAAGCCTCGCCACGGTATTCCAGGCGGAATTGATGGGCGTGATTCATGGAGCAAACCTAGTTTCTGAAAAAAGGATCAGGAATCAAACGGTGCATATTCTGACAGATAGCAGGGCGGCGCTTCTGGCACTGGCAGGTTGCAGAGTAACCTCCGGGATACTCTGGGAGTGCCAGCAGACCCTGGAACGAATAGCACGGAACAATGTCGTCGAATTTATATGGGTTAAAGGACACAGCGGAGATCAGGGATATGAAGAAGAGCTGATGGGCTGGCGCGGCAGGCTGCGGGAATTATACCCTGCGGGCCTGAGCCGATCTCACCGCTAACCATGACGGCCGTCAAAACCCTGATAAAAGAAGATACCCTCAGATGTCATACAGACAGATGGGTGAACGCGGAAGAATGCAGGCAGGGGAGAGCCGCGATGGCCCGACCTTCCAGAAATGTAGCCAATCACTGCTTGCAATTGTCTAGGGTGAAACTCAGGAAGCTTCTGGGGATCTTGACTGGGCATTGTAGGCTAAACTATCACATGCACAAGATAGGGATCATAGATGACCCCATGCACATGTCGAGGCTGCAGAGAAGAGGATGAAACAGCTGAGCATGTGCTCTGCCACTGCCTATCAGCTCTTTCATCACTGAGAGGATCCATACTAGGGGACCTCTGGCCTAGTATGGTCAGCCTTGGCACTCTACCTGGCCGTGTCTTAGAGTTTGTCGAACGGCTCGGCCGGTCCGACCAGTGACCGGGAGGGGGGGGTGGGCAACATTGGGGAGATGGTACAATGAGCCCAAAAGTGAGGCCAGCGTGCCGAATGGAACTATGTTCCATCACTCCCCCCACTTAATCCAGAATGAAAAAAACAATTTATGTTTAAAACAAATAACAAACTGAGATCACTACAGGCATAAAACATTTTGTCTCAAGAGTCGCTACTTTTTTCAGAAAAAAAAAGTGTAAAATTTGGGTGTCAACAGGTGTAGTTCAAACTGGGATACTGATGACGTAGAAAACCTGTCCTGCGCCTGCTAACTAGGTGCGTCATCGTGTAATATGCGCTGACCGTTGTTGTCGGGTTGTGTTCGAAGGACAGTCCCAACATCTCTATTTCTACTTCTCAAAAAGGTAACTACATTGTCCCAGATTACAACTCTTGAGAAATTACGTGGCTCGATGCGGCTTTATGGTCGACACCTATGAGACAAAATTGGTCCCATCACAGCATCCTACTGAAGAATCATCCTACCCTTAAACGGCCCCACGACGCAGCAGCCTACTGCGAAAATACCCACTGATTTAACGACGTCTACGCTGCAGCAGTCTACTCCAAAATATCCTACTGCTCAAAGCAGCCCACCGACAGAGCACCCTATACTGAAAAAATACCCACAAGGTCAAGACCGTCTACGTGCAAAATCTCCCTGATTTTGGCATCCTACGACTTCAGCATCAGCCTACCCATAAAGCAGGCTACTGTACAAAAACCCACGAATTCGTCAAATGCAGGGAGATTTTGCACGTTGACAGTCTTCACCTTGTTGGGTATTTTTGCAGTAGGCTGTTGCGTCGTGGGACGTTTCATCGGTAGGATGATTCTAAAGTAGGATGCTGCATCATGGCCTACTGACCAAATGTTTCATGGAAGTACGATGAATCAAACCGCTTCCTGCAGAGATCCCTTCAAAAAAATGTATCAAGGTAAAATACCGATTATTTTGTCTAGTGTTCTTCTTGAGCAAAGTTAATATAATATCCTTGCTTGCGTCAGGTTGACATCAGCGAGAACCTCCAAAAGCTTGTGAAGCTTGAGGTCGTCTATAAGAAATTATCATCATTATTTACAGGTGCCAAATCCACTGGGGCCCTGTGAGTGGCGTGAAATACCAATTTACTTCACACGTTCACTGAAAACTTCTGTGAACAGCAGAAAATACAAAAAAAGACAACACATCAAACATGGAAATTGTACTCATATTACCCTACTATCCTTTTAAAAGGACGGCCATATTTGAAGCGAATTTCCATGAAATTTATTGAAGTTAAGTTATGAAATAGCGGGAAGAAGCTGATGGCAGTACATACTTTTGGCTAGCGAATACATATGCATCCAATACATAACAAAGACAACAATATTGACAACATAGTTACTCCCAGCAATCCATGTCGCGTCAAAAACAATATAGTTGAAATAGACACTTGGTAAACTTCTACGCCTTGGAGTTGGCGCGAAAAACAAATGACATTATCGTACGCGATCCTTCCTAATTTCAATACCGGTGGCGCCATCGAAGTATCATTTCGCGAAACTTGTTGAAAAAATTCATAATTTACTTTTAAAAGGAAGTCTTTTGAAAAGGACAGTAGCTGCAAATAACGCACCTTTAGCGATACGCTGAAGTTGAATTGGAGAATTCGGCCGAATTCAGCGCAGCGCCAACGTACCCAGCATGCTGGTAAGTGGATCCGCGAGCATGGGCAAAGTTGATAGTTCATAAACAAGCCTCAAACAGCATTATTTTAGAGCTCAACGGTTAGAGCTAGTTGAAGCTCCCTGCCTATGTATATGCTGATGAATCATATTGTTACATTTTTACAGAATCGTCCGATTAGGTTAGAAGAAGCTATGTACATTGTGTTTACATTGTGGTTTATTTTTAATTATACGAAGTACGTACAGGATGAGCCACTGTGAACTGAACAAACATTTTATTGGCCGTTATCTGTAAGGAAATATTGTTCACAACATTATGTTAGAGGTTTGTTATTCTGTTGTTGCCAAAGCAACAACCAAAGGGCGCTGGAGTTTTTGGCATCAAAGAGCTCCAACGCATAATGTTATGAACATTATTTTCTTACAGGATCACCCCAATAACCTTATCATTTCGTATATTGCAATGTGTTTGCGGAGTGACGGAAAAAAGAACGAAAAACAAAAGGTCGAAAAACAAAAGGTCGAAAAACAATTGGTCGAAAAACAAATGGTCGAAAAACAAAACGTCGAAAAGCAATAGATCGAGCAACAAAAAATCGAAAAAAAGGTCTAGAAAGAAAAACCGTGAAAATCGAAATTGAGCGCGAAATTAGGTGTATGTACAATTGTTGTAAAGACAAATGATTTGAGAGTTTGGGACGGGATGAGAGAAGCACTGAGTCAAAAATCAACTAGCCCAAATTTATTTCTGTGGAAAAACCTAATCAGGCCTTGAAAAAAAATATACTGAACCTGACAAGATCTGTGTGGTGTGTACACCGATTTATGAGTATAGATCAATTTTGCGTCAAAAAACCGAATCAGTTTTGCAAAAAAATTACTGAACCTGACGAGGTCCATGTACACAGCTTCACGTTTCAGAGTGGATTTTGCGTCAAAAGAAAAAACGAAACAGGTCTGCAAAAAAATTGCTTAGCCTGACGAGGTCCATGCATGTGTCCAAGTTGATTTTGCGTCGAAAAATCAAATCAGGGCTTCAAAAAAAAAACCTGACGAGGTCCATGTGCACAACTTGACGTTTCAGAGTTGATTTTGCGTCAAAAAACCAAATCAGGTCTTCAAAAAAAAAAACTACTAGACCTGACGAGGTCCATGTGCACAGCTTTATGTGTCCAACTTGATTTTGCGTCGAAAAACCAAATCAGGTCTTCAAAAAAAAAACTAAACCTGACGAGGTCCATGTGCACAACTTGACGTTTCAGAGTTGATTTTGCGTCAAAAAACCAAACCAGGTCTGCAAAAAAGTTACTGAACCTGACGAGGTCCATGTACATAAGTCCAAGTTAATTTTGCGTCAAAAAACCAAATCAGGTCTTCAAAAAAAAACTACTAGACCTGACGAGGTCCATGTACACAGTTTTACGTTTCAGAGTGAATTTTGCGTCAAAAAACCAAATCAGGTCTTCAAAAAAAAAAAACTACTAGACCTGACGAGGTCTATGTACACTGCTTTATGTGTCCAACTTGATTTTGCATCGAAAAACCAAATCAGGTCTTCAAAAAATATATATACCAAGCCTGACGAGGTCCATGTGCACAACTTGACGTTTCATAGTGGATTTTGCGTCAAAAGAAACCGAATCAGGTTTGCAAAAAAATTACTGAACCTGACGAGGTCCATGTACACAGGTTTATAAGTCCAAGTTAATTTTGCGTCGAAAAACCAAATCAGGTCTTCAAAAAAAAAACTACTAGACCTGACGAGGTCCATGTGCACAGCTTTAAGTTTCAGAGTGGATTTTGCGTCAAAACACCCAATCAGGTCTGCAAAAAAATCACTCAACCTGACAAGGTCCATGCGTGCACAGGTTTATAAGTCTTAAGTTGATTTACGCTGATGCTGATCAGATTTAAAAGAATATACAGGTGTTTCGGTGGCCTTGCATAATACTTTGAGAGGTGATTTATCTCTGACGAATAAGTCGAAAAGTGAGAGTAAAATTTTTCCCCAAGTCTCTCTGAGAGAGTCACAGCTCCTCAATCGATCCGAATTGTAATCACATTTAAAACAGGTATTTCTGTTTGACAATAGCACATTCGACTGTGCTATTCGACATTTTATTATTCGATGTTTTGCTTTTCGATCTTTTGTTTTTCGACCTTTTGGTTTTCGACCTTTTGATTTTCGATATTTCACTTTTCGACCTTTTGGTTTTCGACCTTTTGCTTCTCGATATTTCACTTTTCGACCTTTTGGTTTTCGACGTTTTGCTTTTCGATATTTCACTTTTCGATCTTTTGATTTTCGACCTTTTGTACTTTCGACAATAGTGCTTTCGATGTTTTGTGGTTTCGTTATTTTGTTTCTCGACTTTATGCATTCGATGTTTTGTTTTCGACCTTTTGTATTTCGATCTTTTTGCCGTCACCCGTGTTTGCGAGAGTGACATGAGCCCCATTATGGGTTCAACTTCAAGCCAGACTCCTGGAAGGGACTGCACTGCATCCCGCAAACTGCGATATTTTGGAAAAAAAATTGATGCGACTTGAAAGACAAATAGCACCGCTGTAAAGATGATTGAAAAAACTTCAACAAACTTATCCTACCATGCCATGCATTTTAAATTTGAAGGGTTGTGGTCACAGCGCCAAGGCATGAAGCGATTTGCAGGTGAATACAGAGAAGACCCTGAACCATTATTTTTGCACCGTGAAGGACAAAGTGCCAATTTTGAATTGAAATATATGAACAAACAAATGGTCATATACTTTCAACTTTTTACGAACTTTGGATGAGCCCGAAAAGTAATGGAGGTACCGGAAGTTTCACATCTTAAAAACAGTAGGTATGATTGTACGTACCACTAAGGACGCGAAAGTTTGTTTTTGGATAGTTTGGCCAGTGTAGCGCACATTATAAGGCCCCAAAATTAATTATAAATCGCTGGCTGAATTTGAGTTTTGATTGTGGTGGTTAGGCATATGAAATCCACGGCCATTGATGCGGAATAACCCCCTATAACATAGAGTAATAATCTGGTGGAAATCGCATTCCTGCCCGATGATAAATACTGCGCTCTCTGGCAATATCTTCTTCCAAATAAAAGGTCCATTTTACAAATGTTATCACTGCAATATATTTATAGGGCAGTAACAAGCCCGGGACAGTCATCAGTACAGCCCTCTCTCCTCCGGCTCGGTGTGTCTCGTTTCATTTCACTCATTTCGGTAATGTTTTGTAAATTTATGTCCCCAAATATTAGGTCGGTGCTGCCGTGACAGGACGGTATATTTCCTTTCGGTTGCGGTCGCCGCGTATATCTTGCCAAAGCAATAACCGCCTTCTTACTTTCGTAAATAAATGTCAATGATTTAAACGGGATTATTATTGCGTGCCTGCTACACGAGGGTCGCACCACCACCGCACCGCTAGCATTTTCATTTCTTCTTATGCTCGACCGCAAATATCGACTTACGACACAATTAGTGCCACACACCCAATATAGTATAGAAATTGCGACAAAGGCTCGTTTCTTCAAAGTGCTTGCCGCAGTCAAGTGCAATTTTTCAGCATCGATTCTGTTTTACAACCTCGAAAATTACCAACTAAGTAGGTTCAAGCCTTACAGCAATTTGATGTACGTGTAAAACTACTCTACCGATACCCACCCAACAAGATAACCTTTACATATATCCACATAAACTCGTATAAATTTAAAAAAAAAATGCAGTCTTGCCTCTTGCTAAACTCAGTAGGCATACGACTTAGTTATTAGTGTCGAAGTCTATGCCTAAATTAAAAATTCATCTGGTCATAATCATGATACGTAGTAGGTAAGCACCTCGATGAAAACTGGCGTAATAAGTGAAATTCAATAACTTCGGTTAGCATAAGTCTGACTTGTAACCATGTTCCCGCGTTATGTGATACCTACATATGGTATGTTCAAAGTCCATAAAGGGCGACTGTAGAAACTGAAACTTATATCCGACACTTGATTCATACTTGTAAAATTTAAATGGAATCTCCAGCAAGATTCAATTTTGCATCAAGGAAGGGACAGAGCTCTCACGGCTCGTGAAACCATTGGATTTATTTGCCAGTTTTTCGATCACCAGGTTATCAGTCTGAAAGCAGGACAGAGTTTCCTCCGAGGTCCTCCAGGTGAGGATTTAACCTCACGCGACTACTCTTCGTTTTTCCTTACCTGAAAAACATAAAATCCAGGACTCCTTTCCAAAACATTGCACAGGTAGATATAAGAGAACGTATATTACTGAAGAATGCGGCAACAATGCAACATCATGTCTCAGATCTTCAGAACATCTTTGAAAACAAGAAACGACGAGTTAATTACAATATATTGTTGAGTTTTCAATATTACATGACCTGAAAATTTTTGTTGACTTATTCTTATGAATTGGAATCAAGTCACGAACGTACGTTTGAATTTCCACAGTTGTCCCTCTGAAATCAATTTTAAAAGATAGAAAGTCGGAGAGCTTAGTTTCATTAAAATCAATTTCACTTTTGTGGTTTCAATTTCCACGTGTGGACTCCGGATTATAAACTGCTGGACAACGAAATTGTCGGTATCGGAAAAATGCTTCGACTTTAGAGGCCACTATTTGCCGATTGCGATTTCGTTGTTTATTGCGAACAACGAACTAGCCTCATTTTTCCGTAACCCATTCTATGATAGTGAATGTTGAGAAACTTCATGTAAATTTTCTACGGGGTGATACGTAAAATGGTGCAAAATTGGAACGATTTCATCGTCCCCCCACTTTTAAAAAATATATTTTTTTAATATTCTAATACAAGACGGAAGTGTGGTGTCTTGTCTCGAAACAATTTTGGAATTACCCAGATTGGAAATCTAACATTGAAGACATAAATTTTTACGTTGAATGTTGCAAATTTGCGAAGCACCAGGCATAGCACAACCCCACAAAAAGTATACCGTCCAGAGGGGCTTCACTTATTCACTCGGAGACTGGAGTTTTACATCGTTACCATGTTCAGGGACTCCAACTTGGAAATAGAACATGTTCCACATCTGAAATTCTGACGAAATTCAATGTACAAAAACAGGCAGTGACAACCACTTGAAAAAGTGCCTGCTTGGCCCCACACCAAATATTCGGGTTGTGTTGAGAGTAAAATTGTCATGGACTATTGTACGAACAATCTTGCTCAATGTCAACATCCATTAATCAAAAATGGCTTAATCTCTTGTGCCAACAAGGCAAATCTGTAACATTCAATATCAAAACAACATTGACTTCCAATCTCGGTAATTTTAAAAGCGTTTTGAGGCAAGAGATAACACTTCATGATTTTTGTATTATAATACATAATGATTTTTTTTTTTTGACAAATGGGGTTACGATGAAGTTGGTGCAATTTTGCAGCATTTTACGTATCACCCTGTAGAAATTGTACATTAAGTTTCTCAACATTCACTTTTACAGGATAGGTTACGGAAACATTACGCTAAATAACACAACAAACAAAATGGAAATCGCATTCGGCAATCGGAAGTTATTGGTCTTCAAAGTCGAACAATTTTTCCGATACCGACAACTTCGTTGTCCCGCAGTGTAGTTGGACTAGCACTGTTACAGAAAAGTTTTCGTGGCATGCATTTCGGAAGACTTAACCATAGTTTAGTCCAGGGAAATCTGTGTTCTGCGTTGCCTGTTCACTTATTGTACCAGCCGGCCACCCACCCATTTATAAGTAGTTACCTACCTGTATTATTATTGAAACATTGTTTTTTTTTCTCTTTATTTTATAACTGAATGTATAGTAGAAGCCCGAAACAAAGGCGGTTTCCAATTTCACCGGTTTTCCGGAGCTCTTGGGTCTTGGCCTCCGTTTTATCCGCGGAATGTTCCAATGAAGCGGACAATAAAGGGGCCCCGCACAATTTTTTCATTGCTCCAATTGATACTATGATAGTTGAAGTAATATCATATTCAAATATCGGTCCCGTACGGAATATAAGTAAGGAAATGCTTGAGACGATCTTAATCTTGAAACCGCATGGACTATGAATCTGAATGATCACCCGCAAATCTGCATACTTATTCTTTTGAATATTGAAAATTCAAAACACTAAAACGAGCCTCAATGTTGTCGTACATTTACAAATACACTGGCGTGCAAAATTAACGCAACACCAAAATTTTGCCATAACTGAAGTCGTTTTTTTTTCAAACTGTTCGTCTGATTTGAGAAATTCTTCTTTTGGGTAAAAGGTTGATTCCTCAAGAATAACAGTGTGTGAGAAATAATCAAAAAAGTCAATAATGACTATACACCGGGTGTGACATTGGTGTTGTGTTTTTCCCCATATTTTTGGAGCCTCGCATGGAGAGTACCAGCCACAGTAAAAGATCACGATTCATGGTCGACTGTACCCTGGTCTCTTCTTAACAATTAACATTCCTGTTCTTGTTTAATTTCATTATATCAACTTTTAAGGAAGATACAATTTTTTCTTTCCACATCATGCTTTTTCTCATTTCGAGGGTTAGTCACTATTCAAGAGGGGGAATGTGCCCATTGCTCTTGTAATTGTCGTCACAAAGTTACATCGGATGGTGCCCGCTTACAAAACTCTTCATCCCCTCAATTTTAGGCTATGTACCGGGTGTAGCATCATTAGTGTCGATCTTTTCGATATCTTAGAAGCTCCCAATAGAGAAGTACCGGCAAAGGTATAAAATGGCAATTCAAGGCAAACTGTATCTACCTTCATCCTTTCTTTCTTCTTCATTCTTTTGTTTGCCTTGAATTGCCATTTTATACCTTTGCCGGTACTCTCTACAGGGGGCTTCTAAGATATCGAAAAGATCGACACTAATGATGACACACCCGGTACATAGTCTAAAATTGAGGGGATGAAGATTTTTGCAAGCGGGCACCATCCGGTACAACTTTGTGACGAGAATTACAAGAGCAATGGACACATTCCTCCTCTTGAATAGTGACTAACCCTCAAATATAAAAAAGCATGATGTGAAAAGAAAAAAATTTATCTTCCTTGAAAATTGGCATGATGAAGTGAAACAAAAACAGAAATGTTAAGAAAATACTAGGGTAGATACAGTTGGCCATGAATCGTGATCTTTTACTGTGGATGGTACTCTCCATGTGGGGCTCCAAATATATGGGAAAAAACACAACACCAATGTCACACCCGGTATATAGCCATTATTAACTTTTTTGATTATTTCTTACACACTGTTATTCTTGAGGAATCAACCTTTTACCCAAAAGAAGAATTTCTCAAATCAGACGAACGCAACGGTTTGAAAAAAAACCGAGGTCAAAGTTATGGCAAAATTTTGGTGTTGCGTAATTTTGAACGTCAGTGTATTATTATAATTTTTTAATTTCAATTTTTAATCCGGATTATCCGGAACGGGTCTACCTCACGTCATTCCGGATAATCGACCTTCGTTGTACTATATTTATTATTATTATTATACTGAGTACTGACTGCATCTTCAGGCATTATGTACGTATTGAAGTTTGATATATTTTTCGCATACATATATAATTCGTGATACGTATCGGCGGCGGCGTATCGATACGTCGAGCCTTACCGATATGCGACGTATCGATATGCTAGGAAGAAGCGTATCGTTCGATCCATTGTATCGATAAGTGTCGACACGGCGACCCATCAGCTCTAGATTAATAAAACAGTATTGGTCATTGGTTCAATCTGAAAACATGACTGTGTTATAATTGGCAAGGTTTTCTTCGAATTCGAATTTCAAGCTGGTAGAAAGTATACATATCGGTCGAAACTATCATCCTTCCATAAACGTGCTTATATACGCGTTATTTAATCAAATCGATGGAATTAGTTCTCACTGAATGAAAGAATGGCAAAAGTGACAAACGCTAACAAGTTATTACATGAAGTTGATATGAAATAGGGGTCGCATTCGGACAGGGGAAGTCACATTATACTGCTGCAGTTTCTGACAGTTGAGTTGGAGAATAGGTCCCCATTTGGTGCACTCATGGCAGTGTCAGTATACGTGGCACTTTTATAGTGTGTCAGTCGTGTATATAATTTCGATATTACTTGTAATTTGGATGATTCACCCTCCCCGTCTGTGCTTTCTACCGGGCATCATCGGCGAGTGAGTTCTTTCACCCTTTTCGCAGTATGGTAATGGACCGCAAATCTGGGCAATTTCGAGTGTCTGGGATATGCGATACGCGGAATATGAGTAAAATGGCGCGCGAGGGCACATCAACAATATTATGTTGGTTGTGTTTTGGCGCACTTGGCGGAAAGTTGTATGCGGGCGTCTTTGCGCCTGGACGTCCCGACGGCGGCGTCTGTGCTTCCACATTCGACCGTCTTCCTAAGGCCCCGCCTTGCGCCGCCTTCGACGCTTTTCTAACAAGTATATCTAAAACCTGCAATGCCGACATACAACACACATTGTAGCACCCAGGTCTGATACTTTCAATCCAGATAACATTTTAAAATATCGCCGCATTCTTTCGCGACCCTCTCTTTGTACTTTTAAATTCGAACTATATAGGTACCTCTATCTCGCTCCTCTGTTTTCAAGCCTCACTGAAGATCTAAATAGGGTACACACACACACACACACACACACACATATATATATATTCGCGCGGGGAGTCGTCCTTTGTTTCCCTGGAAATCTGATAAATTGCATGCAATAAATCGAGATATGGGCATTGCCAAATCGAAACTTCAAAGGACCGTCACCGAAGAGGATCGATGTGCGAATGTGAGATGAACTGATGAGCATCGCCTATAATTTCACACCAGAATTTTTTAATTAAATTATTTTAAAAACAAACAGGTCATGATTGCAGCAGAAACGGCATAAATTAAACGCCCGGATAAATGAGCGGGGCTTTATACGGTACTCCAGTAATAAGGACAAAGTCGCGGGAGGATAAAAATAAATGAAACTTAGCTCATTCACCGACTGATTAAATTAAACAGAGGGGGAGTGACTCCTTGACACATTGCCGTTTAAAAACGTGTAAAGTACGTTTCTGGAAAGAAAAGGTGCTTGTAGCTTGTACTTTGATAATTAAATTTAACAAATGTCTAGAAAATTTCAATCATTACATATACATATTCATATTATAACAAAGTTATCAACGCATATACAGGGTGTTGCACTTTTTTTGTCAATGTTTCAGGAGATGGTAGAGCATCAAAAAATAAGTGGACTTTCTCGAAAAACTGATATCGGAAACGTATTATAACGGAGATAGAGGCTTCCAAAGTTGAGTTTTGCAAAGGGTTTTTTTGGTTATAACTTCAAACTCAAACACTAGATTATGACCAAGTTTAGTACACAAAGTAAGTTGATGCATACCTACAAGCTGGTCACATTGACTTTTGTCACGTTTGTAAAATTTGTAATTTTTCATAATTTTTGAAAAAAAAAATATTTTTTTTTTTTGGCGAAAGTACTTGATTTTCGATGCTTTATCATCTCCTGAAATATTGACAAAATGTGTAACACCTTGTATAAACCATCTCATATGGGCGGTTTTCTTTACTCGCAGCTCGTGCGCAGGTCTTCCCATAGACTAAAGTCACTGGTTCAATTGGTTCTTAACCGGAAGCGCTTATCGATCGGGCTGGCTAGGGCTAGGGCTGGGGTTGGCGACGAAACCAATATAGGTGAACCTGCGCCCCGAGCACCCCACGGTAAATGAGAATGGCTATAATGTCTGCCTTGATTGCATCTATTTGCATCACGCGGAAGATACTTCTTACTTATGCTTTCATTTTATTTTCTTACCTAAGGAACTTTACGAAAGGGCATAATCAAAACGTGAATTTTAATTAAATGTATTGTGGGGTACCTTTAGGCGAATACGTTTTCCACAGCATCCCAACGAAGCCGATCATGTGCTTGACATCGAAATGAACAAAGCTGTAGGTCATGCACAGTGTTCTCGTCACTGCTCTATCTGTTGGTGGACCACAGTATAGAAAGAACTTCACGCAGATGAGTTTCAAAGCGAATACTGAATGAAACGAAATGCGTACAGTATTTTTTCTGATAAATCACTTTTAATACAACGTTCAAGTTGGCTTTCGAATGGACAACTTTAGACGACGCTTAATATTATTATTACAAAATGATCGGTAAAAGCATGAATTGGCCGATTTATAAGATGACGCCAGCGCTAATCGAGTAGGTTTGGTTTATAGAATCATAAGCGTCTGCTTTATGCAATCAATCACCAGTGGGTAGACAACCCTAGTTATACAATTTCACACTATATTGCCTTTAACCTGAAAAGCCATAGTCAAACGTAAAGCTACGGTTTCTTAGAACCGTGCGCGACGCACAACTCACAACGACTGAAAATAATTGTACGTCGATGTGGCTTCTTACAAAGTCAAAAAAAAAACAGAACTTTTTCTTGCTGTGGCTGTTCTGTGCTATACGGGCATACGGCATGAGTCTTGAAGAAAAAAGGATAAAAGCAGTAGTTGCCTTATTATCTGAGTCGTATGACGAATACGAAGAAATGCTGCTATTGCTTCATAAGCCAGAAAACAAAAAAGTCACCACTTCTTTTCATGTCATTCCCGATCTTTTGCCAAATATTGTCTTTGACAATAATTGTGTTCCGGTAGCGTTTGCTTCTTACTCGATACAGTGGAGGATTGTTTCTCACGTGGTCCACCAGTTTATCAGAAAATATGGCACTCATGATGCTTCCTCCAGTAACTCACACCGACTGACTACGTCGAAATCTAATTCAAACAGATTAGAACGCACAACGTCGGCGTGTGAGTTGTCTGTGCGCTTAGTTTATCAGAACCTAAGAAACCACTAACACTTGAATACGTGAGCTAGATTTCAACGCGTGCGATTTGTGCGTCGCGCAGAGTGAGTTGTGCGTCGCGCACGGTCCTAAGAAACCGTAGCTTAAGCGAAACTTGAGCGATGGGTAGACGATGTCCTTAAGTACATGTGCCTAGTGTCCCAGTCGCAAAAGTTGGTCCTTCGATCTCTTTTCGTTGTTTAAAAAGATTCTATAGTAAACTTTTTATGAAAAACCAATGAGTACAAAAAATCAACCTCTGAATCAGTAATGAATTTCTATTTCGTATAGAAAGTGAGTCATGAATCCTGAAAATTATGTTTTCTTGAAGTGCCTGCAAACAGTCACAGTGGTCCCATAACCTACTAGTCCGGGAAGCAGTGAACATTTGTGGTACTTATTTTGTCAGTCACCAAATATAGATTTGGATTGTTCAGTTAGTGATACTAACCATCTATTCCTAAGTCTGGCAAAAATTGTCCTATGGGTTGAGACAGAAAATAAATGCATTGGAAAATTCAAATCAAATGCGTTTCACTTATTTTCACACTGATGAAAATGGTTTTACTAACAAGGCGTATGCTTAAGTTAACTAGAAAAGATAGTCTGGCTGATCTCTGGCGATGTAAAATATGTCTGGCACGTCAAAAACTAATGTTGAAAAAAAATAGTTTTTGACGTGCCAGACATAATTTTCATCGCCAGAGATCAGCCAGACTATCTTTTCTAGTTAACTTTAGCATACGCCATTTTCATTAGTGTGAAAACAAGTGGAACGCATTTGAATTTTCCAAGGTATTTTCGGTCTCAACCCATCGGAAAATTTTAGCCAGACCTAGGAATAGATGGTTAGTATCACTAACTGAACAATCCTATCACTAACTGATCAATCCTATCTTTGCTGACTGAGAGAATAAGTACCAGAAATGTTCACTGCCTCCCGGCCTATACGCACAACACAATAAAACACAATTCATTCAAATAGAATTCTCCTGTTTCTGTTTTCTCAGGAAAACTAATTTTTTGTAGTTTATGACCCACCCTGGATAGAAAAGAGAAATTCAATACAGATTGAGGGCTTGATTTTTGTACTCATTATTTTTCCATAAACAGTTTGCTAAAATCTTTTGAAATAACGAAAATAGAAGCGATCGAAGAAACCAACTTTTGTCCCTCCATAACTTCAAAATTGAAAGACAGAATTTTTTCAACAATTTTTCAGCACTCTTACTACACCTCCATATTACGCATCTTCAAGGTATCAAGGTGAAGATTTGAAATTTGAAATTTTGCTTCTGGTCCCCTGAAAAGACTTTACTAAAATCTTTCCAAAGTAACGAAAACAGAGGGGGTCGAAGAACCACCTTTTGACCCTCCAAATTTTCAAAAATAAAAACCCTGAATTTTTTTCAACATTTTTCTGATACTTTTGAAGCATTTCCCTAACTGCCGTTCAATTTTCTACCCCAAGTGTGCAAAACACCCTGTATATATGTTTGTGCGAAAGAATTCACACTTATAACAGGACTTGTATGTTTTGCCGCATACATCAGTTCATCAGTATCAGTGTTGGAACGAACAACTTGGGAAGACTTACATCGGGTTTTAGCACCCCTTCTTGTGCGACGTGAAAATATGAGGTGTCACGTTATTGTTCCTGCATAAATAATCGTGCACGACAAATAGATCGAGTTAATTTACATGTTTTAAATAATAAGCCACAAAAAAGGCGATGCATCTCTCAAGAGAGACGCCGTAATAAGGCGCTCAATACCCTATTATGTCATAATGGTCTCGGGGACTACCCTCTCAGCATCCCTATTATCCAGGGGTACATAAGATATGCAAAAGAACAGTGTTTGTTTATATCGTATCTTCTTAGAGCTGCATATGTAGCCATATGTCAGGGCCCTAGTGTTATCGGACCACTTTACAGCAAATTGCCACGATCTACACCAATCTACGGGAAGGAGACGGCTTTAGCCAAACCACCGAGCGCCAAAGGGAGACGTGCGGAATATCGTCAACCGCGAACTAACCCGAAAATTGCTTCTGCGAAATACGTTGCTCGAGCTTACCGCAGTTCAAGGGTTACTTCGCTACCTATTCTTTAATATAATCGGGATGGAAGTGTGCTTAAGGTAATAACGGCTGTTCCGAAAACCCATAGCCGCGGGCTATATGTATGCGTTATGCATGCGAGTATCATATATGTATGTAGAAGGATGAAGAACACGCGAAATCATGTACGATAGACGAGACGATCTAGTGCATGTATGCTGCGTTGAAGGGGGTCGTGTCACTAACGTTAATGCATTTCGTTATTTGATTACGCTGCCTGGATGATTTCGTCCGAGTGACCCGTTCCGGGTGAGTCGCCCGGAGGGAGCATCAGACGGACCGAGAGATGAGAGACACTCATACACGCGTTTAGTTTTTATAGCAGCATTTAGCGAGATCACATTCCGCGCATTTCCACCACTTTATCCATTGTCACAAATCGCAGCTCTCTCGGATCCCTGGTACAATTACCTGAGTATTTATTGTCTCAAGCACGACAATAGGAAAGACCACATTTCAAAATAAAAGCCGGTATTCGCGGTCCAAGTCACAACGTCTTCAGTATAATAAATTCGAGGTGATTGGGGCGAGAGATGGTTGTCCGGCATTATCTCACCACCAACGCCACCGCTGTTTTTTTGACACTTCTTAGGCACTCGCATCATCGTTGTGTTGGTAGGTCGAATAAGTAGAGAACTAGAGAAGAGAACATTCCGACAGCCGACAATGGAAGGTGCTAATAGATCGAACTGCCTGTTTCTCATGCACCATGTCCATACTGCATACTGACACGTGGTGAAAAATCTCAAAGTTGACTTTGAAATTTCAATTGGCAGTTTGGATTGGGAATGAGCGAGCGCGTGATGAATCGTATAACCTCGTGAGCCATATGGGTTGGCGAGGAGCGTGCGCCGCTAATGTGTGCCTTAAGTAATCAGCTAAGTGCTATCTGGGGCGTTGTGGCCGAGGTCTGGATTGGTCAGCGCGTCGATCTAATTAAGTCGTTGCCGGTACGGTGATGGCTCTATACGTTGATCTGGTCTCGGTCTCGGTCTCGCAAGAGATATTCAAGATGGTCGATTCCGGAAGCGGCGTGGTTAAAGACATAGCACGAGGCTGTAAAAGTAATAGGCATGTTAACGCGGCAATGTCTGGGCAATTACCATATTTTAAACGACGAGCCGGCAAGAAGTAGCAAACCTTGCCATCCAGAGAAGAGGTAGGTAAGCAAGGTAGGTAGAGATATCCATTAGCGAGTGCGCTTCCAGTGCGCTTTTCTAACCCCTCGGTCTCGGGGTCGTTATTATCGTTATCCGCCGAGTGGGCGCGCTTATCGCTTTTTTAAATAGTTGTTCGCCGGCAGTAATGTTTTAATTGTAAGTTTGGATGCTGTCACCCGGATAGCGAGTGTCGCAGATGCTCCGCGATCCTCCTTTGAGCGACACCTTTTGATCGCTGATCCGAGCGATCCGCTCTCGAGCCGATGGTGTAAACGGCAGCAGGGGGGACAGCCGCCGTAAAAAGTCTGATACTAACATAATTAAAGTACAAGCAGTGTAATTTTACTTAATTAAATTCCCTTCTTTGGGCGGGACGACAGAGCGAGCGCCACACGGCAGGGAGACGATATGAACTTTTTCCACCCGATGAACATTAAAACTCGGCATTTAATTTCATCAGAGATCTAAGAGGAGATTTTTGACCATAAAAAGGAGAGACGGTGAGCTCGTTTCGCCGCCTTGTCAGATTGCGATTGTATATAGGGGGGTTACTTTGGCAAACAGATGGACATTTCGCCCCCCGTTATCTCGTCCGCCGCGAAAATAAAAACGCAAAAACGCCTGACGCACGCGGGACCCCGCGAGCTTGATCGACGACAATGAGACAATATCACGACAATGAATGAGCATGGCATATAATTACCGTGGTCGAAGAGGAAGCTGGTCTTGGCGAGAGCATGGGCGGCGGGAGGAAGACCTGGCACGGAAAACGTGTAACCGCCGCTGCTTGCGCTGAATCCACCCCCAAACAAAGGTCCTACTGCAACAAAGGAATACATCAACATGCAATTTAACTGATATTAAAAGAACCGCCCAGAATTACGCACGTTTTTCAACGCGCCCCAATGCACACGTCGCCGGCCTGCGCATTTTTCAAAGTATAAGTACCATCTACCTGCTTGCATGCGTATACGTACTATAGGACTAGTAGGCATTTGCACAGCAATAAATGCTTCAGCGATGATAGCAAAAAAATTAACTGCGTGTAGATCTCGTCAAAATATGACGAAAACCTATACACCATTTTGCAAAGTTCGGCCTAATGACGAAGATACAGCCCTCCAAATTTGACCCGCAGGAACGTTTTGGCAAAATTAACCTAAATTCAGCACAGACTGGTTTGTCGAAACTGTATCTACCGGCCTGCCAAATTTTGGAAGGATCCAGCCAGTGGCGTAGGAGTTACGAGGATCAATACTTTAGAAGCATTCGAAGAAAAGTTGACTCAAGGTGACACCTCATAATTTCTACGTTACGGGTTGGATTCTTTCAAAATTTGGCAGGTTGATTGATAACGTTGATGAATGCTGAATTTAAGCTAATTTTGTCGGAACGTTCCTAAGTTACAAATCTTTGAAATCCGACAAAAGTGAACTTTCAAGGGCTGTATCTTCGTCATTGGGCCGAACTTTGGAAAATGGTATATATAGGTTTTCGTCGTATTTGGACGTATTTCTACTCACAGTTGAATTTTTTGCTATCATCGCTGAAACACCCTGTGTAGGTCCCTCTAGAAGTTTAAATATTATAACACTACAAATAGAGTAAATTTCAGTGTTACACAAACACTAGGATTGTGTAAATCTTTGGTATATATCACTACACTAATTAGTGTAGATTTTACCTCGTTATTTTACACTGATAAGTGTGAGTTTTCACTGTTAACGTTAGCTGTAACTCAAGTACGACTTCTGTTCATAGACATATTTTTGGCTTTTCCCATGGAATAGTATCCCTCGAGGAAAGCCGAAGTTATGTCTATGAAACAGAATTCGTACTTGAGTTACAGCTTGATTTAAAGTGATACTTGGACAAGGTGCATTTGACAACAGCTATGAATACGGGCATAAGAATGTATTCAATAAAGGAGGGAAATTGAAAGAAAAACCAAACGATAAACAAAAAATATTATAATTTTTTCAACACTCAGAAACATAGAACAAAAATTCATCTAAATATGTAATAGTCAACTTGAACCTGCCGAGTTCATGAAAGATATTGGACTTTTTTTTTCAATTCTGGAAACTTCGACCATGCTGAAACAAGTAAAATTTTTAAAAGCATTAACCTATAATTGGTCTTTCAACAAAAAAAAAATCGAGCAAATAAACGAATACCGCAGTTTTGAAGAAAGAAAGATCTGATCGAAATCAACAATTCAGACTCGCCCAGTTGCTCGTAGTCACTGTAATCCAACGCTCCTCTAAATTTGACCATCATGGCCACATGGATATATCTATAGCAGAGAAATCAATTTCCACGTTGTTGTTATGATACGGAATTATTGAAAATGCGGATTTAGCTTTCATCGCTACTTGCTAGACCAAAATAAAAGGGTTAGAAAAGTTACCAGTTAATATTTTATCACTTCAGTCCTCTACTTTTCCAATTTATTGACAACCGTGCATATTATGGAGGTGATAATAGAATTACACAAATGAAAACTTACCGCAGCGGCTTAAAAATGAGCAATTCGACACAAAAATCACCAGCCGCGATCAGACTTGCAGGTGCTTGCGACCTTTTGTGCCGTTTTGCCGGCTAAATGGTAGGGATACCACGGGCGATCTATTGACTATCTTAATGAATTTTTTACACGACCGGGTGTAAAGTGAGCCTTTTTACCCTCATTTTCAGGCGTAAAGTGACTCATTTAGCCCGAGGGCGTAAAATTTTTACTTTTACGCCCTCGGGCCTTGGTTTTTTAAGCGTCAAAAAACAAATGACTGTAATTATCATTAAATGTCACAAACTAATAAATTTGTTGAACTGCACAGCTCAGAGGCATTTGGGACACCCCCAAATGGGAAGGGGAAGGGTGTATGGTTTCACTTATTAAGCTTCTCGTTGAATTGTTTGCTTTGAAAATACACATATTCGAAACTCCAAAAGTGAGGTTATGTGCGTTGACGGCTCTGGCCGGATTACTATTTCTCAGAGTTCCGTGCTCAGTTTTCTTGAGGGGGCAGGCGAATACTAAATTTGAATAGCCGTTTTCGATACAAGAGCGCGATTTCAGGCCCAAAGCCGTGGTTGCCATCATAAAACGTGTAGCCGAATGAATATTTTGGTTTGTAGGTATCTGTCTGCCTGTCTCTTTACGTAGGCTGTAGCTTTGCGGTAAAATCCGTGTCGTCCTTAACTGAAAGGGTTGTCTTCAGCATGGAAAACACGGACCACAAAAGTAGAAGGCTTCACCACCTTGGATTTTTCAGCTAAGTATAGGTATACCTACGTTCTCATGTATTTTTTTGGACTTCTCCGGCAGAAGATCAAGTGTGGCTCGAGAAGCCATCGCCATCGGCGGGAGGAGTGCAGCGCCTCAAAAACGAAAATTCTTGCTGGGTGCTTTTTAATAAAAAAGACACTGACACTAGTGATAATTAATCAATGACAAGTAAAAATAAAATCATAGGTGCCCATAATGTCATTGCTAACTAGATCGATCTATAATCGCTTTTTAGTTTTTCGGCTTTTATGGTTCAAAATCAAATTCAAAAAAAGAATGGGTCGTGTAAAAAACGTTGTATGCAGCTCAAGCGTAAAGCCTGTTTTAGGCCCTCTGTCTGAATGTGCCCTCGCTATGCTCGGGCACAACTTACATACGTCGGGCCTAAAACAGTCGCTTTACGCTCTTACTACATAAATAACTATTTACTCTACTTAGTGTGAAGCAACACTATATACGAGTTCTTTTGCACTAGAAAGTGTAAGTGAAGTGCTATTATACACTAATTTATTTACCGCTCAAAATACTAGTTATTTTACACTATAAATGTAGTAGTGTAAAATAGTATTGAAACTAAACACTGGATATCAACTCTAAATGAATATTACCGGAACACTACAATATCAACTCTAGGTCGATTTTATACTGTGTGCGTTTGGTTTGATACCCAGAATTCTAAAAGCCGATTTTTTTTGTTGTATGTACTTTATTATAAAATTATATTATACACGAGTAAATAGTGAGCATCACAAAATTTTAATTATCCGACTCGCTCCGGTCTTGGACAACACAAGATGATGATGAGGACCACCCTTCGTTTTAAGGGTTCATCAAGTGGGCATAAAACACGCTTTTTTAATCACGCGAAATAAATCAACAAGACTCGAGTCTTTGAAGTTCTTTGAGACCATACCATCAGGATCACAAATATTTATTTGGACTTCCAAGTGATAATGACTTCAAAAATAATTAATAAGAAACTAAACAACATCCACATCGTCGCAGGTCCAGAATTTCGCCCCCAATAGCAGAAGGTAACTTCCTGATGTAATTTTCCGTGCAATTTATGAACTGAACTTTATATGATAATATTACTGAACTGCGACGGAAACAGTTCTAAAGATTTAGTTATGCGTAACTATCAAAGCTTCTCAGTTCAACTGATGCCTCAAGCCATTTGAAAAGTTCAAGACTCAAGTACTTGTAAGTATAAAATTTACATTTTGGTAGGGAGTCCATTCATTATTTCAACGGTAGGTTATCCTTAAAAGCCGAAAGAATCGAGCATGGGTTTTTGAACCAGTTTTCTACGCCGTTCGCGCGTTCTTGAAGTGGCTGGATCTGGTGTACATTCAAATGTCGTCCAGGATCTAGACGACGAACGTACTAGATAGTGACCGTCGACAAATCACACAATTCCTTGCCATAAATCAATTAAGTCGACCAGCCAGAGGCCGCATACTTCGCATAGATCCGAGCCGAAGCTTCCTCTTATATGTAAAGCAGGAAATCCACCCGTACACACAACCTATAGAGACGGTGTCTTCGCCGAAGGTATTCTGTTTGTCTCGGACGTCCACACCGCCAAATATGCTACAACTTGGTTTCGTGCGTGACCGTATAGGATTCCGTGGAATCGCTGCTGCTTGCTGCCGCTGCTTGCTGCCGCTGCTCGGCGGCAGAAGAGCTTTTTAATTCCCCATGGCGATGAGCTCGAGCTCGCAATCCACGGGCCCAGTGAACGGTAGTGGGGAAACGTCGGCATTTTGAAAACAATTCAAACATAAATAAGTTGTCTGCAGGTTTTCGGTCTACAGAATGCGAGTTACACGCTGCCGCTTGTTGCTACACGTGAACACCGGTCGCACAGATGTGTATGGAAATTATTTACCACGATCTCTACCCATTATCATAGATCGGGTGGAACTTGGTAAACTGCTATTTTAGGTACGATACGGTACAACCCATCTTGCTTTTTACCATTCTACCACCATTTGAATGAGGGTTGGTTGACGACGGATAAGTACTAGAATTAATATCTGCCTATGCCTATTGGTTATTAAATTTCAATGTACAACACATTTTTTATTTACAAATAATGGTAAGCGTGTTATTTGGAAAAAAAAGGCAACGATTACTAGTGGGCTAAATACTTACAGTGGTAGTTGCAGGCTTTGGAAGGAAATTGGTACTGGATCACTGGAACCAAAATTTCAATAGATACGTTATTTTTTTAACCACGTCAATCGCATGTAGGGATTGCTAAAGCAAAGCTTCTTATTTTATGAGATGCAAGGGAAACGCAAATGACAAAACGAAAGCGTACGCACGTCAAAGTTGTCAATGCCGAAGTCCGATGAAAGATGCGAATAAATCGGCCAAGTCTGAGAGCTTTGAATGAGCTGACATCCGTCGGCAGATGCTGAACGTTGGGACTAAGCACAAGCAAACCCATTGCACGACCGAGATGAGTATATGATAAGGTAATAAGCAGACCAGTCCGATATTTAAATACATGAATTATGTAGATGCGTACTTATTCGATTGGACATATTGATACTCCACTGGCTGTTATTAATAGTCACAATTTACACACAATACCCAAACCTGACCAGCAGCGTTTCAATACTATTTATATTCAAATCTGCATTCGTTTGTAATTGCAGGAGAGGAAAAGTCTTCAGGCACCGCACATTGCACCGCCTGAAATTTTGGACCACTTAATGCCAAAAAACGTAAGCCAAGCGTTGAAGCCATAAACGAGATTTTTCCGATAAGCCGCTTGATACGCAGCATGTGTGTATGTATATCTAACAGATTAAAGTCTGCAAATTGGAGGGATCCCCTTCATGTGAGCGCCTACGTAACGTACGTCGTTCGAGCCAGTCGGCCGGTCGTGTCGAAGAAAACAATCCCATTGCTCCATCACGAAAAAATCTGGGGAGGAATAAAATTTTTACTGTCGAATAATTTTGTTAGAGACAAATTTTAAAATATGAACACCCAGCTGGAGTTACATAAAAAGCCATGTTTGCAGTAAATATAATAACAATAAAATGCAAATTGATTTCTCACGGGGACGGGGCACATGGGGGAAGTTCGAAGGGTGACATGAGTTCAGTTCACAGTCGGATAGGTAATACAGAACGAAGGAATGACACCCAAACGAAACACTAATTTGTAACTTCTGACGCGATCAAAAGATTGTGTGCAAAACACCGGTTGAGATTCAGTTTCAACTTTCCTCTCAGCAGATCAAGCTAATCTCGATGCAATTCAACAAACAATTCGGTTTCCAATACCTCAACGGATCTGTTGGGTACGTTTCGGCATCCCGGCGCAGGATCTTGAAAAAGCAGTTTAAAAAATCACTGTCTGAGCCTATCCGACTGTCTAATGTCCTTATTTTTAGCGCACTTTCCCAAAAAATGGGAGAAAGGCGCTTTTAGCTTCACTTTGTCCGTCCGTCCGTCCGTACCCGGGATAACTCCTCAGGGAAGAAAGATATCGATGTGGTGTAAACGCCTATCAATAGTACATATGTCCAGGATGTCAAGTTGACTTTTGGTTTTTTGTTATTCTGCCGCCATCTTTGATCCGCCATTTTGAATTTCTCTAAAAGTGATCCGATTGAAATGAAATTTGCAGGCAATGTAAACCACATCAAGATCTATCCAATTTTCGACAATTGATGTCCCGCCATCTTGTATTCTCCATATTGAACATGTTTCGAAGTGATAGAACTAGGAGAATTATGTCTCAACGAAAAGAGATATCGATGTGGTGCAAATGCCAATCGAATGCGTACGTGACCACCATATAAAGTTGACCAAAGATTTTTGTCACTTGGCCGCCATCTTTGATCCGCCATTTTGAATTTCTCTGAAAGTGGTCTGATTCGAGTGAAATTCGCAGGCGATGTGAACTTCAATTAGATACATCAGATTCATAGGTAATTTATATTTTTTTACTCCTAGAAAATCGACATCACGATTCAGGAACAGGTGCATACCCATAATTATGTTCGTCACGACTATGTATATGTACCTACTGAGATTAAAACTGTATAAAAAGAGTATATTATATACCAAGGTTGAGAAGTAAGCTATTATAGCGTGAGCATCGTTTAAATCCCAAGCCGCGTAGCGGCGAGGGAGGTATGTGCGAAGGCTATAATAATAGCATTAATAGCCTTCTCAAGCGCGGTTTATATACAATTTTTTTCACTACTAGCAAAGCAGATCGATTTGTGAAGTTCCAAAATTTTGCCAAAAAAGCTCTGCATTTAGTGCAGATGTCAATTAATACCAAAATCAATGTGTCACAGCAAGGTGATACCGAAACGGAAGTAGGCGATATTACCGCCAAAAGCCACCCTATGCTATTGCTTAAACATGAGCAAAGTCCCAATTTGATAACCTAAAAACAAAGTGCCTTGCTATTTATTTAGTAAGTGCCTACAAACATTAGTTTTTAGAAAAAAATTAATAACTTCTGAACGGTTGAAGCGAATTGCAAAAACTAAACGAATTTGTAATGCCTGAGGAAGGGCAAATACAAATATGCAAAAATATATTGAGGGTGCCATTTAAAAAAGCTCGTTCAAAAACTGCTCTGCAAAAATGGGGCACCCTGTATAGAGCAAAATAATTTTACAAACTGCACTTTGACCTCCCGTTTGCAGTGCCGTTTGATTCATTTCGATATCATTAATGGCGTAGGTGTAACTGAGCTCGCCCATATCAATGACTCACCCAGTATGTGTGCTCTTCGACCTCAAAAGTTAGTGAAGGTAAAAAAATTGTAATTTTTTGAGATCCGGCGGGATCCACATCGAAATCCGATTAAACCGGATCTGGGTCCGGTTCCGGCAAAACGGCCGGATTTACCGGATAACCGGATCCTGTTCCGGCTCTATCACTAATAACAGTGATTATTGGTTTTTGGGATAAATTCATAAGTTTAGTTTACTAAAAAGTATAATGGGATATAAGGTGTAGTGGCTACTGCATCACAATGGAAGATTTCACTGTCGGTAGTCGTAGCACCGTGGAACCGTCTTTTGGATGAAATAACTATTTACTGATCTAGCAATATATCTCATATAAAATGAAAACTTCACGAATCGTTTGAATTGCCGTCTTGAAAACTTTGCCGCTGCGAACTTTCGACCTCCTCGCGTACCAGACTCCAATATTGTTTTTGATCATCTTTTCATTCCCTTCATTTAGAGGTATCAAAAAAATCGACTTCATGGTCTTCCAATGATGGATCTCATTTTCCCTTTCTTACCAATTTTCAAAATCAAGAGCTCATACTGAAACTGAAGCTTGAGATAAGAAAACTTTGGAAAACCCCATGAACAGAATCGGCTCAAGAGCTCATACTGAAACTGAAGCTTGAGATAAGAAAACTTTGGAAAACCCCATGAACAGAATCGGCTCAAGACCAACGTTAAAAATCGGTTGTGTCACCCCAAAACTTACCCGACTAGTATCCAGGAACCTATGTAAATTTTTGTTCGAAACGTCCCAACGGGTGGGAAGTTGGAATTACAGAAAAAGATTGAAAATAATTTGGAGAAAATTATTTTTAACCGAAAAATTCCCAGGAAATTTGAAAAAGTTGTTGGAAGATGTTCAACCTCTTGTTTAAAAAAAATTGTCAAAAATGGTCCACGGAATAAAAAGTTGGAAAATTTTCAGTTTTTCCAAAGAGGAAAACTCGGTTACTGATGATCCGATTTCGAAAATTTTTCCTCCAAAAATTAGCTCAATCTTTTCTCCAACTTTCATTTGCAGCATGTCTGGAACTAAAATTGATATTTCGTGGGATCTACCGCATGTAGAAGTTTGCACTGCGTTTTTGTCAAATTCACGGAATGTGCAAATTTCATTTTTAAAAAAATTACTGTCGGAAAACCGGAACCGTGTCGATTTTGAAAATAGGCATACACGACGCTCAATCCAATCTTCTTTCGATCGCAGTTGGAATTTCCCAAAAAAAAAGTCGATCCTCGAGCAGAAATTAATTTTTGAGTGGAGTCCTGCTTCAAAAGCGAGTCGTTCTGGTCAAAACACCGGCGAGAGCCCCTCTCGGGTGGCAACGGCTAGGAGAAATTTTGAAAATTTATTGCGCCTGACTGGAGAATGGTGGAAAACTGAAACTACGAGAATGAATACTTCGTCCGAAGACAGTGTTGATTTTCAATTAATTATGTCACTTGATGCTACCTTTTATTTTTGTTGGTTTTGGGTGTATTCTGTTCATGGGGTTTTATTATCTAAAGCTTCAATTTCAGTATGAGAATTTCAAAAATCTGTCAAAAAGAGAGAATGTGGGTAAACCAAAAAGTCGGTTTTTGGATATCACGCTGTAAATTAAAGGGATCAAAAAGTTAATGAAAAACCATTTCGAGATATGAATTTCAGCTACGTGCTTCACAACATTTGATGTTGAAATCCAGAAAAAGAAAATTCTTCAAATAATTGGAGCCCGGTTGAACTTCTAAAATTTTTGCAATACTTTCTTCAAGCACCCTGTAGAAACTTAAGTTGATATCTCTCGAATTTCGAATTGATGCGGTTCGGTTCCCAGAGGATCAAGCTCTCATCAAATGGCTCAATAAACAGTAGTGAAATTAATGGACAGCGAGCTGGTGCCTCAAAACTTACGTCTTAAGGTACATGATTCTAACATGTAGGTCTAATATGCGTTGATGAGGTTGTTGAAAATTGCTTTGTCTTACATGTCAGACCGGGGGCTCTAGGCTGGTATGAGCTTGTCAGTTTTCAAAAAAATGGCCAAAAATTTACGTCATAAGAAGGTACATTAATGAAACCAACTGGATTTTATGTGGGAACATCCCCTTAGTCGAAAATCTGGTCGTAAGACAAAATTTTTGGGAGCTTTTGGTCCATAAGACAAGTTTGAAATTTTCAAAAAAGGACCAAAAGTTATCAAATTTTTCACAGGCGTTTTGTTGACTAACCCACTAATCACGATGAAAGACGGAATAGATTTTCATGTTAAAATACAGGGTGTACGATTTGAGAAAAAAGTTTTCGATGTTGCACCCTGTAAACGATTTACCATAAAACAATTTTGTGGACAGATCCGAAACCTACGTAGAAAATCGTGTGAGAATCGTTTCTCATTCCTGAAATTATGTCAAGAGCCCCCAAAAATTTTGTCTTATGACCCGATTTTTGATTAAGGGGATGTTCCCTCATAAAAGCCCGTTTGTTTCATTCATGTACCTTATGACGTAAATTTTTGACATTTTTTAAAAATTGACAAGCCTATACCAGCTTAAAGTTCCCGGTCTGACATGCGCAAGACAAAGAAATTTTTAACAACCTTATCAACGCACATTAGACCTACAGGGTTGAAATAATGTACCTTATGATGTAAGTTTTGAGGCACCAGCTCCCTGTCCATAAGGATAATGATAGTACCTATCTACGTTGTTCTCTTCTTTGGTGAAGGTGTGAAATTGTTCGAGTCACTCAGGAGTTTTTGTCCTCTATGAAAAAAGGTGACATTTTAGAGCATAGGTAGGTATGACATTTATTTCATTGCGCAGTCTATTGGAAATAAAAGATGACATTGTTTCGGGGTAAACTCATTACCAAGATATACAATACCGATAAATGTAAAAACATAGCCAGCGCCAGCGGTGTGACGACATCAATTTAAAAGGTAATGAGCGGCAGCGGACAAGGTTCAGATGGGATCAATTAGGGTTCTATTTGTCAAACAGGCACAAACACATAAGTGACTTCTGGACACCTGCTTTACGGTCCAGTGCACTAAATAGCCGTTTGCAATGCTCATTTTAAGTGTGCCACCGAGTCATTGAGAAGGGAGTTCGTATACTATACACGGCAGTCCTCGACGGGGTAGCTTCCCCTTCGTCCCAAACCAACACAACCCAGTGTCATTCCACCGAGATTAATCCTATTACCACTCTCGTATTTGACCGATAATTCAGGCGTAACCGTTATAAACACCACTATTTAGACGGATGTATTTCATGTTCTACAAAGCTAACAATTTGTCAACAGTGAAATATGGCAGCGTTTTAAACAAATTCGAACGCTGTAGTACCCCGCGTTTCAAGTCATCAAACCGACAGATATTCAAGTTTTTATCGCGCACCCTACAAGGGAATTGAGCTTTATGAAATTTAAACCAAAAATTTGTAAATATAAATATAAACAAAAGCTTCAAGTTCACTGTACCTATTTCAGCAACAAGCTTTCAGCCCCTCGCGCTCCCTCGCCGCTGCATTGCAAAAGCTCACCTATTCCACTTAATCTGAGTTAATACCACAAATCAAACGTCAAAAGTCGGGATGAATGCCTTTTGAAAACGAGCACCGCCATACATTAGGTTAGGTCCGGAAGTCCACACATAAAGGCTCTCTCGCCAAATGTCATTACCTTTTCTAATTCTTTTGAATTGTTGGAATCCATCGGAATTGTGGCTATAATATAACCTATACGATTTTATGTACTTCCTTTCCAATTCCACCCCCAACCTTTTCCGAACAACACCATATACCGCTGCACACCTACGAAAATTCATTGATGGCATTAACACCCTTTAAAAAGCTAACAAACCGGCTGCGCTGTTTGCACAGCAATTTGGAACGCGATCAAATAAAAACTGTAAGCTGAAATCCCGAAATAAATTCAGATAAAATCATAAGACGATTGCACAAATGCAACTGTTTGCGTGTAACCCTAAAAAATTGGAAACCAAACGTCAAATGGAATGCACGACACGCAGTGCCCTCGGAACAATCTTTTAAATTTCAATAACAGAAACTGTTGTTTAACAAAAACAAATGACTTATTTTCGGTTACCTACTTTTCGTGAATTATCAAACCTGAAATCAAAACTCTTCTTTTACATCATATAATAAGGTGTGTGTCCCAGAATTCCGTGTAGGTAAACATTGTCACTGCCTAGCAAATTGAGTGCTCGCCATATCAATTGGCCCACCCGAAAAATTCAGTCGCACTCAAAGTGCCATACTTTCCGAAGTTGTAGATTATTTTGACTCTTACTTTTCTGAATATCTGGCTTTTTGGACTACAACACTTTATTAGTCATTTTTCGTGCAAATATTAGTTATACAGGGCGACACAATTAGGTGGTGCAAAAATGTTAAAAAACTCGACCAGCTCCCAATTCTCCTCGTGCACTCCTCCACACAGTATTTGTTGTTGTAATTGATACATGGATGCTATTGTTTATTTATAATTTAAGGGTTCAAATTGAAGCTGAAACCTCAAGTAAGAAGATCCCATAATCAGAATCGACTGAAAATGTATGGTTCCCTCAAAAGTGATCCATACAGTTCAGAAGATGTTCAGAATGAAGGCTTCGCTCAAGGCCAAGGTTGATTATTGTATGTAATACACCGATAGGTGAGGTGTATTGTCGCTACATCGAGGATTTTCACGAGGAGATCCGAGTGTAAATCGAGATGTAAGCGATGATATATCGAATCTAGGGGTGTATTTGTTAAGACAATTAACCGAACAACACTGAAAATCTTCCTAAAAAAGTGAACACTATTTGAATGTTTAAGGTTGGTCATTCTGGAGGGGTGTTTTCACCAATGACCTTGGTGGTGATACACTTATACGGCCTACTATTTTAAGGAGTGAGGTGAATGGGGATATATAGCGGTCCGATGACGAACTACGAGCGCTCGTGTACTGTTCACCCCTCTGTCAAAAACCAGCACGTAACCTCAACTTTCACGTGTCACTCGGTATCGGTGCAGCTTAGGCGGCGTCAGGTTATTTGAGTGTTATTCATTATTATTTAAGAAGAATCAACAATGGTTTTGAAATGTTGCATTTCTGGGTGTAGCGGGAAGAATGGCCGGCTGTAGCGAATCTAAAACTAAAACTGACTAAACGAACATTCGTATGCTATGAACATTTAAAGCATCTGATTACCCCAGAACCAGTAAACATACCGGGTGGGCCATAAAAAACCGGCTTGTTTTATTTTCCTCGCCGAATTTTTGTTTTTCGGCCGATTTCAACAAGCTTGCTATCCTTGTGTAGCCAAATGAGTAGGCTATCGAAACCGTATGTAGATATTGTATGTAGATTTCAACTGCAGTGCGGCGGATGTCAGGCGAGTTTTTGATTAAGATGCAATCGACGCATTGTTCTTGTCAGTGAGTAGTGTTGCGACGGATTTTCTTTTCTTCGTTCCGCGGTCACGCTATTATTGGACTTGTTAGTCTGTTGCGTGCCCGTATATATATAATAATAATAATAATAATAATATTGCTGGAATATCAAAAATCAAAATGGCGGACACAACTGGAAATGGGCCTTCTTTTGTAGTCGTTTCTTTTGATTTAAATTTGACAGAATGACAGGACTAAAGACATTTTTTGGAAAAACGAACTGTTTTCTACATTTTGAGACCATGACCAGCTCAAATGGTCTATTTGTTCTGAAAATGTAGCGAATTGAATAAAGGCTTGTTTGCCATTTTTTTCAATCCGTAACGAATAATAGAAAAATATTATTTTGCCTGCCAAATTCCTGTTTCTAAAACAATTTTGATAAGTTTGATATTATTGTGTGGCCAACTGAATATCATACAAGTATCATGTGTGAATACGGTCGAAATGTCAAAATTCAAGATGGCGGGCCCAACTGGAAATAGGCCTTCTTTTGCAGTCGTATTTTTTTTATTCAAATTTGACGGACTGACGAAACTGAAGGCGTTTTTTGGAAGAACGCACTGTTATTCCCATTTTTAGACCACAACCAGATCAAATGGCTCATTTGTTAGAAAGATGTGGAAAATTGAAGAAATTTTTTTTTGGAATTGTTTCGATCCTTAACGAGTGAAACTAATTTATTGTTTTGACTGCTAAATTTTTATTTCTTCTCAGATTTTGACAGATTAGGTACCATTGTGTAGCCAAATAAATGGGACCACAATAATCATCACGAATATGGTCAGAATCACAAAATTCAAAATGAGGACCACAACTGAAAATAACCCTTCTTTTGCAGTTTTTTCTTTTTTGTTAAAATGTGCTAGAACGATAGAAACTCAAGGCGTTTTTTGGAAAAACCGACTGTTTTCTGTATTTTGAGACCATGACCAGCTCACTTTGTTCATTCGTTGTGGACATGTAACAAATTGAAAATGATTTTCAGTTGTGTGCGAGGTTGTTTCCAATTTTAAATTTTGACCAGATTCATGTATGATTCTTGTAGCCTATTTATTAGGCGACACAATTTTGCCTCATCTGTCAAAATCGATGAAAAAAAAAAAATCAGCAATCTTGACAATAAATTTTATTAGTTGTTGAATATTTAAACAATGGCAAAAAACCTTTTTTTATTCAAAAGTAATATAGCAAGTGCTTAGTGTTTTTTCAGTTGAATCGTTTTAACCCGAAAACAACTGTCAATCCCGAGGGAAAAGTAGACCCGATATTATCTGACTAAAATCCCGAGACAAAGTCGAGGGATTTTGTCCAAGATAATATCGGGTCTACTTTTCGAGTGATTGATAGTTTGTTTGAGGAATTTAAAACATTTGACTCGAATAAAACACAAAGCACGAGTTGAATTTAGCAGATTATCGCCCAAATAGACTACTAGTAGAAATAGATGGTCCAATGTATCATTGTATTGAACTGTTGATTTCAAAGCATGCCTTGTTGAAAAAAAAATCAATCTCAAGAGAAGGGTAAAAATGTTTGTTTTTCTTCTTTCTGATAACTAAATACACTTTTGAAGCTCACTACTAAATCAAGCTAATTCTGCTTGGCTAAATAATAATTATCTTGCCATGAGTGGTAGTTCACAACACAGTAGTTTCACATAGGCGGTAGACTGGTAGAGCTAAAAACTAAATGTCACTAACAGCTGTTGACAGCGCATGAAAGGAGAGTGCACAGTCGCGGATTGAGGAGGGGCCTCGTTGCTGGAAACAATGCTGAAACGAAGTCTAATAGGTTGTAAAATTGTATTTTAGTGAGTGGAAGACCCTTTAAACGCACCAGTACTAAAATTTCAGTCCAAACAAGTATAAATACAGTCGTTTCAATTACATATTATTCGTGGGCCCAAAAATATTTCAATCCGGTGCTATTACCTAGTGTGCATTAATCACCTCCTAGTGTGCATTAATCAATAGCTTAAACCGAGTCACATGGGTCTCATTCGGTTGTTCTGATTGGTTGAATTGGGTATGTGGGCGATAATCGCTACATATCCTCAATCAATTAACCAAATTAGCTGGTTGTGACTTCAAAGTGCTAAAAACAGTCCGTTCTTTCCAAAAACGCCTTCAGTTTTCAGTTCTGTCAGTCGTCGGATTATAATGAAAAAAAAGACTGCAAAAGAAGGCTTATTTTCAGTTGTGTCCGCCATTTTGAATTTTGACATTTCGACCATATTTCATTATGACAATTGTATCTTATTCATTTGGCTCACAATTATACCAAACCTGTTCAAATCGCTTGAGAAACAAAAATTTTACAAGCCAAACAATATCTTTCTATTATTTGTTACGGACTAAAATAATGGCAAATAGCCCTTTTTCAATTTGCTATATTTTCAGAACGAATCAACCGATCGAGCTGGTCATAGTCTCAAAATGTAGAAAACTGTTCGTTTTTGCAAAAAACTTTTTAATTCTGTCATTCTGTCAAATTTCAATCAAAAGAAACGACTGCAAAAGAAGGCTAATTTCAAGTTGTGTCCGCCATTTTGAATTTTGATAATCCAGCAATATTTTTACGTGATTTTGGTAGCCTATTTAAGTGGCTACACATGGATACCAAACTTGTCAAAATCGGCCAAGAAACAAAAATTCTGCGAGGAAAATAAAACAGTGCGGTTTTTTATGGCCCACCCGGTACAGGTAGATTAGAGAGGTATTCTTATTGCGTTATTTGTGAAAAAAATGTTGTAGATATGACATACAGAAGAAAAATCTCGAAGTCATATGTGCCTCTCCCACCATATACCACCTTCTTCATATGCAGCATTCTGAAGTACATGCACCGGAATACTGACTCTTTTCCAAGGAATGGAGACTACCACCACTACGACACCAGAAGAAGAGAAAATTTTGCGACGCCTTTTCACCGAATCAACTGCACAAAGGGAATTCGGTACTGGGGGCCGAAATTATTCAACCATCTACCCAGAGATTGGCAACAGCTTCCAGATAGAGCATATGAAAAAAAAATCAAAGACTATCTTTTGGAGAATACTTTCTACAGTGTTGACGAGTTTCTTAGCCAGCCTGGAACCTGAATCTCGAATGCTTTTAATTTGTACATTGTTCGTCTAAATATTTGTCATTATGTGGTATTGTTATTTATATTGTTGATGTTTTATTATTATCTTCGTCATGTTCGACTTTTCCTGTAATTGTTATTGCAGCGAATAAATTTTCTATCTATCTATCTACCTAGTTTACTGTGCGAAGACGGCAAGTTGCGGAATCAGTGAGGAAAAGACTTTAGTCTTTTATTTGAAGACGAGTTTGAAGATGAAGATGAAAGTAACGATTTTATGGTAAAGCAGCTAATGAATAGGATCGACAATATTGCAGGCGAAATAACAGTCGATTCGACAGTTGGATCGATATTACTGTTGCAAACAATGTAATTAAAGAATGAAATAGAAATTCGAATATTTAAATTCATAACTCATAATCACTTTACTTACTCCAGTCTCTAATCACGGTGAAGAGAGCACAGGAGCACCACATAATACAAGCCCGCCTAAATTTGAACTCCATCAATGAGTTGAGGTTATGTTCAGTATAAGTCAAAACTGTCAAACTTGGTGTATTGGTACACGTCGCCCTCTACATATAGTTCTCGCCAGTGGCGTGTTTAGAGATTTGGGATGGGGGGGGGGGGGCAAGGTGAATTTTTTGTTTAAATAAAGTTACGTGGGAAAGTGTTGCGCGTGGGGGGGGAGCGTTGAACAGAAGGCAGACAAAATGCCTCAATCCATCAATAACAAAGATTTGGACTAATAGTAATTATTGTGTAGAAGGGTAGAACGTAATTACGTATTATACAATGAAATTAAATTAGGTATACATTTTTAAATTTTCAACATTATTGGAACGCGCCTGTTCTTTTGCCGGTATACCTTCTTCTTATTATTATTATCACAGATCGATGGGGGATTCACATGCCCCCCATGCCACCCCCATAAATACGCCACTGGTTTTCGCCATATATCCCCGGGTATCCCCATTGTCAGTTAATTCTCATCCCAAGTCAGATTCCGGGACCGATGAAACGTCGGGTCACCCTTGAGGGAACCATACATTTTCAATGTTTGTTTCCAGTTGATTCTGATTATGCGATCTTCTTACTCGAGGTTTCAACTTCAATTAGAGCCCTGGATTTTGAAAATCGGTCGAGAATAAAAAATGATATGAGTGAAATGAAGACGGCTTCCATATGCGATTTGTGATTAACTGTAGCATGATTGTGCGTAAGTGTAAGTGGCTTGATGTGCAATGGAGTATCGGGTATGGGCCTGGTCATGCAAAATCGATGTCAGTCGAGGGGGGAATATACGTACATAATTGAAATATGGGACATGGGGAATAAAATAAACGCTAAACAGTTTGAAATGAAATGATGCAATTACGCATTTTACAGGGAGCAAAACGTGATTTGGTATGCAGGCGGCGTCGCACTTGTTAGTGGTCGGGCAGGACGCATCGCGACGCCGAATTCACAGCAACACGTACACACTAATTGCTCGCTGATGAGAACGTGCGTTTTACTCTTTGGTTGTGGAGTTATTGCCGATTTGCGCCCGCAAAATGCCCACAATTACACTTGTTATGTTGCAATTAAACACCCGATGGGTTCATCAGCTAGCCAGGGCTGGCCGACCGATCATTCACGTTCCTCCGATGGATATAGCTAAGTTAACGCACGTCAAGACGTCGGGCTTCGACTTCGACGAAGGGAAACCCATCATCTATAAATTACATCAATCGTTTTGAGGATTTTACGATTACGACGACTTTAGAGCCCAACATTTAGCAGAAGTGTTGCAGCACGGAACGCGCTGCCGCGCTGGTTCACCACCATCAGGCGAATGCACAATCTGCTTGTCCCGCCGGCGGTTGCCAAAGTGAATTTTTTAACATTGATGTCATTCGGACTTATAACTGCTGCTTATATTTATGAACCTGTATCTCGACCTGGCCGAAAACATCGTAGAAGCTGTAATGTGGTGTATGTTGTATACCCCGGAGATATATAGCACCTGGGATCCTGGACACAGACCTCAAACTCTATAAATTCTTTTTCAAATCATAGCTTTTCATAGTACGTACATAATAATGTATAACGTAAATTATTATCCATCCCATGTCCCGCGGATTCCGGACGTACGCGTGGTGGGAAATAACGCGAATATGTACATGAAGTTTCTTTTGGCAGGCAGACGTAAACAGAGTGATTTGTCTGCGTAAACAGGGTATGCAGGATATCACACTAGTGAAAATGACACTGACATTTCAATTTGAATGTTGGGTGCATGTCCGCTCTCGGTCGACGCTATGTGGTAAATGCTACGGCTGGCGTCGAGGGGTTACAGCACAGCCAAACCGACGCTTGATTACACCAGTTTAACTTGTTATTGAATACACCTCGTTTAATGGCCGCAATCGAACTTAGTCATGTTCTTCTTTGCTGCACTAAAACCGACCATTTGATTTAGCCGAACTTGATTGGAATTGTAACTCTGATGCAATGTTGTAATTGTAACATGAGAATCAGAAGTCGCCTGTTCTAATCCAACCGAAGTGAAAATCACGTACCTATTTTCTTTCTGAGTAAAAAAAAAAACAACCAGGGAATATGCACGCCCTCTCATGCAATAATTTACGAGCAAATAGGAACTGAGCGAAACTTTCGCAGGATGACAAAATATAGTCCTTTTGAAATTCTTCAAAAACCAAATCTAACGATACAACAGATTCTGCATACCTATATCCTGTATACGTATTATTAAGTTTCCTGTATACTGTATACGTATTATGCCAGAATGAAGTAACGTCTTAAAACGTCCCGTGAAACTTTCTCAACTATCATTTGGCTTTGGTGATTGACTCGATCTTTCGAGAATCATAAGAAGGCTTAGTAGGTGTACAAGGTGTACCTATTGGTGCTACTCCGATGCAGGTTCGGAATTCAAGAAAGGGTCGCAGGGCTTGATTCAGCGTGGCGTTAAATTGCTTGTCAAACCGGGAGTCGAGATGAATATCAATATCCAACCTAATTCATGAATGCATGTGTAGGTATATCATTACGAATTCAATTAAGAAGATAGAGGCGTCTCAGAGTGACAAGTAAAATCCCCGGCATTTTAAATCTGAGAGATCGACTTTGGATGTGTTAACATTTTTACATGACAAAAAAGGTTGTCGAATCTACAGAAGGGGATTCTGCATGTTATGACCGTGTTAAAGAGTCGGCTTATTCATCCGCGTTCAAGTCGTCCGCCGCCTTCGGGTGGCGGTGGTTGAGCGGCAGCGGCGACGGCTCATCCTCAATCTGAATTGTTAATGCCGCCAGGGGTGTACTTAGATAAAAAAAAAAGGCACGCAATCAGATGCCATCGCGGACCATAAACTGCATTGTTATAGCATCGGTGTTTTCCGTTTATTGGTGATCGACGGTGTTTACGTTTATTTATGGCCGCTAAGCCGCCGACCAACTGTATGACAGGAAAAGCGATACAGTAAAACAAACTACCGTTCACAGGCTTAACCCTGATTTACACCGCAGGATAACTTGGAAAACACTAATAGGCCTCGTCTCGAAATTATTGCGGTTGCAACTCCTACACGTGGACGGGTATGCGGTATATTGGGGTATGCATGAGGCACTATTTTTATAACAATGGGGTGGTAAAGCGATTGTGAGAGGTGTCGAGTCACGCGGGTGCTAAGTCGAATTAATTAGCACCTTGACTCGGCTCCGGCTCTCGCGCACCGGCTGCTAATACATTAAAAGCAGGGAGCGAGAACTAGCCTGACGAGATTGACGAATGTAATTGAAACCAGACCTGTTAAATTATACAATCTGCAAAAGCGCGCGGTAAGTTGACAAAACACCGGTAGGATTTATCATTTGTCACAAAAATGCATACCTAACAAACCGCGGCATTCGCTTTGCAAAAAGTTATAACGTCGACCGTTTCTGCATTTCAATTAAAAATGTGCAAACATTAGCTCGTCGCCTTCGTGCGGTGATGCGCCTCGTGAAATTCCATAATTGATTGTGTTAGTGAAAGGCCGGGCGGCTAATGAAAGCAAGCCACTTCTCGCACCCATATGAAAAGCACAAAGCTGCCCTCCTAGGAGGCAAGAGGCCGCAGGACCGACCCAACCTCAGCACTGACCCGGCTAATTACCCCACAACAAACACCCGTCATCTCCGCCACTGTCGTCGGAATTCACCCTTTTGTTTTTAAACTCCCAAGACATGACGGACAATTATTCAACCACTAAGCTTCCCACAACGCGAACTCAACCCTTACGCTACTGTTCTTGTTACTGCAACGCTTGTTCTGTTCTTGCAATTATGCATCATAATTGTGTAATATCGCACGACACCAATTAGTGGATTCAGACGGCTCTATTGCCAATTGAAAACGCATATAGTGATCATATCGCACCCATGCATTCATTATACATACTATACAGGGTGGCCCAATGAAAACACAACAGAGGGATTATTGGGCATTTCACCTCATTTTTTACAAAATAGCTCGGACAGATCAATTTTTATATTGAGGGGAACACCGTCCACCTTGCGATACATCAAATTGAAGAGAATTAAATTCTCTCTATGAGAAAATATTTTGAATTTTTCCAATCCCACCGCTCTTCTTCCTAAAATTCTCTGACTGTTCCGCTTTATATAATTGACCCCTCAATATTTTTCAATTTGGTCAGCGTCATCCCAGATAGCATCGAGAAGGAGAAAATTTTCGGTGGAAAAAGTGCTACCCAAATTCTCATCCCTTTGCTCTCCCTCACCCAGTTTCAAAATTCAACAAGATACCACCTACTTTGCGATACATCGAATTGGAGGGAATTGAATTATTCTTTCGAAAACAATGTTTTGGAAATTTTCAACCCCTCCCTCAATTAATTGAACATTTAAACTATTTTAGGAGAGAAAGAGGGGTTTTGAAATTTTTGAAAATATTTTGTTTAGGAAGAGAACTTTATTCTCTTCAATTTGATGTTTCACAAAGTAGGTAGTATCATTTTTTATGTACAGGGTGTCCACGGTTTAAGTGCTGTAACTGTATTCTTTTGCCAAATGCAAAAAAAATTTGTAATTTTTTTTTCGGGCTTCAATTTTCAAGTTACAGGGTGTCAAAAAATTAGAAAAAAATCTTTTTTTGCTATAACTTATAGTAACTACTATTTTCACGAGAATCAAACTTGGTATGATTGATACACTATTAATTAGCTTTTAATTAGAGTTTACCATCACTTTGTTGAAAAACCAGTGGCGTAGATACTAGGGTTACCCACCAATTAACCCCGGTTATCTGCACGCCACTGAGATAAAATCAATCTTCGATAACATTTTCTAATTCCTCGGACAATTCCAAGCAAAAAAGGTACTTCTGGTCCGAAGCTCTAAAGTCAATCATTTTCGAGAAAAACGACATTTTATGCTAAAAAACTTGAAAATCGATCCTAACAATAAATTGATTGATAGACTTTTGTAAGCTGTATTATCGAAAGTATTGAAATAACTGAAAACAAGTGAGTATGCCTTCACGTGCGTGAGTCTCAGTAGCGCATTTTCTTAAAGAGGCATATTATTATGAATGTAAAGAAATTCGGTTGAAGGAGAAACATCATTCTCTGCCCACTCTCTTCAGTCAAAACTCATTGTGATTTTTTGTTATCAAAATGGGGTACTTGTCAATGGAACAGATTTGAATGAAAATTCTTTCAATCATCAATATTTTTTTTGTTTGGAGGCGGAAGCTGGGAGCAGCCACTAATCAACAGTAGTCTATTGTTTCCCATTTTTAGTCGGCTATCCATAATAGCGAAAGAATTAGATCGTTATGTCTTCGGGTTTGTGTTTTTCATTCATCTCTTACTTTGAGGGCAGCGTGTGGGGGCGGCAGCATTCGGGAAAGTAACTGTTGCACAGTTTGAGTTGGGGGTTTCTAAATGTGTAAGGAAATATGACAAATCAGTGAAAATTATGAAAGTTGCATTTTTTTGTTTGGGGGCGGGAGCTGGAGGCGGCGACCAAACAAAAGTGACCTATCTCTTCCCATTTTTAGTCATCTATACATATAGCGAAAGAATTAGATCGCTAATCTTCAGGTTTATGTTTTACATTTATCTCTTACTTTGGGGGCGGCGTGTGGGAGCGGCAGAGTTTGGGAAAGAAATTCTTGCACAGTTTGAGCTGGGAGTTTATCTATGTTTGAGGTAACATTAACATCCAAATCAGTGAAAATTCTTGGAAGGTGCACTTTTTTTCTTTTGGGGGCGGAAGCTGGAGACGGCGCCATATCAAAAGTAGCCTATACTTTCCCAGTTTTAGTCAGCTATCCATATAGCAAAAGAATTAGATTGTTATGTCTTTGGGTTTGTGTTTTTCATTTATCTCTTACTTCAAGGGCAGCGTTTGGGGCGGCAGCATTCGGCAAAGTGACTGTTGCACGGTTTGAGTTGGGAGTTTCTAAATGTTCAAGGAAATATGACAATCAGTGAAAATTGTGAAAGTTTTTTTTTTGTTTGGGGGGCGGGAGCTGGAGGCGGTGGTTCATCAAAAGTGGCCTATCTTTTCCCATTTCCAGTAAGCTATCTACATAGCGAAAGAATTAGATCGCTATGTCTTCAGGTTTATGTTTTACATTTATCTCTTGCTTTAGGGGCGGCGTGTGGGAGCGGCAGAGTTTGGCGAAGAAATTCTTGCACAAATTGAGTTAAGAGTTTTTGAATGTTTGTGGTAACATCAACATCTGAATCAGTGAAAATTGTTGAAAGTTGCACTTTTTTCTTTTGGGGGCGGAATCTGGAGACGGCGCCATATCACAAGTAGCCTATTCTTTCCCATTTTCAGTCAGCTATCTATATAGCGAAAGACTCAGATCGTTATGTCTTCGGGTTCATGTTTTCATTTATCTCCTACTTTGAGGGCGGCGTGTGGGAGCGGCAGCGTTCGGCTAAGCAAATGTTGCACAGTTTGAGTTGGCAGTTTCTGAATGTTTGAGAGAACATCTCAATCAGTAAAATTGTGGAAGTTGCACTATTTTTCGTTTGGGGGCGGCGACTAACCAAAAGTAGTCTATCCTTTTCCATTTTTAGTCAGCTGTTCATATACCGAAAGAATTAGATCGCTATGTCTTCGGGTTTATGTTTTTCATTTTAAAGTGATTGGGGGCGGTTTTTAGCAATTTTTCCATATCGGCGGCGCATATTGGAGGCGAAATGTTTCTGGACTTACGTTTATAAGTGGCAACTATGTATTGTTTATAAAATGAGAACACCAGAGCAGTAGGTCTGGGAGAAATTGCAATATCATGTTATTTCAAGTTTATCGGGGGCGGTTTTCTCTATGTTGGCGGCGCAATATAGACATTCAATATAGCCTAGCCCTCCTTTGGGAGTGGCAGTTATGTAACAGCGAAAAAATTAGAAAGCTAGGGCGTCTAGTTTGGGAGAAGTTCGAGGAACGGACGGACGGACGGACGGACAAAGCGGTTGCAATAGCGATTTTCATCAAGATGGAAAATGCGCTAAAAAGACTCCTCAACGGCAATAACAACGATATCGCTGAACTTCTGAGGAACACTTTGGAAAGAAAACAGGCGCTTTTCAAGTACCTAACCGCAACAGACCTCCTCATTCTCCTATAGACCTCTTAAATATTATAATTTCCAAACATTATGTCCCACATACTATTAATAGCCCAAAAGGCTGATGTAGTTCTTTTTCTTCCAAATTAAAAAAAAGACTTGTAAGCTGTAAGTAGTATTATCGAAAGTATTAAAATAACTGAAAAGAAAACTCAATAGATATTATTGCTCTTGTTCAGTATTACTTACACTGATTACAAGATAGTTTATTGAAAAATAAGTCAACAATTTTTTTTCTAATCTTTTGACACTCTGTTACTTGGAAAATGAAGCCCGAAAAAAAAAAGTATGAGGAAAATTTCCTTGCATTTGGCCAAAGAATAGAACCCTACAGTTAGAGCACTTGAACCGTGGACACCTGTAGAAGTCGTAGTGAGGGGGAACGAAGGGGTGAATTTGGGTGGCAGTTTTACCACAGAAAATTTTCTTTCCCGATGCTGTGCAGGAAGACGTTGACTGCAATGAAGAAAATTGAGAGGTCAAGAATATCAAATTGGACGCTCAAAGAATCTTAGGAAAATAGGGGGTGAGGTTAAAAATTTGAAAAATATATTTTCCAGAAAGAGAATTTGATTCTCTTTGATTTGATGTATCGCAAAGTAGTGTCATTCGAAATTTGAAAGTTGCGGTAGGTGGGGGTGAGGGGGCTGGAGATAGAAATTCGCCAATGCATGTTTCAGATGCATTGGCGAATTATATAAAAACGATATAAAATCTCTTGATATAAAAATCGACTTGTCCAAGCTTTGAAAAAAAAAGAGGTGAAATGCCTAAAAACTTTTCTGTTCTGTTTTCGTTGGGCCACCCTGTAAATATATTACTCAGTAGTAAGCATATTGTGTTCGTGGCCGTGATAGCTAACAATTTGACATCACAGTGTAAAATAATACCTCTTGGAACTTTGAAGTGAAGAGGAAAAGGGGGAAGTGTATCAATTGGGTAGGTAAGGACAACGATTGCTATTTCGTAATCAAAAGCAACAGGCATCACTAATCAAGCCAGTCTCGTCGCTCGATCTCTTGATATTCTGCGAATCTCCCGGAATTTTCCCGGACATTCACATCATCGCTCTGCGCAGCGCAGAATGGACATTGGACGACCTGACGATAGGTCAACACCAAATCTTTATCCATGGGGTTGATGCAATCGGTTACGCAAGAATTCCAAAAGTATTTCCTTCAAGTACTCATGGGCCATTATTTAGATTTTGTGGTGTTTTACTGCGTAGGTTAAGAGCTTTGTTAGGGACTTGAATTGAATTGAAACGTTGGGGAATAACTGATCCGACTTTACATGGATATGTACATCCATCATGAACTAAAAAAATGTTTCCCTTTTCAAATTTGATGTATCTTTGGATTGCTACAAACAATTTGTATTCTGTTTCAAGTGTTTGCTGGCATAATCCCTTGGCTACCAGTCCATACATGGTTTGAAAAGACTATTAGGTAGGTCACACCAAGTTTGTGCAGGGTCTTTAATAAAACAGTGCAACATTTCTAAACCGACAAGAAGCTTCCGTTCTAAACCGACAAGAAGCTTCCGTTTGAACAGGAAAATTTGTTCTTGAATTCCAACCATAAATGATATGGGGGTAGGCCTCAAGTGCAGGGTGTTATTTGAATTTTTCGCCCACCCCCTTTATTTACAGGATAGTTACAAAAAAAAAATCACCTTTTTCTACAACCACCTACAAAAACGTTACTTCCTGTGCGTTATGGTGGGCGTCAAACTTGTTAATTGACACACTGTGCAAAAAAGTAAAAATATCGTCACTAGTGTTTTTTGCTTCGCCTTTGCAATGCCTAGTTTGGATATTCAGTTGACGAAAAATTGAAGTTCTAATTTTAGAGAGAAAAAAGGGGGTGTGGTGAAACCACATATCCGACCAAACGTTGAACGCAGTTTCCTGCGAGTGACCATAATTGATTTTTGCTTTTGAAACAGATTCTTAATAAATTAGTACGTTGTACGTTGTGGCTCTGTACACCCTCAGTATGATTTTGTCAAGTGTCGACTAGACATTAATCCAACAATTACATCAACATTAACTACAACAACAATAATAAGCCAACAACTGAATGTGAGAATGGAGAATTGGAGAAATACTGGGCAAATGAAACGAGGGCATTTTAGTACAGGGTTGACCAGTTAGTCCAGGAAAAATAGACAAAAATATTGGATTGGCTGGAAAAAATTTGTAACAGGCTGAATTTTTGCATGCACCTTAGTATTGTGACCCCGAACAATTTCTGAAAGTTCCCCGTCGATATCGTTGCCGCTAGTAAAGTTACGCGAGGTCAAAGGTCGCGAAAAACAGTTTTTCGCATAATCTCGAGAACAACAACGTTTATCGAAAAAATACACCCAGCTAATTTGAAGCTAAATCAATTTTCTATAAATGGTTATTTTCTTCCTCCCTTCCAAACGGTTGTGTCACCCCAAAACTTTCCCGACTAGTATCCAGGAGCCTATACAATTGTTGTTGTTGAAACGTCCCTTCGGGAGGGAAGTTGGAATTAGAGAGAAAGATTCAAAATAATTTGCAGGAAATTGGAAATTTTGTCAGGAATTGAAAATTGGGGGAAAACTTCAATCCTTTTCCGGATTATCTTATCGTAAAAATCGTCAAGTAAGGCTTCACTTTGAGCCCATTATCTAAGTCTGGTCTCGATAACCCATCGAGAAGAAAATTTCCGGGAAATTGTGAAAAAATTTGTTGGAAAATGTTCAAGAACCAGCTACCTATTTTTTGAAAAAAGGGGAAAACCTGTTGGAAAAGATGAAAAGTTGGAGGATTTGCAGTTTTTTAAGAGAGGAAAACTGGAAAACCGTGGGTCCGACTTCGAAAATTTTTCCTTCAAAAATTAATTCAGTCTTTTCTTCAACTTTCTTCTGAAGCAGGTCTGCACCTAAAATGAATCTTTCGTGGAGCTCACCGCATGACGAAGTTTGTACTGCAGTTTTTTCAAATTCATAGAATGTACAAAATTCATTCTGGAAAAATAACCGTCGGAAAACCGGAACCGTGTTGATTTTGAAAACGAATCTACACGACGCCCAATCCAATCTTCTTTCAACATTAGTCGGAATTTTTCAAAAAAAGTCGATCCCTGAGCAGGAATGAATTTTTGAGTGGAGTCCTGCATCAAAAGCGAGTCGTCCTCACGGGTGAGTGGCCCTCTCGGGTGGCAACGGCTAGGGGAAATTTGGAAATTTTAAAAATTCATAACGCTCGACTGGAAGATGTTGGAAAACTGCAACTGCAGATTTAATTTGACTCTTTTGTTGTGTTGCTTCTTGCCAAATTTGTTTCTAATCAATCGGATATATTCTGAATAATTAAATGGTGAAGTTTTAAACTTTGACATTTTTGATTATTTGACAGATGACAGATAAGGCAATACTTTGAACTGTTCTGTATGCAGTTTTTTAAGGGCTTCCAAATGACATATTACAACTCAAAGATTACTGGTTTGGCAACTATCGTGTCAGAACGATTCGATTCTTACGTTCCTGGTTCTTTGAACCGCTCTATCTCGTGAACTATCGCCGATACAAAGAACTTTCACATTGTCTCTTGGAGCAAATCGCCTTAGCTACAAATTTCAGCTCCTCATATTTTTTCGATTAAAGTCGTCGTTCTCAAGATATATGCGAAAAACTATTTTTCGTGACCTTTGACCTCGCGTAACTTTACTAGCGGAAACAATATCAATGGGGAACTTTCAGAATTTATTAGGGTCACAATACTGAGGTGCATGCAAAAAATTAGCCTGTTACAAATTTTTTCCATGTGAATCTCTATTTTCCCTGGACTAAGTGAGTATGCTCACTTTTCGCGAGGCCAATACTGGCTTATAAATTGAGATAGAGATATGGATCAAAAAGTCGTGGGAAATAATGCATCTCGAGTAAAAATTTCGCTCCAAAATGGCCAGCACTATTCGCTGTAATTTCGGTTCCGAATACCGGTTTTGAGGTATTGCAGTGTGCAGGGTTTGTTAGCATAGACTTGGGCTTCCAAGAAACCTCACAGAAGAAATCTGGCAGCGTGAGATCGGGTGATCTCGCCACCTAATAGGCGAAATTCAGTGCCATTTCTACGCTAGCGCAACCATGCTATCGGATTTGAGAATAGTGCCGTATGCTAACACATGTGAAAAGCGTAATTTCAACATTGTCTATTATTGAAACGGCTGGAAATGAAACTTTCAAATAAGCTATGGAAAAAAGAGTGTTTCTTGATCTTTCATTCTGTTCAAGACCAGCAATGATGGATCAGTTCTAGATACACAATGAGCGAAAATATGGTAACGTGTTTATCAGTTGGTGTTGGTTTGAAAATACCGCCCTACTTCTGGTAACAGGACGGCCTTACGGTTGCCGTCCTGTCTGTCGGTGGCATGAAACTGCATGTAAACAAATGGTAACTAAAATTTTATCGGGTTATATGTATAATATATCAGAGGTTTTGTGTTTTCTGTTTTTTTTTTCCAAAAATGACGGGCAGTTTGTTGAGTGCCTGGCTGCAAAAACCGTACGAAAAGAACATTACAGTTCCATTTCATGTGTGTTCCCAAAACACATCACCTTCTAGGCAACCAATTATACACTGAAAACGGCTTTTTCGTTCTTTTCAGAACACTACGCGCGGAATTCATTTTTTCGACAGCAATGCACATGGACAACATAATTCCACATAATCTAGCATGGAAGTCAGGAGTTTCTTGTCATCTATTTTCCTTTGTTAAATCGATGGCTGAAAATCTGCAGGTTTTGACTTTTCCTAGCTCGCGCAGACGCATGAGTTCCATCCCCTAGCTTTGCGAGCCTACAGCGCAACTCGTGCCGCTGAATATCGCATATTAATGTCACTTTTCACGAGATCAAAAGTCCATCAACCAAGTTGACACTTCTTGGCATGTGAAATTAAACCTGTCAAACTTCCAAAATATTCTCGAATAATTCGGAATGAATTCGGACGAAAATAGCCCAAACAAGCGAAGTTTATCGCAGGCTAAGTTGAAAAACGAGATATTTTGGAAGCCTTTGTATTGCAATGCAGTATGCATTGAAAAAATATTTTTCCCAAAACTTATCATATGGTGAAAAATGGCATGGAATGAGCTCTCTTTTGCTTTTTGATTCATCTCTCTACCTCAATTCATAATCCGGCATTTGCGTCGCAAAAAGTGAGCATACTGACTGGTCACCCCTGTCTTTTACTAGTAAAAATATTGCACATTTCTGAAAAAAAAAACACGGGACACGAAGGATATCCATCTTGAGGTTCCTCAAGACGATTCAGGGCCGGTATATTTACCTCTCAGTAACTTTCCGGTAACTTTATTAAACTTCAAGTGCCCAGTAGGCGCTGCGCAGTAACCGCATGAGAACAGTATATGTAGCACTTACCGACCAGTTGAAGTTGCTGAAAACTTACCGGGAGGTAAATTAATCGAAATGAGAGAGACGGAGCTATAGTCTGTTCACCGATAGAACGGACTTTTTTGAATTTCAGTGATGTAACCTAGCAAACAAAAGCACCAAAGACTGTAACAACATAGGCGCGTTTGGAACTAATATTAGTTTTGTTCGGTTGGTAGTCTTACCCGGGCAAATTATTCCTACGCCAAGCCAATGGCATTACATTCAGCAAGTTTGACACTTACGTACGATTTCTAACCTCCATTTCTCTATGATGTTTGTTATTTTTAGTCGGCTTGGCAGTTGTGAGTGTTGTGTAATAAAATCAGCTTCATTCAAAAAAATTATTTTCTAACTCATTAAAATTGGTATCAAACTGGTGTCATTTAAAATTACCTTAGCACTTAGCTGTGATTAGCGGAAATGAGCACCTCTTTTTAACTGGAAATTTTAAATTTCGCGAGTAACGCGCGGGGACTACTTTTCAAGCGGAGGAATCTGGTGGTCCTTTCTATCAGTGTATAGAGTATACTATTACTTCCCTATAAGGACGATATCTATTTGAGTGAGAGCTCCGATATTTTTCTGTGACGTCAAACTGTCACCGTGACACCACTTTATGACTCATCTAGTACACTGTGACCCTTCCTTTTCGATATATTGCCACTAGGACTAGGCAAATGTTGGAATGATTACAACTTGACATTGGATATTTCATTTCACAATTGAAATGCTGCTATTCTTTCATAAGTATTATTGAAATTGAATTTCACGCTGTTTATTGGACATTGATATGAAGTCAATAATACTACTTGTTGATATGCCTGAAAAACGTCAATTCAGATCACAATATCAATACTGACTCAAATCAATGTCGATACAGAATGGGCCTGATTATCCTTTAAAAGAGACTTACTTTAGAAAATCTTGATCAAAGTTCGAACCAATTCGATTGAACGATTCAAAAGTTTGGTTAAAAAATTGATTTTTTCATTTCAACATTCAACGTTGGTAGCTTCTCCGTTATTATGCATTTCAGAAATATGTTTTCTGGAGATAAAGAATTAGTCTCCTATTATTACAAAATCTGGACCATAGCAGCATCATTCTGGCATGTTTTCTGCTGTATAACTTGCACTTTGACAGATTTCAGATTTGATTAACGCAAGGGGATTTGATTTTTTTTAAGCGCATTTCACAAGCTTTTAACGCCAGGGGGCAATCGGAATTCTAATAAGCTCTGCAACTACTACTGTTGGGCTTTCGGGGCGCGTTTCCTGATGGCACGGCTATTGAAACCATCAACAATACGAAAGTATTTTTATGGTGGAACGGTCTTCCTCGGGAGGATATATTACTTTCATTTTGAATCAATTGCAATCCATCTGGGGAAACGAGAGGGCCCGCCGACGGAGAAGTCATTCTCACCCGCAATTAATGACAATCGAAATTAAAAACGTAAAGACCGATATTGGCTGTAATTTTGCGTGCCACAAATCAACGCAGAATAATTTATGTTTTTTTTTTTTAATTTTCACGAAATTATTCTTCCGATGAGTTCGCCTTCGTGTAGGTACGTACCAAACGAATACATCAGGTGTATTTGACTTTGCAGAAACAATAATATGGGGAAACGCGGGTTATTGGACGTTATTGCGGTGGTGTGAAAAGCCGCAATAACAAATCATATGTAAGCTTTTACTAACAGATTTTAACTGTCTATGTAATGCTAACATAATGCGCGGTGTTATGAGGGAAATTGGGTTTACGCGTGATTTTAACGACCATCGTGGTTTGTGTGCTTTGAGGTTTTTAGTTTTTACTGGAACACTACACACTCATTTTCCAATTATCAAGCTTTTCTTCCAACAACGAAGCGCGAGGGCTCATACATTCAAATTTAAATATAGGTAATTAATAACCATTTTGAAATAAAATGAAAATGATATACTTTTACGTATGCCAAAAATCGGTTTGCGGTCGTCGCTGCACCGCTAATTTTAGTTATTACATGTGCAAAATGAAGTAAGTATATAATAATTGAATTTATGGGTGATTTTAACAATGAAATTTTATATTAGAGCTGCGTGCAGAGTCAAACATCGATGTTTTACCGGTTTGTTACATTTCCAGGTGGCCACAAGCCACTTCAGCGGAAGAACAATACTTAACATTATCTGTTTATTTAGCCTAAGCAGTTGGGCCCGATCTCGACATATAAACAAAGCAGAGCGGTCTTATGCAAACAAATAAAAACCCATCGCATTTATATATGATACAGTGTTATTCTTGTATGTACCACCGCAAATAGACTCGTGACGCACCTAGGTATATACAGGGTGTTTCAAAAGTAAATACCTAGCTGTATATCCCGGATTCAGCATTCAAAAATATAAGGTTTGCGATAAAGATGAATTGCAAGAGGTGCGCCCCTTAAGAAAGTTACGACCCCTCAAAGTTTAATTTTTGAAATCTTTTTTCAACCCAACTTTTACTCCCCCCCCCCCACCTCACTAACATGGCTTGGTAATTGACTGAAACGCATCATGAACTCTTGGTTCCAGTTCGTGGATGTTTTGGGATGTTCTGTCATAAACCATAAACTCGATCTTTGAGCATTCCCCGCAAAATGAACTCCAATTCGAGCAATTGTAAATGATAAATGTGTATTGCTACGTTACTTTATGTTATACTTGGTTTTGTATTTGTTTTATTGTTATTTATTATCAAATTCATAGAAACGGAATCTAAGTCAACTTTTTCCAAAATCAACAGACCATGGCAAACTGATTGGTCATAGTTATACCACGAGAGCATGGCAACCGAAACGGTAACTCGATTTTTTTGTCCCAGAAATAGTTTTTCCAATTTTTACAGGTTATTTTGACAAAAATTCTACAAATGTTTTATATCCTCGGTGATTTGCGGCGGGGTCGACATTGAATTACATTAAATTAAATCGCTTGAGCCTGTAAACGGTGTTGTCCGAGTACCTACCTATTTGTATTTCTGTTTGTATTGTTATAACATATTGTGACGTAGGCGGCGATCGAGCGCGCGCTAATTAAGTGGGGAGACAGAGGTACGAACGATTATGGAATGAATGGATGAGGAGAAGGTGATAGGTAATGGATGAGTGCGAAAGGTGAAATGCAGAGTGTGCTGATATAGGTAAGCTAGTATTGTTTGGTATAGGGAAATATACAATAATTATGACACTCATGTGACTTATTAAGAGAAGAGGAGCTAACCCCCTACACCCTATTAAGACCCTAAAGGGCATAAGGCCCAATGGGTGCGACAATATATGTGTACTTATTGTATTAAGTATTAAACCTGTGACTTATCTTCATCTATGTTATACAATAGTAACAAAAGATTAATAAAATTATTTATTCATTTATTTATTTATTTATTTATTTATTTATTTATTTCCTTGTAAAGAGGAAGAAAAGATGATGGTCTCCATAAGAAAAAATTAAGTTAACTGTCGTATCTCAAAAATAGTAGGCGCAGAAAAATTATTGACGTCAGTCGATCAAGGACCTTCAAAAATGTCAGGATACCAATTTTCAAATTGATAGCTGTCATAATGGAGAAGTGATTTAAAATTTTCGAATTCGGTATTTTTCAGTTTTTTTGGGATACTTTATAAATACGTTTTATTTAATAAAAATATTGTATAATAAAAGTTTCACAACACTATAAAAATTGTTCCCCAATGTTTCCAGCAGGGAAAGTACCCATAATTGATGCTGCATTCCCGCGAATTATTGCCAGACTGATGCGTTGGAGTAAAAACTCGCTGGATCTTTTCTCGTGATTTTGTTCAGTGATCCGGCATCCTATCTCTCTAATGAATTTCAAACCATCCAAGTTCCAACATCCCATGGTTTCAATAACTACTGGGATGAATTCGTAATCCTTCGTGAGGTTGGCGTATTTCCTGGATTTCTCGTCCTCTCGCTTGTTGGCAGCAAATCTTTCGATAGAGGAAGAATTTTGGGATACTTATTTCAGAAATGACCTAATTATTTAAACTCCAACCAAAATACTGGGGCTTGAGAATTTTCATCAGATGAAAATGATCAAGTGGCTAATACTCAAGACTGGGTCTTCAGAGGTCCAACAAGGATATTTTATTACTTCATACTGTCTACACTGTTACGAACTTCTGCAATTCAAAATTAACATGATAAAATTGACAATAAAGTAGTTTCATTGACTTATTGTACTAAACTTCGCACCAATTGAAATGAGCCACTCAAAAATTGCAGTCGCTTTCAAAGTGACAACTCCTAAATGAGTGAACTATTTTTTTTTGTTTTCTGATTTGCTCACGGCTCACGTATTGGACTACAATGCCATGTGCTATTTTCCATTTTACGGGAGTTTTGTGGTACATACTTATACAGAGCGCTCCGCTCAATCAAGTACTGCAGAAATGGAAAAGTTTGAACAGCTCCCATTTCACAAATTTTTTTGTTTTTTCTTGAGTCTTTCAGGGAAGGCGTTGTACCCAAACCTGAGGCTTTTTTTAAATTTTTGTCCATTTCCTTCAATTACAAGGTGATCTCAAAAATTCAACCTTTTGGTCTTACGATTTCGGAATATCAGGGCTCTTTTTGAAGCTCAAGGCTTAGGTAAGAAAGCTCGAGGATCGGAGTTGACTCGAGACAAAAATTCAGAAAAAGAAAGATTGGATCAGAAGTGACTAAAATGTAAAGCACTCTAGAAAATTGGGTTTAGGGAAAGAATTAAACAAAAATCAACTTTTCTTCGAACAGACCATTCTTTGTCTTCAATTTAATAGCCTCTCACGAGAAAAGTATTCGACGAATCAATAAAAGCATAATTACATTAGGTAGCTCATAGTTCCAAGTTTTGTTTGAAACAACAATCGAATTCGACAGCCATCAACTTCATATGCACAGCATGACAGAGGGAAATGTTGCATATTTGAGATATCTTGATTCAAAATTGAAGTGCTTACTCTTCGACTTCAGATATAATTTTATTCATATTGGTAATAAAAAAAGCTTGAATTTAGGCTTAGCTCAACTCTGAGAGTCTGTAACTTGGAACGAAGTCTTCGCCAGGTGTTTTGCAGCATATCAGGCGTAACATCCCTGCAGACATTGCTTATCCTTGCTCTGAGGTGATCAACGTCTCTGATTCTTTCTGCATAGGTATACACCCGAACTTTAACAAGGTCCCAAAAGAAAATATCGCAGGGATAATAGCAGGCGAACGAGGTGGTCAAGAAATTGGCTTCCTTCTTCCCATCAAGCGACTTTTGAGGGTTGTTTCTACCATATCAACTATTCAATTCAGTGCAATGATATATTTCTTGTTCCTTCGGGATTACACCATGAACAAGAAAACAAACAGGGTAAGCTGTAATAACATAAGTCAGTACTCGTTTCTGCTCAAAGCCCTTAGCCTGAGAGCCCCCCCCCCAATAAAATTAACAATTCTAACAATAACAGGAAACAGAAGTATCATTTACTCCAATAAAATGCAAGACATCTCTCAGATTGTTGACATCATACATGTAATGCAATCTTATTGGCTTATAAACTAGACACTCGAAAAGTATATGTTCCAATGTTTCTTGTCTGTACAAAATTAAGATGCCTCATTTTTTTGACTGAATATTCTAGAATTCTTCTTATATCAATAATTTGTGTTTCAATTGTGCAAGAAATTGTATAGTGTAACACGGCTTCATAAGATGAAAGTTGACGGTGAGGGACCCATTTCAAAAACTCAGTTTTCAATACTGGACCTTGCTCAAGTGAAAACGCACGTAACCTACGTTACGTTCTTATTGTCGAATGGGGTACTTGCCCATTTTTAGCGCACTTCTCCAAACGGGAAGGCGCTTTTGTCCTCGCTTTGTCCGTCCGTCCGTCCGTCCGTCACAGCATCTAGTCCTAGACGAAAATGTTTTTGCGAAAAAAATTTACTCTATTGGGTAGCTCATGACCTTGTATCCCGAACCAAGAAAAATCTTGACGAAATAATAATAAACAATGACAATAATAACAATTTAGTGTGACGCGGCATCGCCGTTGAATGCTGCATTTGAGAAGCCGGCCTGATCTCGAAAGTTATCACATGCGAGGAAGTACCCGATCTTATCATTTTACCATAATACATATGCGGAGTTATATTTAGAGGATGATTTGAACTTCATTTTAATGAAAATTTCACATCGGTGCGAGGTGCATGCCAATAGTTATTAATTTTTGAAAATGACTCCGAAACTACGGCTTGGCCGCAAATGATTTATTCGTTGCTTGCTGGTGCTTGATATCCTTTCCTCCGAACAAAACGAAATTCAATACAGAAAATATTTCAACTCGAATGGGTAGCTCATGGCCTTGGTACGCGAATCAAGAAAAATTTTGCCGAAATAATCATGAACAATTACAAAAATAACATTTTGGTGTAAGGCGGCTTCGCCGATCAAGTGCTGGCATTCGCGGTAAGATGTAGAAAGTTGCGATATGCAGGCAACTACAATTTTTTAATGAAATACATCACTGCATGTACGGCATTATATTTAGAGAACAATTTGAACTTTCTTTTGACAAAAACCCCACTTCGATCCGACCGTTGGGTCAATTGTTATCAATTTTTGAAAACGACCGCCAAGCCACGGCTCGGCGCATATTACACGACCCTACAAATTTAAAATCAGACGTGCCGAAATAGTAATTGAACATTTTGAAATAGCCAATACTAGGTACCTGAAGGATAATGGCACTCAAATTACGAAACATGTTCGCTCAATAACAAAAAAAAAAGTAGGTAGGTATCACTAAAAATCATGTGACAGGCTACCATTTTTTCGGTTTTTCGATAAAAAAGAAATGTTCCAATTCAAAAGTGAACCCGATATTCGTGTTCAGGAGGTCGAAATCAGTTGGAGAACATTTTTTTATATAAGTAACAGAATGACGCTTATGTGGCCGGTTTGTCTGTCTGTCTGTCTGTCCGAGTCCGTGCAGAAATTAAGACGCTGTACTCCTTCTCGAGAATTAAAACAAGAGTCTTGGAACTTTTTTCCGATTAATAGCTGATGTCCCCAAGGGTGGCCAATGGGCACTATTTTTGTTATCCATACATCGTTATAATTATTCTCAAAAAACAGAGATCTCCTGTGCACTTCGATGAAGTTGAACTTCTCCTCGGGAAATAAAGCTACAGCCCTTGAAGATTGAACTTTATCTGGTGGATAGCTTAGGTCCTCAAGGACCAAATAGGCAGGTTGGCTTTCATAATTTGGCCGCCATTTTGGCTGCCATATTGAAATTTCTTATTAGTGGAACGATTGTAATGAAACTTGAAACTTACCCTTGTCTAGTTTTTTTAATTAGCTTAATCGATAGCATGGTCAAAAATAATGTAGCCGTATTTTTTCTTTTTCCTATATTTCCAAAATTGCGGCCGTAATGCGTGTTTTAAAAATATATTTGTGACGTCACAAATATACTAAAAACTAAACAAACAGAACTGTTGGATTGAAAACTCAAATAACTGTTAGAGTGGCATGACAATATTTGAAAAATACAAAAATGAAAACTCCACTGAAGTTTCCTCACTGTTACCAACCTTTTGAAAAAAAAAATGCAATGTATATTGTGCATAATCAGTACACAAGGTATATTGTATGTTGTAAAATTTTGTATAAATAAAATATCTCTGACAATTCTTTTCCCGATGGTAAAGTTAAATAAAGTAATTAAAGTTCCCAAAATGCATGCTACATTACTTCGCTGAAGAGCAACACCATTGTATAACTGTTACTAGTAGGTCAGCCTCGAATTTGGGATTTTGTCGCTAGATGTCGCCTAAAGCAATTAGGTCGCAAGAAATCATCAGCGCATATGAGAAAAATTAAAATTTCTGTACCAAACCATCAACATCTATCAGTAAGTTGAGCGCCACGTTGAAATTTGAAGACAGCGTGATTTATAACTAATTTGAGCGACCAAACGACAAATGCTGAACACGCCACCTGCCCGTGCTTTCCGAAAATTGCACAATTTGAACGGCGGCTGGCCTACTAGGAGTAGTTATACATTGGCAACACTCATTCTTTCTAACAAAAAATGCGCAGCACGACTTTCATTTGTTTTGTCAGAGATTTTAATGAGAAAAAAAAAATTTTTTCTTCTTAACCAATGGTATATTTATTGGAAATTTTCAGGTAATACTCTCCATCACTTTTGTTGATGATTAAAAATATTTTCGTATGTAATCCACCGATAGGTGAGGTGTATTATCGCAACATCGAGAATTTTCACGAGGGGATCCGAGTGTAAATCGAGATGTAAGCGATAATATATCGAACCTAGAGGTGTATTTGTTTAGACAATTGACCGAAAAACCACTGAAAATCTTCCTGAAAAAGTGAAAACTGTTTGAATATTCAAGGTTGGTCATTCTGGAGGGGTGTTTTCACCAATGACCTTGGTGGTAATGGTAATACACATGAACGGCCTCCTATTTTAAGAAGTGAGGTGAATTGTCGTATGTAATACACCGATAGGTGAGGTGTATTATCGCTACATCGAGGATTTTCACGAGGGGATCCGAGTGTAAATCGAGATGTAAGCGATAATATATCGAACCTAGAGGTGTATTTGTTGAGACAATTAACCGAACAACACTTAAAATCTTCCTAAAATAGTGAAAACTACTCGAACGTTTAAGGTTGGCCATTCTGGAGGGGTGTTTTCACCAATGACCTTGGTGGTAATACACTTATACGGCCTACTATTTTAAGGAGTGAGGTGAATTGTCAGTCAAATCTATCTTATCGGCAAGTACCCCATTGTTCTTTCGCACTTAAGGGACACGCACCAATTCTGATTTTTTCAACCTTGGTTACGTCCATTTTTAGGTGAGAAGGTCCAGTATTCTTTAATTAAAAGCATTTTGCAGTTGGAATTTGGGTTCCTCGGCGACAATTTTTGTATTATGCAAACGAGGGATGCCTTGAAATGTTCATTAAGAATGTCCATTATTTTTGTCCAATCCTTTCCCTAAACCGGATCTCTAGGGTGTTTTTCACAATTGGGTCACTTTTGATTTGACTCTTTTTTCAGAATTTTTGTCTTGGAATAATTCCGACCCTTGAGGCTTCTTACCTAAGCCTTGAGTTGAGGTCTAACAAGAGCCCTAATTTTCTGAAATCAGTCAACAACCGAAAAAGTTATTACTGCAAGACTAGAAAGTTGCATTTTTGAGGTAACTCTGTGATAGAAGGAGATTGGCAAAAATTCGGAAAACACCCCGGGGTATGGGTACAGGGTTTTCCCTGAAGAATTTGAAAAGAACAAGAAAAATTTTATATGGGAGCTGTTGAAAACTTTTTTCCGTTTTTGCGTTTTTGCAGTACCTGATTGAGCGCTGTGTATAATTATTACGAAATACTTCACCGAAAAATGGCCCGTGGCATGTTATATGATTGTAATATAGTGCAATACGTCGGCTAGTTAGGAAATGAAGGGAAATTCAAAATATTCGACTAAAACAGGAGAGTCACTTTGAATGCGACTGAAATTTTTGGGTGGCCCCTTTGTGAACGAGGCACGGAAACACTTATTTGCATCTCAGAACAGGCCGGTTCACCTAATCCTCCAACATCTGCAGCCCTCGAACAGCACATTCTACGTGTTGCTTTTCAGGGTGGTCAAGTTTGTGGACCAGTGTGTTCCAGTTTGTGGTCCAGTGTGGATTCCATCACCAAAAGCTTGGTGTTGGGTTCAGCTGGAGAGGATGACTCTTGGCGCCCAAAATGGAGTGATCTCCCTGCAATAAGGGATGTCTGTCGTTCCTTGGATTCTTGTGGATGCAAGAAAGGATGCGCAATAAATCAGTGTTGCTGCAAGAAGGGTGCACAAACCAAAAACACGACGTCAAGGAAGAGGAAAAAAAGGACAGATGTCAGATTGGAGTAAATTTACTTCTATTGTTATTATTATTGGTTCTTTCTAAAATATAAAAAATTTGAAATCAAATAATCTTTGTCAAATTGTTCAATTTTGAAGTGAAATAGCACAGATAGATGTTTCTCTGTTCATGTGAATAAAAAAAGTGCCGTTGAGATGTTGTTATTCTCAAAGAAAAGACCCATGACGGCAAGATTGCAAAACGTTTAAATTTGATCAGAGTAACGAAATAGAAAGTTAAAACTTGTTCAATATGTAGCTCGGATGTTATATTCGGTATCTAGAACCCAAAAATAGTCGAAAGAAACCCAAAGAACGATGAAATCGGTCGATGTAGAGATTTTTTCATTTTTATTACTTCCAACCGGAAATGGCCGCCATTTTGATTCCTCCGCGGAAAAACTTCCGGAGCCACGGATCAAATCGACTCAAATGGTCTCATGAACAAGTGTGCCAACGGGCGTTGCATTAACATGATTTGCTACATATTTTGCACTGTACAGCCCGCCACTATAACTCCTCAAAACTATTGATTACGAGTTGAGGTTGTCAATTCCATAACAAGGACAGACTGCGGACTACCGGCAGTGCGAAAGAAACACATACAGACTTTTCTGTCGAGCCCCTCGGCTAAACCTGTCTACCGAAAAAAAAAAACGAAAAAAATTACTGACACTAATTCGAAAACTGGCAAGAAAGTAGGAGTATTTTTTTGAATAAAAAAAAATTTCTAGAAAAATTGAATCGATTTTTCCGAAAATTGAAAGGACCCCGCACGATTCTTATGGAAAATGGCTCCCGGTTAAATTCTCTGAATTTTTGATATGATGTAGCTCATGAGATACTAATCGAATACCGTGAACCTCAAACTCAAATAATGGACAGTTTTTTACCCACAGGGGGTTGAAGTTGGAGGTTTTGACGGCTTAAAAATGATATTCTGACGTAAATAAAAGCTTTCTATTTGGTTTCTCTTCAAGATGTGTTTCATGCTATATGTATTTATTTGACAGAAAAATATCAACCCCCTCCTCCACCCCTATCCCCTATCTACCATCACAAAATTCGAGATTACTCTCAAAAGCCATGCAGATGGCTTATGTGATTTAAATTATGAATTTTGACATAAAAATTATTTTCCACCCCCAATGTTGGGGTGCCGATTTTCCAATTTTCCTCGGTTAATTTGGCTGAATTTTTGGTATTGTGTACTTCCAACTCTGCCAAACAAAAAGTTCCCATGCCAAAACTTATTCCTATGGACAGTTTTGGTTCTACAGGGGACTGAAGTTGAAGATTTGAGAGCATAAATATTTAACTTCAGTCCCCTGCAGAACAAAAACTGTTCATAGGAATAAGTTTTGGTATTGGAACTTTTTGTTCAGCAGAATTAGAACTACACAATACCAAAAATTCAGCCAAGTTAACCGAGGAAAATTGGAAAATTGGCACCCCAACATTAGGGGTGAAAAATAATTTTCATGTCAAAATTCATGATTTAAATCACAGAAGCCATCCGCATGGCTTTCGGGAGTAATCTCGAATTTTATGATGGTAGATAGGGGTTGGGGGTGGAGGAGGGGGTTGATATTTTTCTGTCAAATAAATACATTTAGCATGAAACACAACTTGAAGAGAAACCAAATAAAAAACTTCTATTAACGTCATAATATCATTTTGCAGCCGTCAAAACCTCCAACTTCAACCCCCTGTGGGTAAAAAACTGTCCATTATTTGAGTTTGGGGTTCACGGTATTCGATTAGTATCTCATGAGCTACAACATATCAAAAATTCAGAGAATTTAACCGGGAGCCATTTTCCATAAGAATCGTGCGGGGTCCTTTCAAAATATACATAATGTTGCAAAAGCCATTTTAGTTGGGCCGTATTTTTTTCACTTTTTTCGGCAGACAGGTTCAGCCGAGTCACCGCAGCAGAGGAAACACTAGGAAATAACGCCCTCAACTAGTTATTATTATTACGGCAGCGATATGACCTACAATTCAATAGTTACAAATTTTTGTAAATGACCCTTCCGGAGGGTAAGCAGGCATCGGGCATGTAAGATCCTACCTACAATAACATGCGGCAAAAAATATATCGGCTGGATACTGGATTGGCTAAATGACCAACACTTTCGACACCAAAGCCAAATCCTAATGGTTTTTTCATCGCATGTTGCAAATAACTTACTGGAGAGTGGAGCGACATTCGACGAATTGAAGCTTCACATTTTCGGAAATTAATTATTCTTCCTCATTTCTACTTCACTTTCTGTAGTTTTCATCCCCGAGAACGCAAATTCAAAAGCTGCGCCTATTTCTTACAGAGGATCAATCTTAAGTATTGGCACCCGAGCTAAGAAAAGTATCTCAATAACAATAAACAAGAACAGTAGCAAACAAATTCGTTAGAGTTTTGAAATTCAACAACTTCCATTCGGTTCCAGTTCCGACCAAATTCAAAATGTACAGGTATTTTCCAATAACAGATCAAACTAATGTTTTATGTCAAATTTCTTTTTTAAGGGCAATCACTATCCTTTCTGAAGACAGTTACGTTTTCTCTGAGATATCCTTATTTTAAAGAGAAGTATATTTCGGAGTACAATCTCGTATTCAATTTGCCATAGTTGATAGTGGTGGATGTTGTGAGCTTTGTAAATCCAAGAATCTGGGCGGTTACTGGCAATAAAATATTCACTTTTTTTGTTCAAGTCGTTTTGTGGCAGCAATCGATTAAAAATTGCAATCATGAATTGCAGTTTTTTTTTTGTAATAATGCGATTAGAATCGACTATTCTGAATCTCAGAATACATCAGTAGGTTTGAATAAAAACACCAGTGGCCTATTTTATGAAGCTGTTTTGCAACTTTCCACTTCGCAGTTTTTTCAGATTAAAAGCGTCCGCGAATCCAGCCGATTTCGACCAGAATGTTTGCAAAGTGCGGAGTGAAAAGTTTTTATGAAAAAAACACTAGAATTCAGGTCGTATTCTACTCCAAAAATAGGAGGGGCATTCGGAAATGCTGTTAAAAGTGCAAATTTTGTGATATTGTTTAGTAATAGTGGCAGTCGTCAACGACTATAGGTAGGTACATTCGAGTAAAATTCTATGAAAAATTTCAATTCAGTGTTCAGGCAGCGTTTCTACTGTTATTTTTGTTGTAGAGAAAACTGACTGTAGGTAGTCAGGTTGTTTTCCTTTTTTTTGGAGGGGGGGGGGATTGTTCAAGTATCCAAAGATAAGAATAAGTACGCTTGTTGTTCGCTGCGAAAAAACCGAAAAGCACTGGAGTAAGACTGAAGGATATGGTGGGCAACTAAAAAAACCACTTACTCCGAAATCCTCTGCTGTCATCGTGTATTCCTGGTGAGTCGTTGTCAGTCGCCGGACCGTGAGCGCCGTCCCCGTCTTCGGACATGTGGGCGTCCAGGCTCTCTTCCTTGACAGTCGTCTGGGGCTGAGGAGACATTGAGGCGCTGGCCGGAGAGCAAGAGTCCGTCCTAGGGCTAGGCCCCAGGAATCGCTCTTCCGACGGCGAGAAAATCCCGTGTCCATGGTGGACCGTGTCACTGTTCGTTTCGATTTTCAAACACTTGGGAGGCGCGAAAGCCGACGGTGACGGGAACGTTTTCAAATCGGCAAGAGGCCGGAAGGCACCGGAACCGAGGGAAAGGCCAGGGTGCAAGAACTGTGGCTGGAGATGATTCAGAATGTGTGCGGGAAGGCCGCTGTAGGCCTCCATATGCCGCAAACCGAAACTGGACGAGAACGGTCGGTGTAACTCTTTGGAAGCCTCTGACATCGCGAACTAGAAATCAAAATCAGAATCACATAATTTTAATGTTCATAATCTTCGCCAATTTGGAATTCACTTATTAAATGAAATTTCAACAAATGGTCCGTCGCATCATCCATGCATCCTCATGCTAATTGCTTGATCATACAAGAATGCTATTTTACTCGTGTAATGTAATAAAATGCCTGTCGAAAAACCTATAATATGACGCATTTATATTACATTGATATATTTATTATGTACCCGCAAATAATACTGGGAAATACATCATTTACTGACAATGTTAGACATACACAGGGAGCAGGGAGCGCAAAATAATTTCTATGCACACCTTGACAATTTCACCTAGGCGACCGCATCAAATTTACCAAAAGATTTAGATTTAAATTTGAACGTCGCCCGAAAGCCACCGTCTCAATATCATATCAATGGCATAATCATAATCAACATAAATACTGATATAAATTGGAATATCAAAAAGAACACACTAACCTGCGGGTTAAACGGACGTTGTATTCGGAGGGCATCTTGCAAACCACCGGCTGCTTGAGAAAAGACGACTAGGGCTGGAGAATTCAAATGTCCTGAACTAGGAACATAGGCCGAATTCTCCATAATAACGGCACAACTAAAAATTGAAGAGAAAAAATAATAATAAAAAAAAATGCAATCGATAAATTACTCACCTCGCGATCCCGAAAATTTTTGGACTTCGCTAGGGCCAGTTACTGGAAAACGACATGGATATGCATCTTCAGCGCCTACCCGGATAGAACTGACAGAAATATTTCCCTCTCCCAAAAAGCCACGTTGTACTCCCACCCCTAAGTTCGCGCACCACGTGCTTTCAGCGCTGAATACCGCCCTTTTAATAACCACCTCGAATGATTCGGGAATGCCCCCGACTTTTATTATACTCGGCCGTATATACATACGCTAAATTTATGGATTTAACGAGCAGACACCGACCGCACTTCAGCCATATTTAGAATTATAAAAATTTGAATCACAATACAATGTACTTGATAAAACCTTATTTATAATTTATACATACTCGATTTTTTTTTAACAAATATCACAATATGTTTAGAAGAACTACCTCTAAACCGTCAAAAAAAAAGCCGTGCCAATTATGGTCTAGAATAAAATTGACGCCAACTTGATTTCACGATTTCATTCAAGTATAGGTAGGTACCGGAGATAGATAAACTGTCCAACAAATATGTTGTCGCGATGGAAAAATTGGTCCGACTTTGGACCGCAATAACTTTTGAATGACACAAACCATTTCGATTCTGTTTTGACGGTTAGTGAGCTCAGTCTTTCCGTTATTCACTTTCAGGAGGTGGAGATCAGGAGGCTTCGTGTAAAATATCTACAATGTGAAATGTAAAATAGTGCAAAATTTTAGCAAATTCAACGGACCCCCATTTTCAGAATAAATTTTTTTCCTTAATGGAAATGAAAGGATCATACAGCGCGATGTTTTGACTTGCGTCCAGTTTACCACCTGACGCCCCTGACGGCAACTGAGACATCTTGAAACAATTAATCCTTACTCTAGAAAAGAGATGTCCACCAAAATTTGACCAGGAAAATGCGCTGTAGGTTCAGTCGGTCCTTTCTTTCTTTCGCATTGAGTACGATCATTCGTCTCACTTTTCAGCTCAGCGAAGGTTACTGTTGTATGTTGTGTTGCCTATTATTATGCTTCAAGCTTCATCGAAATCCGAAAGTAAAATGAGTACCTAGGTGGATCTCATTAGATTACGTTGTGATTGAGTGTTAGAACGTCAATTAGAACACCAAAATTGCAATAGTGACTTTGTGAATATCTGGAATAATTCATGAAACTGAAACATTTCAGTTACATATATTTTTTTCTTCGAATCAGCCAAAGTGTGCCAAACAATTAAGGAATCGCATTTTATAGGGTGTTTTATGGTGACCTCCGAATCTTATATCAGATTTTGGAAAGAAGAAATTTCAAGCTATGAAATGTTAATGATCTCAAACATTGATTTCTTTTTCATTGTGTGTTCTACAATAACGGATGAAAAAGTAATGTTGAGGAGAAATTATAATTCGAATAATTTCAAGGGTGGGTATTCATTATTCGAGATTATTCAATTTTCGAGATTAAAATCGCCTATAGTCTTCCTTGTAGCGATAGGATAAATCAGCATCCCCCAAGAGAAAAAGATCATGAAGTCAGAACCAGACTTCCCATTTCAAAAATTTCAAAACTGATGGACGCAAGTCAAAACATCGCGCTTTATGATCCTTTCATTTTCGTTCAGGAACGAAAATTATTCTGAAAATGGGGATCCGTTGAATTGGCTAAAGCTTTGCACTGTTTTACATTTCACCCTGTAGATATTCTACATGAAGCTTCCTGATCTTCACCTTCTGAAAGTGAATAACGAAAAGACCGAGCTCACTAACCGTCAAAACAGAATCGAAATGGTTTGTGTCGTTCAAAAGCTATCTCGCAAGTTATTGTGGTCCAAAATCGGACCAATTTTTCCCTCGCGACAACATATTTGTTGCGCAGTTTAGATAGAAGTTGAGACCTTAACTCGGACCTTAATGTTAATAATTTATTTAGCGTATGGCATATATGCTACAGACAAGAGGTACTATAATAGTAATATAAAATACTAAATATAACGAGTATACAGGGTGATTCATGACTAATGCGACGTGGTTGAGTGCCAGGTAGAGAACATCAAGGCAAGTTTAAATCTGTGTCAAAAAAATTTGTTTGGTCTGCGGTTACGAAGATACAAGGTGTTTTCTTTGTTTGGGCTCAAATTTCAAAGAGCGATATAACAGAAAAAATGCTATATAAAACGAGCTTATCAAATGGCACGGCACACTTCGACCAGTTTCACAAAAAACAGATCGAAGTAAGAACTTGCACGCATTTTACAATTTTGTCGTACCTTTTTTTCCCTAATGTTCGTCAAAATTCATCCGAAAATATTTCTAAAGCTCCTCTGCTGCAAATGTACGAAATAGTCTATTGCCAGAATTGAATATCCTGGATCTTGGATTTTGAATTCCGGCAGTAGGCCATCTCAGGAATTCAGGAGAGCTTTGGAAATTATTTCGAAATAATTTTGACGCACTTCAGGAAAGAAAGATACAGCAAAATTGTAAAATGTAGTACAAGTTTTTTTTTTTCATCTCCTTTTGTAAAACTAGTCGAAGTGTGCCGTGCGATTTAGGAAGTTCATTTCATAGCATTTTTTCTGTACTTTCCGAATCCGATGTCATTTTTCCCAAAAGCAATCGGATAATATGCTTGCTTTTATGTCAAAAAAAAAACAAGTTTTTCCAAGTACGGTCCTGGATTCTGAATATTCCATCCTGGCAATGGGCTATTTTTCGTACATTTAAAGCAGGGGAGCTTTGGAAACCATTTCGGATGAATTTTGACGAACATTCGGAAAAAAGGTACGGAAAAATGTGTACAAGTTCTTACTTTGATCTGTTTTTGTGAAACTGGTCAAAGTGTGCCGTGCGATTTAAAAAGCTCATTTTATAGCATTTTCTCTGTACTTCCCGAGCCAATGCTGTTTTTTCCGAACGTCGATCGGAAAATGTGATTTTCTGTCAAAAAAAATGCAAACAACTTTTTTCAAGTACGGTCCTGGATTTTCAATCTGAAGAAAGGCCATCTTGGAGAGCTTCAGTAGAAGAGTGTTTCTTCTGAATTTTATCGGATTTCGTCTAACCGTTGCAAAGATGTCGCACTTTGCAATTCAAGCCCAAACATAGGAAACACCCTATATCTTCGTAACCGCTGACGAAAAAATTTTTTTTACATAGATTTGATTGCCTCAATGTCCTCTACCTCGCATTCAACCATGTCGCATTAGTCATGAATCACCCTGTATAAAAAAATAATAAATAAATAAATAAATAAGTTTTAAACATTTGAAAAATGTTAACAAAATATACATATGTTGACATCTAATAAATAAAGAAATGAAAGAAATAATTCATCAAATCCCGATGTCGAAAGTTTTTTTATCCAAGTCACTGTATCTGGGGAAAGAGTGTAAAGGTCGGAGAAATTTCCAGGGTATGCCCTTCGTCCGCATTCCTGAACAATATGCACGACAGTTTGACGTGGATTTCCACAGTCACAGTGTCCAGATTGAACTTTCCCACATTTATACAAAAGTCGGCGGTTCTACCGTGGTTGCATCTGATTCGGTTCGCAGTCTTCCAAATTTTCCTTGGAAGGTCGAATCCACTCGGCTTCTGGTCGACTGATAAATAGTGGAGCGAAATCGGCCTGAAAAGTCGTCGTTTTTTTTTTGAAGGTATAACAGCACCAAACCTTATAGGTCTTACAGAGAATCAAATTCCACGTATGTATGGTCATTTTGGGGATGATCTTGTGGTAGGGACCTTTTTTATGGGCAAAAAACATCAAAAATTGAAAGTGAGCAGTTCAGCATTCACAACGTTATATTTCTGGATCCAGTTGAGCTATCGGTCTGTTCTTTTTTTTAAATGAAAGTACATGAAAAAACCTTTCCAATGGTACATCACTGACTGAACATATTTGTTCACAAACGTGTTTATAGAGCAATAAACATTATATTGACCAAAAATGCAGTCCCTTTTTGACCATGCGAAGAACTTCTTTCCTCGTAGGAATTTTTAGATACAACCTGCGAGAAGAATGAAGCCAAAATATGAGAGAAAATTTTAAAGGAAGTTTCATTGATCTAGGCCGTATAGTTTGTCAGTTATGAATTTTTTTCTGTCGCATTGAATGGGAGGCATTCTCGCAAACGCATTCCAGAGGGCGCGACATAGGCTTGGGACCAAATGTCAACGTCATGTCAACGTCAAGTCCAAGGTCAAGCTTGCAGTTGTCATCGCTTGTCAGAGCGTAACCTAACCTATCTTTATTGTTTATTGTCGTCGCATGACTCGCATGGTGTTAGTGTCACCGGTACCGGGTGCTTGTCGTTTGAAAGGCAGGGCAAATGCGAGCGAAGCAGCGCGGGGCCGTCTGGCGGTTCGTGCGAGACAAAATCCCGGCCGGTGAGACGATAAATGCAACCCACTGTGGTCCCAAGCTATCATGTTTAAGCAGGGCTCCATTTAACTTCGGGTAAGTTCAGTTTGACTGCCCAAGGCAAAAATTCATTTTTGTTTACTACTATAGACCCGAGGGGCTCCATATGGTATCTACTGAAGAGGCAAAGGGATGCTCTGAATAAGCCACTCCTGCTTCATCCTAGCACATGGATAACGGAGAGAAAAATTAGACTATACTATACGAGAACAGGAGGACATTTCGGTATCACCAATACAAGAGTCGCCCTTCCTTCAAAATTTTGTAGCAGCGTGGAAAACTCTCTGTAAAGATGGTTTGAATTATTGTAATAAAGTGAAATGCCCTGACTGATTAAAGAACTGTATTTAATGTGTATAATTTTCATACACTACGCACAACGCTGTGAACATAATAACTTAACTGAACAAGTTCAAAACTTCAACATAGAACCAACATAACCTAGATCCCTTCATGCAGCTCAGCTATGTCAATGTTTTTCGATGATTCCTGTCTCCATCTGTCTGGTAGAATGGAGCAGGAAGGGCTAATTCAGAGCATCATCCACCTCTCCAGAGTACCATACCGGGCCCGGGTCTACGATAAAAGTGAATAAAAATGTATTTTTGTCTTCGGTAGTCAAACTGAGCTTACCCGGAGTTTAGGGCCGCGTCCTGACCCTCGTCGCAAGAGCCTACGGCATCCTCATAAACGATTCAACGATACGACTCAAAAATCCCAATTTATGTTCACGGTGACATTTCTAAATATTTGACGTTTATTGATTTGACGATTTGACACAACGCGCTTGTTTATGCAACCTAGCCGAGATAAAATCCCTAGAGGTCCCAACCAACTGCAGCGCCTCCTGGCGGGAGCAAAATCGTCCATGCCTCCCATTGCCGCAAACGAACAGTGAGCGCGGCACGGCTCCCGTCACTAGCTGTTTGTTATGCGGCGATTTACTGTATGCAAGCACGCGCCGGGCGACGTTCCAACTCAATGCGACAGAAAAAAATTCATAACTGACAAACTATACGGCCTAGATCAATGAAACTTCCTTTAAAATTTTTTCTCGTATCTTGGCTTCATTTTTCTCGCAGGTTGTATCTAAAAATTCCTACGAGGAAAGAAGTTCTTCGCATGGTCAAGAAGGGACTGCATTCTTGGTCAATATAATGTTTATTGCTCCATAAACACGTTTGTGAACAATTATCTCAAGTCAGAGATGTACCATTGGAAAGGTTTTTTCATGTACTTTCATTTAAAAAAAAGAACAGACCGATAGCTCAACTGGATCCAGAAATATAACGTTGTGAATGCTGAACTGCTCATTTTCAATTTTTGAGGTTTTTTGCCCATAAAAAAGGTCCCTACCACAAGATCATCCTCAAAATGACCATACATACGTGGAATTTGATTCTCTATAAGACCTATAAGGTTTGGTGCTGTTATACCTTCAAAAAAAAAGCGACGACTTTTCAGGCCGATTTCGCTCCACTAAAATATAAGTTTACATTTTGGGTTGTTGTCCGACTCCATAATTCCTCCCACTTATGTTTGATGATGAAGCTTTCAACGCGAAGTTGATTGGCCGATTTGATGGGTGGTCTACGCGATTTAAATCGGGTTGAAGACGCGCTGACAATATCTTCGTGTATAGGTAGATGTCCGTTTTCCATCACTTTCCCGAATTTGACAAAAATAAAGCAGCTTGTCTTCGGAGAAAGGGAGGCGTAATATGGCTAAGTGTGGGGAGCCAGTAAGTCGGTGTAGATACCTATTATGCATCCCGTAATAATGCGCATTGCATTGGGGTTAGGGGGTTGATGGTAGAACATGACACGTGTCATGAAAAAACGGCTTACTGTTTTTAGAAATCGACCTGTTCGAGCGTTTTTTCCGAAATAAATATGGAAAAAACTTTTGAATTTTATTCCGGACTGTTAAGTAAAACTGGGGTTCCTCAAAACTTCATGGTGAAGCGTCAGATCTAATTTTCAATGATAGATCTGAATAGAGTTTTTGATAAGCTTTCCAACGAGCCCTCACAAGCCATAGGGTGCCATTTGAAAAAAAATACTAAGGGTGACTTGGGGTTAGGGGGTTGAGGGTAGAACATGACACGTGTCATGAAAAAACGGCTTACCGTTTTTAAAAATCGACCTGTTCAAGCGTTTTTTCCGAAATAAATATGGAAAAAAAATATGAATTTTATTCCGGACTGTTAAGTAAAACTGGGGTTCCTCAAAACTTCATGGTGAAGCGTCCGATCTAATTTTCAATGGTAGATCTGAATAGAGTTTTTGATAAGCTTTCCAACGAGCCTCCACAAGCCATAGGGTGCCATTTGAAAAAAATACTAAGGGTGGCTTGGGGTTAGGGGGTTGGCGATAGAACATGACACGTGTCATGAAAAAATGGCTTACCGTTTTTAAAAATCGACCGGTTCGAGCGTTTTTTCCGAAACAGATATGGAAAAAAATTATGAATTTTATTCCGGACTTTTGAATAACCCTGTATGCCTTGTGCCTTGGTAATGAAAGGTAGAAGTACCATCTTGAAATTTATTCCAATGATATTATTGGTGTGAATAAAAAGAAGCAAAAGCTAAAACTTGGTTTTTTTTTCAAGCAAATGCTTTGCCTCGTGTGAATAAAAACTATAGTCTAAGCTTTCGCTAAATAGCTAAAGCTATGACAAGCTTATACTTCTAGTTTTTACTACTTTTGGGAGAATTTTCCAGAACTTGCTTGAAATGGTGTGAATAAAACTGGGCTTTCACTTGGTTTTTGCAGCAAAAGCTATGATTTTTTGAAGTGTGGTCTAGGGCTGGCTTATGTCTAGTTTTTTTAAAGATGGCTGCATTTATTATGAACGTTCGAGCGAGGAAATATTACCGAAAACGAACAGAATGTCGCAGAGAAGACTACCATGGTTTATATAGATTCAGCTCTGATAATGTCGAATGGATCACTAGTCATTTTTTAGGAGAATCTGAAGAAACTAGAGGAGGCTCGCTGACACTGAAGCAGAAGATGCAAGTTTTTCTTCGATTCGTGAGCGATCCTGGATTCCAAATCGGAATTGAAAAAACGAAGGCGTGCATAGGACCACAGTTTGCAAGACAATAAAATTCGTTTTGAGTAAGATATTGGAAAAATCACACGTTTGGATTAAGTTTCCTTCCAATGAAAATGAAATTACTGCTGCTCAAAGGATGTGGGCACAGAAATACAATTTCCCGTGTGCAATAGTAACTTTCATTATAGTGGTATACCCAACGCTTGCGCCAAATTTTGGCGTCAAATACAAAATTTGCGAACAAATGCTACAAAATCGCAAGAAAAACCGCCACAAAGTTGAAAAATACGCGCCGCAGCGAACAGGGTAATAGGCTAGAGGTTAATACACACTAGTGATTACTTATTTTTAGTGTTGCCGTCTAGAGTTAGACTTTCTAGACTCTTGTCTTGAAAAGGCTTCAAGACTTAGACAAGACCTCTAGAAACTCTTGTCTTGAAATTTCTAGACAAGACAAGAATAAGGCTGTCAAGATCAAGAGTCTTGATTAGACTCTTGAAAAGGGAAAATTTTTAAAAATCTGATATATTCCTCTCCGCTGATGGTTTTTATTTTCTACCTTATGTGTGATTAGATTGGAGATTCCTTACAGAGTTTATTGACAACATAAAATAACATAAATAAGGGTAAACGGTATGACAAAATGCTATTCAAAACTATATTTATTTAAAATGAAAATGATCGCTAAAGGTTCTCATGCTATTTTTCTTCTATTTGTTGAAATCAAAGACCGAGATCACTACAGACGATATAAAATATCTCGTCTCAAAAGTCACTACTTTTTTCAGGAAAAAATCTGGGAATTTGGGAGTTTAAATTGGGAGAATAATGAAGCAATAAACCTGTTTTGCGCTTGCGCACTAGGCAGGCCATCATGTCATTATGCATCGACCGTTATTGCCATGCTGTGTCTGATAGGTAGTCTACAGTCCATGAATATTTTGAAAATTAGGAAAAACAAAACAACACATAGAAGCATCTTTCTGTACATTGTGAATTTTATATGTGTATCAGAAGACAATTTGATTTCCGGTTTGTGGTGGCAGTTCACTATGAATTTATCAATTTTGCATCAGAGAACGGGAAAGCGTTGCCAGAGAGATGCCATGTCGAATTATAATAATGTCTTGTGATTATACATATATTCACATGACATCTTCTCCAGACTCTGTATGTCTCTACTGTTTTTTCCGGTTCTCATGCGAAAGTTTCGTCCAAGTGTTTTTTTTTCAAGGACTGCTTCAACATCTCCATTTCTACTTTTCCAAAAAATACCTGCGCCTTCTCAGATCGCAACTTCCAAGTAATTAGATAGCTCGATGTAGCTTTTGGTCAATAGCTGCGGAACAAAGTGTTTCTTGCCAATAAAAGGAGAATGATTCAGACAACATGCTGCAGTCAGATATTCTTCCAATGTACCAAGGCAAAATACCGATCAGGCTGGTGTTCTTTCTACAACTTGAGTGAAGTTAGTCTTTTTGCCGCGTCAGGTTGACACAAGCGGAAGCCTGGCACAGGTCTGCAAATAATCGGTATATTTTGGACAAAAATATTGGACCACGTCTGCACCACGACATCTGGGAACTCTGGATCCCGCTTGAACCCAATTATTTACATTTCTTTGTCCAGCAGCAATGTTTCGAACACCAAACAGCAAAATAATATTGGAGTTGATTGTTTAACACGTTCACTGCCACGCTAGTCCCATGGGACCAGTAGCGTGAAGCTCCACCAGGCCGCGCTGGTCCCATGGGACCAGCAGGAAATTTCAATTTTTTTAGGTTTCTGGCTTAAGTACGCTATATATCGACAATGGCAGCGGTCCATCACGGCCTAGGAGGTTACAGGTGCATGGTAATCTTTTTGATTTTTCGATATATGCAAAATTTGGCCCACAAAAAATTATTATGTTGGGCTCAATTTTTTGTAATTTTTCGAAAAACCAAGGTGTGTTTCGAACTTTGATCTATGCCAGAGGACTTAGTTTTCAATGCACTATAACATGACATAAATGGCCTAGTAAGAAAAATCGCAAAATTTCGGTGGCAGTGAACGTGTTAACTTTTTCTTGACTGTGACTCTTTCGTTGACTGTTTCTTGACGTTCATGGCAGCCTGGTATTGTTCTTGGCTTGTTTATTCATTTGATTCGAGCCGATGGACTGCAGTAAGTTGAATTTCTATATCCTTTTCCGCTGCCAGATTTTTTGAGTACTTTTTTAAATGAACAGTAGTTGACTATGTTTATTCAGGCATCAACCTACGGCTATATAAAATCGTATCTTGTGATTTTATATGAGACCCCATTGCAGAAACACGTGTACTTACAGGTCGGGGGTGGCAGTGGCAATCTTTTCTTTCAGCATTCACACCAATGATAAATTTCAGTGCCAATAAAAGTAGATCTTTGTTTTGAAATTTGAACTTAATTATACTGTAGAATATTTTATTGAAGCGCAGTCCCTATTCGAAGGGTGCTCCTTGCTCCTCATAGTTTCTCTGTTTTTCTTGCTAAAAGATGTTAATATTTCTGTCACCTATTTTTCTTGGAAGAAAGGGTTTTTTAGTAATTTAATTTCAAGAGTCTATCTAGACTCTTGAAAAATTTCCATCAAGAATTAGAGTCTTGTCTTGAAATTTTGAAATAATCTTGATATTTCAAGACAAGACAAGAGTAGGGCAACTCTTGTCTTGTCTTGTCTAGACGGCAACACTACTTATTTTTCATCAAAAAGTCCGCATTGTTCATTAAATTATAAATAACTGCGTTTTACATTGATCGGATGTGCGTACGCAACCCATAATGCAACCCCCACCAACTCTATTTTCAGTTTGACAAGCAACGGCCGTGACTTTCCGCTGCTGTCTGCTGTCAACGTCAACTATTTATTCGCCATTTTGAAGTTCGCTCCGAGTGTCGTACGTTTGTGAACAAGTGGGCCGCTATACGGGTTTCCTCAAAAGAGAGATGGAGAATCCGCGATTCCGCGCAGCTGTTTTCGGCACGTTCTGCGCACAGTGTGCCATGAGTGATCGCGCCATTTGTATTTACATTGCTCCGCCGTGTTAAAAGTGCGTTTTATTTTTTGAATTTTGAAGCCAACCATGCTGGGAAAGTCGCTAAAAAATATAACGAACTTCTCAATGAATACTGCAAATGAATATTCTGCAGAGAAGAATTTGCCAGAGAGGCATTTGATGCGCGTATACAACTATTTTTGTAATGGATATATCAACGATATATGGACGTGCGCAGAAAGCACAGGGCCGCTATTCTTGAATCGTGTAAGAAAAGTCCCCGGGAGTTATATATAATCCGTACTACACTTCTGTAGCGAAAGTTGCCTAAAAACCACGATTTTAGGCAACATTCGCTACATCAGTGTACTGCGGAATGTGTGTATGATTGTATTGAATCTATCCTTATTGGTGACCCGTTTCGGAGTGAAATTTTTCCGGTTACACAGCTCCACCCACCGTGCACATTGTCACATTCCTCGCAAGACTTTGCGTGTTTTTCAAATTTCTCCAGTACCAAGTTTATACGCTATTTTAAGCACGTTTTTGGGAATCGGATAAAGAAATACATATTTTTGTCATGCATTATACCGACTATCACTGTGCCCATTCCCATGAGCACAATGTTTCACGGCCCCTTTCACTTGTTTTTCCATGATTTTTGGAAGGATAACAGCGCTGATTTAGTTTTGAAAAAAACTTATTTTTATACTTTGAAGAGCACAGGACCGCTTTTCTTGAATCGTGTGGGAAAAGTCCCTGGGAGTAAAATACATTCCGCAGTACACTGATGTAGCGAGTGTTGCCTAAAATCGTGGTTTTTAGGCAACTTTCGCTAGTCAAACTGAAAATAGAGTTGTTGGGGGTTGCATTATGGGTTGCGTACGCACATCCGATCAATGTAAAACGCAGTTATTCATAATTTAATGAACAATGCGGACTTTTTGATGAAAAATGAGTAATCACTAGTGTGTATTAACCTCTAGCCTATTACCCTGTTCGCTGCGGCGCGTATTTTTCAACTCTATGGCGGTTTTTCACGCCATTTTCTAGCATTTGTTCGCAAATTTTGTATTTGACGCCATTACTTCAGAAGACGAGTATGCGCGCTGATGGCGCGCTGGATAATGAAAGGTACTATTGGGACGATAGATTGCACACAACATGTTCGCATTATGAAGCCGTCCCTCCACGGCGATGAATACTTGAACACTATACGGCATAGACAAGCCTAAATAGATAGGCCACTCTCCATACAGCAGGCGTGTATGAATTAGAGCGCCATCTACCGAAATGGGACAGTATCATTCGCATTGTATTGTGATATCTTGGAAGAAATCTGTACAAAATTGTGGCGGGGAAATATGAAATCCCTGTATTTTTGTTCTTTATACTTTTTTCAAGCCCAAGTGCAAAAATCATGCATGAAAGGTATTTCACAGTATTTTTCTCGAATAATAGTGCAAAATCATTTGAGAAAATTTACTGTTGTCTACCCTTCACACATAATTTTTACAAGTAAGCTTTTCACAAGAACTTTTTAGTTTGTAATTTATTCAGAAAATACCATATGATCAAAAACTTTCTTAGTCAAGGCAGGCTGTGGCCTGGCCAAAATCAGCCTCGTTTGCCTGTCAATGACCAAGACCACAGCCTGCCTTGAGCAGGAAGGTTTTTGATCATACGGTACTCATATTGTTACTGATGGACTCGAAGGTATGGCAAACAGAAAATTATACAGAAATAAACAATAAGTATTTCGAGACGTCACTTTTGAAAAAATCTTTATTATTTATCTTCTCTTCCAATTCGTTTTAGAAAATCTCAGATAGTTAGCTTGTTGTTAGCCGCAATATGTTCACTGTTTTGTTCTGTTCGACAACCTCGGCGAAATTAAGTATAAGCACACGAGCACCTCATCAAGATGGTGTTTCCACGCGAAATCCTGTTGTAGTCATCTGAAGGAGAGAAGTACCTAGATCAATCCAACAAAATACGATGTAGAAGCAGGTAAAGCAACTTACCATGTTTGAGGTTAAATTAAAAGAAATGCTTCAAAATGAAATCAAACTTAATCCAAGCAATTCCTGACAAGGACTGGAGTCCGAAACAATCACTGGAAACTTGGATGTTGAAATTTTCCGACGAAAAACACAGAACAGACGCCAAACAGAAATAACTGAAAATTTTTCAACGGTTTCTCTCCTGTCAGTTGAAGGTGTCAGGTGTTGTACTGTCAATTATGTCAATTTTGATGTCTGGTGAATGTCAAATTGGGTGCTGCTGTCGCCATCTATACCTGTGGGACAGAACCGCAATATAACTGTAAACAATCATATCCCAGTTTCCTACCCCTGCTATACGGCAGTATAGGGCAAGGTAGAGATAGCCCACTCTATAGGCAATCAGCCGGACACACGTTTCAAAGCGCCATCTCTGGACACTGCACATAACCAAAACCAAATTTCAACCAAAAAAAATAGATTTCTGTAATTTGGGACGGCACGAATGTAGCGCGAAATTTGAAATATATATTAGTCGTATCCAATATTTGAGAGGACTTCCAGTCTTTGAGGAAAAGGGTCAGTAACTAACACTTTTTAGGTTTTAATACCAATATATTTATGTACTATCACACAAACAAATACACATAGATACACGTTATGTACATACTGAGTTAGATTATTTATATAGATTATAAATGTCACATTTTAAAATTCTTAGCATACGACAATATTCAACAGAATGCAACAATCATTTTTCAATTAAATCGCTTATTATTGAAAGGACTAAGTCACTTTTACTAGGTTTTCAGAAAATGGCAAAAGAAGTTATTAATACTAGAGAAGTTACACAGAACGATTCATTTGAAGCTTAACATGAATTTGATTGTAATAGACCTATAAAAAAAATGGACATTGGCTTTTTTTGTACAAATATTACCAACTGCTGGCCAATCAAATCAGGACATAAATGATAAAAACTCTGAGAAACTGCAGAACATGTACTTTACTTGAACGAAAAAGATGCTGTTGTAATTTGTTATTAAAAAAGCGTGTCGACAATGTTTTTCATAAACCATGTAAAAGGGTAGCAATGTCGATCATCCAAAGCTGGTAATTTAGGATTTCCAGTCCTTTCAGACCAAATGTCGCGCGCCCGCTTCTCTTTGGGTATTGAGTGCCTAAAAAAACAAACAAGTTATCATATAAACTTAGAAAGCATGGAAGAAGAAACAGGTCCTTTGGGGTTATGTTTATGTAATTTTCAATTTGGTTTCATTTTTCAACTTACCTGGCCGCAGTTTTGTCCCCGCAACCAAAAACACACACGGTCTTTTTCTTGGCATCTTGGATGGTCGAGATAAACGCAAAAAATTTCGAAAACACAACAGGATTAGGATATAAGTATCGTCACAATCAAAGCAGGGGTAGGAAACTGGGATATGATTGTTTACAGTTATATTGCGGTTCTGTCCCACAGGTATAGATGGCGACAGCAGCACCCAATTTGACATACACCAGACATCAAAATTGACACAATTGACAGTACAACACCTGACACCTTCAACTGACAGGAGAAAAACCGTTGAAAAATTTTTACTTATTTCTGTTTGGCGTCTGTTCTGTGTTTTTCGTCAGAAAATTCCAACATCCAAGTTTCCAGTGATTGTTTCGGACTCCAGTCCTTGTCAGGAATTGCTTGGATTAAGTTTGATTTCATTTTGGAGCATTTCTTTTAATTTAACCTCAAACACGGTAAGTTGCTTCACCTGCTTCTACATCGTATTTTGTTGGATTGATCTAGGTACTTCTCTCCTTCAGATGACTTCACAACAGAATTTCGCGTGGAAACACCATCTTGATGAGGTGCTCGTGTGCTTATACCTAATTTCCCCGAGGTTGTCGAACAGAACAAAACAGTGAACATTGCGGCTAACAACAAGCTAACTGTCTGAGATTTTCTAAACCGAATTGGAAGAGAAGATAAATAATAAAGATTTTTTCAGAAGTGACGTCTCGAAATATTGTTTATTTCTGTATAATTTTCTGTTTGCCATACCTTCGAGTCCATCAGTAACAATATGAGTACCGTATGATCAAAAACTTTCCTACTCAAGGTAGGCTGTGGTCTTGGTCATTGACAGGCAAACGAGGCTGATTTTGGCCAGGCCGCAGCCTGCCTTGAGTAAGAAAGTTTTTGATCATATGATATTTTCTGAGTAAATTACAAACTAGAGTTCTTGTGAAAAGCTTACTTGTGAAAATTATGTGTGAAGGGTAGACAACAGTAAATTTTCTCGAATGATTTCACAATATTATTCGAGAAAAATACTGTGAAATACCTTTCATGCATGATTTTTGCACTTGGGCTTAAAAAAAGTAAAAAGAACAAAAATACAGGGATTTCATATTTCCCCGCCACAATTTTTTACAGATTTCTTCCAAGATATCACAATACAATGCAAATGATACTGTCCCATTTCGGTAGATGGCGCTCTAATTCATACACGCCTGCTGTATGGAGAGTGGCCTATCTATTTAGGCTTGTCTATGAATCAAAGCAAGAACGAACATGGCCGCTGAAATAGCCTCAGCGAAGGTCGAAAACACACAGACAGGACAGCGTTAATGCGCAGGGGAGTGTTTTAGCGGCACAATTTGAATTTGCGCCATCTAGCGTCATTGCACAACCGTGTCCCGTCATGCTGGTATAGAGTGCCTAGGCCCTGAGTATAGCAGTATAAAACGGTGTAGCAAATATCACTGCAGCCAGTATGGACGTGTAGCGACCTTCTCATATAGGTGGTTCCCTTTGCTCGCAGGTCTCTTCAAGTATACAAGCTCACTGGTTCAATTGGCTGTTTAACCGGGAGCGCTTTATCGATCGGTCTGGTTAGGGTTGGGGTTGGCGACGGCGCCAATATAGGTGAACCTGCGCCTCGAGGACCCTGGGTAAATGAGAATGGCTATTAGCGATTTAGCGCCTTCCCATTCAATAGGTTACGCAAAAAAATAAGTCTTACTTGATTGGCAAAATTGATGTAACGCCGTGCCACCTTTCGGTCAATGGCAGCAAATCTTATTGGCATTTAGCCAGCAACAAGCTGAATGTTGAAATTACGTTACAGAGTTCCGGCCGCCTATTTCTCATCTCAGAAAGTACCCTGTAATCCCAGATCCCAGATTCATTTTCAAAATAATGAATAATGAGTTACAGTTAAAATTTGTCGAGCCAAGATTAAGAAATATGGAAAGATGAGGAGGCCCCTTTCAGGTCAGAACGGGACCGGGAGCTAGGTGAGGTGCATTGGGCATGTGAATGGTGAATGAGAATTTCTGCGACATCTGCAGAGTGTTTGCGCAACAGTCGGAGCGGTCAGTGGCGTAGCTTTTAGGACTCGATTTTACGTTTGAGGTCCGACGTAAATAGAATCGGCATTGTGACGGAGCGTAAAAATTCTAATAAAATAAATAAATAAGTAAATTGACTTATGAAATTATTGACATTATTGTAGTTCTTGGTATCTTACGCCGATCACCTATTTGAAATCGAGCCGTTAGTCATGGCAATCGCGTTTATAAATGTGACTTGATATTCAACATTCACGAAAAGTAGCTATTTATGATGTAAGTGTTAAAAGTGGGAGATAATTTTGTGAACGGGGAGTGCGGGGACAATTGCGAAACGAGTAACGAGCGATAGCGTGTGGAGCAACCCCGCGAACAAAATAAAACACTTTTAACAAGTACATTATACAATATTCTAACTACGCGCGGTTCTTTGAAAATTTGGAAGAGGTACGTACATTTTTTCAGCTATACGGCAGAGCATGACGGGTTGTCGTGTCGTGCGTAGTGTTATACCCCATCAGGGTTGCTTTAATCCACGTTTCCCGAAAGGTTTCTGCGCATACCTGTGAAAGTAGGACGTTGCCATATCTATATCACGACAACAAGTTGACAACACTGTAATACGGTGTGCGTGTGTAACGTCACGCAAATTTCAGCTGACAGCGCTTGACGTCGATTTGACGTTTCGACAGATCTAACCAAATAACGCTCTTGTTTCGTCGATCGCCTCGCAGCTCGTTGTGTTTCGTATCACCTGAATCTTTTCTGCGTCTTTCTGCCATACGGCACGTAACATTTCATTCTGAACAATATTAAATGTTGAATGGGTAGGAGGTTATGTTTGTTGTTTGTTTACATTTCGATTATTGATTGACAGTGGCCATTGACAGTGACACTTCGTGCGTCAAAATTGAAATTGCCGCGCTCTGCAGGTATGCGTTCTCATGTATGCGCTGAAGTAATGTACGTGTGATGGTAAACGTGGATTGTCAAGTAGTTTAGATGAAGTTGGGTGTATGTTTGAAATCAGATAGCCTATACTTACCATACCTCTTTGCATCTCCAAGCTTTTTACTGATCACTGGTAGAAAACGAGCAATTGTCAAGTAATATTTTGGACAAGAAATAAACTGCTCTATCTTTCATGCTAATACAGGGTGTCCCGAAAATACACCGACAACGTTCTAGGACAGCTTCCCCTCACCAAAATAAGAAGAAAAGTTCCTATGAACATGGGTCCGGGAACGCTTCATAAGGGAGCTACAGACCCCTAAAGGTGGGACCCTGAAGATGGTTGTTTATTTAATATTTCCGAAACTGTTCATGGAGAATCAATCAAATTTGACACATTCAATAACCTTCTTATGCTTAACAAAATTTGAATGCCTAACAAAAATTAAGTTGTTTTGAAATAGTTTTTCTTTCGCCCTCAATATCGTAATTAAAAAATCAGCATTTGTGACCACGTTTTCATACATTCAAACTCAAATGTCTCGTAAACGATGCATCTATCGAGGTTGAACAGAGGAAACTTTTTTTGGTAGAAAACTCCAATATTCTATAATTTCTTCTTGAATTTGGAAACAATTCACATTTAAAAGAGCAAGGGTTTTTTTACCCCCACACCTCAGCCTGACCCACCCCTGGTAAATGGTTTTGGAATTAATCTTGCCTCATTTTATTGGGCATAAAAGGTTAGTGGATATGTCAAGTTTGATTGATTTCCCTGGAACGGTTTCGGAGATATTGAATAAAAACCATCTTCATCAGGGTCCTACCTTTAGGGGTCTGTAGCTCCCTTAGGAAGCGTTTCCAGACCCATGTTTATAGGAACTTTTATTTTTGTTTTGATGAGAGGAAGCTGCCTTAGAACGTTGTCGGTATATTTTTGGGACACCTGTATAATTATGCAACCAAACATACATTCAACAGACCATCTACTAGTTTTGAAATATCTATGGGTGTAGGCGGCATATGAAAGTGGCTAAATGAGCGGTGGACTTTTTTCCGAGGGGACATTTGAGCCGTGGGATGATTTATCGGTGTGAGGACTCGGGCATAAATGCGTGGTGGACCTTTTTCCGGTGGACCGTTTGAGCAGTGGGTGTCTTTGCGGTGACAGAATTCGGGGATATATGCGTGATGGACTTTTTCCGGTGGATCGTTTTAGCAGCGGATGTCTTCGCGGTGGGAGAACTCGGGGATAAATGAGTCGTGGACTTTTTCCCGGTGGGGTGTTTGAGCTGTGGACTGATTTCGCTGTGGACCGCTGAGTGGGGTCCCGAGGTAACTGGTTCTTGAACATTTTCTAACTTTTTCCTAATTTCCCGGGAATTTTCCGGTTTAAAATGTGAAACTGGCCTGGATTTTCGAGACCGGACTTAAATGATGGAGCTTAAAGTGAAGCCTTGATTGTCGGTTTTACACTAAGATGATTTGGAATAAGATTTGAGATTTTCCCGGAAATTTCAAATTTTCCTGGCAAAATTTTTTTAATTTCCTGCAAATAATTTCCAATCTTTTTCTCTAGTTCCAACTTCCCACCCGAAGGGACGTTTCGAACAAAAATTTACATAGGTTCCTAGATACTAGTCGGGAAAGTTTTGTGGTGACACAACCGATTTTTTGATACTCTAATGCCCGATTGCACAAACGTGGTATCAAATTTTAGTTCGGTACCAAACAGAGGATCAAATGTTTAAGAGTTAAATTAAATGCAAATCCGATCACTTCAAGGGAAGAACATAAGGGGAATACAAAATATAGCCCCTTATGATTATTTGTATGCAGAAACAAACTTGGGGTAACACGCACTTGTCGCTTATTTTTTATTGCAAAGAAAAAATTTGACAGTTCCGGTAAGATGTGTTCTACAAGACAAAATAATGGTTGTTTCACCTGTGTTTTGGTATCTAAATAATCACCTGGAGCTATATTTTGTATTCCCACCATAATCTCCCCTTGAAGTAACTGGGTCTGCATTTTATTCCACTTCAAAAATTTAATCCCGTGTTTAATACCGAACTAAAATTTGATACCACCTTTGTGCAATCGGGCATAATAATAACAAATCGCCAGTCGTTCCCGGTCCCAGTAGGTACGCCACTGGAAGGTGTTAACTGTGGATGTTACAGGAACCTAGATAGCTCGAGCTCACTCCCCGTCTGAAGTCCGTCCGTAGGTTGGCTGTCAAGTTGACAGGAAGCTTCCTGTCACATGCATGTTTTGAAAAACCAAGTCCATCATAAATAGGACCAAATTACGCCACGCTAAAAGCTACACGGTTGTTGGAAGGGTAAACTTGCCCAATAGCTGCTGGCATTTGAGTGTGTTATCATGTAAATTGTTAAATGATGGCAGATTAGCGTAGAAATTCGAACTCTGCTGAAATAAAACTTGTGCTTCTTTTTCTAAGCGTTCCTGTAATGATAATGAAGACAACTATTCTGTTCCTATTGTATTTTTCCATCAACACAACCTCAAACATCCGGTACGTGTCTTCTTCAGCCAAAGGAACTCCAGAAAAAGCCAAATTGCCACCATGTCGGGCTTGTAAGATCTTTGTAGAATCATTCAAAAAGGTAGGTACTTGATACGCTCGCTTGTAAGAGCTTCAAAAGATAACTGCCGTTTTCTTCTTGCAGGGAATCGAAAGAACGAAAAAGGGAAAATTTGAAGGCGGCGACACAGCATGGGAAGAGGAAAAACTCGGAAGCTATGCCACCAGTGAGATACGCCTTATCGAAATCCAGGAAAAGCTCTGTTCCGACGTCGAGGACGGCAAAGATCAATGTTACGCCTTGAATGAACATTTTGACGTGAGCATTGAGGATTGGTGGTTCAACAAGCAGAGCTTGGAGCCAGACTTCTACAAGTACTTGTGCATCGAAGTTGCAAAACATTGCTGTCCAGACTTGCACTATGGAGCAGATTGCACACCTTGTGGTGGTTACCCAGACAAAATTTGCAGCGGCAATGGTAAGTGCAAAGGCTCTGGTACCAGGAAAGGTAATGGACAGTGCACTTGCGATGTCGGATATGCTGGTGAGAATTGCGACCTGTGTGCCGATGGATACTATGAGGCCTACAAGGACGAGAAGAAGATGTTGTGTGCCAAGTGTCACATTTCTTGTGATGGAAACTGTTCAAAAGCCGGTCCCATTGGTGAATATAATTGGATTCATTCGTTTGATTTTGTTTTTATTCAGGAGTTCCCAATGTTCCAGGTTGCTTGAAATGCACTGAGGGATGGATCATGTCTGAAGACAAAGGCTGCAAGGACATTAATGAGTGCGCCTCTTACAAAAACCCTTGTACTCCAAAGCAATTCTGTGTTAATAATGATGGATCCTATAAATGTTTAGACTGTGATAGAGCCTGTGTTGACTGTACTGGAGATGGTCCTGATATGTGCATCGAGTGTGCTACTGGTTACGTTCTTGTCGACAATATGTGCATAGGTATAATTTTACATGGTCTTTTTATAACGCCCCAAAACAACAGGCTTTCTTTCATAACAACTATTCCGTTTCGCACTTGAACATCGCCTAGTTTCTTTACTCGTCGCCACTTTTACTTACTCGTCGCCACTCCATTCTCGCTGTTCTTAAGCTGTATTGTTGGTTGCCTATCAACTACCTGTTTTTGCGACTTTCTTCCCCTTTCCTGTGTTCTATTCCTTCTTTCCTGCAATGATCAAGTCGCACTAGCTGTCAAACGTTGACAGTTGTGAATGAAACGTCAATTGTCAAAAAAAGAATAGCGAGAATAGAGTGGTCCGTCACCATAACGACGAAATAAGGAGATGTTCAAGTGAGAAAATTGAATAGTAAATCGCATTCTTCCGTATCTACATCGACTCAAAATTGCATGAGGAAGAGAGTGGTGGTAGAATCGTTACTGTAAAATGTGCGACTTCGGGTCGGCTTTATGAAAGTGTCGCCAATTATTTGGTCCCTGAACAACAAACAACAACAATTTATTTAACAAGATAACATGGAAGCATGTGTTTTTGTTTTTTCAGATGCCGAACAAGAAAGTCGCAAGAAACATGTATACTTCACCAGATACATGACTTACTTCGGTCTGTGCATTGCAACTTGCATTGTTTTCAATAAAAACACCGTGGTGGCGGCAATCATTGGCATCTGCGTGGCAGTGTACATTTCATTGTCCGAATACATTCTCCACACACCTCCTACACCAAAGACGGATGACATTGCAAAGAACCTTTTTTTCACTGCGTAATTCGTATGCAGCATTTAGTTAATTTTATATAGTCAAATCTGTTAATGTATTTGTGTTATTACCTGAATAAGTGTCATGTATACGTGGGTGTGTATGCGATTTTGTAAAATGTTACCTTCCCCTGCTCTGTAATGCATAAATAATAATTTTTTCCTTAGCTATTGCTTCTATTTACGTAATCATTTGTTAATTGTTCGTAATCCATTATTTCCAGGTAGGTATGACTTCTTTAATGAGCTTCTGTCTTTACAGTAAGCCTTAAAGATAACATTTGATGGGTAAAGCCAAGAGTCCTAGTGAAACGGCTACACCCATGGAACATTTCCATGTCCTCCCTACAAGGTCCTCGAACGGAAACGAAATTTATAATAGGCACTAGCGGTGGCTCTACGATTCATGGGGTGAACGCAATATCTGGATGTCTCTTTTGTATGTTGCGATGGCAAAAAGAATTGACATTAGTTGACAACTGAAGTTGCTGCCTTAAGCCTGGCTCATAATATAGCGGCTAATTGCGAATTCACAGAAAAGCGTGATTCCTGTTGGCCTATTTCAAATTATATATAACTAGGTCATAAGGCGCGCCTTTAACCATAGCCCAGGTGGCCTTGAACATTGAATAATCTTGAAGATGAAATAATCTCAAAGATTGATCGAGCTATAATTTTTCTCGTTCGTCATTGCAGAATACATGTGTATAGAGATTTCAAAATTTATTTCAGTGTTTCACGGAAAAACGACCTATAAGAAATAAGGTAAGTCTGCAACCAAAAATACTCTAGAGCGCTTTTGTAAGTATTTGATACAATGATACAGACAACTTAAGAATGGAGTTGAATAGTAATGTAAGACGCGCGGAATCAATCGCAGCGGGCTTATTTCTTCACAGAAATTTACCATTCAGGTCGCTTTCGAAAGCTACAAGGAGGCACCTACTTTGGTTTGAGCCTAGTGACATTTTAAAAAATCCAGAAATAATTCTTGTACGCACTTCAACATCACCCAATTTCCTTACTCGTCGCCACTCCATTCTCGCTGTTCTCACGCTGTATTGTTGGTTGCCTATCAATTACCTATTTTCTGCGACTTTCTTATTCCCCTTTTATGTGTTTTATTCCTTCTTTACTGCAATGAGCAAATGATAAATTTATAAAACTTTCCTGTAGCTTTCGAAAGAGACCTAAATGGTAAATTTCTGTCAAGGAGTGAGTCCGCTGGAATTGATTCCGCAAAGCCTCATTTCACCAATAATCCAACTCCATCCGTCCCCAGGTGGCAAACGGCGCCGCAAGCGCCCCCTACATGCAATCGCCCTATTAAAAGAAAGATATATATGACCAATCAAATTTTTCGACCAAAATTATAAATCGCACAGTGTAACCCCGAAACAGAAAGTCGGATGAAAATTTTACTGTCAAAAAGTGGATGATTATACATCGTAGGTATTAGGTACCTACCTTGAGCGATGTCGCAGTTCGCTCTCCGAACACCTGTATATTTGGTATATACCGGGTGATCATTCGAAAAATATCCACCTGCAATATATCTCCCGATTCCTATAGTCAATATTTCTTAGAGCAAAAACAGGTCGATTTTGATACCGAGGGGGACATCTGAAACATACAGGCTGGTCCAGTTTAAACGTCATTAAATTTTAGTATCGATAGAGAATCAAAAATGAAGGGGACTTTCTTCAGAAAACATATTTGAGAAATGCATAATAACGGAGATCTAGCCCTTCAAAGTTGAAAATAAATAATCGTTTTTTTCCGAATAACTTTTGAACCGTTCAACCGATTTGATTCAAAGTTAAACTAGAGGTTTACTGATCTTTCTACAATCACAACGTGTTCCATAAAAAAGTTTTAGGGGCGTAGACATTGGGGGGGGTGCCCCTATTTTTCCGCCCTATTTTTCACCTCCTTAGTTATTTTTGAAAACTGTTCATTATTTATAATTCTACGTTCAATTTAGAAGAAAAAATCACTCATGCAAAATTTGGTTTTTAAGCTTTGTTTAGGAGATATTTAGGATTGAAGGTTTGGAAAATATCTCGAAAGCACAACTTTCAATGGTCTAAAAATTAAAATCCAAAAAACTCATGATTTCTCAGCTATAATAGGTTTCCTAGAATTTCTAAGTTGATGATTTTTCTGAGACACGGGAAATTTCCGGAGGAAAAACAATTTGGGCTCTGAAAAGTGGCGATTTCGGAATATTTCCCAAAGTTTCAAACCCAAATAACTCCTAAACGAAGCCTCTCCTCTAATCAAAATTTTGCAAGAGTGACTTTTTTCTTTAATTGAACGTAGAATTCAAAATTTTTAAACAGTTTTCAAAAATAACTAGGAAGGTGAAAAATGGGGGGGGTGAAGAGAAGGCACCCCCTAGTATCTACGCCCCTGAAATTTTTTTACGACACACGTTGTGATTGTTTGACAGAAGATGATTTCAGTAAACTTGTGGTTTAAATTTGAATCAAATCGGTTGAACGGTACAAAAGTTATGCGGCAAAAACGATTATTTATTTCCAACTTTGAAGGACTATATCTCCGTTATTAGCCATTTGTCAAATATGTTTTCCTTAGAAAGTCCACTTCATTTTTGATTCTCTATCGGTCCTTAAATTCATTGACGTTTAAGCTGGTCCAGCCTGTATGCATTGGCAAGTTTCTATCTTTAGCCTCCTCGTCCCCCACTCACCCCAACTTTGAAATTTAAAATGACGACATCACCTACCTTGCGATACATCAAATTGAAAAGAATTAAGTTTTCTTGCTGAAAACAATATTCTCAAAAAATTCAACCCCACCCCCCTTCTCCCCAAAATTTTTCTAAATGTCCCATTCAATAATATTCTGGACACCTCAATGGGGTCGTATACAAGAATCACAAAATACGATTTTATTGGTATGGACCTTTTATTAAATAGATGAAATTAGCAACTGTGCAGCCAAAACACAAAAAAAAAATCGGCCTAGAAAAAAGTAATTGAAGTTTCGCTTCTTCCAGTCTTTTGGTTCAAATCAAGTGAAATCGCGCGCAGCGTTAGCGCGAATGAAAACAAAGCATGGACAAGGTCGACATAAGAGCAACGTATCAGCAGCAACGACAGCATCGTTGCCATAGCAACACGCAACGTCTAGTTACGTCACTAGACGTTGAAATCAAACCGGTCTGCTACGCGCCTCGATTTTCAACTTTTTTTTTCAAGAAATGTAGTTGCTTCTGAGATACTATGTTGCTATGTCTGTGGTAATCTCACATTGTAGGTACTTTAGTTTAAAGGAATAAAAAAAAAATCGTATAAGACCCCATTTTCTTTAGTTTAGTCAGCATCATCCTGGATAGCATCGAAACAGAGAATTTTTTGTGAAGAAAGTGCTACCCAAATTCACCCCATTGCATTGCTCTCCCCCACCTCAACTAACTAACTTCTCAACTAACTTCAAAATTCAACTAAACACCATACCTATACTTTGTGATACGTCAAATTGAAGGGCAATAAATTCTCTTTTTTAAAACAATTTTTTGAAATTTTCAACCCCTCCCCCATTGAACTGGACATTTGGAGTATTTTAGGAAAGGGTTTTAAAAATTTCGAAAAATTTTTGTTCAGGAAGAGAATTTAATTTCCTTCAGTTTAATGTATCACAAAGTAGGTATTGTCATTTTAGATTTTTAAGGTGAGGTGGGGGGAGCGGAAGGGGTGAATTTGGGTACGTGGCACTTTTTCCATGGAAAATTGTCTCTTTCGATGCTGTGCAGGATTACGTTGACTGCATTGAAGAAAATTGAAAGGTCAAGAATATTGAATTGGACATTCGGAGAATTTTAGGGAGAAGGGAATGGGGTTGAAAACGTTACAAATATTTTTTCAGAAAGCGAATTTAATCCTGTTAAATTTGATGTATCGCAAAATAGGTGGTATCATTTGAAATTTCAAAGTTGTGGTGAGTGGTGACGAGGGGGCTGAAGATAGAAATTTGCCAATATATGTTTTAGATATCCCCATCGATATAAAAATCGACCTGTTTTTGCTCGAAAAAATATTGACTAGAAATCGGGAGTTATTGCAGGTGGATAGTTTTCAAATGATCACCCGCCCATATAGCACAAGTACATCCAATGGACGTCCATAGGCTATCCTGAAATGGACATACGGAGATCCATAGGACGTCCATAAAAGGTCCAGTGGATGTCTTATGGACAGCTTATGGACGTCCATTTGGCACTAAGTTGTACGTTCCTAAAACGTCCTTTATGGGATGTCCATAAGATGACCATTTGTGATAAATTTGGACATTCAAAAGACGTTTCTCAAAAAAAGGCGTTTCAATCATTGAAAATATTTATTCTCAAAAAAATTAAAGTTTCAAATAACAATATAGCAAACCAGCATAGCTTGGGTTGTTGTTGCCTTCAGCACAGCCCCTGAGCACAGCTTGACTTGCTGACGATTCTGGCATAGCTTGGTTGTTGATGCTTTCAACATAACTTGGCTTGTTGTTGTTGTTGGAGCTTCTGGGATAGCTTGATTGTCTAAAGCTACTGGAATAGGTCTCGGCCTCGGGGTAGGCAAATTAAGTGAAGGAATTACATTTGGTTTCAGTTTTTTAAGCAATCCAATTCGCTCGTAGTCATCATCCAAGAAATGATCTGAACGAACATGCTCTGCTGAATAATGGATGTTTGTTGATCCCTGGCCTAGGGATGGCTACTCCACTTTAAGTCGTTTCGGAAACCTGAAACGATTCTTTTGTAATAAATAAAAAATGGAATAAAAACATCCGAATCGTACATAGTAGGTTATGTCGGGTTTCTCCGTTTGTCGAAATGTTTGCAACTGGGCACAGAACAGGACGGCATTGTCAATTTTCAATAAACACTATAAAGTCTTCTTGGTTAAAAAATCACTGGAAAGCACGGAGAAAACTTTGCACAAAGAAATGCGGGTTTGAGGAAAACGACGCGACGCTATCACAGTGACAGTACTGATAGTAGTGACACTGAGTGACACTCAGGGATGACAAGTATTCGCAGCTCTGCCAACCGACAAGAATCAAAGTTACTAAAAGGAGTAAAAGGTACTGTTGATTGTTGATGTACGTAAATTATGTAAATTGAGAAAAATGGCTTTTCTTTCAAATTACCGCAATAATAATGATAATAATATGATATTAGGCCCAGTGGCCTAATTTTTGAATTGTGAGTCAACTCTCAACTTGTTTTTGTTGCTGAAAAATAATAGCTGTAGGTACCTTGTCACATATTTTTACACTTTTTTTTTCATGGCAATGGACTCTATATGTTTAGATGTTGAAAATAAAGAATGTCCATAAAGTGGTCCATGAAAGACGTCCATGGGTCATCGTTTCTGTACATCCATAGAATGTTCCCTAAATGGATGTCTTATGGATGTCCAAATCAAGTCCATGGACATGAGGACTTGATATGTACTTGAAATGGACGTCCATAAGATATCCTGTGCTATATGGGGGTAGCACGGATCCCGGTAGATAGGTACCAGGTTAAATTAAAAGCAAACAGATGCGAGCAGGGATAAAGAGTAAATAAATAAATCCCGAAATGGGTAAAATCATCAAGTTTCAACGTACCTATAGTTTAATAAATAGTGTCAGTATCTGCAACTTGCGGTTGTGACCTGTTAATTTGGTGGGATTGAAACAAGGAAGTGGGTTGACAGAATCTCGAAATTGATTGATTTTTATTTAAGTTTCGTCATTGACGATACTACAGTGTCAGCTGCGAATCGAAGTTTGTGTGATTGCGGTTGATCAATCTGTAAAATTAAGGAATATAGAAACGCAATTTGGTGAAATTGAATTTCTTTGTTTAAATTGCTGAGTTTCCCCTCCAGTGCCGTACAGCGTGCGCGTTAGACGATAATACCAAGGAGTGTGTTCCGTTTGTTGGTAAACGGTGTGCGCCGAAGGTAGTGGATTGGCCATTGGCTGGATCCCTTGCTGGTTTTTCGCCACGGCCATTGTGTTGTCGAAGTGGTTACGTCTCGAGTGTGGATAGAAATTCCGTCTGTTTTCCAAATTAATGGTAACCATCTTATGACCACAGAAATATGTCGTCTCCAAGTGCAGGCAAGCGACGTATGGACACGGATGTCATCAAACTGTATCCTTTTCTTAGTACGTTGACGAAAATGTAAACAACAACATCCTATCCTTTGTATCAGCTGATTGGGAAATTGCATTTCATGTACCATCCCTGGTTCGGATTTTAGGTGCGCTCTATTGTGCCATCCGTGAGCACACGCGAGTTATTTTTATACATGAACGAATTTCAGAGCCTTGACACTGTCTCTTTAGGAAGTGATGGTTGCATTTTTTGTTATGTTGGGTGTCTCCTTAACTAATTGTCCAGAATCGAGAGCAAACACGAGGTGACCATCCTTGGTGGGCTTAATGAATTCTGTGTCAAGTTCTATGGACCACGAGGCAGTAAGTAGTCATTCTTCAAAGTGACCAATATTTAGGTATTTCATACCGAGTTTTTTTTTCAGCTCCTTATGAAGGAGGAGTATGGAAAGTAAGAGTTCACCTTCCTGAGCACTATCCCTTCAAATCACCCAGCATAGGATTCATGAACAGGGTGTATCACCCTAATATAGATGAAGTTTCCGGTACAGTGTGCTTGGATGTTATCAATCAAGCTTGGACAGCTTTATATGGTTTGGATGGTTTTAACCTGTAGTAAGAAACAGGAAACTGAAAAGGGCTTTTTTGCAGATCTTTCAAATATATTCGAATCATTTCTTCCACAGCTATTAACATACCCAAATCCAATTGATCCTCTGAATGGGGATGCAGCAGCCATGTATTTACATAAGCCAGAAGAGTACAAGAAGAAAGTGTCAGGTATTTTACATTTCCATTTTACATAATTTCTTTTTATCCAAAGTTATAGAAAGTTTTAGTTTGAGAAATGTTCTAAAAAACATTTCCTCAGCAGCATCAAACTTGGGCGCATCTATTAGGGGTATAATGCTGATTTTTTATTGTAACATGATTTTTTAAACTTGGTCTGGCATTTATAAAAAAAAAACTTCACAAGTAAAAATGATAACAGGAAGCATAATCACCTTTTTTTCCAATTGCTCTCAAGAAACCTGGCATATGATCAATTCCTTGATTTGAAGAATTTTTTAGCCAGTTCACAACTTGAACTTAGTTTTTATACAGGTGATTCAAAACTGGCGGACAGGGACGGCTTCAGTACGATTTTAAGATTGTCATGAGTCCATTTACAATGGTCGCAGAACGCATACAACACAAGATGTTGACCAATCAGGCACCAGTAAAGTGAAAAAGGAGCCCTCCCTGTTGGTCAGCATGTTGCGTTGCTTACGTTCTGTGACTGTTATAGATGGGCTGTAAGGGAGTTAGGAAAGTATAGTAGCAAAAAATCGTTGTTGTAAACTCCGCAATACTTCTTTTTGAATGGAGTCACTTTTTCAATTCAATATTGATAGTTGCTCAAAGTAAAAATTTTACCATCATTATTTTGGTATGTGTTATGACTACCCTTTATAATTATTACATTTTATACCTGCATGTATTTAATTCCTACCAGATTGGTTCTGAATTGCGCCAGGACATTTAGAATGAGAACAGCAAAATCAGCAAGTAACGTTGCCCAATAACAATGCTATAATATGCTGAAATAATACACTTTTAGAAATTTGCAATACTTGCAGCCATTATACAGGGTCCGGCAACAGGATTGAACGGTGACAGACTTCTGGTACTTATTCCTAATCGCTGAAAGTTTCGTGTGCAATAGCAAACTTATCGGTCAATCAACTGGTTAATTGCTGTGAAACTGTTTACCCTGGCCCAGTTCATCGCGCAAATGCAGACACTTTATTCGTGAATTTAATTTGCCAATGCGCGCCAAAGTTCCATAAAAAAATGCCGAATAAAATGGGTAAGGTCGAATACCCAAACCCATTTATACCCACATTTCAAAGAGGCGTTTCTTGGTGAGTCTTCAGCGCGCACTGGCAAATTGAATTAATGATGAAAACGTCTCTGCGTTTACAGGATGGGATGGGGTCGGGTAATCAGTTTTCAGGGTAATTGATTCACAGCAAAGAACCGTTGATTAACCGGTCAGTTTGCTATTGTATATAAAACTTTCAGCAAAAAGGTCTGTCAACGATTTGACGTATATTAGATCAACAATATTTCCTTTGCAGCCTTTTTAAAACCGTTCAATCCTGTTGCCGGGGCGTAGGTACTACCACATTCGTAATCATGGGTGGCTTCGGAAACAGGAATTTCTCAACTTCGTTCTGCTAATTTTTCAATTGTCATCATTGCGAAACGGTTTTATGTTCATGAAATCATGATCCCAATCGTATCGAAAAAAGCTGATGCCATCGCTCCAAACTGGCATGGTTTGAAAATAGAAGCTCTCCTACCTTTTTGCCTGCTGCAACCGAAGCGCCCTTCGAAGCCTCGTTGAATTGATGGGTGAACAACGGACGTCTTGACACCTTGCAGTCGCACCTGGATTTCGATCTATTTTGGCTGTTAATTTAAATTTCTAAAAACCATTCTCAAACATTTTTGTATTAAAATTCTTGTTCTTCATCCTCAGTGAAGGCAGTTTTTATGTAAGAATAAATAGTTGTCTTCTTCACATGTATGTTTATTTCAAAAATATTATAGTTACAAATGAAAACGCAGCAAACCGGAAGCGGTCAAAATACAAAACAATTATTGAAGACAATTACATCTTTGTCCCTTTCGCTGTTGAGACCCTAGGCCCTTGGTGCCAAGAGGCTATAAATTTTGTATACGAACTGGGGAAACTTACAGCAGATGCCACCGGAGAAGACAGATCGAGGTGCTATATAACCCAAAGGATCAGCCTAGCTATACAAAAGGGAAATGCAGCATGCGTAATGGGTACCATTCCACCTTCCCTACCCTTACATGAAATTTTTTACCTTTTATAACATATTTTATATACTTACCTATACAAAAAAAAGATTTATAGTTTTAAACATATGAAAAATGTAAGATGTTGACAAAATATACGTATATACCACTTATAGTTACAGTTTTTAAATAAATTGGACATAACATACCTACTTGTGATGGAGACAACAATTTATTCGTGAACTTTTTTTGGGGCGACGGTATCAAATGTTTCGATACGATTGGATCATGAACGTGAAAAATATTTCACAATAACTACAATAATCGAAAATGAGCAGAACGAAGCTGAGACATTCGTTTTTGTTTCCAGGGCCGCAGGTGGCTTTAATCCACCCATGATTACGAATTTTGTGAATCACATGGTATATTATTATGTTTACTGTGTTCAACAAAGAGTTTTGGTGGGACAGAACCATACAAGTCTCCCCCCCCCCAAAAAAAACTCAAGTACTGGATCGCAAAAACATCATTTACTCATTGTCCTTGAACCCTCAAAATTCGCCGAATTATAATATCCAATAGGACAAAAATACAAACGAATTATTGAAAATGAACTGTTAGCTGTTGATTTTGGGTGCTGTAAGTTGGTTAAGGAATGGTAAAGCATCTGTTTTTTGTTTCGATTTCGAAAAATGTACTTCTTATCTTGTTTTCAATATAAGTAGTGGTCATGCTAGAATTTAAGGTTCAAAAACCATGATGATCTTTATATAATGATTTGATTCCAGAATACGTACGCAAGTACGCGACAGAAGAAGCTCTAAGGGGGCAAGAGAACGTAAGTTCCGATAGTGAATCAACAATGTCAGATTTCTCAGAAAATGAAGCTGAAGACATGGAGTTATAACGCAGGCTGTCTACCATTTACACCGTGCTCGCTCAATCCTCTCTTTGCTAAGGATACAATTTATCTGTTTTAGTGTTACATATATGTGATGTGCTTTAGATTTCATTTTCTTTGTATTGTTCGACATTCGCGAATTTACCAACGGTCACGATTGTTTTGCATTTTTAGAGTTTATTTTGTTGCTTCATTTCTTCTGAAAGGCTTCCCTGTTTTTAAACTGATCAAGTCATGAGTTTTTTTTAGACATTTTAAAGTATCTTTTAAGTTTGAACCTTGTTGAAATTATTTTGATGTATTGCCCTTTTTTGACATGTGATGATATGAGCGTAGCCAGATATTTATTATTTAGTTTAGTTCAAGTAGGGGGAACTCAGTTTTTGAAAGTTATATTTAAAGAAACCTATAATATATATACATACATATATATATATATATATATATATATATATATATATATATATATATATATATTTTGTTGTGAATACTTGATTTTCCTCTACTACATATAGTTAGTGCAATAGATATATAAGTTCTGTCACTTGTAATATTAAAAGTACTTCTGTGTTGATTCTTTCAAGTCAAGTCACATTAATATCATGTGGTCTCATTGTATATACAGAAATTGTTTCCTCATTTATTGTAATGAAATATTTTTAATTGATAGCAAGGATATACTTGTTGGACTATGAATGGAGGAGAATTAAAAACAAAAGAATTCAATAATTTGTCAATGCCTCCTTTTCAGTTCAGTCATTAGTTTAAAATGCTGCACAACATTCATTTATTAATTCAAATTCAAAATTTCTAATATTATGTTATATTGTATGTGTCTGTAGGATGTCCCATACACTGTCACATCACCGTTGTTTGTAATTTTGATTATTAATGATAATAAGTGTAGGTTATTTGGTAGCATTTAACAGTAATAAAGAACTAAATTTATTAAAAAAAAAATCGTCATTATTTTGTTATGTATATTATACAAGACCCCCCCCATGCTGTCGAATTGCCAGATCATTAGCAGGTAGGTATGTCGGTACCTATTTCTACACATGTTCTCATGATAAGGGAGAGATTATTGTTCAGGGATGTTCTGGAGGATGTTCTTTGTTAATTCATGGAGTGGGAATACGCTCCATCAATAATATCTGTAGGCATTGAAAGTATACAATCACGCTGAAATACAAAGCAGCGTTTGATACTGATACCTCCCCCTTTGATTGAAATATCGATTGCAGCATAGGCGTAATAATTAAGGTTTTGCCGTGAATGATGTCTACTCATGACTGAATTGGTTAAGGAAAAATTTGGTAATCAGAACTTGGAAAACATTTACCACTGAACAAGAGCCCAATAAAAACTAGAAAGAACGCGGTATTTTGAACACTTTCAATCCTCCTGCGTTCTACGCCCATGTCCTTATCTATTTGCTCTTTCATTGTCTCTGTCTCTCTCTACCACTCCAACCTGAGTGCCTGCCAGCCAATTGTCAATATCTGTTTTGATGAGGTTTAGTTCTTTGCTGTGTAGTGTAAGCAAATTGTGTGTTATGTGGAATTTTGTGTTTACCTGCTCTCAGTTTTACTTACAATTGATTTTGATATGTTCCCAATAACTTGAAGCTCCGCAAATACCGAAAATCTTTATCGATTACATCTCGTAAGTGAAGTACTGTACACATAACCTGATTCATGGTCTCCAATTTTTTTTTATTGTTTATTAACACATGAATTATCGTTATTTATTGAATTATGCCTATAATAAACATGTTTTTTATCAGATATTCAGACAAATTGTGCAGGCAAATGAATTGTGATACGTTTTAGTTACTTCATATACTATTGAATATTGTAAAATGAGATGTAAGAATTACCTACCTAATACATTTTTTCAACTTTCATCAAAACTGTTGGTGATAATGGTAAAGGTTTAAAAAGTATATACCAGGATGAATGAAATTGGTTCGTCAACTCTTCTGCATTTAGGAGACATAGTCTCCTTGTATGCAGAAGGGTCTGTAAGTGGATTCCTCAGCACTTTGGGGTAAGCCTTAGAACTAGGTTTTTTCTTTTGGATTTCTTGAGCCTCATTATAGGTTGGTCGACGATCGTGCTGTGGTATGTCCAAATGCAGGAGACCTATCAAATCCCCCCAAGAAGTTCAGAGGTGGTATATGAATCCATTCAATTTTCCAAAAAGACATGCCCAGCTAATATCCTACCCTCTTTCAGATTGCTTGTTCAAAATATGTCCCATGAACCGATATTCTGCCCAGAAGCAGTTTTGGAAAGCGGCCAAGCAAAGCATGGGCTCAAATACGGATACCAATTTATTGAAAAGATTACATGTAAGTCCGATTAGTATCCATAATTTCACCAAGATTTACCTTGGACACGTCGTGAATAATTTATTATAATTGATTTACTTATTTTTTATAGCATGCTGCGGAAATAGAGAAGAAACAAAATGATACTGAGAACAAGAAACTGCTTGGGACTAATGTTCAGTATGGGAGCGTAGTACAGGTTAATATCAATACAAATAAGCAAACCACCATCCAGAATTGCCCCTCTGTATGTTATGTTCCAAATTTGGCATCTTAATTGTTTCACTATTGATTTCATACATGACAATTTCTGCCATTTATGGAGTAGGGTTGTAGTACTTTTATCTTTCTGTCTTCCTTTTATAAAGTTTTATTACACACGCTTCTAACGGTTTTTCTGTGACATCCATCGCTGGTTCTGGGCTATTGTCAAGAAAAGTATACAAACAGTGCACGCAGTGGCGTAGGTACATGAGAATTTCTTTCTAATCTTTTGGATTTATTGTGAATACATTAAACGTACATAATTCATTATGTATACAGTCTCAAAATTCGTGTCCACAGAGTCCAAAGCAGTTTTCGGAAATGCTTGGAAAGTGACAGAAAGATGTTGCTAAACTTTTTTTTTTTTTTTTTTGAGGAAGTTACTAATTTTTTTTATTCTCTTACCATCTCCTTATCTGTTGCTGGACAAGAGTTTAGGTTAAATAATATTATGTCATTGATGATTATCAAAAGGTGCGTTCAGTCAGGTTATTTAGCCGCAAGTTTTAATTTTAGTCGCAAGCGCAGCGACGCCCATTGGCTCTTATGAACCAGCCTCCTCGGAACAGCCAATAAGCGATGCAGCGCTTACGGCTAAAACTAAAATTGCGGCTAAATAAGCTGACTGAACGCACCTTAACAGCTGCGTCATCGAAGCCCTCGCAGTTATTTAGGCATACCTATTAACAATCAATAACGAAATGAGATGTTTTCCACGGCATAATTATTGTATTAAATTTGCAGCTCCTTCACCTGAAATCAAACAAGTACTTAACTGTGAATAAACGCTTGCCGGCTCTCCTCGAAAAGAATGCAATGAGAGTGTACTTGGATGGAAACGGAAACGAAGGATCGTGGTTTTATATTTTGCCGTTTTATAAACTCCGTGCCACAGGCGATAATATTGTCTTGGGCGACAAAGTGATCTTGAATCCGGTCAATGCTGGGCAACAAGTACTTCATGTGGCGGCCAATTACGAACTGCCTGACAACTTAGGCTGCAAGGAAGTGAACGTGGTCAATGGAAGCACATCATGGAAGGTTACTTTGTTCATGGAGCATCGTGAAAATTCCGACGAAATTCTGAAAGGCGGAGACGTGGTGCGATTGTTCCACGCCGAACAGGAGAAGTTTCTCACTATGGACGAGTACAAAAAAACCCATCACGTGTTCCTGAGGACGACTGGTCGTACTAGTGCCACCGCGGCCACCAGCAGCAAAGCCCTGTGGGAGGTCGAGGTAGTCCAGCACGACCCATGTCGAGGGGGTGCTGGCCATTGGGACTCGCTCTTTCGGTTCAAACACCTCGCCACGGGACAGTACCTGGCTGCTGACGTGGATAACGACCAAGCCACTGATCAGATGCGCAGCAAATTGAGGGCGGACTCGACCGATTCCACAGTTTACCATTTAGTTCCCGTTGATTATCAGAACGAAATAGCCTCACTGTTCGAGTTGGATCCGACCAGTTTGACTCGAGGCGATTCCTTAGTCCCCCAGTCCAGTTACGTACGATTACACCATTTAGTCACCAACAGTTGGGTACATTCCACTTCCATTCCCATTGACAGAGACGAAGAGAAGCCCGTGATGTCGAAAGTCGGTTGTGCTGTCATGAAAGAGGACAAAGAAGCTTTCGCCTTGATATCAGTTTCACCTGTTGAAGTCCGCGATTTAGACTTCGCCAACGATGCATGTAAACTACTGTCATCTTTATCAGTTAAACTAGAAAATGGGACCATATCGCATAACGAGAGAAGATCCCTCACGACACTTCTACAAGACATTGTGTACTTCGTAGCCGAATTAGAAAATGACCAAAATAAAACTGAAGCTTTAGAATTAGTTGTAACAAACCCGAACAGGGACAGACAGAAATTGTTGAGGGAACAGGCAATACTTAAACAACTCTTCAAAATACTACAGGTAAAAAAGACGATTTCATTCATCGCCAGTATCTGATGGATGCACTTACAGGGTCCATTCTTGGATTGTGATGGCGACGGACCGTTTTTGAAGATTGAAGAATTGAACGACCCCCGTCATGCTCCATACAAGTACATTTTCAGATTATGTTACAGGATTTTGCGTTTGAGCCAACAGGATTACCGCAAAAATCAAGTAAGTCACCTACCTACTACTCACAATTAATTCACAAACTGCCAAAGCACTAAATTCGTTATTATTCAGGAATACATAGCAAAGCATTTCGGCTTCATGCAAAAGCAAATCGGCTATGACATCCTAGCCGAAGACACAATCACCGCTTTGCTGCACAATAACCGCAAACTCTTAGAAAAGCACATTACCCCAGCAGAAATAGAAACTTTTGTTGGCTTAGTCAGGAAGAACATGAGCAATTGGGAGTCTCGTTTTCTCGATTACCTTTCGGATTTATGTATTTCGAACAAAAAAGCGATTCCAGTCACGCAAGAATTGATATGTAAAAGTGTCTTGAGTCAAAAGAACTCCGATATTTTGATTGAAACGCGTATGATGCGGACGCAAGTCGAGGTGCAGGAAGTCAGCGAAGAGAATAATCTTGAGAGTGACGATTCCGAACTGGAACAGATGATAACGGTCGTGGAAGAGTGCCAAATCGTTTTATTGTGGAACAACCGACAAAAGTCGATGTCATTGACTGAACTCTGCATGAATGCCAAACTGGGCAGTAAAGACGATCAAGCTATTTTGGATTATTACAGACATCAATTGGATTTGTTCTCGAATATGTGCTTGAATAGGCAGTACTTGGCCCTCAACAACCTATCACCGCACTTGGACATAGAGTTGATACTGAAGTGCATGGCGGACGAGACAGTGAGTTTTGACTTGCGGGCATCGTTTTGCCGTCTCATGTTACACTTACACGTCGATAGAGATCCGCAGGAACCAGTTACTCCCGTTAAATACGCTAGATTGTGGTCAGAAATACCATCAAAGATGTCAATAAATGAGTATGGTTTGTTCAAGTTGCGAAGTTGAAATGGTTTATTCTCGTTTTGGTTCCAGTTATGACAGCAACAAAACGCCAGATCCTAACAAGGAAGTGGTGCGTGCTAGATTTTACTCCACCATAGCTTTTGTTGAAGATTACCTCTGCAATGTAGTGGCGAAAATGTGGTCGTTTGCCGACCAAGAACAGAACAAGCTAACATTTGAGGTGCGTTGTTTATGTTTAATTTTTTGATTTTGGAGTGGTGTGTATTGATTTTTCGATTTTAGGTTGTGAAATTGGCTAGAGAATTAATCTATTTTGGCTTTTATAGTTTCTCTGATTTGCTTAGATTAACAAAAACGTTGCTGAGTATTTTGGATTGTGTTTCTGAAAATGATTTTGTTGATGGTCGTTTACCAACTGGAGATATAGATTGTAAGTCGTTCTGTCAATCTTTGTTTAATCAGTATTAAGTTATATTATACTTACTAATGTTTTGCATACCTGGAGATGAGCAGCATTCCCTGCTGGACGAGAGAGGTACCAATCTTTATGTGTGCCTATTGTGTTTTTGTTGTTTACTTTTACGTACTTTTTAATTCTTATTAACTCATGAATGTTTGTACCTTCTCTAAATGTTGCGTTATTAAAACCAATTAGAATAACAACACCGTTTTGTACGAGAACAATAATAATTGATAATTATTGTCCATGATTGCTGGTTGATACTTTTTTTTTCATTTTATGCAATAGCGGAAGGGGGCGTCCTGAGGACCATCGGGGATATGGGAGCTGTCATGACGTCACTAACGTTAGGTCCCGTTGGAAGATCTGTGGTGACTTCTACTTCAAACCAGCACGTGAAAGGCGCCCAGTATATGAAGGAATATCCCCTTGTCATGGATACCAAATTGAAAATTATCGAGATTTTACAGGTATTACATCGCGATTGTTATTATATCATCATTGTATTATTTTTCTTTTTCTCTTTCAACTTGATATTGCTTCCTTTTAGTTCATCCTTGATGTACGTCTGGATTATCGGATCAGCTGTTTGTTGAGCATATTCAAACAAGAATTCGACGAATCCGAAAAGCTCAACAGTAGTGGTGATTCATTGAATTTGGGTCAAAAAAATATAGATTTGGAATTGATCGGAAGCCAAGCAGAAGGTATATTCGGTAGCAGTGAGGAATGTGCTGTGTTGGATCTGGACGGTCATGGTGGAAGAACATTTTTGCGGGTTTTGTTACATCTAACGATGCACGATTATCCGCCATTGGTATCAGGGGCGCTTCACTTACTTTTTAGGCATTTTAGTCAAAGACAAGAAGTATTACAAGCTTTTAGACAGGTAAGTGTTTGCTGACCGTGTCGTACATGAGAAATAGATTGAAGAGGAACTATTTACAGGTCCAGTTGCTAGTATCTGATAGTGATGTAGAATCTTATAAGCAAATCAAGGCTGATTTAGATGTTTTAAGACAATCAGTTGAAAAGTCTGAATTATGGGTTTACAAATCAAAATGTATCGAAGATCACAACGCGACTAGCAATAAAAAGAATAAAGAGGAAGATGAAGAAGTTACAACAACAAAAACTTCGACTATGAGCGTTCTGGAAAAGAAAGGGTCCGCGATTAATTTGGACGTAGGACCTCCTTTGCATCCAGAACAGGCCGACGAGTACAAGAAAATACAACAGATTTTAATCAGAATGAATAAACTGTGCACACAAGGCTCACCGAGCGGCATTGTCAAACCGAGAAAACACGAGCAACGTCTTTTGAGGAATGTTGGAGTTCACACAGTCGTGTTGGATCTTTTGCAAATACCGTACGATGAAAAAGAGGACATTCGCATGAATGAATTAATGCGGCTGGCTCACGAATTCCTTCAAAATTTCTGCCTGGGTAACCAACAAAATCAAGTGTTGCTTTTCAAACATCTGGATTTGTTTTTGAATCCCGGTATCAGGGAAGCCCAAACCGTTTGTGCCATTTTCCAAGACAATTCGACGTTGTGCAATGAAGTGAACGAAAAAGTCATTCAGCATTTCGTCCATTGCATCGAGAGTCACGGAAGACACGTGCAGTACTTGAAGTTCCTCCAAACCATAGTGAAAGCCGAAAATCAGTTCATAAGGAAAAGTCAAGACATGGTCATGCAAGAATTGATTAATGCCGGCGAAGATGTTCTGGTGTTTTACAATGACAAAGCATCGTTCAATCATTTCATAGAAATGATGAGGTCCGAAAGACACTGTATGGACGAAGGTAGTCCTTTGAAATATCACGTGGAGCTAGTCAAATTGCTGACGTGTTGTACCATGGGCAAAAACGTGTACACTGAAATAAAATGCCATAGTTTGCTGCCATTGGATGATATCGTGGCGATGGTAACCCATCCCGATTGCATTCCCGAAGTGAAGGAAGCTTACGTGGGTTTTTTGAACCATTGCTACATCGATACCGAAGTAGAAATGAAAGAGATTTATACGTCGAATCACATGTGGACGCTTTTCGAAAAGTCCTTCCTGGTTGACATGGCCGACATTGCTACGGCACCGACAGACCGAAAACATCCCGATAAAGCTTTGGAAAATTACGTGACCAACTGTGTTATGAACATCATTTCCACGTTCTTCAGTAGCCCGTTTTCAGATCAGAGTACAACAGTTCAGGTATCAGAATTTACAATTTGCTTCCATAACCAAATTGCATGTGCTTTAATTTGTTTCTTGGGTATTTCTGGTGCTTTGGTTTTTTTAGTAAAGAACGAGGGTTTTTTCATGTTGAATTTTTGTATTGATAGTTTTTCATTTTCATTTATAGCAAATAATTCATTAACCAGTAGGACGGGAGGAATTTATTGTTTGAACACTGCTTTAGATATACTTTGAAGGATGCACTGGTTATAATGACACTAATGAAAATAGATGGGTAAGATATGTTTAGTCCATTTGGTTTGAGAATAAAGTAGATGGCGTGCACAGCTGTGGTTTCCTTGCCCGCCCCTGCGACAGATTGTCATGGCCAAGTGAGTCGGCCGCATCGCAGCAAGGTCAGGGCATACATACCACCGGCCTCGCAGGGGTAGGCAAGGACACCACAACTGCGCACGTCATCTATTTTACTCTTGAATGAAATGGACTACATATATATTTGTTTTGGCAGCGAGCTTCAAACTGTTTCCAAGTGGTTTGTAAGTTTTTTCCGCAAGAACGCTAAATTGACCGTTCCAGTTGGAGCTAAAAGAGATGCATATTTCCCAAGTTTCCTCTAGATATATTGACAAATGACAGTTCACACGTCACACGTATATTGACTGTTCACTGTTCGCAATAGATCCTTTCAGTTTTACCTTGGTTATGCGCGCATTCTGTAATCGTTGACCTTACTGGTAAGGTGGTTTTTGGAAAAAATGGATAGAAATGCTGAGCCTGATATTTATATGATTGTGTAGATGATGAAATAATTAAATCTCAACAATAGGATAAGTACGCACCTTTTCTCATGGAAAACTGGCAAGTATACTCGAAGTTGTCGGTATAGCTCTAGCGACGAAAATCAAACGGATAAATGACACTGACACATCTTTGGAATGACACTTCGTTTAAGGAGACATATCTAATAATATATAAAAATGAAAATCACTATATATCACAGATTGAAAGGGTTTATTTCGTACCATCGCATTTTGTTCAATTCCAACGTCATCTAAGAAAAAAATTCCAAAATAATCCACCTTTCCCATGATGGAAATCACTTGCGCGCATACCTGTGAGCGCATACTCCCGCTAGTACAAACGGCTACCACAGACCTCTAGTTCTGGGTTCACAGGTATGCGCGAAACTCCCGTGGGAAAGGTGGATTGAGAAAAATCCGTTTCAAGAACTGAAACTTTTTAGATCTAACCTTCAGAAATACACTTTAAATGACAGCTCACAAATGTCACATCTACGCCCCAACACACAGTGGTCTGAAATGAGATAAACCGCGCAGAAATTCTGAAAGTTTCAGAATGGATAGCTCATATATAGACATTTTCGGGAAAAATACAAAAAAAAATCTACCTCAAAATAGGGGTTGTGACAGGGGGGTGCAATTTCGAAAAAGGACCTGAAATGTCCGAAACTTGCAGAATAATTAGACAAGGGCTAGACATTTCTAGGAAAAATATTAAGAAAAATCCACCATCAAAATAGGGGATGAAACAAAGGGTAGAATGCAAAAAAAAAAGATCAATATTTTTGAAATTATTTTAATTAGTGAAAAAAGGGGACACCGTTTTGAAAGAAGCACCATAAAAATATTATCTTTGGAATAAGGGTTGCAACAGGGTTGAATTTCAAAAAAATCACTGAAATTTATGAATCTCTCAGAATAAGTATAGGCAATCGGTAAACATTTTGGGAAAAAATATTGGAAAAAATCAAGCACTAGAATAGGGGGTGGATCGGAAGTGAAATTCAAGAATTGAGCTAAATTCAATTGAGCCACTCAGAATTTTTATCCTTGAAATGGACTAAAAGTCTGTGCGAGTCTGCCCATTTTTGCCTAATTTTGGATCTCATTTTTTTGAGAGATTGAATAACTCTTCTTTAAAATCACTCTCTGCGTCCTGCACGTTTAGCTCTTGAAACACATGCTTTTGTATAGTCATAGCTTCAGGACTGGTGACTGATTTTTCCAGCATGATTTCAAATAAAACTCGCTTTGTCATCGCCATCCTGCAGCAAGTATATCATACGAGTCTACAACACAACGAAATGTTCACAAAATCAGTCTGTAGTAAAGTAACCTGCACAAGTGCACAACAACGTATGCTACCTGCTGCCTGCAGCCTGCGTCAGACGGCGTCGCTATAGCAGTAAACGGCACTGCGCCTGCGTTTGCGTGCGTGGAGAGCATGTACGTAAGCAATATGGCATACCATGATGAGGATAAGGAGACTACCTAACTTTATTAACTAATAATAAACTATAATAATTATTCAGCTTTGACTAATAGAATATAAAATACCAAAAATGAAATTTCACCAATTCAATTCTGATGGAAAAGTTATACCCGGGACAAGGAACAGGAGGTGAATATACCCTAATCCCCTCTGATCATCTGTCACGATAAAAGTTGAAAACAGGCGGACTTAGCCCCTAGATACTCACCACTTTCTCATTAATTGCGCTTTTTTCGCTTCACTGCAATTTGACAATATGTGCAGTGTTCAACAAAAAAAAAGCCTAGCGGAAAATATTGCAACTATTTGCAGCCAATTTTTTTTGAGTTTTGAAGCTGAGACGTTGACGAATAAGATAGTAATAAATACAGGGCGGGACCTGTTGGGACTCGTGAGAAAAGCTTCGTCGAAATGTGAACTCCACAGTAAAATTTTCTTGTGAACAGTTTTCCAAAAAATAATCGATAAAGTCTTTCAAATGAGAAACTAGTGCATGTCAATGACACATCTCGTTAGAGGAAACTTTGGTCTTTCTCACAGTAATAGCGATAATTTTCAGAATAATCAACAAACCCTGATATGTGAAGAAGAAAATCGGTGTTTCATTCTCTTTGAGAAAGAAGTTTTTGAACCTTTTCAAGTAAGCCAAGTTCAGCGTTGGTTTTCGGGTACTAATATTCAATGACCAATGGAACTATTTAGGCAAATTATGGTTCAAACCTTCTACTATGATATCGCAATGTCAAAAAAGCCCGCAAAAAATGAAGAAAAAATGAATTTCTGCGCGGTTTTTCTCATTTCAGACCACTGTGCAACATATCGATATTCGCAAGTTTTTCATAAACATGCATGCGTCGGACTACTGCTCGTGCCATCCACAAATTGTTTTCAAACTGTTGGATAGTCTTGCCAGAGCACCGAACTATTCGTCACAGTTTGGAATTTGTTCTGCAAGAACACTAAAACCGTCCACCGTCCTGCGCAAACTCGTGACGGTTGGAAATTGTTGCGGATCGCTGCCAAAGCAATATGATTCAATGCATGCAGCTAGCTATTTTTTTTTCAATTGATTGATTGAGGACAATGCATATTGACAAATAAATGAAATTCCTCTCATCCAATATTTATTTGACGAGTCTTGAAAATACCTACGTATACATTTTTCGTATTATTTTGTACATACCTGGATGTTTTATTAAAAAAAAAAAACTATCAATATAACATCTGCCGTTTTCTATGGTGCCTTTTTATGGGGAATCTATTAGAAACATCTGCATGAGGCGAGGGTTTTTTGGAGCGATTCTACAATGGACGATTATGATCCGTTCTCTGTTAACGTTCCTCTCAAAAATTCACCATTTTCGTCTAATGTAAGTATGAACTGGCGTTGTCGATTGAGAAATAACCATAAAGAATATGCAAACATTATTCTGCAGGTGTGTTAATTCGTCAAAATGTATATTTTTATGTGAAAGTTACTTGTGTGTATTTATGTCCTGTATGATTATTTCTTGATTTGTGCTTAACTTGCTTACGCAGGTTCACTAATTATTTTAGAAATTGCTCCTTACTTTTACAAAAAGACAAAAAAGCATGAGAGTTAGCGCTTAGATTTATACGGTATTAGAGCAATTTAACGCAATGATTTTTTGGCTGTTGTGATGATGAAGTTCTTACATGGCATAGGAGAATATCCACACTTACGGGATTATTTTGCAGACACGACAACCAATTTTTGTGCAATTGTTACAATCAGCCTTTAGAGTTTCTCAGTGTCCTTGGTTAGCAGCCTCACAGCGCTTTAATGTTGAAAATTGCATCCGTACGCTATCTGAAGTTGGTTAGTGTTTTGATGTCGAGCGTAATTCATTTTGCTTCATTGAAATCTTGTAAAATTTTAGCCAAAAATAGAGGCATTGCCATACCGTTGGATTTGGAAAGTCAAGTTGCCGCCATGTTTAACAAAGCTACAATTCTTACAAGACAAACCAGCAAGTGGTTACAGGCGTCGAAAACTCCGAAAATCGAAAGGTCTCAGTCACAGGTATGTGTATGATTATATGATAAATTAATTTTATCACTTCCATTGAATCCATCTGTCTCCAATTTCATAACAATGTATATCGGTTTCAGTTAATGCGATTAGATCGCAGCATTATCGAAGGTTTGCAAGACATAGTTTCGCTGCTGGAAGATCAACTAAAACCGTTGGTGCAATCGGAACTGTCCCTATTAGTTGATGTGTTGTATCGCCCGGAATTGTTATTTCCACCTGGGACTGAATCTCGCAAAAAATGTGAAAGTGGTGGTTTCATTCGACGGTAATGTTCCAATGCTCATTACCAAACATGATTTAATGTGTTAATAATGTTTATATCAATAGGCTGATAAAACATACCGAAACTTTACTTGAAGAAAAAGAAGAAAAACTGTGCGTAAAAGTATTGAAGACGCTGCGTGAAATGATGGCAATCGATCCTGAATATGGAGAAAAGGTGATTTTTTACAATTAAATTTGATTCAAATAAAAACGTTACATTTACATTTATTTTTCTATCTCTAACATGCTGCTCGTTCAGAACGATAAAAGCGAAAAAACAGAAAACGAAATGGTATGATTCTGTCGTGTCTTTGTTTTAATGTTTGTGAATCGAAGAAATCTTCTCCGTTTGTACTTTGAACATGCATATAATTTGCGTGTGCAATTTATCTTTCTTGATGTTTTTTTTTTTAATATTGTGATGAATGTTGGTTTTAACTTGCTGAGTTATAGGGCGATGTGTTGAGGAACAGCCTGCTGGCGAGGTATTTCGGCAAAGCTTTTGTTCAAAAACATGACACTGTTGAATTGGGAAGTTATCAATTGTCATCGGTGATGCACGGACCTGGCGGTAAGTTGAATTCAATTGAGAGAAGCCACTGACGATTTGTCATGACGTGTAATTTTTTAGCAAAAGTATTGAGCCGTGCTGGTAGAACGTTACACGAAGTCCAGACACATTTGGATCGAGAGGGAGCCTCTGATTTGGTCGTAGAACTGGTCATAAACTCCGTGAACTCTCCGTCAATTTTCGGCGAAGTTGTCGAACTCGGCATTGCTCTGTTAGAAGGCGGCAATCCAATAATTCAGAAGAGCATGTTTAATAAGTTGCTGGGTGGCGATTTGAGCCAGTCGTTTTTCAAAGTTTTCTATGACAAAATGAAAGGATCACAACAGGAAATAAAATCAACCGTGAGCGTGAACACTTCCGACATTGCCGCTAAAGCACACGAAGATAAGCAGGATGGCAAAGATTTGGAGAAAGTATCTAAGAAGCAAGGGAAATCCAATGGGATTTTGATCAGCGACGAGCTGCGAGAGGAACTGAGTCGAGCGGCTGAGTCAACGTCGCAAGCGTACGCACATATACGAAACATGGGCGAGGATGGTACGGTCACGTCAGGAACGGCTTCAGCTTTCGAAGATCTGTTGGCGGAAAAACTGGAGAAACACCGCGATCGCGATGACCAGAACAGCTTGTCCAATAAAGTTCTGATAATGCAGCCCATTTTGCGATTCCTCCAATTGCTTTGCGAAAATCACAATCCGGCGCTGCAAAATTTGCTGCGCAATCAAAACAACAAAACAAACTACAATCTCGTATCGGAAACGCTCATGTTTTTGGATTGCATTTGCGGTTCGACGACAGGCGGTTTGGGCCTGCTGGGATTATACATAAACGAAAACAATGTGTCTCTGATAAATCAAACTCTCGAAACTTTAACGGAATATTGCCAAGGCCCTTGTCATGAAAATCAGAATTGCATTGCCACGCACGAATCCAATGGACTGGACATTATCACTGCTCTCATCTTGAACGACATCAATCCCTTGGGCAAGTCCCGCATGGATTTGGTACTGGAACTGAAGAACAACGCTTCGAAATTACTGTTGGCCATCATGGAAAGCCGAGGTGACAGTGAAAATGCCGAGAGGATCCTCTACAATATGAACCCAAAACAACTGGTGGATGTGGCTTGCAGGGCTTTCCACCAGGAAACCGCCGAGGACGACGACGAAGTCGACGATGGAAGTGGAGAGGATGCGGTGTCGCCCAAAGAAGTCGGTCACAATATTTATATTCTTTGTCACCAACTGGCCCAGCACAATAAAGAACTAGCGGCACTTCTCAAGCCTGCCGACTTTGGAAGCGATTTGAAAATACAAAAGGCACTGATGTACTACGCCACGCACACAGCACAAATCGAAATCGTCAGACACGACCGCACATTAGAACAGATCGTTTTTCCGATACCGGAAATCTGCGAATACATCACCACCGACACCAAAATCAGAGTGCTGAATACCGCTGAACGAGACGATCAAGGAACGAAAGTTGTCGACTTCTTTGAGCGCACCGATTCCATGTTCAATGAGATGAAGTGGCAGAAAAAGCTCAGGGGTAAACTTTTCCAAGTTCACGCTTCGAATCACAACTTCATAACGATTCAATTTCAGCACAACCTGCTCTATTCTGGGTCAGCAGTTACATGTCACTTTGGAGCAATATACTGTTCAACTGTGCCGTACTTATTAATCTTATAGTGGCCTTCTTCTACCCTTTTGAAGACACCTTACCTAGTGAGAACTTGTCCATGAAAACATTCAAATGATTTGAACTTTGAATTCTTTTTGCAGAAATAAGCTCAAGCATCTCTATACTCATCTGGGTTGCGATGTTGGCATCAACTGCCATCGTTGTGACGTTGCCGAGGGAAACAGGAATCAGAACCCTTGTAGCATCTACCATTCTCAGACTGATATTCTCTCTAGGTCCGGAGCCGACGTTGTGGCTTTTGGGCACTGTTACAATATTACTCAAAGGAATTCATCTAGTCAGTATAATGGGCAATCACGGCACACTGACGAAAACCTACCAGCAAATACTCACCGACGCCGAACTTGTCTACCATTTGGCTTACCTCGTGTTCTGTATGCTAGGCTTACTTATGCATCCCTTCTTTTATTCTGTCCTGGTAAAACAAATTCAACGTCACCCGTTGAAGTTTTCCAATTTCAAGAACTCATTTTTAATTTTCAGTTGTTTGATGTTGTTTACCGAGAGGAAACGTTGTTGAATGTCATACGTTCTGTGACAAGAAATGGTCGTTCAATCATATTAACAGCTGTATTAGCTTTAATTCTTGTATACATGTTCTCTATAATTGGTTATATGTTCTTCAAGGACGATTTTGTCGTTAGCGTTAAAAAGAAAAATGGTAAATCGTTTGGTCACTTAATTTTGCACAAACGGGGTCTGTAAATTGAGTTTTTGTTTTTAGATGAAATGATGTGCGAAACAGTTTCTGATCCAACCGGAAACAAATATAAACAGCACGATGAAGATGCACAGTACTGCACGGCCATCGATCCTGGAGAAGAAAAGAAAGAACGTGCCTGTGATTCGTTGATTATGTGCATTGTAACTACTCTAAATAAGGGTTTGCGTAATGGAGGCGGAATTGGTGATATTTTACGTGCTCCCAGTAGCGAAGTATGTTACGGAACCTCAAATACAATACATCACCGACAAGTTATTTTTTTTTATAATTTTCCAGGAAGCTCTCTTTGTGGCAAGGGTCGTCTATGATCTTCTGTTCTTCTTTGTTGTGATTATTATAGTACTTAACTTGATATTTGGTGTCATTATCGACACATTCGCCGATTTAAGATCTGAAAAACAACAAAAGGAGCTGATCTTGAAGAACACTTGTTTTATTTGCGGTAAGTCTTGTTCAGTTCAATGTACCAAGTACCTGCTACGCAGCTGAATGGTTTTACAATTAAGTCGACTGAATTTCAGGTTTGAATCGTTCGGCGTTTGATAACAAAACGGTCAGTTTTGAGGAACACATCAAATGCGAACACAACATGTGGCATTATCTGTACTTCATTGTTTTAACAAAAGTAAAGGACCCTACCGAATTTACCGGCCCTGAAAGTTATGTCTACGCCATGGTGAAGGCTTCGAATTTGGACTGGTTCCCTCGACTCAGGGCGATGTCATTGGCGGCAATTGAAGGTGAAGGCGAACAGATTGAACTGCGAAGTCTCCAAGCTCAACTGGAGAACACTCAAGTGCTGGTCACTAACTTGTCACAACAATTAATGGAGTTGAAGGATCAAATGGCCGAACAACGTAAGCAGAAACAGAGGATGGGCCTTCTCAATTCCGCTTCAGCTTACCTGCAAACGCCAAATCTACCCTGAAGAGATTGATTCGATACCTATAAATATAGATACATGTGCTAGTCTCGGACCCTATGTCCGATTTGTTGTGAATGTTCGGCAATTGTTGCATAAATCTTTCAACATAGCTCAGTAATGCTCAAATTCTTATATTATTATAATAGTGTTAAAAACTTCATATTATAGTGTATTTTCAATTCGTAAACGCATTCTGAACCTGTTACTACTTTACTAAAATTTTATAGTACATACGAGAATTTCTCACATTCTGTGTTGTGGTTATAGGGTTGTCTTAAGTGCATAATGTTTCTTCCAAGAAATGTTTATTGTTGTTGTAACTTCTAGATTGTGTACAAATTCTATCGAAATATAGCTCTATAATACGTTTTCCCAAATGTTTTTGCTAGAACCAAATATCAAAGCATCTAAAGGTCTTAAGTTGTAAGTGTACCTATATCCAAATTAGTACCTAGAAGCATTTGCTATGACTAGTGTGGAGTAAATAGTTCAATTTTGAAGTAAATACCTACAAACCGTAATGGGTGGTAAGTATGAATATAAATAAAACGGAGTATTTGCTACTTCAGTTCAGTTCGTTTATTGACTTTATTACAGCGTTAGACTGTATGAAATAGGTCAAAAAAGGTAGTCTCGTAAGTACAAGTACACAAAATCAATCGGTTAATAATAATATTCTTTCCACCTAGATGGTAGAAATACCACCAGACGGAACATGTTGACATGAGGGACTGAGTTCCAGAACTCGTCTTATCCAAAGGCGAGAAGGTACCTCTATATATATATATAGAGGTACCTTTATATTATATACCTATTTTGGGAAAACGTTAAAAATCTGTTTTACGTGTTTTTGAGCTTGTTTACGCGAGGCTAAGCAGAGATTTTAACAGTGGTTAGTTAGGAGTGTTTACGCGCGCCGACCAAAATGACAGCCGACAGCCCCTTAACCTAGGCCGCTATTCTTGAATCGTGTGAGAAAAGTCCCTGGCAGTAGAATACATTCCGCAGTACACTTCTGTAGTGAAAGTTGCCTAAAAACCACGATTTTAGGCAACATTCGCTACATCAGTGTACTGCAGATGGGCATGGGCATTTACGTGCGATTGCCAACACTTGTTGGCTTACTAAATGCAGTTTAAAATCACATTTAGCTAAGCTTAACAGCTGTTGCGAAACTTGCGTTTAGAGGTGTTTATGCGGACGATAACATTGATGTTACGGACCTTAACACCAGTTTTAAACCTCGCGTAAACAAGGCCAAAGACTTTTATATAAGCTGTATATGGATTTTACAGTTTATGTACTTAATAGGGGTTTGTCCTGAGCAATCATTTCAGGGACATGCGCTAAATTTTAGGCGGGCTTTTTTAAAAAACCGGACAAAAGCCTTTGAATCCTACTCTAATGCACCTGTAATGTAATATAACGCGGTAGATTTCCAAGGCTAGCCTATTTTTGAGATGAAATATGCTATATTATTTTATCTGTGCAGAAATTTTGTTTATGGCAAATCTGCGTAAATGCATTAGTTTGTCTGTTTTTTTTTCAATCTCCCGCCATTACTTGCACCTCGCACATGTGCAGTAAGGCCAGGAAAATGCCCTATTTGACACTTGTCAAAATAACCTCAAAAACTACAACATTTTCACAATTTTCACTGAAACAAACACGTAAAATGTTGTACAATACTCGTGGCTTGTTACACAAGATATTTTCCGACACCCAGCCCCTTACAGAACTCGGGCTGCGCCCTCGTTCTGCAACGCCCTCGTTCTGCAAATTTCGGCTTCGTGTCTGAAAACCACTTATGTAACAGCCAACTCGTATCGTAATAGTACATTACGTAACAAGAGTAGTAAGTAGCATATTACGCACGCAGGGAAAAGTTGCGCACGAGCGAGCGTAGCGAGCGAGTGCAGTACTCCCTGAGTGCGTAATTGCTTTACTACTCGTGTCATGTACAGTACTTTACCTACGACCCCAATCCAAAGCGGTATTGTAACTTTGTGAGGGACCCAGAATAATTTTCAAAAAATCCAAGGTAATAAAACAGTCCTACATCAACAATAACAGTAGATATTGACTTAAAAGCTATAATTAACGTGAAATGTAGCCAGTGGTATTGTAAACGGCAAAAATTATAGGTAAAAAAGCCACGTATTTCATGAAATACCTACGATTTAAGTTCTCCCCTGATTCAAAATTCAAATAAAATCCCGCCGTATGCAGATTGTGTTGGTCGGTGCGAAGTGTGCCTTGACACTCTTGACAGGAGAAGCACGCACCGCATAGCAGTGTCAGCGGCCGTCATCCGTGTTCATAATATTAATATCCGTGTTCATAGGATACTAGGTTTTGCTAAATTTAGAGCAAGTAGAGCAAGTTAGAGCGAGTTGATTACTTTTATTGTATTTAAATAAGAATAATAGTATTATGTATCGCATATTATACACTTTTGAAAACTAAAACTACAGTGAATCGGAGAAGGGGGAGGTACTTTGATTGGTGTTTACGGCCATCAGATTAATCCAACGTCAAAGGCCTTGTTTACGCGAGGTTTAAAACTGGTGTTAAGGTCCGTAACATCAATGTTATCGTCCGCATAAACACCTCTAAACGCAAGTTTCGCAACAGCTGTTAAGCTTAGCTAAATGTGATTTTAAATTGCATTCAGTAAGCAAACAAGTGTTGGCAATCGCACGAAAACGCCCATGCCCATCCGCAGTACACTGATGTAGCGAATGTTGCCTAAAATCGTGGTTTTTAGGCAACTTTCCGGAATGTATTTTACTGCCAGGGACTTTTCTCACACGATTCAAGAATAGCGGCCTAGGTTAAGGGGCTGTCGGCTGTCATTTTGGTCGGCGCGCGTAAACACTCCTAACTAACCACTGTTGAAATCTCTGCTAAGCCTCGCGTAAACAAGCTCAAAGACGGATAGCATTTTCAAACTTTGGTGTCTGCTGGCTCGGTGGTTGTCTGTTGTACAACGTTTTTCGTCAAGACCTGAAAGAAAAGCACCCAAAAATCGATTCTTGAAAATTGAGTGTTTACTTATTGTGCCTAAAGCGAGGCCTGAGGTGTATTTAGAAGCGTACCTACCTATAGCCATTCAATTATTCGTTCGGCGTGGTGATATAATTGGATTACAACACTGGGACATGAATACTGGACAGCAATAAATAGTATTATTTGAAAATTATCGAACTTAGGTAGGCACATAGAAGGGTAGGCAGGCAGCAGAGTACCTGTCATCAGACATTTGATGCTTGTTGTAACTGTCTAATTTTTACACCTACTTGATCCCAAGTTTTTGTTGACTGCGGATAGTCCTTGCATTGATATTTTGAATCTTTTTTAATAAATCTCGCAAAATTATTGTGATCAGGTAAAAACTAAGCCCTACAAATGCAAGCTAAAATTTAATGAAGAAATTCTCAAATCCCTCACTTGGAAAAAAAATCTGGACGATTTTGTTCTTGATACATCTCACTTCTATGGCCATGCCTTCGCTACGAATATATACAGCTAGTCTCGCCTATGCTTTCGGTGTGAAAGGTGCTACCGGGCACGCGTCAGATTCCCGTGAAATGCTCCCATTTTTGAATGTGAATTATTTGAAAATGTCCTTCGATAAAAATTCCCCCAACATCAGAAACATAAATTCCCTAACTGTGCGATTTACTTTACCATTACCGCACGCTGTGCGATTTACTTTACAGAATACGTCACGATGTGCGTAAAGGCTCACTTACTAAGGTTCCGAGTTGTGCGGTATACGGCACTTACGGTAGTGGTCGTAGGTAAACTACTATTAACTAGGTGGTGCAAAAATAATACTCTTCTGTCTGAAATCAGTGGGCAACTAATGAATTTATTTTACATTTCAGAAAGAGTAATATCTTTGCCCCACTTAGTTCCAAGTTCCAAGAATAGGTATGTACCTTTACTTGTTTTTGGATAAAGACCAGTTCTGGAGCTCAGCCCCTCAAATGAAACAGAGAGACAGACGACAGCTGGGGCGACAGCTGACAGCACGTCATTTTTCGCATCCATTTCCTGTGTGCTTTTCGATGGCACATTTTCAGAGATATGACACTACTATAGATATATGGCGCGATGTGACGGAGAAAAAGTGTCTGCCCTGACCGGGTCTCGAACCCGGGTCTTCCATTTGCCGGATGGATACTCTGACCACTAAGCTATCGGGGGAGACAACAGTTCCTCCGCCACATGCCCACATGAGAGCCGCCACAGATACAACACTTTTCACAAATGATGTAATACAAATATCAGGGACTCAGGCATTTATACATACAGGTGTTTCAGTGACCTTGCCTAATACTTTGGGAGGTGATTGCTCTCAGCCTACTTCCCGTTTTTTCATTTCCGCATAATTGATCCAAATTTAGGTATCCTGCCCGCCAATCCGCCATTTGCTTATTTCTCAACCGTTTTTCTCAAACTTGGTATCAATGGCTAGCCAATTGGACAGGCTATCTTTTTAATATGAGAAAATGATGTGCATTTCAAAATCCAAGATGGCGGAAGCAATTGAAAATAGAATTTCTTTTGTCCTCATTGCTTTTTGATAAAAATTAGCAGAAATTCAAAAACCGATTTTTTCAAATTTGACATCAATGGCTAGCTAATTGGACAGGCTGCCATTTTTATGTAAGAAAATGGCCAACATGTCAAAATTCAAGATGGCGGAAACTATTGAAAATGGGCCTAATTCGTCCTTGTTGGAATAGAAAAACGGAAAGAAGGCTTCGCTTCAACTGGCCGTAGCTCCTCAGCAGATGACCCGATTTGATTGGTTGCGGTCTTGAATTGTCGAGGAAGGTCTATTCCTTCATAATGATTATTGGCTTTGACTTTCATCAGCTCATTTTTATTTTAAAGCAATGAGGACAAAAGAAATTCCTTTTTCAATTGCTTCCGCCATCTTGGATTTTGACAGATCGATCATTTTTGCATATGAAAAAGGTGGCCTGTCCAATTGCCTAGCCATTGATACCAAATTTGAGAAAATCGGTTGAGAAATGAGCATGTAGCAGATTGGCGGACAGGACACCTAAATTTGGGTCCATTCTGCGGAAATGAAAAAAACCAAAAGTAGGCTTCGCTTCAACTCGCAATAGCTCTCAGCAGATGACCCGATTTTATTGGTTGTGGTCTTGATTTAACAAGAAGGGTTTATTCCTTCATAATACATTATTGGTTTTGACTTTCTGGTAACTTTCGATAAAAAGCAACGAGAACAAAAGAAGGCCTATTTTCAATTGTTTCTGTCATTTTGAATTTTGATGTGTCGGCTATTTTGAAATACGGAAATGATAGCTTATTCAATGAAAAGTTTGATAAAGTCGGTGGCGGAATAAAAATTTTAGAAGGAAAAATAATTCCGAGCACGGTTTTTTATGGCCCACCCGGTATAGCTCAATTTTTTTTGCCTCCTCGGGAAATGGGTGAAATCGCCAAAATAATCGAAAATGGGACACAATTTTACAATTTTCTGTTGTCTTTGAAATCCTTATGCGATTTTTCGCAATGGAATATACAGGGTGTCCACGGTTTAAGTGATTGATCTAACTGTAGGGTTGTATTCTTTGGCCAAATGCAAGAAAATTTTCTCTATAATTTTTTTTTTGGGCTTCAGTTTCCAAGTTACAGGGTGTATTTAAACCTTTTTTGCTATAACCTATTAACTACTTTTTTCCCGAAAACCAAACTTGATACGTACACTATTAATTAGCTTTCATTTAGGGTTTACCATCACTTTGTTGAAAAACCAGTGGCGTTATTAGGGTTACCCACCAATTAACCCCGGTTATCTGCACGCCACTAAGATAAAATCAATCTTTTATAACATTTTCTGATTCCCCGGACAATCCTAAGCAAAAACGGTACTCTTGGTCCGAAGCTCTAAAGTCAAGAAGACAGGTTTTTTCTTGTATTTCTCTACTTATTTTTGTATTTGTACTTAAATACTTTCTTGTGAATGTTTAGCTCTGTAGTACGTACATATTTGCTGTTTACCTACGTAATCATTCACTTCTAGTGTTCATCAAGTACTAGTAGCAGCAAATGTAGGTAGGTACGTCATAGGATCATCATTCATGTGTTCAAATTAATGATCAATTAGGTATGTGGTGATCAAATTTAGTAGCACGTTCTTTTACCACTAACGGTGAATGCTTCACCTGATGTGACTTTCAATAATTCCATCGAGTCAGTGGGCCCTGTTATTCGCGACGCCTCTGAGTTGGTGTGAAAAAACCTAATAAAATCCAATGAGGAATGTTGAACGAGCGCAACCGCTGGAGGGCGCTCGCTGTTCAGATTGGCGGCTAACTTGGTTCAAATTATTCCCAGCGAATGCACACGCTCTTGCTCCCGCTATTCGTTGATAGATAACGCTGGATTGATTAAATAGCGGCGAACATATGTTTTATAGATGGCGTTTGATGTGATAAACAAATTTTGTTATAAATAGTGACAGCTGTCACATTCAGAAATTGTGCGCGCTTTGACAACAAAAGTGTGAACGGGTAGACACTTCCCACCGCACTATGTTTAACTTTGTAAGTTGGCATTAGTTGGTCAATTAAATTTAATTTAAAAGACTACCATTTAATTGTTGTATCGTGGAATGTAGTGGAGACACTCACAGACGTTTTAATTCGTGTGGCCTTAACGTTTGTTTTTTTGTTATATTAATTTGTTTGGTGGTTTGCTCTAAAATGCCTGAGCGATTTAGGGTATCCAAGCCGGAAGAGTCGAATAATATTTTTGGTAAATACAGTGATCCACACGTTTCTGAAGAGGATGAAGACCGGCCGACTGAAAAATTGCTACCTTCCAACATTGACAACAACAGATTCCGGCGGAGTTCTGGCGATGGTAAGTGTCACTTTCCCTATAACATGTCCAATTGCTTGTCGGAATCAGATGGTTGTTTGCATCGGGGTTGGTGTTGGTAATTTAAGTGCGCGACGTAATTTTGCGTTGTCATTGTGCCTACCTACCTACCTACCTACCTACATGCATGGTCTGAGGACTCTGAGGCACTAGGACAGGGTTAATTCAGGAAACAGGCGATTAATCCCTGAATTCTAAAGAGTTGACATGCGTCTCTGCTCTTCCTGTTTCTACCTGTTGTTGGTCACGTGTAAGGATATAGAGAACAGACAAATTTTCTATTTCCGTCAATAAATCTATAGGATGTTATCGACTTTGTTAGAAAAGATGTAGGTATACCACCTATAAGTACAGAACACCTGATACATATTCCAGTATTCAGTTCACGGCCGCAGTTAATTATTATCTATGGGACGGTCGGCATATTAGGGGTCAATACCTAGGCGATGCACGCGATGCACTTATTGTTCAAACAGGTGCCGTCCTGGCCGATGATTCAATATCACACTCACACAATATACATATACATATTATTGTGCGGTTGTCGTTATATTTTCTGTTCCCACATGATTTTGGCAAAAACGCGCAACAAATCGATCTGTTTGTGTAAGACATGTTCAGCATGGGATCATATTTGATCCCGGTGGCAGTTGAGAAATTTCAGTGGTGAACCGACCGCGTGCGCCTCGGATCGGAATCCCTTTTTTGCTCGTAGCAAGTTCACTCTTCGCTTCGCACTTCTTCTAAGCTCCAGATAATGAACGGTGTCGGAATCCGTCTCGTAAGGAGACCCATCGAAGAAGATGAAGAAGGTACACCATGCCCTGCACTCCGCATCATTCTACACCCTACACCCCAACTTCACAATTGAATTGATGAAACTTCATCAAACACTATACCTATACCTATATCTCCTATAGCAGATAGCTTCGACTTACTACTGCAACATCAATCATGGCGTTACTATTATTATTACAAAGGAAATTCGTAGAAAGCTCTGTCAAAGAAACGCGTCGAAACTCGAAAGGATAGCACTTTGATTAATGCCATTCTCCAGTGTTACAAGATTTTGCCATATCCTAATCCGCCAGGAACCGAACTTTACAATAAAATTGAGTTAGTGTGTCCTTGCTCATACTTTTAGGAAATATTTCGACGAGATTTGGTGAAGCGATGAGAAGTTTCCCTTTCTTTTTTAATTTCCCCAATCCTCATATTATACTTAAACATATGAATAGGTAGGTAGGTACTACCTACCCACAGACGAACTAAATAAACCAACACCGAGGTACTAAACAAAATTTGGCAAACGTTGCCTCACTCAAAGTAAAAAGGACTTTACTAATTCAATTTCCCCATTCTCATTTCTATGCGCCACACAAAGAACAACCCTTTTAATTGCGGCCCTTGTGCATACGGATTTTTTATCAAAACAAAATTAAGTGCTCACAGCCGCCTCGCTGTTATTTAATATGATTGAAATATTAATTTTATAATAATAATAATAAATAAAATTTTCATTATTTAAAGTCGAAGGACCGTTCGATGTAGATATTTTTTATTTACGCACTAATTGGATGTGTAATGGACATGGCTTCTTTTATTATCCCTTTCCTTCACGCCTTCGTCCACGTAACGCTGGCGAATTCCTAATTTCGAGCGTTAGCTTCATTAACTCTCTACGTTTTTCCCTTATTGCTGCCGTCTCTTAAATTGGGACGCAGTTTACATAACGGAAACTCCCGAAAAAAACACAACTTCCAGTTCTTCTTTTTTTGTTTGTGATGTTTCCCAGCACTCACTTCAAAAACAGCCCATCAGGCATAGCTCATCAAACAATTACAACAACGAAACGAGCGTTTTTTTTTTCATCATAATGCGCACATTTTTATATTTATTTTATGCCCGCGAAGTGGAACGAAGTTTGCTGAATTAATTAAATCGAGATTGTCACGGTGACGTCCGCTACATTTAATCCGTCATGATATTTCAACTCTGCCGTCCTGGAAAATGTGGCGAAAATGAAACTTATTATGCTTAGTAAGGTTTCGGTCATTAATAAACCGTGTGCTCCCTTTTCTATACGACAAGAACATGCTAATTGCGGAACTTTATTTAGAATACGTAGTATCCCTGCATGAATCAACATATAAAAGACTCCCCATGGATTCACTATATTTACACCAGTCGAATATCTTTCGTCCTTACGTCGTTCCTTTTGAGATCACTTTTCTACAATAAAATCTTGAACAAAACCAGAAGAAAGTAACGTAAATATGCATGGGTATTACCTGTTGCCTTTAACAAATTTGGAAGTCTAGGAAGAACTGGGATAAGTAATAAAAAAAGAATTTGTTTGATTCACATTTCATCTTGCTTTAGAAAAATCTCCGTACATACTTCTGCCAACTTCGGCATTATTGCATTCATCAGTCACTAAAGGCAAGCCCTTCCCTCAACAAAATTCACAAAAAAAACTTGCGTGGGTGTTTCTTATAAATACTCAATCCATTTGTTGTTTTATTTGCTTGTTTCAGAATTATGGTATGTATTGTATACCACGAGGTCGGTACTAATCATTTATGATTTAAAATTAACGAAAGTTCCGTAGTTCTAACAGGTATAAATAGTTACAGTTTTTTGTAGTTCATAGTTTTTATACGCTCAAGACAGCTGAATAATTTTTCCAAGTTTTATTTTCTCCACTATAACAACAACAGCTATACCTACATATTATTATTTACAATGTTATGCTATACCTGAAATAGGTCTTTATTGAAAACGTATACGATTTCATTTTGCGGATAGAAGTTTGTTCAAAATTATTACCAGACTTGGTGAATTTGGACATAAGCTTTGTTGCATAGTTTTGCTCAGCTATCATGATACTTGCGAGTCGCGATACTGAAAAATCTATTTAGGTATCAATGTCTGACTTGTCAAACCAAACACAAAATGCTTTGTACTGGTAAAGTTGCTTATGATTTTCATTTCCGTCTTATCGCGTTGATTTCCTTGCATTCAAGGTTAATCCAGGTTCAAGGTTTTTTCACGAACGTTGAATGCAATAATCTTATTTTCAGTCCTCTCTATAGCCTAGGCAAGTGAATATGCACTCACGGGCGTGAGGTTTGGCAGCGCACTTTCCTCAGGGCATGGATCAGTAAACGTAAAATGACAACTCTTGAAACCGTAAAATACCCACTTGAAAGGATTAGTCTAGCGATCCGGACGAGGAGCTTGTGGTGTGGTGGTCGGTGCGTCCGACTGTCATGCCAGGAATCGGGAGTTTGATTCCCACCAAAACAAGCTTCTTGATTTAGTTGGAATGCTTGCTAAATCTAAGGCATAGCACTTGAAATGTGAATGATGATGCCGACCTCATGCGATGTTGGTGGTCATTAAAAATCACTACCCCGTGTTGGATCAGCCCAAGGCCCAGGGTCACAGGGGCTCGGCAAAATTTCCGACATAGTGGAGGAAAGCATTCACCGGCGTCGGTGTTAGGCATCGTTTCTGAAGGGAAATAAGCCGATGTTCAATAAACGGAAAAAAGGGCCCCGGATCAAAATTATATGTATAAGTCGTATCACGGGCTTCATCAACAAGAAATAAACGACGCTAAGCCGTTTAAAGCACAAGTAATGTAAAACTAGAATTACTACTTACTACACAAAATTTACATGTACACAAATGTATAAAACTAACTTCCACAACTATCAAGATGGCAGATCACTTGAAAAGGATTTCACTTCAGCTTTGAATACCTTGTAATTATCTATTTGCATAAGGTTTTTCGGTAAATGGTTGAAAATTTTGATACACGCTAAATATGGTGACTTCTCTCAGCGAGCAGTCCTGTGCACAGGAACCTTGAGAACGTTATTATGTCTTGTACACACTGAGAAAACAGAATTGTCTTCAATATCAAGAAAATCGTATTATTTACAACAACTTGTTTGTAATATAGGCGCCAGCAACAACGTTTTGTAGTTATTACAACAACCGGTGGCAGTGGCGTAACTAGAAGTGTCCAATGGGGGGGGTCACGACTGAAAAATATGCGAATATGCGAGCAAAACGAATAAAAAAGCGTCGCATTTGAAATTTTTTCAGGGAATTCGATGGCCAATGGGGGGGGTTTTGACCCCGAAACCCCCCCTCTAGTTACGCCACTGACCGGTGGTAATTATGCATCCAGTTATAAATACCACGAACATTGTAGTGCATAATAACATGGTGTCGGTTAGTAATACCATCCAGTTGTTGTAAATATGACAACAACTGCTGCGGTAGCTGATACATTACCAAAACGTATATTTTAATGATCCATAGCAGTGAACTATACAAATAAGATGTGAAACTATTACAATCTAGGTATTATATAATATACATAAAAAATGTATATGATACCATATTGACCATAGGTATGAGTAAAAGAATTTTGACTTATATCACTTACCGCATTGTTATAATATTCTATAAAATCTGCTCGGTATTATACAGAGTGAGCCGAAAATGGAGCATCAACGTATCACTACGTTGTTCGAGTCTCAGCAGTGCCAGAAAAATGTTGAAAAAATTGATAATTTCATTTATCAAGATATGGATGGGGGCTAAAAGCTGATTGGGGCTTCTACGTCTTTTATCGTCGTTAGCCCTGGGGGCTAACATCTTTCATTTATCTTGAAAAATTATTTCAATTAATTTTTTTAACATTTTCCCTAGCACTGTTGAGACACTCTCGAACAACGCGGTGATAGTTCTTGCACCATTTCTGATCAGCCTGTATACATAAGAAAAAGTTTATTAAATTATTATAATTAAATAAATTATGGGCTTCATAGGGGGTGATATAAAATAAGTAAAATCAAGTAGTATTGAATTTTGTTTGATTTAAATGATTAAACAAAACTACAAACAAATACATAAACACAAATAAATACAAATACATTGTCAACAACTTATGAGCAAAATAATACGTTATGAAATAATACAGGTAGGTAGGGTAAAATTCTTGAAATTCTTGATTCAATAGTTCCTCCATCTCCATGTACCTATTCACTTTTAACTTTTAACACTGTCAACAACGCAACGGTTCAACGAACACTGGGTAAATGAAATGGCAGTTTAGCAAATTTGTTGGGGTGGGAATAAAAATAATTTGGCGGTAGCCGTTTTAATTGGTCCGATTAGTCACGTGCCCATATTTGTGGTGGGTGCATCCCAATGCACTAGTAGGTAATACAGTTAGTTGTTATAAACGATACCAACATGTCTGTAAAACATACACTTTACCTGCATTATGGAAAACTGATAATTTATAATAGCCAAGCCGGGTGCCGGTAGTATTAATGAATGATGGCATAGGTATTTACTTGACTTCGCAATAAGTATTGCATACGAGTTGTTTGACAACCAAAGCAAACCTGTATAATATATCGAGTATGCTGTATACTATACTGTTTGATTCCTTACTACAGGGGTCTGTATGCTCAACAGATGATCAAGTATTTCATAACAAGCAAATCAATAAGCTATAGCCAATAAATGTGTATCACATACAAATTTTAATCCACAATATGCTCTCTGTATCTCCAACGACAACCATTTTTCTCAGTGCAGTACATATGCCTGGCGCAATTTTTCACAAATTCGTCTTCATGACTTTTAACAAACAGAACACATCTCAAAACATAAATTGACGTCAAGGTAAGTAACGCATTTTTCACGAAAAAATGTCGACACGATTGTCTAGGTTTTAAGCCAAACATCAATCTCAAAATTGTCTTTTGTCGTACAAACACTCTGTTTACTTCTGTTGAAGCACCCCACAAAGCTACATTATATGACAAATGTGAGTATACCATAGCATAATACATTTGCAACAAGGCGCCAGAACTAACATCATATTTTAGCTAGAGAATTGCATAATATGCACTGTTCAATTTCTTAGAAATAACATCAATATGAGAGCCCCAAGACAACCTATCGTCGATAGTAACTCCCAAGACACCTGCAGTCGAACTCATATCAATATCTTCCGCTTCAAAACCATCAATCGTTTTATTATAGACAACAAATCGAGTCTTATTTTTATTCAAATTTATTCTATTATCGTGACACCATCGGTTGATCTCACTCACAACCCCCAACAACCGAAGCCTCAGCTCCCAAGGGTCGGCGCCGAGACAGCAATAAAGGTGTCATCGGCAAATATTACCGTGATTCCGCCCGTTACATGTGATGGCAAGTCGTTGATGAATAATATGAAAATCAAAGGCCCCAGCACCGACCCCTGAGGAACACCCAACCCCAAGAAGCCAGCATCCGACACTGAATCACCCACAACAACTCTCATCCTTCTATCGGTTAAAAACGATATCAGCCAATCATTCATTGGACCCCTAATGCCCAAGCATTCCACTTTATATTTTACAAATTTTATATCAATAGTGTCGAAGGCACGAGACATGTCAAAATATGCCGTTGCGACAAATTTTCGATCGTCAAGATTCTTGTGTATATAGTTAACAAAACTAAACAGGGCCGTTTCGGTGGAGCGACAGGACCGAAAACCATGTTGCGAATCACTGAGAAGTTTAAATTTAGTTAAAAATCTATAAATTCGTTGATGTACAATTTTCTCAAAGATCTTAGAAAATACACTGATAAGGCTGATCGGGCGGTAGTTGGAGGTGTCAGAAGGATTGCCTTTCTTCAATACAGGCACCACCAATGATGTCTTGAGAGCTGCCGGAAATTTTCCACTTCTCAGTGAACCATTGAAGAGCTCCCTCGGAGGGTGCACAACACAGTCACTCACTTTCTTCATCACCATTACAGTCACACCATCCTCGCCAGGAGACACATTAGGTTTGAGCTGGTTTATCACGGTTTGGATTTCGTCACAGGTCACCTCCAACACAAAATGCTCTGCATTGCTGTCGGTGATGCCGTACACTTGTCGGACATTCCTCCTTGGAAGTGCTCTTCAACGGACTTAGCAGCGTTCCCAGAGAAGTAGTCGCAGAAGGTGCTTGCTACCCCCCGCAGATGTCTGCAGTCTGCACTCACTGCCATCTACCTCGAGTAGATTTTCCAGTTTTTCCAGCCAGTTTTTCTTTTGATGATCTCCCAAACAGCTTTCGTCGTTCTTCGTCGTCAGTTCTTTATATTGAAATTGATGTTTCATTACTCTTTGAAATAAAAAAACAATACGATCAAAAGTCCAAAACCTTTTCGGGATATTGATGCACGCTTTACAAAAATGTGACTAGAAAGTTCTGCGACTTGTTTTTCCACAATGAAGTCAGTTCATCTTTGCTCTCCTTCCATTGTCACCCTGTATGTCTTATTCAAGGTCAAGTGATCTAAAATGGTATATTACTGTTGTCAAGAGATAACTCTCTCGAGCATCAAAAAAATTTCCAAAATCGGGTAATATTTTTTCGAGCGATTTTCACTTGATTCACGGCAAAATTTCGGGCTTATCTCTAAACCATTTGGGTGGGTATATTTCACAGAGTAGTATATTTCAATTTCATAAATCAAATGAAACATTTAGTTCAAATGAACAACACAAAGGTGAGAAAAATTTTTAATTATAATTATATAAAGCAAAATTAGTACAAAACAAACGGAATTAACAAAATGAAAACTGGCAAGACCACAAAGACGGTCTCGGTTTCAGTTGTTTTTTTTTTCGTAAAAGAGCTCCATTTCGGTTCTGATCTTAACAGTTTTTCACAATAACCGTGGGTTCCACAAAACAGATAATTCGAGATTAGTTGATTTTCGATTTTTTATTGTCAATTTGTAGCTGACTGATCAATGAAAATGCTGGTTTATCCCTCAATAATGAAAAGATGATGGGTCTAGTACAGATTTCAGGTATTTTTTGAGAGTAATCACCTAGCATTCAGCAGAAAAAAGTCCAGTTAATCTGCAATCAGCCTTGATCGCTGATCATCTTTTTGGTGGAACTGACGGTAAGGGTTCCATTCCGGTCCGATCTCATGAATTGAAACGGTTCTGTACCGGTTTTGGCTCCTCAAAAGTACAAGGGTTCCGGTCCGGGTGCCTGTACAAGTGTGTACAGGTTGATTCATTCTCCACGGAAATTGCGTTTTATAAGTCTTTCACGGTAGATGAACCAAATTTTGAGGATACGCGTTATCAATCATGTTCTTTGAGAAAATTAGGGCGGTACAAAAATAGGGTGATTCAAAAAGAGAGAGAAAAAATATGACGTGATGCTCGACGTGATGTAACTTGATGAAAATTGTGCCACAACTTGGCATAGGCACATTTTCGCACATTTTGAATCACTCGGTATTTGATTTGACCACGCATATCTTGAAAACTTACCAGATATGCGATAAACGACTTTCGAATAAAACTTGAGTTTCCGAATAATGATCCATGGAGAAATAATCATCTCGAGTCCAAATTTTAGAATTTGTTTTATTAATTCAATTTCATTTGTATATTTGGGCAAAATATAATAGCCTAGGGATCCTCTGCTCTTGATACAACTTAATAATAATAATAAAATTTAAATTCCATCTGCATAATTATTAGGTATGTATGTACAGGGTGATTCATGAGTGACCTTACATAGGCTAATGGGAGATAGAGGACTTCGAGGCGAGTCAGGATCCACTGAAGAAATTTTATTTCCTCCAATGCTTACGAAGATACAGGGTGTTTTGTGTGTTTCGTATGAAACTTTGATAAGCGATATTTCAGAAACGACCAGAGGTATTTTGTTGAAATTCACCAGTAATATTTCTCTATTGGAACTCATCCCGAAGCCATACCGGGTAAGTCAAAATCCAGAGCCGGGCTAGAAAAAAGTAGCCCCTTTGTTATTTGATCAAAAAGTACGTTTTCTGATCGCTTTTCTAAAAATCTGTTATCGGATTCAAAAAGCTAAGGAAAAAGGCTTCAAGAATCACTCTTTAATTTAGATGGCACACTTGAATCGTTTCGACAATAAAATTAAAAGTAAAATTTGTGGGTGAGTTCCCATTTTTGATCGGACATAATCGACTCATTGTTTGATTGAATTCATTCAAATTCATTTTTTAGCTTGTCTCTGTGGAATAGAAGGGCTTGGCAGGAAGAAAAATTCCATAGCCGAAGGTTTTTTTTTGACAACCAAATCGAGTCTAATTTTGGTTTCACTCTCGATTTTGTCATAAAAAAAAAATAGTCGGCTCTGGAATTTTTCTTTCAACCAAACTCTTCAATTCAACAGAGACAAGCCAAAAAATGAATTTTGATGGATTCAATCAAACAATGAGTCGATTATGTCTGGTCGAAAATGGGAACTCACCCACAAATTTTACTTTTAATTTTATTGTCGAAACGGTTTAGGTGTGCCATCTAAATTGAAGAGTGATTCTTAAAGCATTTTTCCTTAGCTTTTTGAATCCGATAGCAGTTTTTTAGAAAAGCGGTCCGAAAATGTACTTTTTGATGAAACAAAAAAAAAGGGCACCTTTTTTCTAGCCCGACCCTGGATTTTGACTTACCCGGTATGGCTTCGGAATGAGTTCTAATAGAAAAATATTACTGGTGAATTTCAACAAAATACCTCTGACCGTTTCAGAAATATCGCCTATCAAACTTTCATACGAAACACACAAAACACCCTGTATCTTCGTAACCATTAGAGAAAATAAAATTTCTTCAGTGGATTCTGACTTGCCTCGAAGTCCTCTATCTCCCATTAGCCTATGTAAGGTCACTCATGAATCACCCTGTATATATACGGCGAAACGATTATGATATCATTTTGATTTCACCCTCCTACATGCAATTTTTTCATATGGTTTGTTGAATTTGTTAAGTCCTATTGTTCTAAACAACAAACGAGTTTTGGAAGTCGATGTGATGCAACTTGGACCGGTACATACCTATAGCATTCTCTGCTGAAATGCAGATTACAGAGAGAAAAAAGATTTTCAGTCAGAGGCTTCATGGATATTTTCTAGCTGTTTGAAGCAGAAGTTTGGGGGCTTTACTTGAAGTTTTGAAACAAAAGCGCCGCATGGATATCGCTTACATAGTCGCGTTTTCGAAGTTTTACCAATAGTCTTACACGGCCGGGCAATCGAAAAAGTTTCATTATTGTATAGTTTTGATTGAAAAAACCGATGGGGTGGCTTTGCACATTGATTATAGCTGTTTTTTTCACATCTGCTGGATATATGCGTAGATGTTATACGGAAATGGCAGGAGAATTAACTTGATAAAAGTGCCGCCTGTGGTGTGGTGGAAAATTATACAGGGATTTTTATGTAACCCAGGATATATTTTATTTATGAATATATCCTGTGTATTCACTCGGGAAGAATGGCACGTGAAATATACCTATACCTACACCTACACACACATACGGAACGGATGGGATTTATATTTGATGAATAAATAAATAATTCGCTTCTGGCGGTATATAACATCCAGGGAACGTATATCTACGCGTGAAAAATGTCGAATGACGAATTGATATCTACCTGACTGAACGCCCTCGTTGCATTTACGTCAAAATGACATTACGTTGAATTTAGCAGGTTGTCGCGGAAGCGGGGTATCTCGAGCGGAAAGAAGATGATCGAATCGTATAACAAGACGTTTCGAAATGCGCCATTTAGTATCCTGGAGGACTTCTCAAAAAATAAGTTCGTAAATTGAGCCCAATTTAACGGCATTATGAATAATATCGACTCTCACGCCGGTAATGCTTAAAACTCACGAAAACTTTGAAACCGCGGAAATTCGCTTAACATAATTCCGCAATCTGAGTCAGCACTTTCGAGATGGAGCTATTTACCTACAACTGCAACTTTGGATTATTAGAGACTAGCACAATAATTAGTACCCCTTGAGCATTCAGCGGACGGGTCAGGTAATCCATTTTTGACGCGAATTATTCGTGAATAACGCACGTAGAACGAGCGCCAAAAAGTCCTTTGGGGTCGTTTTAATTGCGTCCATCAATATGTAACTCGGCCAGCTCGGCCTGCGTTTTGCACAGAAATTCCGGGATTTGATAGAAAATATGAAACGTGACAGTTTAATTAATTAACGGCTTCATCAACCTATCAGGCTATCTAAACTTTGAACTAATTCCGTCAATTACGATAGCTATCCAAATATGAGTACATATAGCTAAAAGTCTTCGCAGGTATGCAGAAGTAACATGGAATATGATTACGAAATTGACGGGCAGCACTGGCTGTAATCATGGCAGCGCAGAAGCTAATAACATTATACGGGGTGATTTCGTTTTAATCTTGATTTAATCAGGCAATACTTCCCCTGATCGTGAGGGCGGAGGAAGTAATAGTAATAGTACATTACGTAACAAGAGTAGTACTGACATATTGCGCACGCAGGGAAAAGTACTGCATTCGCTCGCTTGAACCATATGTATTTTATTTACCTTTCACACTCTTGGTTGACCTGAGTGTCAAAGTTGAAGAAAAAAACAAATGACAATTATTATGACAGGTGGATTATAAACAATAAAATTTGAGCACTTTTCGCGCCAATAAGTTTCTACACAATAGGTACTTGAATCTTCACCAAGTCAGTAATGTAAATATTATTCTATCTCTTTCAAATCATACAATAAACTCCACAATCTTCATTTTTAAAAGAAAAATTCCAGTTACTCGCTAACTTGCGAATAAAATTAAGTTGGGAATTTCTGTACAGGGTGATTCAAAAATGGCGCATTTCCTCCCGTGTACGTTGTGGGAGACATTGACGGAGTACGAGAAAAATCGTAAAAAAAATTGGCTTATTTATCCTCCGAGTTATGAAGAGGTGAAGTTGAGAATTTCAATTATTTATTTTGCATGATTTTGATTGTTACTTGCGAATAATCACATGTCGTTAGTAGTTTCAGAATGGAAATTTCTTTTGTCATTGAGATTTGAGTCGTAATTTTAAATTTCCAAATTCGCCTTTTACCTCAAAGGTGCTGTGAAAATAAATTTGGCAAGTATGTTTGGTATGGGCTGGCAGAGTTTCCAGGGTAAGAATACAATTATACTACATATTGTAATGTACCTCTTCGATATGAAGGTGCCAGGTAGGGACTAATGCGATGCTGCCAGATTGAACAGATTTGTTCTTGTTGATAGCTTGCAAATCGAAGCCGATTATTTTTTTAATTATTTTCCCATGCTCCGTTTACGTCCACTATAACGTGCCCGAAAGGAAATCCGTCATTTTTTAATCACCCTGTATAAAAGCGCCCATATGACTCTTGAGTTTGCGGATTCACAAATTTGATATTCTATTATTTGTATATTAGTAACCAGATAGGATACCTACCTATGTTTATTGTTTTGTTTATTTTGCATCCCATTTGGGACTGTGAATAATACCTGTAGCCTGTAGGTACTTGAAACGTTATAAAGAACATTACCGCCGTGGGACCATTTCTATCAACTTTCCTGTGGAAATTTTGTGTGGGGCTTGGTTTTAATAGGGGTCGAGTAATTGTTCCCCTGCGAACTGTTCTTTCTACCTTTCAAGAATAAGGGAAACTTTGCCCGGGAACATATCGTTTTCCAATGAACTGCGCACAAATTGTATTGCAGATTGTAACATTCTTGTCCCGTTTGTAATACAAACTTTATTAGTACCTACATAGTAGCAGTAGTAGTTAGTAGCAGTAGTGTAGTAGTAGTAGTATTCGTAATAAAAACACATTAAGGAGACTTGTATGTACTTCATTTTGCCTTTTACTCTTTTACAACATGTTTGCACGCCATTTTTAAAATAACGCAATTTTCCTGCGATTCCATTCAAATTCAATGTTTTTGCGATAGACATAATTAATATGTTCCTGTCAAATTAGGTCGCCGTTGTGAAATTGTGTATCGGTACCGGTATTGAATTTCAACTGATTTTTCAGATACAGTGTTGACGACAAAGGAAAAGGCTTTCTAATTTTGAAAAATTCATGCCTTGAGAACGGGTCGCTCGATTTTCCTTTATATAACTGGTTTTTAGCGCATTTTCATGGGAAATCAGCTATTAGCCGCGCTTTGAAGTCCGTCCGTCTGTCCGTCTTGTAGTTGAACTCCTAAACGAAAAGTCGTAACGGTATCGGGTTTTTTGCAAATTGATGCTGATTGTCTCCGGATGGGAATAGGCACAAAAAATAACTGGTAGACCGCGTGATTGCGAAAAAAAATTGAAATGTTTAAAAAGTCGGTATCCAACGCTACGGTTTGAACTTCTACATCGGGGAATCTTGCGAACCGTTTTAGATACATGCTTACATGCAGCGAACAAAATATGCACAAATTAATGAAAACATTTTTAGTGAAAGAATCATCTTAATTCCTTTATTGCAGTAGATTTATGCACTTATATGCGGATGCGATTTTCAAGTCGCGGCGCTGCGGTTCAGCAATCTGCTTCTAGCTCCGTGTTTGTGATCGATATAGGTATAATATGCGATATTCAGCGGCACGAGTTGCGCTGTAGGTTCGCAAAGGTAGGGGATGGAACTCATGCGTCTGCGTGAGCTAGGAAAAGTCAAAACTTGCAGATTTTCAGCCATCGATTTAACAAAGGAAAATAGATGACAAGAAACTCCTGACTTCCATGCTAGATTATGTGGAATGATGTTGTCCATGTGCATTGCTGTCGAAAAAATGAATTCCGCGCGTAGTGTTCCGAAAAGAACGAAAAAGCCGTTTTCAGTGTATAACTGGTTGCCTAGAAGGTAATGTTTTTTGGGAACACACATGAAATGGAACTGTAATGTTCTTTTCGTACGGTTTTTGCAGCCAGGCACTCAACCAACTGCCCGTCATTTTTGAAAAAAAAAACAGAAAACACAAAACCTCTGATATACCGTCCGTTTTTTATTTTAGGCCCCAGCCCGTAGCACCTTTATTATGGATTTCACACCCAATATATTATATATTTTTGGAATCAGAAAAAGAAGATCTTTCGAGTGATGATATGTCAAATTATTTTTGACAGATGTCATTTTTTGACAAATGACAGAATAGTACTTGTGATACATCATTTTAAAGCTCATTAAAGTCTGAGGAGAACTGTGTTCTTATTTTTGAAATAGGGTGTCTTTTACAGCTTCTAGGGGTCTTTTATTAGGAAAAAATGTCATTTCCAGAAATAGTCACTCAATAAGTAATTGGTATTTTTGAAATTAACTAATGGTGATGATTTGATTTTTAAATCGTCCAAATTATTGGGAAACTCTATAAACACCTTATCTTTCGGGTAGGCTCATAAAAAAATCGAAGGGGGTCATATCTGGCAAGCTCGGATGTCATCGCGTTGGGCCGGTAGTTCCAATTCACTGATCGTCGAAACTTTCATTCAAGGAACAAGGAGGCGGTCATTTCGAGCAACTTCTTTGGGGCATTTTTTGTTTCATTGTGATCAATTAATTATTATTATCATTAGTTAACATTCAAAATAGGTAGCTGCTTTACCTATTTATTATTATGTATTTCTGAAATTCAACATTTTTTTCCTATTGAAAGACCCCTAGAAGCTGTAAAAGACACCCTATTTCAAAAATAAAAACATAGTTCTCCTCAGAATTTTATGGACTTTGAAATGATGTACCACAAGTACTATTCTGTCATTTGTCAAAAAATGACATATGTCAAAAATAATTTGACATATCATCACTCGAAAGATCTTGTTTTTCTGATTTCAAAAATATATAATATACTGGGTGTGAAACCCATAAGAAAGGTGCTACGGGCTGGGGCCTAAAATAAAAAACGGACGGTATACATATAACCCGATAAAATTTTAGTTACCATTATTTGTTTACATGCAGTTTCATGCCACTGACAGACAGGACGGCAACCGTAAGGCAGAGAAGAATACAAGAAGTAGGGCGGTTTTTTCAAAAACACACCAACTGATAAACACGTTACCATATTTTCGCTCATTGTGTATCTAGAACTGATCCATCATTGCTGGTTTTGAACACAATGAAAGATCAAGAAACACTCTTTTTTCCATAGCTTATTTGAAAGTTTCATTTCCAGCCGTTTCAATAATAGACAATGTTGAAATTACGCTTTTTACATGTGTTAGCATACGGCACTATTCTCAAATCCCCTAGCATGGTTGCGCCAGCGCAGAAATGGCACTGAATTTCGCCTATTCTTACTTATAGGATATTTTCTAGTTTTGGTTGATGGCATTCTGTTGTTTTCATTTATTATTGACTACTCGTGTTTTCATAAAGATTGATGATTTCTTGTGGTAGCTTTGGGACAATCTGTTTACAGGTAACAGTGAACGGTGTACTCATCTGCACTCCGAAAATGCGTTCATAAGACTCACCCCCGTGAGGACTTTGCTACTTGTTTATGTAAGGTCCGGAAGGATCCGGCGCTTCAACTGCCCGGTTTTTTAGCGCATTCTACTCTTTCCTGCGAAAAGAAAACGTTGTTGTTCCATTGATTTGTTCCTAATCGAGATATATAGAATTTGGGAGGGAAACGTTTGAGAGAACCCTAAGGAACATTAGGTATGGACATTTACACGGAATTTTCACGCCTACCCACAGGTCTCTTAGGTCTGAAGGTGGATTTAATTAATTAAGACACAAGGCAAGACGGTAAGGAAGGAAAACAGAAATCAATAGGTCAAGATAACAAAGGACTTCGAGTCTAATTTGACAAAACGTTGGATTTTGTCATAATAACCCTGTGAATTTTAGATATTCCAGCACTATTCCTGGGTTCTGGGGGTTCAACATGTTCTTGAAATTATCTGGTAGGTTTAATTCGGATCTGTGGACAGTGTATTTATTGCAGTGCGATAGTAGTAGGTGTTCAGTTGTAGGTATATTATGTGTCAACAAAACGTTGTGAAGAGAAATAAAAGACTTTTGAGATGATGTGCAACTCGACCTATTCCTATATGTATTCTTATTTGAAATTTTTGAAAGAGAAAGAGAAGCCACGGTTTACTCGGTAGTACTAGTACTAGTACTCGGTTTTTTTCTGAAAAAAAAAATGCAAAGCGTGAAATTGGAGGTGCTAAATTTTGAAGTGAACACTTTGTATGATGTTGCAAATAAAATAAATTGCTCATAAAACGCGGGGATGATTTTGTTTCGATGTGTTTTCTCGAAATCGCGCTTATTATTCGAAAGGTAATTGCCTATATGATGATCAAATCAAAGCGTGAGGATGTTTTAATTGTTTAATTAAAAATTGACGAGTCAGTCATCGAGAACCGAAAAGCGCATCCCAACCCAACTCAACCCGATCAAGAATTGGCTGCCAGGCAATCATTAAGGATCCCGAATCGACTGATATTAATTAATTGACACTCAGAGATGGCGCGAAGGCGTCGGCAGACAATTTGCCATTAGATTAGACATAAACGGGACAAAACCTGCCTGTTCTGCTGCAGTATTTGTGTGTTATGTCTGAAATTATTACTTTTTTTGAAGAATAGGCGTCCCGTGGATTGGGAGCGGGTTCGTAAAATTATATACGAGTAGCAGCCCAGTAGTGGAACGCTCCTGCTTTCTAGTCCCAGTATTTCATGACTCATCAAAGAAGTGGTATGGTATGCGGTGTATCTTTTTATAGCAAAGATTTGGTATAATTATTCTGCTCCTTGTTTCGCACAGCAATAAATACATTTACCTGAATGTTTGCGTTAAGGACGGAGTTAAATTGGTAAAATGAGGCGTTGCGGAATCAATCCGTCTGAGTTTATTTCTTGACAGAAATCTATCATTCAGGTCTTTTTAGAAATCTACAAGGATGTACTTTGGTTTGAGCCTATCGATATTTTCAAAATCCAAAAAATTCAAGTTTTGAAAAAATAATTTTTGGATTTCGAAAATTTCTATAGGCTCAAGCCAAAATACATCCTTGTAGCTTTCCAAAAAGACCTGAATGGTAAATTTCTGTCAAGGAATAGACCCACACTGGATTGATTCTGCAACGCCGTATTTCACCAATATAACATTTTATTCCGCGTATTGATCAAGTTTCGTCCGTAATATGATAATGATGAAGAGCCTGTAGCCTGTACCAAAATGTTGGTACATGCTGCCCTCCCTAAGCAAGGCGTCAGTGATAAGTAATGCAATGCATGCGTTATTTGTAGGCACATTCCCATCCAACTTTCATCACATAATTTATTACAACCTTCCCTAATCAAAGGGACGACGACGAGTTGCAAAGTTACGTGTAGGTAGGTACCGTCTCTTTGATGGTCGCCAACTTTGGTCACTAGCGACAGACAATACAGAGAACATTTCATTTGTTCAGTTTGCCCACTTTACGAAACTGATTTAGGAAGCTCATGGCATCAACTATCAGCGCGAAATGTTTTAAAGTTTTAGGGGCACTCAAAGCCCACACGAACTAATAAATCTATTTGATGCTTGTTAGAACTACCTATCTAAATTGATTTTCCAAACAAATTTCATTTATCTCTTTTTATGATCGCGTTATATTATTAATTCTGTTGTTGTTAATGGGCCAGTAGTCGTTTGCGGTCACCTTATGTCAGTATTTTTATTTATGTCCGGCGACACTGTATGTGTTTTACAACTTGAAGAGTCGTTAAGTTAACAAGATTATATTAATTGGAATAATAAAAACTGGGATTGGTTTGGACTTTTCCATTTTATTCACATCGAAGAATGTGGTATTCTCCATTTGCTAGAAGAATACCTATTGTACATACGTATAGTAATGTCCCAGTTTTCGATTGGAGATTTGGAGACGAAGGAAAACCGAAGTCATTCTTGTAAAAGGTTTTGAAGGCTTGAAGTTGTTGAGTCTGCAGTATACATTTTTACCTAATGGACTAGAAAGTCATCAAGCCCAACACGCTGACAAGAAATCAAACGTGTTGGATAATTCCAGCCATATCGCATTTGTCCATCAGTAAATCTTGCAGCCATATTGCAACAATGCAACCACACCCAGTTGTCAAGTAAATTTGAAACGTACCTACATATCGTCGCCGAAAATGCAAGACCTCGTACATGCATTTCACCAAATTTTACAGGAGAGTCCAAAAAACAACAATAATGATTATGATAATAATAATAATAATGATGATAATCGTTTATTGGGAACTCATCGAAAGTTATATACTTGTCAAGTGAAGGAGGAACACGAGGTTGGAACAAAAACATTCAGTTTTTTGACTCTCCTGTAAAATTTGGTGAAATGCATATACCAGGTCTTGCATTTTCGGCGACGATATGTACCTAAGTTCTCAAGTCAACTGTGGAATATCTGGTGGGTTTGGAAGTTGTCAATATTATTCAAGTTTGACAATAAATAGCTTATTAATGTACAGTGGTTCAAGTTTCGCATAAGTTTCGAAGTTGTTGTTAAAGTCAGTTTGAAATGACAGGTTGAACTTTTTTTTTTGAGACAGTACAGTCTCACCGTTGAGTTTGAAACTTGTCACTTGTGTTTGAATTTGAAAGCTGGCACATATTTATTATTTAGTTTGAAATTTGTACAGTGGACGTAAATTTGAAAGTTTTCAAGCAAACGTCCAAAATCTGCTGTGCTAAATGTGGAAACTCTACTTACTTATCGGACCGAATCGTAGTCAACTCCGTAAGTTGACAAGTCCTCTGTATGTCTACTGCCTAGGGTTTTGGGTGAAAAATCGAAAGCTCAGATGAAAGATATCGTTCTGTGAGCGCGCCGTGCGTGTTCAGACACGCATATTTCCGATGAGTTCGCAGGGAAAATTCGTGTGGTTATATTTTTTGACGTCACATCATCTAGTTATTTGTTCTGCTCGCAGATAAATTGCTCGTATTATTCATATTCAATATTTTATCAAATAGACAGACTTCTAAAATACCTGCACGCAAGTCGAATACACATATTTATATTAAAGCTATAGCGTGGTTGTGTAATTGAACCCTATTAGAAAAGCACTTCCGGCTTAATTAAAGTTGTAATTAAAAGCTTGTGACTTTCTCTATTGATTAGTTATTGAAATGTGGGCCGTTCTTTGATGTTTGAAATTAATTTAGGCGCATCCACCAATTCCGCAATTCTACCACAATGATCGCCCGGGTGTATAAATAGCACAACCAGCATGCTGTTCGGATATCGGAAACAATTTGTCGGACGGCCGGAGGGAGTTCTTCAGAAAAGTGGAAATGCCACCGGGCCCCTACCATGAAAGAATAATAATAGGTACCTTCACTTGATGCCTTTGCGCTCATGTTAGTCGTACTTATAATGTATACAGGGTGTTTCAAAAGTAAGTACCTATATCCTCGGATTCAGATATCAAAAATATTAAGTTTGCGATAAAAATGAAATGCAAGAGGTGCCCCCTAAGAAAGTTATGGCTCTTCAAAGTTCAATTTTCAAAATAGTTTTTTTTGTCGCAACTTTTGAACTGTTTAACCGATGTAAATCAAATTTAAACCAAAGTTTGCTGAAATAAGTCTCTGTCGAACGATAATAGCGCGTATCATGAAACATTTTTAGGGGCGAAGATGATAGGGGGTACCCTCTTCTTTTCTCCCCTGTTTTAGGTTCCCCTAGCTATTTTTGAAAATAGTTCCATTTTTTGAATTCTATGTTTCATTTAGATAAAAAAGTTACTTTTAAAAATTTTTGATTAGAGGCTCTATTTTCGAGATATTTGGGTTTGAAACTTCGAAGAACATCTCGAAAATACCACTTGCAAGGGCTTAAAAATCAAAATCCAAGAAAACTTCCTACCTGTCAGCAAAAATGGTGATTTATCAGCTTAAGACACCTGGAGAATTTCAGTTGTGGAGTCATGAGTTCTTTTGGATTTTAATTTTTAGGCTTTTGAAAGTGCTGGTTTACGACCGAGATGTTTTTCGAAGTTTCAAACCCAAATATCTCGAAAATAAAGCCTCTGATCAAAAATTTGCAAGAGTAACTTTTTTCCTAAATTTCACGTGAAATTGATAAAATGGAACTAGGTATTTTAAAAATAACTAGGGGAACCTAAAATAGGGGAGAAAAGGGGAGCGTATCCCCTATTATCTTTGCCCCTAAGATGTTTCATGAAACGCGTTGTTATCGTTCGATGGAGACTTATTTCAGCAAACTTCGGTTCAAATTCGATCTACATCGGTTGAACAGTTCAAGTTGCGGCAAAAAACGATTTTGAAAATTGAACTTTGAGGGGCCATAACTTTCTTAGGGGCATCTCTTGCATTTTATTACAATCGCAAACTTCATATTTTCGAAAATGTTTTTCCGAAGATACCTATATGTATAGCTAGGTAACTTGCTTTGGAAACAGCATGTATGAAATATAACATATCGGCGTGACGATGACGCGTCTTTAGTTGCCGGGTTATGTCAACACTCCCAACTCTGCAAACATATTGAAATACTTTGGGAACAGCTCCATATTATGAATATATATTTGTGTGACAAATGTAAAGGCGTTTGACGTTTCTTTTCAAAGCTCCCTGTTTTAACATAAGATTGCTCAGAAGGGTCGGAAACTAGTTCAATTTACGACGGTGGTGCGCTTCGATTTTCACCTTCATGACCTTAGGTAGTGGAAGGGTGCGGTTGGTTATTTTTTGATCTGTTCGTCCAGTAACTGTAGAATGTGACGTAATTCAAAAAATATAACTTGTCAACACTATGATTTGTTGTTACTATTACAAAGGTTTTTCCAGAACAGTATAGCACTCTCGAGGCAAAAGATGGGAAAGGAGAAATGCATAGGAATTTGCCCTTCATTTCGTCTCATAACAATGGAAAGCGGCACACACGTTGCTAATTTCGTATTGACCTGACTGGGATATTGTGAGCATCAGCAAAACAATATTTATAACGTAGGTAGTTACGTTTTAAGCCATATCTTTCATGAGTAACTTAAGACAGCTCTGAGTCTGGTAATTATGTATATCTTCGTGCTTTATATGTATACATAGATGTCAATGTTTTTCCTGCCCAATTTTAGGCAGTGGAAAATGTATGGACATGGGAACGTCAGTAACCCCATATTGATGAACCAATCTTTGACATCATCACGGTAACCACTGCCAGACTTCATTCGAACCACCCGTCGCTGCAACCAAAAAACCCTCGAGGTATGTGGCACCAGACTAGAAACAGAGACCAAGTAGTAGTGAATCGCGTTAGACTGACAAAAAGCCGATACAGCATAAATTACTTTTGTCCAACATTTATGAATAAGTTTAAGCTCGGTCCGCATGGTCAATTTTTAATGATCTTTGATTAATGTGTCCAGCGTGTCTTTTGTTTCTTCAAAATTTTAATTTGGTACTTCATACCTATATACCGGGTGATCATTTGAAAACTATCCACCTGCAATAACTCCCGATTCCTAGTGAATATTTTTTCGAGCAAAAACAGGTCGATTTTTATATCAAGGGGGACATCCAAAACATACATTGGCAAATTTCTATATTCACCCCCCTCGCCCCCACTCACCCCAACTTTGATATTTCAAATGACACTACCTACCTTGCGATACATCAAATTGAAGGAAATTAAATTTTCTTTCTGAAAAAAATATTTTCAAAATTTTCAACCCCACCCCCTTTTCTCTAAAATATCTCTGACTGTCCCATTTTATATTCTGGACCCCTCATTTTTTTCTCAATTTAGTTGGCGTCATCCTAGATAGCATCGAAGAAAAAAAATTCGGTGGAAAAAGTGCTACCTAAATTCACCCCTTTGCTCTCCCCCACCTCAACTCCCGAATTTAACAAAACACCACCTACTTTGTGACACATCAAATTGGAGGGAATTGAATTCTCTTTCCGAAAAGCATTTTTTGAAATTTTCTACCTCTCCCCCAATAAATTGGCTATTTGGAGTATTCTAGGGGGGCAATGGGGGGCTTTAAAAATTGTGAAAAAATCTTTTTCAGGGAGAGAATTCAATTTCCTTCAATTTGATGTATTACAAAGTGGGTATTGACATTTTAAATTTTTGAGGTCAGGTGGGGGGAGCGAAGGGGTAAATTTGGGTGACACTTTTTTTATAGAAAATTTTCTCTTTCGATGCTGTGCAGGATGACGTTTACTGTATTGAAGGGAAATGGAGGTCAAGAATATTAACTTAGACGCTCAGAGAATTTTAGGAAGAACAGGGGGTGGGGTTGAAAAATTTCAAAATATTTTTTTTAGAAAGAGAATTAAATTCTCTTTAATTTGATGTATCGCAAGGTAGGTGGTGTTATTTGAAATTTCAAAGTTGGGGTGAGTGGGGGCGAGGGGGCGTAGGATATAAATTCTTCAATGTATGTTTTAGATGTCCCCCTCGATATAAAAATCGACCTGTTTTTGCTCAAAGACATTTGCACTAGGAATCGGGAGATATTGCAGGTGGATACTTTTCAAATGATCACCCGGTATACTATTCATTTATTTCTTTAATGCTGTCAATATTTGACGATCAAAAAAACCTGATGTATGGTTGAGAAATACATACACATGAATTTGAATTTGAATGAGATTCAAAATAGCAGAAGTGAGTGTTGCTCACAATGACCTTCAAATTCCTGTAGATTCTTTTTTTTTTGCCCTCCATCAACAGCTAGGTTATTAGCAGGTTTTTTCCGTCGGGGTTTTTCTGTAACGAAAACAATGATGACGATAACAACGAACTACTGTAAGATTTATATCTTTGGATCAGTGGGGCATTTATCAATGGGATTTTGTTTCTATGGCTATCTCGTTTCATCCCTCTTCCCGGGGCATCACCACACGATAGTAAATGCCCCAGTACTAAGGGACGCGTGGAAAAGTCCATCTGGCCCAGTGCGGATTTGAACCCGGGACTTTCGCCTTTGAAGGCGGGGCCGAGCTCACGCCCTACCGACTGGGTTGCTGGAGATTCTTGTAGGCCTGTTTTTTCAAAACTGAAGTTGTTACTGACGGTCAATTTTGAGTTCATCTTGAGGTGCGTAGTATACAGGATGTTCCACCACCATGGAAATAGGCTAAGGATGGGTTGAGTTTATCCAGGTGAATCAGGATCTGACTTCGAAAATGTTCTAACCTAACACTCTTCGTTTCGAAGTTACCGTTTCGAATTTTTTGATAAACCATATCGCATAATTATGTGTCCCCCACAACACATTTTTTTTTAAGCTTCGAACTTTTTTCCAAAGCCGGCCCTGGAAATTTCGAACTGCTTGATAGGGCGATGTTTTGCGATGCACACATCACCATACATTACTAAAAATGTGAGAAATTCTAAACAAAATCTGAGGAAACTTCGTTTTAAAAAATTGGCGTTGAATTTTATGACAAGAGTAATCAAGTGTCGCGCAATTGTATGTAAGTGCATAATTTGTTTCTATTATTTTTGGATATATTGTGTCTCAAATATTTTGTGCCAGCCTTTGAGCGTTGATCTTGAAATATGTATAAAAAGCCCCAAATGTTTCAAACATTTTTCCAGTACTCCACCATATATCCGGTACTTACGGGACACCTGTATTTGTTTTTATTTTTCAAGTTTCGAACCTCAGTTAATCATAGGTATTTAGGATATTAATATATAATTAGGACCGATTGTGACGTCATCTGAGACCTCGTCTGAGACCATATGGAATACATCGATTCTTATGAGTAAACAAGCTGTCTTATTCCTGTTATTCCCGTTAGATGTTTTGTAATTTCCGCCGTTCTTTTCTACCATTCTTGGCCCAACGCACCAAAATTAAAACGCAAATAGAATTGCTGATAAAACAAAAATTATGTGCATAACTTTGCATTTCCATTGTGTCACTTTGGATCGGAAATAAATCCTGACGCTTGAAAACAAAACAGATCCGTCAAGCCGCTAAATATTTGATGTGATGGGAATACTTCACGCTTACCGCATTTTCTTTTCTAAACCACTTAAAAAAGTCAGCATTCAAATCCCCAACATGAAAGAGATCTATAATAGCATAAACATCAAGCACGCGAAACGAAAACGCGCCTGGATATAGGTGTTGAAAAAGCCCCTTTAATTGGCACCCTGTCCTAAAATAATGCAGGCTGTTTTCACTAACGCATGTCCGATTTCATTTTCTAATTGAGGGGCGAGTCGCTAATTTAATATTCAAAACCCCTAATATACAGGGTGATTCACCCCCAAATGGACATAGACTAAGGATATATAGGTCCAGTTTATAAATGAATTTATTTTCCCATTTTAGCAACAGCAGAAAAAATTACACTTTACAAAATAACACAAACTACTTACATCAACAAAGCACTAGCTGTACTGGGAAAAGAGTAAGCCTCACTTAAAGTTCCTCCAGTTTTTCCAGGCAAACCAGGATCTGGCTTTGAAATTTTTCTAACGCTATTCGTTTTGAAGTTACAGGGTGATTCATGTATTTTGTCGATTTTTTTCAACAAGCCGTATCTTTAGAACGATCCAATGGATTCGATTGGAATTTTGTGGGCTAATTCTTCTATTGATAGCTGACACATCGCCTCATCAAGCAATTTGAAATTTCCAGGGCCGGCCTTGATAATAAAAACTTCAAAGCTTTTTTGAAAAAAAAGACAATCTGTATGCATATTTTTTCGAATGCATCCTTAAATTCAGATACTACATAAAACATGCTACTAATATCGCAAAAAAATTGCTTGGCACCATTGAGCTGCTGGCACATATCCCTGAAAATTTTGAACTGATTGATAGGGCGATGTGTCAGCTATCAATAGAAGAATTAACTCACAAAATTTCAATCAAATCCATTTGGTCGTTCTGAAGACACAGCTTGTCAAAAAAATCTACGAAATACATGAATCACCCTGTAGCTTCGAAACGAACAGCTTTAGAAAAATTTCATAACCAGATCCTGGTTCGCCTGAAAAAACTGGACCTACCCTTGAGCTATGTCCATTTGGTGGTGAATCACCCTGCATAATTTTCACAGTTTACAAAACTTGCTGTATCTCCCATGCGTGGTCCCACGTGACTTTGTTCCTAAACAAGGTGTTAGGTAGTAGATACTGGTTATTACAAACTTCGAGGGATGATTCCCCATCAAAAATAAGGCCGAAATAAAATAAAATAATGGTCGTGAAATGCTTCCTTGAAAAGATACAGGGTGCTGAAGTTAACAACACAAGTTACAGGAAAATATGTAACTACACTGTTTTTACCATCCTGCCCAAAAACCCAAAAGAACAATTTTATATATAAAGAAATCCCAAGGACAGAGAATCTACAACATAATGAAGTTAGCGTTTTTAGGCCCGGTATTTCCATCTCCTGAGAAGTCTGGATAACTCTCTTCGACATACAAACGCTGCATGCGCTGTAGGCTGAACGCTCTGCGCAGGACTTATCTGCCGAATAGAGCTATCCAGAATTTATCCGGAGATGGGAATTCCGGTCCTAAACCGGTTTTGAACCGTTGGACCGATCCTAATCAAATTTGAATCAATCGGTTCCAATTAAAACGGCACGTGTGTCTCTGTCATAAGCAAACGCTCGATGATTATGGTGAAACACTGTGCAAGTTCAAATAAAATTCTCCTCGCATGATTGAGCCCAAAGAGTCGACAGTTCAATTTGTAGTGAAAGACGATCGAAGCGCAATTTCTTGAAAAATTGAAACAAGACGGCCGTACATTCGTGTGGATTTTATTTTTGTTAATTTAATTGATTTTAGCAATCGTGGCGAGTTATTTCCGTCTGCCGCTCGGAAAACGTCACTCGGGCGGCATTAATTTTAAACTGACGTTCTCGAGCGCGTACAGAGAAGCTCAGGTGAGTTGCATATTGAAATCGACTTTCGGCTTAGCTTTGATTCACCTTAAACGCCTCAAGGCTGTATCCTCGTTTCTTATCTGGCTTCAGGACTCAGGTTGAAAGCATCCGGCGCATCCACCAAATCCCCTTCGTTTAAGTGCAACGTCTATAAATGATAAAATGTTTTTGCGGATGTTCCAGCGAGGTATTTCAAAACGTACCCGTATCTTTCGCAGCCGTGTCTGCCAAAAAACCAACAGCCGTGATACGTCTGGAGTTTTATCATAAATATTTTATCGTAGGTATCCTTTTGCTCGTTGTTGACACGCATATTCTCTGTTCCTGTTGTTTTTACCGTCACATGGAATAATAATTGGCGCGTCCCTTTTTTGTTTCGTCATTTCTACCGGCTCGCGGAAATTAAATTCAATTCATTTTGCGTTTGTCGCCGATTGTCGGGAATATAATTGGTTTTTCGTAATTGTGATTCCGCAAATTGATCCATCCCGTGGGGTGTCTTCGTTAAATATTTATGGATTGTTATCCAGATTTCCCTGGTTGCTTCTCGTTTTTTCGCCGCGCCGTCTCGCTATGACAGCCAAGATAGTGCTCGTCCCTTATTTAGAATATCCCCGGTATTCTCTCTAATTCGTCATTATTCATTTAAATATTGCCGAGTTTATCTGGAAGTTGTTTAGATGTTCCTCGATCGGATTAATCTAGAATTGTTCGGTATTTGTATTCGAATTTATAAAGCAAGTTATTTATTAGCGACCATCAGAGCAATCGATAGGGTCCGGTCGGTTTGAATGGGTTGCTCTCGCGCTTTTACTCAGATTCGTGCAAACTGATGTTTTAATAAATGATTCAGGATTCAGAAATCGGCTTTCCTGTCATTATTCGTGAGAATAATCAATAATCAGTGCTTGTATGCAGGACAAAACTAATAAAATTTCGAAAAGCGAAAGCGCTCGACTTGTATTCAGATGAGGTGTCTCGTATCCCTACTATTCTGGTATCTCATAAACTATAAGGGTGGGTTCAGTCAGCTTATTTTATTCAGCTGCGGTTTTAGTTTTAGCCGTAAGCGCCTGCTTCGCTGAGGAGGCTGGTTCATAAGGGCGGCGCTGCGCTTGCGGCTAAAATTAAAACTTGCGGCTAAATAACTTGACTAAACCTACCCGAAGAGATACAGAGTCGGTTAAATTACGAAAAGTTGCGCAATTTTATAGCCGTCTTGAATCTTCGAAGAAGTCCAAAATATCTTTGGCCGTTATTTTTGAAATACCCTGAAAAACTTTTTGAAGTGAAACTTCTATTCTCGCGCCTAGATCACAACACACCACTAACGCAGAACCACACATGGGAGTGAAATTGCTACATAGCATCAGTGCTTGTAACGAACGCCTGTAACGATGTGCTGTAACGTTGTCTTGTCTGACCTTGGGGTGACCAGCGTCGTCCCAGGAAATGAAAGAATAACCTGTTGCAGCGTTCGCCGCAAAAAACTGGACCTACCCTTGAGCTATGTCCATTTGGTGGTGAATCACCCTGTATAATTTTCACAGTTTACAAAACTTGCTGTATCTCCCATGCGTGATCCCACGTGACTTTGTTCCTATACAAGGTGTTAGGTAGTAGATACTGGTTATTACAAACTTCGAGCGATGATTCCCTGTCAAAAATGAAGTCGAAAAATAAAAAAGACTCATGGTCCTAACAGTGACGTAGCCAGGATTTTAATTTGGGAGGGGGTTCAATCCAAGGGGCTGCAAAAGATAGCGAGCAAAGCAAGCAAAATAGCGCAGTAGACGAGAAATTTGCGAATAGATGTTGTGGCTGTGAGATTTCGGTGTGAGGGGGGGGGGGGGAGGAACGGACCCCCTGGACCCCCTCTTGGCTAGTCACTTGGTCTTAAAATGCTTTCTTGAAAAGTTGAAGTTGAACATTTATTAAAAGCGGGGCCGAGCTTACTGTGCTACCGACTAGGTTAGGAACTTCTTATTATTGTAATACATAATGTTGAACAGCGTCTTTGGCAAAAAGTTCAACCGAGGTACAGGTATATAGGTGAAAATCTGAAATATGAAACTTTTTCACCGGCCAAATCACAAAATGTATTGTTTTTGACTTGAATATTTCTCACGCGCAGCAGCGAATTATAAATAGTTTAAGTAAGTGTTGTGCATTTGTAACGCTTTATTTTTTACCAATTACGATTTTGTACTTTGGACGGCCACTTAAGCAAAGTTTACTTCTTCTGATCCTCGGTATTATACGTTTCGCTAGTTACTGTTGAATATTTAGCCGAAAATCGGTGGCGACGGGAACGCCGGCAGTATGGTCGGATTTCATGAATATTCAACGTTAATGGGTAAGTGGAAAGCTTAAATTGAGTATTCAATTTCGGCCGTGAAATTTTTGTCTTGAGCGAAAATAATAAGGTGGTGTGATAATATCGACCGCGGATGCGAGTTTGTTTCGTTCCACGTCCCCGGCTGCTTGTGCTTGCTATCTTATTGAATTTGTCATCCTTTATAAAGGGCGCGAGAAGTGGAAGCTGGCAGATGTCGTGATTCTCTCCTTTAGATCCATTGTTTATGACATCCGGATGCGATACCTATTTGATCACGATCATTTCGACCCGAAAGGTATAGCTTTCAGGGGCGTACCGTAAGTTTAATCCAGTTAGTTAATCGGTTTTTTGGTCGCATAATTGCAAGCACGCAACTCGGCAATATTCCGGCGCTCCGTCCCTATCAACAGGTGATGTTTCACTATTTCACAGTCACTAACCGTTCGCCTCTGAATCCACTCGTCTTACTGCATTCACTGTCACTTTATGGGAATTAATTGATTTATGCCAAAGAATTAAACGACTTAAACACGGCTCACAGTTTTAATCCGGACCAGGCAGCTAGACTAACGTTAATTGCGGCCGACCTCGCCGCAACCCTCCACAAAATTAACGAATTTATCGATAAACACGATTCCCGCCCTTGGCACACCGTACCTCTATCACGTCGACACTTCCAACTGATTTGCTTTTGCTTACGTCTAATTTGTTGACTCGAATTTGCCATCACAAGAACCCTTCTTCATTACTGTAATTAAATCAACGATAACTTAATAGACATCTTTATCCAGTCTGTACCATACCTACCTACTTATACATACCACTCGCATGCAACTATATGAATTAATGCTAAGCTATATCGATTCTCCCAACATATTGCGGATGTAAAGATGTACGTAGGACCGCAGATATCCATCTACTCCATAAAAATGTGATCGTTCCCGAAAACGTATCGACTGTTTAGTTTAGTCTTCAGATATACTGACCCGCAAAATCAACACACCACCAAAATTTCACCATTGACTTACATGAGCTTGAATTCAAATTTTTTTTCCAAACCGTTTGTCCGATTCAGATGATATTTTTCTGAATAATAACAAACTAGTTGTCAATTCACTGCTGACCAAAGTATAAGATGCTTTTTCCCAAAATGACTATGTACACTAGGAAAGGAGACTCAGATCAATGCAGCATATTCACTGCTGAAGCCTAGGTACAGTCTTCTTCAGGCAGTGAAATATTACTACAGAGCACAAGAACTTCGTAATTCTAACAGACTCGCTAAGCTCTCTTGAACCGATGAATCAAATGTAGAAATGTATCCAACAAATATGATCTCCAAGATCCATGCCGAAAACACAAAAGTAAAAATATAGGGAAATCCGTCACATTCATTTGGATTCCTTGCCATGTGAATATTGATGGCAAAGATAAAGATGATATCCTGATGGCAAAGGAAGCTACCAGTCTGAACAACCCCGGGTTAGAGCTAAAGTCAAAGTTGCGACACAAACATCACGAAGCTGCTATCATTTCCGGAAGTAATGGAAGTGACATTAACTTTTGATTTTCAAATAAATTGTTGGACAACGAAGTTGTCGATATCGGAAAAATGGTTCGACTTTGGAGGCCAATATTTGCCGATTGCGATTTCCATTTTGTTTGTTGCGTTAACTAGCGTAATCTTTCCGTAACCCATCCTATATAGTGAATGTTTAGGAACTTTATGTAACTTTTCTACAGGGTGATACGTAAAATGATGCAACATTGCAACGACTTCATCGTACCCCCATTTTTCAAAAATATGAATGTTGCAGATTTACGAAACTCAGGCATAGCACAAGCACAAAAAGTATAACTTTTATGTAACTTTAACTAAACTGCTCGTCAAAAGTTAAGCATAGACCAAAATTTGCTCCAATTTCAAGCCTTCGAGGAAAGATATCCGATTTGAAAAAAATTGATAGCGCCTGGTAGAGCTTTTCTTCAGCTACAAGACGCTATGTGACTTACGTCACTACCGACTTTGTCCACGATATACAGGATACCAAAGGAAAGAGTGTCAAAAGTGTTAATTTTTGAAGTCGTGGAACTTTTTAAGGAAAAATTTCGGATTTTTTTTCTTTTCAGTTTTAGAAAGCGGATATCAGTATCTCGAAACTGTTTTTGACTTTTGATCGTATTTTGTTTCTTCAAAGAGTTCTTGATTTTTTTGTGAAATTTGGATTTTTTTATACAGAATTTGCTAGAGCTGTTGCTTATTCTTGAAAATTCACAGAGCGTACACAATTGCTGGATGAATTATACCATGAGAAAATTTGACCTCATGGGCCCCCAGAAGAGGTTATCTTCTGGACCTCTTCAGGGGAGATACCCAAAGAAGCATGCTGCGACATCACATTCACACTTATTGACTCCAGCCTGGATAAAAATGCAAGACTTGGAACCATACGTTGCAACAAAATTACCATGGTTGAGGTTAAAAATTTGGCAATACGTGTCTTATAGCCAGTTCCACCAGCGAATTTAATCATTGTTAACTAATTGAGGCATTTTCTCTGGTGATTATTGGCTTAGTGACCAGAGAAAACACAAGTTTCACGAAAGATTATGGAAAAATGTTTAGACCACAACAACTTGTATGCATTTTCCGGGGTCATTCGACCAACACTGACCTAGAATCCACCAGAGAAAATGTCTCAATTAGCTAACAATAATTAAATTCGCTGGTGGAGCTGGATGTTAGATGTCCTCATCGAACTAAAAATCGACCTGTTTCGGCGTTTTCCTAGAAAAAAGTTATGTTTGCGGCGAGAAATTTGGGTTGGGAAGTTAGAAAGTGAACACTCTGTATATTTCGTGATGCTGCTTAATAGCTAAGTTTTCTTAGATTCAAATGCCTTTCACCATTTCCTTTAATTTTGAACCCATCAAATCAGTTCAGAAGCTATCAACAGAAATAAGTTAGAAAAATCTGCAAATTATTTCAGTTGAATTTTCACTGACAGCTATGAAAAATCATCAATCTGACTACATAGTATTGTTTCGTTTTTACATACATATTTTCAAACAAAAATTTGAGGTAGGTCGGCCTGTTCCATAGTTCAACAAAGTGTAAGAAAAAATCAAGACTTCACTTTTATCGTTCCTGTAAAAAATACATTTTTTTCTAACAATTTTAGTTCAGGCTGTCGTACCTCAAAATGTTTTTAACATAACATGCAGTCAGGCTTATAATTTTTCCGTAGCTGCCACTTTGAAAATTACCCTCTTTCAGGCGTCGCGACGCCCAGCGTCGGTGAGATAGTATGATCGTTATGGTGTCAATTATTACACAAGATCAAATCTATAAGGTGCCAAAAAATGTCCCATCTATATCTTTCCATTTTGGAGAAAAATGGCCTGGGCGTCGAGTTTGAATTACTCGGTATACTCCTTCGCTGCCAATTGCAATAAATACGTAAAGTTTTGTAAGTTTTGTGGCATACAAAACACTTTGATGTATCCATGACAGTGTAAAGTAAAGTGAGTAAAACATGGAGTTAGAAAAGCCAAACGTTTCATAAATATTTGCTTCTTTTGAATGATTTGAACTGCTTGCTTCATTAATAAATTGAAGTGGTGGTGATCCGAATGTGAGAGATTAAAGGCGTTGTTGGATCTCTCATCATAGGACAGAGATGCATTTCCTGAAGAATTTGCTATGACACCGGAGCACGTAGCCGCGCTAATGTGACACCCAAGCGCTAAAATGCTTATTTTTGTTTAAGGACGGAGTCATATTGGTGAAATAAGCGTTGCGAAATCAATCCGTGTGGGTTTATTCCTTGACGGATTCTTACCATTTTGGTCTCTTTTGAAATAATTTTTTCAAATGTCAAAATTAATTTTCAATTTTTTTATTTCGGAAATGCCAATGAGCTCAAACCAAACTACATCCTTGTAGCTTTGGAAAGAGACCAAAATGGTAAGAATCCGTCAAGGAATAAACCCACACGGATTGATTCTGCAACGCTTATTTCACCAATATGACTCCGTTCTTAAGTTGTTCAAGTCTACAGGGTGTATCAAAAGTATCGCGATAAATATGTCTACCAAGTGGCATTGCCTAATGCCAAAAAAAGCAATAGCGCCCCGACTATAATGGCTTTCTTAGCTGTGGTTTATACAGGATTTTTTTTCCACTGGTAAATTCACATCGCGATTCAGGAGCAGGCTAATAGTGAGGTACTTCACGGCTAGTTGTCAAAAAAAATTACTATTTTACAGTACTGTAAATTATTCAGATTCAGAGGTTTGGAACTGGAATCCAAACCTTAATTATTGGGTAATGGTGGTGTTTTAGCGCGGAAGTTTTGACATGTAAAAGACTAGAGAGAAATGAGAATATTGCTGGTTGAGGTAAATGAAAATAATATATTGCAGCAGTGTGGGTCGGTCGGGTTATAGCACCTCTATCTGCGTAGCAAACGGTATTGACCGTAAACGATAAGATAACAATATTTGATCGAAAACTCGCCAACAACCGGGATCGCCTTTTCCCTGTAAACAAAAAAATTGCGACTGAATTTTTTACTGAAATAATTCAAAACTTCGGAAGAACTCCCCAATGTATCCAAAACTTTGTCACGTCTTCGACGTGAAAATTACCCAACGCGAAAATTATTCCGTACGTAAATAATTCAACGTGCCAATACCAATCTTGTCTCGCTAATACCTACGTAATAGATAGGTGTTGTAGGTGCCTAAAGATTGATCTGTAACGTAGGTGGTACTCCACTGATGAAGTTGTGACCTTTTTTTATTTTCTTGTTACGGAATTACAATGATTAAATACATACAGTGTGTTCATTTCAAAAGTGTCCACCTTGAATAACGTCAAATTAATATAATCATAATAATAATAATAATAATGAGAATAATATCAAATTGAAGCAACGTGTTTCAAAAAAAAAAATCACAGGGATGTAGATAATGGGGGATGTTCTCATATTTCGCCCCCCATTTTTTACCCCCTAGGAATTTTTCCAAATTGTTCTTATTTTTGGATTCTACGTTCGATTTAGAAAAAAGTTACTCCCGCAGAATTTCAATTAGAGGCTTCGTTTTCGAAATATTTAGGTTTGAAATTTTGGAAAACATCTAAAAATCGCCACTTTCAATGAGCCAAAAATTTGTTTCCCCGAAAGCTTCTTATTTCTCAGAAAAAAATGGTGGTTCAACAACAGAGAAATTCTTAGAAATCATGAGTTTTTCAGATTCTAATTTTTAGGCCTTTGAAAGTCGCAATTTTGAGATTTTTTTTTTTTTTTTTTGTCAATTGGTTGGCCTTGAGGGCTTGCTCTTTAGCCACTTCGAGATGGTTTCTAAAGTTCAAAATTCAAATATCTCGAAAACGAAGCCTCTAATCAAAATTTTGCAAGTGTAACATTTTTTCCAAAAATAAGAACAATTTGTAAAAATAACTAGGGGGTAGAAAATAGGGGGGAAATACGAAGACACCCCTCATTAAGTACGCCCCTGAAATTTTTTTTTGTTAACACGGTGCTATCGTTCGATAGAGACCTATTTCAGTTAACTTCGTTTCAAATTTGAACAAAATCGATTTTAAAAAGTGAACTTGAACACCCTGTAACTTTTGAACGGAGCAGTTTAGGACAACGATGTTGTATTTTTTCCTGGACCATTTTTGATGGGTAATCTCCCCTAGAAGTTTGTAACCGTAATTGCGAAAAACCTTGTATACAGAGTGTTTCAAAAGTAAGTACCTAGCTATTGTCCTATATGATATAATAATAACAATAATAATAATAATAATTTATTGAATCATCTACAGGAAATATCCTATTTACAAGATGATGAACAAAAAATAGTGAACAACATGATTATGTATAAGCAATGAAACAATACAAAACTGGAAGACTTCACAATTAAAAACACAAAGATCTATGAGCTATCGATAGAGACAGTTAAAAATTTCTCGGATAGATGGTATAGTCGCGTTGAAAATGTCACATCCTTCCTCGATGTCGGAGTAGCTGCGTATCATCTTATAGAGAGGGGAGGACATCAGCACATTCGTTCTCGCGTGTGGCAGGTGGAACAGTGATATGATATGATATAGATCCTTGGATTCAGCTCCAATAATATGAAGTTTGCGATAAAAATGAAATGCAAGAGGTGCCCCCTAAAAAAGTTATGACCCCTTAAAGTTCAATTTTCAAAATCGTTTTTTTTTTGCCGCAAGTTTTGAGCCGCTGAACCGATATTAACCAAATTTAAACCAAAGTTTGCTGAAATAAGTCTCTATCGAACGATAACAACGCGTTTCATGAAACATTTTTAGGGGCGAAGATAATATAGGGTACCCTCCCTTTTTCTCCCCTATTTTAGGTTCCCCGTTATTTTTGAAAATATGTAGTTCCATTTTTTTAATTTCATGTTCAATTCTAAAAGTTACTTTTGCCAGTTTTTGAGTTAAGGCTTTATTTTCGAGATATTTGGGTTTGAAGCTTCGAAAAACATCTCGGAAACGGCACTTTCAAGAGCCTAAAAATTAAAATTAAAAAAAAAAACATTATTCCTCATTTAAAGTAGTTTTCCAGGTGTCTCAAGTTGATAAATCACCATTTTTATGACAAGTAAGAAGTTCTCTTTTTAAGTTTCAAACCCAAATATCTCGAAAATGAAGCCTCTGATCATTTTGTAGGAGTCACTTTTTATTTAACATAGAATTCAAAAATTGAAACTCTTCTAAAATAGCTAGGGGAATCCAAAATAGGGGAGAAAAGAGGAGGGTATCCCCTATTATTTTCGCCATGAAAAATGTTTCATGAAACGCGTTGTTATCGTTCGACAAAGACTTATTTCAGCAAACTTTGGTTAAAATCTGATTTATATCGGTTGAACAGTTCAAAAATTGTGGCAATAAAACGATTTTGAAAATAGAGCTTTGGGGGCCATAACTTTCTCAGGGGCACCTCTTGCATTTCATTTTTATCGCAAACTTCATATTTTTGGAAGCTGAATCCGGGGATGTATAGCTAGGTACTTACTTTTGAAACACCCTGTATATTGGCAGGTTTTTATCTTCACCCCCTTCTCCTTTTGCCTCGACCCTCCCAAAGTTTAAAAAATTTATTTGCACCACCTGCTTTGTGACACATCAAATTCAAGAAAATCAAATTTTCCTTCTGGCCGAAACATTTTTAAAACTTCTGCCCCCTCCCCCTATAAGGAATAATAATATCTATTCAATAAAATAGCTTTCAAAACTTCCATTTTTTATGCAGTGAACAAACATTGCAAAAAAAATCTAGCAAGGAAAGCTATGCGCTAGAGAAATTTTACCCGAAACTCGCCCCTTCGCCTCCACCCACTTCAATTTCAATTTTTCAATAGAAAACTCCCTCCTTGTGATGCATCAAATTTAGGAGAAAATCATCCTCTCCAGGATGAAAATAATATTGGAATTTTTAACCACTCCCCAATCAAATTGACATGATTGAGAAAATTTTCAGAAGTGTCGGGGGTTGTTGAAAATTCACATGTTTTCATGAGGAAGAGAACTTCTTTCTCTTTAATGTGATGTATCAGAAGAGGTGAAAAAATTTAAATTGGGATGGGTGGGGGCGAAAGAGGGGTAAATTTTGGATTGCACTTTTTTGCGCACAATTTTCTCACTCGATATTCTACGGTGTCTGTTCACTGGATTAAAAAAAAAACTGAAAGATATGAAAGTGATTTTATGGATTTTAATCAATATTTAGGGGAGTTGCGGGTGGTAAAAAATGTAAAAAATATGTATCTGAAAGAGAATATCTCCATTCTCTTCAATTTGATGTGTCACAAAGTAAGTGGGAGCGAAGGGGTTAAGGACAAACATTTGCCAATACATACATGTTCTAGATGTCTCAATTTAACTGGTTTTTCTAAAAAAATCTGATTTTCAACAGTTATTCAGGGTGGATACTTTTGAAATGGACATATTGTATAAAGGATTGGTGTAATTATTGTAAAGTAAATTTTTGGCATTTCTCTGATCTGAAGAGTGGTTAATTACAAAATCTAGGGCTTAATGCTACATACCATTTGTTTTTTGTTCAATCTACGACGTCCTCTAAAAGTAGACAGGACTTTGATTGCTAGCTTGTGGTGTTAAAAACGGAAGGTCATGATGTTATTGTGAGGGCCTTTCATTTTTAGAACTAGTGTAAAAAAGGTTACCAAATCTAAGTGCTTCGCACTATTGTATGTAACTCTTTGAGCAGTCTTGGGGTTCGCAGGAGTCTTCCTGCCTGAAAGTTGATTTCGGTAATCAAAATTTTATCTCAATGAAAAAATCTAACATACTTTAATGCTGTACGAAGTGCAGTACAAATCTGAACGCCTTTTTGAATGCTCTTCCTGATTTCAATTTTAGTAGACGAACATGTGAATTGTAGTTGAGCTATTAGCAAACAACGACAAGGGTAATTATACCTGTGACGACTGAATAAAAATTTGTATAGACAGATGCCCACGGTGAGAGGTAACTTCGCAGTCTTGAGAATAATTTTTCATTTCAATTAAAATCAAAAGCCTCAGCCTCGGGTCTGACGCGCTGGCGAGATTTTTAAGCCTCGCCAAACGTAGTGGCGGAGGCTATTTTAGGCCGCTTTTTTTTTCGTGATTATTTTCCCCGTTCTTTTTAACCCTTCGTTTGACAAAGTTCACCTAAATATTCCGTATCTTTCAAACCGTTGAAAATATCCAGTTCATTCTTTCGTTAATCGAATCTCAACTATTGCAGGTTGATACCGACGACGTTTAAAGATGATCGGTCAAATATAAACAATCTTTAACAACAATAAAGAATGCACAAGTCGCGGCACTCATCTAAAATAGAAAAAACGCATAGATACCAACGTACACATCATTATATCTTTTGACCTAATAAAGCTATGTGCCTAATTTTTTTCAAATTGAAGTACATATCCAGTGGTGCGCGCATGCCACTCATATTTACTATGCAAAATGCACTACATTAATAACTGAGGTGGGCATTTTTCGTATAAAGCTGAGCTTTTACAGAAATAATCAGATATTTGCTCTTTACAAAAAAAAAACAAGGTACCCGTTTAGGCTAGTTAAGTTATGGGGCTAAGACCGCCCTTAACGGTACAATGGTATTAACGTAAAATAGGTATGTTGGAGATGAAACTATTCACCCCTAATTTCTACATCGAAAAGGTCCTATTCCAAACATTTGCTCTGCTCGTGTCTTTCAAACTTTCAAATTAGTTGAATAATCTCCCATTTTTACCGCAAATCGCAGATGAGAGGTATTCTTATGTGTCACATACAGTTTCTCTTTCCCTTTCATGCTCTTTTTTTAGCGCACTTCTCCAAACGGGAAGGCGCTTTTGTCCTCGCTTTGTCCGTCCGTCCGTCCGTCCGTCCGCCACAGCATCTAGTCCTAGACGAAAAGGTTTTTGCGAAAAAATTTTACTCCATTGGGTAGCTCATGACCTTGTATCCCGAACCAAGAAAAATCTCGACGAAATAATAATAAACAATGACAATAATAACAATTTAGTGTGACACCACATCGCCGTTGAATGCTGCATTTCAGAAGCCGGCCTGATCTCGAAAGTTATCACTATGCGAGGAAGTACCCGATCTTATCATTTTACCATAATACATATGCGGAGTTATATTTAGAGGATGATTTGAACTTCATTTTAATGAAAATTTCACATCGGTGCGAGGTGCAGGCCAATAGTTATTAATTTTTGAAAATGACTCCGAAACTACGGCTCGGCCGCAAATGATTTATTCGTCGCTTGCTGGTACTTGATATCCTTTCCTCCGAACAAAACGAAATTCAATACAGAAACTATTTCAACTCGAATGGGTAGCTCATGGCCTTGGTACGCGAATCAAGAAAAATTTTGCCGAAATAATCATGAACAATTACAAAAATAACATTTTGGTGTAGGGCGGCTTCGCCGATCAAGTGCTGGCATTCGCGGTAAGATGTAGAAAGTTGCGATATGCAGGCAACTACAATTTCTTAATGAAATACATCACTGCATGTACGGCATTATATTTAGAGAACAATTTGAACTTTCTTTTGACAAAAACTCCACTTCGATCCGACCGTCGGGTCAATTGTTATCAATTTTTGAAAACGACCGCAAAGCCACGGCTCGGCGCATATTACACGACCCTACAAATTTAAAATCAGACGTGCCGAAATAGTAATTGAACATTTTGAAATAGCCAATAGTAGGTACCTGAAGGATAATGGCACTCAAATTACGAAACATGTTCGCTCAATCACAAAAAAAAAGTAGGTAGGTATCACTAAAAATCATGTGACAGGCTACCATTTTTTCGGTTTTTCGATAAAAAAGAAATGTTCCAATTCAAAGGTGAACCCGATATTCGTGTTCAGGAGGTCGAAATCAGTCGGAGAACATTTTTTTTATAAGTAACAGAATGACGCTTATGTGACCGGTTTGTCTGTCTGTCTGTCTGTCTGTCTGTCTGTCTGTCTGTCTGTCTGAGTCCGTGCAGAAATTAAGACGCTGTACTCCTTCTCGAGAATTGAAACAAGAGTCTTGGAACTTTTTTCCGATTAATAGCTGATGTCCCCAAGGGTGGCCAATGGGCACTATTTTTGTTATCCATACATCGTTATCATTATTCTCAAAAAACAGAGATCTCCTGTGCACTTCGATTAAGTTGAACTTCTCCTCGGGAAATAAAGCTACAGCCCTTGAAGATTGAACTTTATCCGGTGGATAGCTTAGGTCCTCAAGGACCAAATAGGCAGGTTGGCTTTCATAATTCGGCCGCCATCTTGGCTGCCATATTGAAATTTCTTATTAGTGGAACGATTGTCATGAAACTTGAAACTTACCCTTGTCTAGTACGATCATTCTTATTTTCAAGCCAAATTTCATGATTGCCCCACCATCTTGGCCGCCATATTGAAATTTCTTATAACTGGAAGGATTTTCATGAAACTTGAGAGTTACGCTTGTCTCGTACGATCATTCCTATTTTCAAGCTGAGTTTCATAATTCTGCCGCCATCTTGGCCGCCATATTGAAATCTCTTGTTAGTGGAACGATTTTCATGAAACTTGGAACTTACCCTTGTCTAGTACGATCATTTTGATTTTCATGCCGAATTTCATGATTCTGTCGATATTTTGGCCGCCATATTGGAATTTTTCGCCCAAGACGGTAGAACCCTAATCACTTAACATCTTGCGTTCACTAATCCTCCAAAAAGGAAGTGCGCTACTGAGCCTCATGCCCATGAGGCGTATTCGCTTGTTTTGCAATTATGACTACTTATTTTATCTCAAGTCACATTCGGCAAATATATGCGATATCACTTCATTGAAGTTTTAGAGTACTATTATTATCAATTTTTTGACAAGCAAGTTTCAAACAGTTTCCAAGCTAACAACAAAACAATAACGATACTTATTGTATGTGTGTAGTGTACGTGTTTTATGTGTACTTTTTGTAATAATGTACCAAAATGATCTATTGCTGCGAAGACCTTTTTTTCTGGGCGAGGCTTCCTATTAGACACACCGCAAGGTGAGGAGATGGACTGGTTTTGTAAGTTACTATACCGCAAGTTTTTGTTACCTTTATCGGGCGCTTTTTCCAATCCACTAACGTTACACTCATCCTCAGCAATGATTTTCAGTACGTCGAGAATCTAGAAAAGCCGTCCGAATTACGAAAAATGTTGCAGACTCGCAAAAAGCCGATTTGTTTCGAGAGAGACAGTATTTCAGAAGAGGAAAACGATTTAGCCACTCTCGCGTAAACAGCGCTTGTCTAAATATAGCCCTTTCATATCTTTTCAACGGCAGAAGATGTGCATTTATTGACAAGACATGTTTACGGTATAACTTCCATACTTTAATCCGGAAGTCGGAGCAGGCGGAAATGCCAGATCTCTTCACTCTTCAGTTTTCTTTTCGCTGATATTGTCTTCGTTTCTCTCTTTCTCTCTCTCTCTCTTTCTCTCTCTCTCTCTCTCTCTCTCTCTCTCTCTTCTCTTCCTCATTTTTTGTTTTTCGGCGCGTTATTTTTTTTTTTAATTAAAAATTTGCGTTTCGTGCTGGAGGCGAATTTGCTTTATTACGGGCGGGCGAAGGCTTCATTTCAAATATTTGCGAGAGGAAAACACCTTATGCTACGCTACTGCTTATAGGTGTGAAAGCCGAGTTGTAGTCGGGCCATTCGGAGGAAGCACGAGTTGCTTTCGGCTCCTTGCGCACTTGTTCGGTAAAGTTCGCTCTGTTGTTTTATAGCGACACGTATTGCGGTTCCCAATTTTCTCTAAAGCGCAACTATTCCTTTTTTTTTTAAAGTCCAGTAACTGCATATAATTTATAATAATAACAAGAATAATAAATGGTCTTTTATTGCGAAAAAAATTTGTATGTATACTTCATAGTGACGGTGTTCTGATATTAGGCATTAGTCACTCTCAATTATTTTGAACCACGAGTATAGTCCTCCGTGTCTCAGAAGGTGTCTTACCACCCTATTTCATCCGCGCCCATGCAAATTTATGATCTGGGCATGTTGCCGACAGCTAAATTCGATATATACCTGTGGATACCTACCTAAAGGGTACTGGTACCAGTGGTACCCGCATCCCAACTCAGAAAAATCTACGATTAATATTAATAAACATTTAATGGAATAAGTAAAGATAAATTGTTACAGCAATAACAATTTTAGTATATAGCGCGGCGTCGCCGATGAAATGCTGAATTTCACAGGCCCGCTGGCACTTGCAAAGTTATTTGTGGACAGGTGGTACTCGGATCTCATAAAATTGCATCGACATATTATGCTAGAGTATAAATATTTAGAGGAGAATTTGATTTTTTTTCAACAAAAGCTTCACATTGATACGACCTACGCCTACGGTTCGATGGTTATGAATTTTTGTAAATGATCCTTCCCAAAAGTGAGCAGTCACCGTCATCGTCATAGGATCTCTCTCTACTCATGCTAAATATTATAAATTGACTTCCGATGGATTATCTTAAACGCGGAGCTTATTAAGCAACGGCAGATTAGTACCTGCATATTAAATTTCACATACCTATGATGTGAAAATAAACTTTTCTTTCATTTTCAAATAACGCTATTTTGAAACTGCAGTTTCACTCCGCGCCCATGCAAATTCAAAATCTACGTGTGTTTCCGACGTTTAGCATTATTACAAATACCTCTTGCCGTCAATGACTACCTACGGTACCTACCTGAAGAATACTGGTACCCGAACTAAGAAAAATAGCCGCTCAATAAAAATAAACAGAAGATATTCAAGATACTAATCTGGAGGCTTTTTCTTTCAAAAAATTTATTTTCAAATGGAACAAAAAATCAATATAATGGTAATAATAAGAGCAATTCTTTCTCTTCTAATATTAACCTCAATTATACATTTCTGTTCAGAAATAAAGGTTGCTGTAATTGTGGGAAGCGGTGTTGACCGTGGTCTCATTTTGTACCAATATTCTAACGCCCTTAACATTGAAAAATGTGTTGTTTCCATGCCGTGTGGCTTCACGCTTTAAAATCGCGTGCCAATTACCAGAACAAATCTTGATATGTACACAAAACACATGGTATAAATGTTTCGAATATCCGCTTTCTGCTTTATCTGAATAAAATTCATTAATTACATAAATGTGTTAAGTTTTTAGAGAACGGGTATATGAAATATAAACGTTCATATTCAGGTAGCTACCTACATTTCACGACGAAAAAAAAAACAACTTTGCAAAGTAAAAGCATTTCGCAACGCCACGCGCCGACGGAAATGTCGATGTATTTTAAAATAACGTGGGAAACGAGCCTTTTTTTCCAAAAACACGCTACAAAAACAAAAATGACAAGCAATCTACCTACGTTCTACGTATCAGTTTCCTAAAATTCATTTTGCGGAAAGCGCACCCATCGATCCCTGCATTCCCAGCCCAGACAAGCGAATGGAAAGGCATGTGGAAAGCTGGGGAATCTTGTTCTGGGACTAAACAAATTCGTTTCAGCGATTTTATTTCGCTCGTGAAATAGACATAGCGAGCGTCAGAGGGATTTCGAAAGGGACTGTAAATTATGAAGAGAAGTACCCATTCGATTTACCTGTGAAAAGATCAATCCCAGCATTGAAGGACCCGCCATATTGTGTTCTTTCTTGTTGAAATGCTAATAATAATTTTCTTTCCGCTTAAGAGGGGAGGTGAGTAGTAATTTGCTTTTTATTTATTATGCGACGACGTGAAAGAGGGTGCCTTACGATTTCCTTTACGTTGAGAAGCAGTTGACACTTGAGTTTTTCCGGGGAATGGCTTTTTTAATCAGAGTTTCTTTGTAACGTCATGGAATGGGTATGTATACGACATATGTATATAGCCTATCGTGTGATCAAATGAATTATTAAATTTAAGCAGGCTGTGCCCTAGCCAAACGCAGCTGCGCACCCTTGAATTTGACCTGGCCACAGCTTGCCCAAATTAAGAATTCATTTGATCACACGATGCAAAGCATCATGCAAAGCATGACACTTGATTACTCTCACCTCACGCTCACGCAAATTGTTTTGTTGTTTTTTTTTCGAAGGACCACCATGTTTCTTTAGACAACAACGCAGAATTAGATTGATCACTTTTGTCAACAAAATATAAACCCTAGCTTCAAATTGTTGAATGGACGGACCCGTGTTTGCTCAAAATAAAGGTGAACAAAAATGGTGTTAGTAACAGTAATATTTTCTGCAAATTTTTCAAAAGCTTTGCTTTTTGCTCGAGTTGTGTCGTGAGAATTAATACAAAAAAACTGAAGCAGCCATTTCCAAATATATGTTTGAAACAATAGGGGATGGATGACGTCCCTCCCACCGGCACAAGTAGTTTATTCAGTAATTGTCAAATTTGATTTTTTCCCCGATTTTAAATGCCGGGACGTCATATTGCAGAAGGGGGAAATGTCAAATAGGGGATGACCCCCTTTCACCGGCACAAGTCAAAGCAAGGAAAGCGGAGTGTGTGTGCGGTGCGCGGAGAGGTACTTGATCAGTTCACTCAAGTGGTCGGTCTAGAGTTGAACTAGTGCGTAGGTCCTCTGGTTCTGATGGCTCTCAAAAACAGATAATAGAAAAATCTATTTTTTTTCGAAACTACATACTTGTACGCTAAACTTTGCAGAGCTATGAGCTGATGACGGCTCAAAATTTGCAGATGAAAGTCTGTTGAGCTTTACAGATGTCAATTATAATAATGGATTGTTATTAATCAAGGGCGGTGACTTGAGTGCATCTGAATAATAAACTACACATCAAAACAGAATTCAAAAGGGCGTATAGAGTGCGGTCGGTGTCTCTGGAGCGGAGGTCTGATTTCGGAAGTTTTAGACGCTCTTCACCACCGAGTAGTGAGTGAGTGCGAGTACAACTCCCGATTAGTCGATTACCTAGTTTAAATGAGAAAGAAATAAGATGATCAAGTTTTGAGACGATACCCTGAACCGTCGTGTCTAGTTTCCGTTGAAATTGTTATTTTATCTTCCACGAGTCCATGGCAATCGCGTTTACCTGAAAACTATGCGTCCTAGAAATGATATGTTTATTTCGTCGTGCTCGTTTTATCCTCCTATGTTTTTCCATGATATGCTTTTTCCGTGCGATATTTTTTCCGATGTTTTTTCAGCGATGATTTTTCCCAGATCAATCAGGATAGAATTTGGCGTAACGTCTTTAAGTTGATGTTTTTCTGGTGTTCTGGCAGAAAGAGCAGCACGTCTATTAATTGTTCTTTTGGGTGTAGTAATACCATTTTTGATAAGGGTTTCAGTTGATTGACGGTCGCAATAAACGAAATCCAAGTGACAAAAACGAAGAAGTTCACTTTTTCGAGTAACACGATTCAAGGATATCAATTAGTTCAAAGTTACAAATGAGATATAGTACGTTCACTCCTACCATGATTCTAGTCGGCTCGGCTGTGAGATTGTTTCTAAGTTTCCAAATATGAAATATTGACAATCTCCATTCTCCAGAACTTTGCGGTTGGCTGCTCCGGCGATATTCGGCACAATAATTCACGACGAGACACGGAGTTGTCCGGACTAGGGCATCTAATTCCGAGACATAACGGAAATCCCGGGATATCGGGATTGAGAATTTCAGATCCCGGCATCCCGGGATATTCGGGATTTCTCAAATGATACAGCTTTTCACTTCAGTTGAGTAAAAAACAGAGTCAATGCAAGCAACACAGATCATTCAAGTAAGTATTTACATCATCATTTTGTACTGATTGTACTGAACGAATAAAATCTTATTTATCTATCTATCTATCTATCTATCTATCTATCTATCTATCTATCATCTGACACCAATATTAGTATTTTATTGGATTTATTGGATTTATTTGGCATAAATAAAACATCGCGGTTGCATTGCAATAATGCATGCTTTCTTCGAGAAAGCAAAAAATACTTGCCGAGGGAAAAAAATATAGTTTTTCTTTAATTTATTCTAGTTTACTTTTATTTAATGAGTTTGGACATGTTCTTAAGTTTTCAAGGGTCGGTATTTTTCATTTTCATATGAAATTATGATGTGCTTACTTTAATTATCTGCGTTTCTTGTGTTTACTCAATTTTTATTCAACTAAGGTAAAAAGATGCATCATTTCAAAAATCCCGGGATTTTCGGGTGAAAACCTAACGAGATCCCGGGATTGGATGCCCTAGTCCGGACCACTTTTGAAACACATTTTTTGCGCATTCCCTCTGCAGATAGATGGAACATTTTTGCGGACGCTTTTTTCGGAAAATGTAATAATTTTTCGACCTTTTTTTAATTTTCGCCAATGAACAAATAAATAAAGCAGCCTTGACATTTGACAGTTGTCGAAAATATTCTTGACCTCCCGAAGCCAGTTCAACTTTCCGATGCTTCAAACTAAAAATTTACAAGCTCTTCATCCAAAATAAGGTGCTCCAGTTCCAGTCGAAAAGACACGCTAGCCCCTTGAGAATTTTTGGCAAAACTAGGATCCCCACCGTGGTTTGCCACGAGCAGAACAATTTTTGTGTGAAAAGTTGAATATATCAAATTTCAAAAAAAAATCTGCCGCTCAAAGTTGCGTATTGGACCGAAATTGATTTTAGTACCTTCAATTTGCGATTTGCTTTCATTTTGGGGCTTGCTTGGACGAGTTTTTGTCGGCCCTGATCCCTGAATGACCGCCGTCAAGAAGACTTGATTGAAGGCGGCCCCGTGCGGTTTTGATGTCTAAATGACCGTAACACAGCTCTGCGCCCCCTAGTCGCACTTCACGTATGACAAGGTCAGTTTTCCAAGATCTTACTATGAATTTGACAGGAAACAACTTTACTTCCAGAGAAGCCAGTTTTACACCAGGTAAAGAGGCGGCAAGCCTTCAATGCTGAAGTTGAAAATTTACCCAGCCAACTAGAATCACAGTACAAGTGAACCTTCTACAGGGTGTTCGGGTCTGGTTATTACAAACTTTGAGGGATGATTCCCCATCAAAAATAAATCCGAAAGAACACAAAAATCATGGTCCTAAAATGCTTCCAAAAAGATACAGGGTGTTGAAGTTGACTTTTTCAAGTCGTTTTTTCACCGTAACTTTTGAACCGTTAAACCGATTTTGATCAAATTTGAACCAAAGTTCAGTCAACTGAGTCTCCATCGAATAATTATACCACAATTTATCAAAAATCTCTGGGGGTGTAGATAATAGGAGACTGTCTCCTGTTTTTATCCTTTCCGATTATTTTTCAAAATTGTTTATATTTTCAGATTCGACGTTCAATTTGGAAGAAAAAGTTACTCTTGCAAAATTTTTATTAGAGGCTTCATTCTCAAGATATTTGGGTTTGAAAAATTGGAAAACAACACGAAATCGCCACTTTTCAGGGCCCAAATTGTTTTTTTTTCTGAAAAACTTCATGTTTCTAAGCGAAAATGGTGGTTTATCAACTTAAAACACCTGGAAAACTCATTCTAGTTGACGAATCATGGGTTTTCTTGAATTCTAATTTTCAGGCCCAGGAAAGTGGCGATTTCAAGATGTTTTCCGAAGTTTCAATCGCAAATATCTCGAAAACGAAGCCTTAGTTCACAATTTTGCAGGAGTAACTTTATCTTCTAAATTGATCGTAGAATCCGAAAATATCAACAATTTTAAAAAAATAATCATGGAAGATAAAAATAGGGGTAAAAATAGGAGTAAAAATAGGAGACAGTCTCCTATTATCATCATCTACGCCCCCAGAAATTTTTGATGAATTGTGGTATTATTATTCGATGGAGACTCATTTGACTAACTTTTGGTTCCAATTCCATTGAAATTGGTTCAACGGTTCAAAAGTTACGGTGAAAAAACCATTTCAAAAAGTCAACTTCAACACCTTGTATCTTTTCAAGGAAGCATTTTAGGACCATGAGTTTTTTATTCTTTCGGCTTTATTTTTGATGGGGAATCATCCCTCACAGTTTGTAATAAACAGACCCGAACATAGATATATTCAACATTTATTGGCAAACTATTTCAAATAAAAACTAGTACAAAACCTATTTATTGTTGTATCAAAATTAACCTAGTAAAAATATTTGAATTATGTAAAATCAAGAGTTTTTATGACCTCGATATGTTTTAACCAGCTCTTTTCAATAGACCTTTTTTCTGAAAGAACGCGATTTCTAGGACGCGTAGTTTTGGAGTAAACCGCGATTGCCGTGAAGGATAAAACACCTCTTGGTAGTCGCTAGCGATGTTGCTGAAACGGGAACCGAAACCCCAATAGCCGACATTTTGGTGTATAATAGGTACAGGAAGTACAGGTGTGAAATGTGGAGTAATCCAAACCATTTGTGATAGAAAATGGTCTCGTTCGCCAGTAGCTCATCTCGTTTGGGGTGTAAGTATCATTGTGTTTGGTGGAGAAAGGCTTAGGTGGGTGGGTGCGTTTGGCTAATGGTTTGAGACCTTCGCTAGAACAATAGAACGATTTGCGACTGATTACGTTCAGTACTATGGCGTGAATTGTGTTGTTACGTGATAATAAGTAACTATGAAGAAGGTGCTTTGTATCTTTGGGCCTGTGTTGCAGTGCTTGTCGGCATCAGCAGTGTGTCGCTGCTAGAATCGGCATTCAGGATCTTTTGTTCTGTTAAAATGCTCCTGGCGTTGCAAGTGCCGTCTTTGAGGTGTATATTAGGTACTGTGTATTTTATTTGTGGATGTGGAGGCGTGGAACGAGCAATGTAACTGATAAGGGCCAGAGGGTGGTATGGTAAGAACATCAACGTTGATAATGATAATTGTTGTGAACGTGTGATGTGTGTGTGTGTGTGTGTGTGTCACTGTGTGTGCACTGTGTGTTCCTTCCCATCAGAATTCCTTTGTCGAATTCGAATGGGACTGGACCGACCAAGTGATGGATCTGGAGGTCCTAGAGATTTTGAGGTTGTGGCGATGGGAGGTTGTATGTTGTTTGTGTTTGTATTAAAATTCGATTTGTCGTCGTGTTTGTGTGGCCGCCGCGGAGCGCTGGAAGAGTGAAAGAGTAGGACATCAACGTTGGTGGCTGGCGGTGGTCCATCGGAGGCAGGTGGCGGAGTGGAAGTACTGGAAGTGGAGAATTGGAGCACGCAGCCAAAGTGCGGGAGCTGTGGTACGGGAGCACCGGGTGCGTCGCGATTGGTCCCGGATTCGGGCACGGGGTTGGGGACGGGACGGGTCGGGATCCGGGCTGGCGGCGGCGGCGGCGGCGGCAGGGATGCTGCGCTGGACTCGGCTTCAGTAACTCGTCGGCGGCAGCGAAGGTCGGAGTCGCGTGTCCGTGCTGGAGTCGGCCGTCGGCCCTCGTTGATTGCCGTTGATTGACTCCGTGAATGCCGGCCACCTGCCATGTCCGCTCCTGCTGGCGAAGATGACTGCAAGGCCCCAGCCTCTCCTGCTGCGAAGCCGATCGCCGACGGGCACTGCTCACCGGCCAAAGGGACAGGTAGAGACAGACAGACAGACAGAGAGAGAGCGGCACCCGGCAGCGCGACTTCGGCCGGCAGCGGCGCCGTCGCCGAAGAGGTCCGCAGCCTCCGGCGGCGTGCTCCTGGTGCTCCAGAACGTGCCGGCGGCAGCGTTGGTGGTGGCACGTCGCCCTTATCGATTCGCCACCGCCCTGCCTATGGCTCCGGCTCTGGCTCCGCTCCGGTCGCTCGGCTAACCTACATTCGCACCCGGCCTTGCCCCGACCCCAATCGCGGTCCCCTGCGCCGATATCGATCTCGCCTCGATTCCCTGCTTTCGTCTTCAGCAGAGCTTCTGTCCGTCGGGTCTGCCGCTCGCGTCCACCCAGCGCACCTGGACAGCGGCGCCAACGACTACAAGGCCATCCGATCCCCGCGATCGGATTGATGCGCAACGCTCATCGTTCTCATTCTCGCTCTCGTCCTCGCCTCTCGCTATACGACGATGCGACCTACGATAACGTGCCTCGCCGTGTTCCGCTCTTCATCTGTTTTCTTTCACTTCCCCACATTACTTCCAATTACCTACTGAAATTTCGCGTGCAGCACCCCAAATGCAAATCACCCGCCGCCAACTTTCGATTCCAAAAATACTATACTAGGGCTAGCTAACAGATGTAGGTAGGTAGGTATAGGCCTCACATATATAACTTATCGATTGACCGCTTTATTATTTTCATTATTATTATTATTATCATCAATATTATCATCGTAGTCATCATCGTCATCATCGTCATCATCGTCATCATCATTATCATCGTCATCATCATTATCATCATCATCATACTTTGATTTATGCAACAAGGGTTCTTCAATCAGTTTAAGAGCAAAAGCTCGTCGCTCTCTGATGGAGCGAAATGAACGGTCAGCCGCCACCGTCACCATCAGCAACACTGGTCAATTTAATTAATAAAGCAAAGCGTTTAAAAAACGCGTGTTTTTGTTTTGTTTTCTAACAGCCCTCATTAATTAACTCCTTATAGCGTAACCTACGGGGTCAATTCGTTTGAACCAGGCGCCGCGACATGTGCTAATTATTACCCGGTTTAATGATGGCGTTATCGCAAATTATATTGACATTATAACAGATAGTTTTGTCAGCTAGCCCGCCCCCGGACAGATTGCATTTTACATGCATGCATGCATAAAATATAAAGGGCACTGCGACTGTTTAACGGGAATCTGTATAAAGCTCGCGCGATAATAAAACAAAGCGATGCACACGCTATTATCGCACACATTCAGATCCTCAAGCAGGAAGTAAGTGACTCGTTGACCGAAATTCCGTGAAAATCAATATTTCAGGATTGAAATAGCGACGACGACGGAGCTTTTTGGGATATTTGCCCTTTAGAGCCGAGTATTTGCCTCATTAAGCTCCGCCAGTCAATGAAATAAATTTTTATTCAGTAGCGCACTGTCCTGATCGCTTAATCAAAATCGCCGAGCTAATCTGGAATTCCATTCCTCCGGAGGATGCCACGACCTCTAAAGGAATTCTCGGCGCTTTGATTGCATTTAAAGTAATCATTTTGTTTGCGCATACTTATACTTTGTCTCAAGCTTTTATTGTATAAATGGCCAGTCACTTTCCCACATACTGTTACCCTGTTGCCAAAACTATTTAATCAAAAACAACTGATGGACTAGTTTATTGCGGACTGATTTTGGTTCGACGAGTATGAACCCGTAAGAACGGTAGCTATAGATAGGTAGGTACTTACTTATAGAACACGAACTTTTTAATTACATGCATATACATATAACCATGTTATATATGTTCACATTATTAGGCCGACTTCGGGACGTTGCATTGGGGAATTGTCATTATTTGTCGTTCTGGTCACCCTAGGGTCATCCCGGTCGTCTGTCCTGTTGTTTACGACAATGCGTGAGTTTGTGCTAGCTTGTACATGTACAAACACTGAATATAGGTATCGGCTCCGTATACTATCAATAGTATCTGGCTCTAACCCTGGGTTGCACCAACGCTCAATAAGACAAAGCTGGGCACCAAATCGTTAATCGTCAATTATAAGTTGACTTTTTCGTTAACGATTCAACTTTTAAGTTAACTTGAAAAATCATTAACGGGCTAAATAACTTCCGTTACATTCAACTTCCGTTAACGTTAACTTGTATAGCCATATTTGTTTTTAAAACCCGAAAACGAGAAAATCTGAAAGAATGCAATGAAGTTTTCAACTGTTGAACCTGTAAAAGATTACTCTATCGAACACCATGAACATTTTCTGAATCGTACAATTTTGTCTCGAGATATTCTCATTTTAACCTATAGGCAAAATGTTGGGTTTCACGGTGGTGTTCGGGTGGTTTTGGAGATGATTATTTGGTTTACGAAATGAAAAGTTAACGTTAACGGTTCAACGCCAACTTCCGTTACATTTTTCATCAATTAACTTATTAACGATTAACGAAGTTAACTTTTTTGTTAACGGTGCCTACCCAGGGCTGGGCGGTATTTCAAATACAAGTAGTTGAAATACGTATTTGAAATACATTCAAGTATTTTGTATTTTGTATTTAAATACATTTGATTGAAAAGTATTTGTATTTTGTATTTTGGAATAGTTCAGGCAGCTAGTATTTCGTATTTAGTATTTTAAATACATTTTTCGGATAAGTATTTTGATTTTCAAAATACAAAATACAAAATACATTTGTTTCCCATGCTCTTTTGTCTGTTCGGGCTGAAATTGTTCTGGTAATACTATATTCACCCCATTGACATTTCTTGCTTTTGCACACTATCTGGGATCGATAATGAGTTCTATTGCATTTTTTACGTTTTACGTTTTACTGGTAAGTGCATCCTGCTGTCAGCCACGAGAGGTTCCATGTCGGATGTCGGACAATATTCTCGAAAAGCTGGTTGTTCCCAAAGGAAATCAACATTTGTTATTTTGAAAAATTGATGAATGAAGTAAGCAATAGATTCGAATATGAAGTTTTCTTCACTTTATGTTTATCTTATTTGTCTTTTCATAGTTCATAATAATTTACTTATTGTTGCGACTGAATCAATGAAGTGTTCCCATTGAAATACTTGCATTATACGGTTTTTCCAATAAAATGGTTGAAATACGCAATAAGAATGTATTTTGTATTTTGTATTTGGAATACTCTAGGTTGTATTTTGTATTTTGGAATTTCTTAGTTTTCCAAAATACGTATTTTGTATTTTGTATTTCAAAGACATATCAAGAAGTAGTTTGTATTTTGTATTTCGACTATCTTGGATCGTGTATTTTGTATTTTGTATTTAAATACATTTTTTGAAGTATTTTGCCCAGCCCTGTGCCTACCTTTGAATTAAGATAATAGTAATACGAGATTAGTGAATTTTTGTTTGGTCATTACTTGTTTGTGAATAGTAGAGAATCTGACTTCTCAAAAGAAAATGATCTAATAATTGATTAGCTAAAGATTTTATCCATTTCCCATGCTCAACCTACTGGAATTGGCCAGATTGAAATCGATTTAATATCGTATTAGCGTTAATTGCGTATTATTTTTTTGGTGCAACCCAGGGTAAAACATACCCACCTAACTATCTGAGTGTACATGTCGCGCACTTAGCACCACAGCAGTCGATGAGATAAATTACAAAATGAATCTGCGAGGAGAGGGTGTGGAGATATTTGTTTGTAGGTCATGCCTCGTTGCAAACTTTGACCTAGAAAGACAACAAGGTGGGTAGTCTGGGCAAATTTTGATAGGTACGTGCAAAGTACTTACCTAACGCTGGAATATCAACAACCTCATTTGTAAATAAACAAATAAGTTTATTTTCCAACAGGCTGTGCACCTAAATACGGAAAAAGAATAACGCAGAAGCAGAAACGCATATTATTAATTCTATTTATTAAATAAATTTATGCATGCGTGTTGGTGGTAGCGTTTCCGCTCTTTGAAAATAAAATATCATCGATGGGAACATCGGCGAAGGAAGGTGTTTGTTTGATTAAATACTTGAGGTTGAATATAAATAACAAATCAGCGAAAAACTGATCTGGACGAGGGCTTCAGCTTCGAAATAAAACGATTCCAACTGGTGAATAATAATTAATGGTGTATCTTTCACAGCGGCAATTACTCAATTAGTGTCTGTTTGGCGTGACATCGCCCCCTTTCGCTACATGTTTGCCCAGGACTTCCTTAATCCTCCTCTGGGGTTGCTTCATTCGATCGATGAGGCTGTGTAAGGCGGCGGTAAAGGCCACGCAAGAGAACATGTCGATTTCGTACGTTAAGCTTTTTCGTGATATGCACACTCCCATCTAACAAGGCGCCTTTAACCTCGACAATCCAAAAGCGAATAATTCATCGCGGTATATTTTAAGATGGCCCTTCCTTATGCCGCACGTCTTATTATCCGCCCTCACAAATCATTCCGACCATTCGGCTCCGCGTGCGCGTCCGCGATCGCTTCGTTTTTAATGCACAAATCTCCAAGTGAGGCGGGAAATACCGTTCTTCGGGGCCAATCTGATGAAAAATAATTAGAGGCGCTGTTTTTCACTTCCCCTGTATATTTTTACATGCGTACCTATCTGAGCATCATTTCCATTTACTAGCAACACCAAATTAACACCCCCGTGTAGCGTGTACCGACCTCTGTCTTTTTTAATGGGAAAGTGATTTTTCTATTCATTATGTTGCTGATTGCTGGATGATTGTGGATGAATAATAATAATAATAAGTTGCCTAGGTACTTCATTTCCTATGAGGAGCTATTGAAATTGTGAAATGACTGAAAAAAATATAAATACCCTGTATAGTAGCAGTAGCTCAACTGAGACAGTTCCAACGTTTTTAGTTTCAATCATTCATTATCAAGAAGCTAGACAGAAACAATATCAGAAATTCATCGCGTTTCACCATGCACGCAAAGAAATAGCAGTGTGCTGTTTTCCCATCAGGACTTGTGAAAATCGACGAAACTGGATTTTTGCTTTGGAAAATACGAAACAACTAATGTCTTCAAATCTATGGTCATATTCCAACCCTGGATATTCAATGAAAATAACAAACGTAAAAACCAAAAATTGTATAAATTTTGGCACCTAATCGGCAGCAATATCTTGTAATGAGACTTAGCCAGCTAATAACTTCACAAGCGCTAGACATTTTGGAATCTTTGTATTTTGATCTTTTCGCACTATGCACTGGTTACGTTCTGAGTTCTCGGTGGCGGAGAGACCTTTTCAGCTTACTAGCTTACTTTACTGCATTTTCTGTTATTCATGTAGGTTCATCGGTACAACTTGTACTAAGTACTACTAATACCACTCCACATAAATTCATTGACTTTCCTTCACAAAAACGCTCGAAGTTTAGGCAAAGTCCTATCCATCGGTTTCAAAACAATAAACAAATGTAAGTGCTACCTACCCAACTAAATTGATAGATATGTAGAGAAACAACTGAAACATTATCTCCAATATGCATGATTATGTAGCTGGAAGCCGAATTACACACATTTTGCACATCTTCATTGAAAAATAATAAGAACTTCATTAGAATTGAGTTGGCATAACCTTTGACATATTTAGCACAATTGTCGTAATTGACCTAAATTAAGTCGCCATGCAAGTATTTAATTTAACTGTAGTAAAAAAACATTCATAACATGTGTTAAAAGTACTGTGTTACAACAATGTTATTTAAGAACAGCGGCAGTAACCTAATTGACTTTGTTGACTACCAGGTTGTTTGAAAAAGCGTCTTTTCTATTGGGTCAACCGATTCTGTTCAAATTTGAACCAAAGTTTACTGAAATAAGTCTTTATCAAAAAATAGTGAATTTTGAAAAAAAATCAGGGGCGTAGATAATGCGGAGGTGTTTTCATTCCCCATCCCACTATTTTTCACCCCCCCCCCCCCAGTTCAAAGTTCAAAACTTTACCATTCAATTATTGAAAATCTAGCCGATGGATTGGAACCAAAGTTGGCAGAAAGCAGCACAACAAAAGAGTCAAATTATACCTCTAGTTGCAGTTTTCTGCCGTTTTCCAGTCAAGCGTTATGAATTTTTAAAATTTCTCCTGGCCGTTGCCACCCGAGAGGGTCTCTCGCCCTGGTTTTAACCAGAACGACTCGCTTTTATAGCAGGACTCCACTCAAAAATTCATTCCTGCTCGACTCTTTTTGAAAAATTTCAACTGATATCGAAAGTAGATTGGATTGGGCTTCGTGTAGGCCTATTTCAAAGTCGACACGGTACCGGTTTTTTGACGGTAATTTTTTCAAAATGAAATTTGCACATTCCGTGAATTTCAAAAAAATACAGTACAAACTTCGACATGCAGTGAGCCCCAAGAAAGATTCATTTTAGGTGCAGACATGCTCGGAATAAAAGTTGAAGAAAATATTGAATTAAATTTTGGAGGAAAAACTTTTGAAATCGGATTCACGGTTTTCGAGTTTTCCTCTCTGGAAAAACTGCAAATTTTCCAACTTTTTATCCCGTGAACAGATTTTCACTATTTTTGTGCAAACAAGAGGTAACTCGTTCTTGAACATTTTCCTTTTTTTTCAATTTTCCAAGAATTTTCCGGTGAAAATGTGAAATGGCCTGGGATTTCGAGACCGGACTTGAATGATGGAGTTTGAAGTTCGAAGCCTTAATTGACGATTTTTACTATAAAATGATTTGGAATAAGATTTGAGGTTTTCCCGGAAAAGTCAAATTTCCCTGACAAAATTTTCAATTTCTTGCAAATTATTTTCAATCTTTTCCCCTAATTCAAACTTCCTACCCGAAAGGACGTTTCGAACAAATATTTCCATAGGTTCCTGGATACTAGTCGGGAAAGTTTTGGGGTGACACAACCGATTTTCAAATTCCACGTTCAATTTAGAGAACAAAGCTATAAATAGTCCTGCAAAATTTTGATTAGAGGCTTCATTTTTGAGACATTTGTGTGTTAAACTTAGGAAAATATCTCGAAATTGCCCCTTCCCAGAGCCCAAATTGTTTTTTTTTTCTGAAAACTGTTCGTTTCTCAGCAAAAAAATGGCGGTTTATCAACTTAAAACACCCAAAAACTTACTTCAATTGAGGAATCATGAGTTTTCTTGGATTTTAATTTCCAGGCCTTTCCAAGTGGCGATTTCGATGCGTTTTCCAAAGTTTCAAACTCAAAATAATATCTCGAAAATGAAGCTTCTAATCAAAATTTTGCTTTTTGAATTGAACGTAAAATCCAAAAATTAGAATTTTCAAAAATAGTGGAGGGGGGAGAGGAAATGAGGAAGGACACCACCCATTATCTACGCCCTTGAAGTTTTTTTTCAAACACGTTACCATTGTTCGATAGAGACCTATTTCAGAAAAAAACTTAGGTTCAAATGTGAACAAAATCGGTTAAACGGTTAAAGAGTTATGTCAAAAAATCGATTTTAAAAAATTAAACTTGAACAGTAGAAAACCCTGTAACTTTTGTCACCGCCCTTGTTAGTTTTTTTTTTTACGTTTGCTAATTTACTTAAAAGAAAGTGCTCTCCTGAGCGTCACGTGTTTCACTTGTTTAAGGACGGAGTCATATTGTGGTGAAATAAGCGTTGCGAAATCAATCCGTCTGGGTTTATTCCTTAACGGATTCTTACCATTTTGGACTCTTTTGAAAGCTACTAGGATGTACTTTGGTTTGAGCCCATTGGCATTTCCGAAATCCAAAAATATTTTTTTCAAATGTCAAAATTCAATTTTTTTTTTGGATTTCGGAAATGCCAATAGGATCAAACCAAAGTACATCCTAGTAGCTTTCAAAAGAGACCAAAATGGTAAGAATCCGTCAAGGAATAAACCCAGACGGATTTATTTCGCAACGCTTATTTCACCAATATGACTACGTCCTTAATTATTATTATTAATCGGTACCTATACTACCGTGAGTTTCGGTGTTCCGTTTGACATGTTTGTTTCCGTGATTAATAACCAAATGCGTAATATTATATTTGTGTGAGGTCCAGACTCAGACACACTCAGACACAGTAATAATTAATCATAGGTATACCTAATCCAATTTCAATTCCGAGTAATATTTGCCTCCTTACAAAGGCCTGAAACTAGCGGTGCTCAATAAATTCCGGATGATTACGTACCCCCCACATTAAATTTTATCACCGGGTTGCACACCGACAACGCATTTTTTATACTAAACCCGCCTAGCCAATCATTTATGTAAAAATGACTGGAAATCGATAGCTAAACGAGTTTGATTTATTAAAAATAAATGGACACTTTTATTCAGCTTTTCTAGCCGATGTTCCAGGTGCGCCAGCTCGCATCAGTGCGGTGCGATTTTGTTTTTTAGACAAAAACGCAGAATTTAACGAGTCAATTTGAAGTTGCCACGACCCTTCGATGTTCGATAGCGCCCACGATAATATCAGTCTGAAACTCAGCGGCATCCTCTTTATGAATTTTTGATGCTGTGTTTTCCGGCTTCCGGAAAAAGTGCGAAGAGAGATCTCCTCCAAATCATCTAAATTTAACCCCATCACGAGCTGAAGGGTTGATGAAACATACACCTAATATCATGACATCCGCAATTCAATACACGCAGCATATAAATTCATATACGAGGATGGGGCGAAAATTTTCCTGCCTAGCCTGCAAGGGGGTCAAATTCTCGGTCAAATTTTCAAGATCTTGTCATGGCTTCATTCAGTGCCATCCTCCAATAGCTTAACTTTGCCGTTTGCAAGTCTCGTCTCGCAAAATCATCAAATTTTCGTTTTTCCCCGGTTTAAAAAACCAAAGCATCGTCACAATTGAAGAATTGTTAAATGAAAACTATTGAGCTGAATTATTTAGGAAACGACAAAGTTAAGAAGATATTGAAGGGTGGCACTATTATAAATGGAACCCTCGATGGAACCATAAAAATATCATGAGGATTTGACGCTCAGGCTAGGCCGGGAAATTTGCATCCCATCCACGTATTTCATTAATAATTTATCTCAGCGAGATGATGCTGTCGACAATTCTCATCATCAAATTCAGTGAAATTTGTAATTATGTAGGTATATGTATGTACTCATATGCCTCGTATAGGTACTGTGAAGTAATTAATTCCAAGAGTCATTGATGGGACATTATTTTTCGAATGGTTGTGTTTTTTCGTTAAATTGCTAATAACAGGAGAAAGAAAAGTGAAAACTGAATGCGCGGCTCTCGGTGCAATATCTCAACTTGAATAAGGAAGTTCAGGATTGCAGAAAAACACGGAAAGCGCGCCTGAGTGAAGTTGATGGAATTCATGACGCTGTAATTAATTCAGGAACAAGCTGAAATATTTATTTCATTCTCAGGAAATCTCAAGGAAGCCCGTAAAGAGAACACTGAAAAAGATTGATAAATATTTACTTTATATCTCGGGAGTTTCCCCGCAATTTACAAATGCTGTATTAATAATAATTACCATTTTTTTGATAAAGAAAAGTTTTCCTTCGTGCCACTCATACTAATTTTTCGTGCAATTTGTTTCTTTTTTTTTTCCTGGACTTATTTGGACTTGGCTTACGCTCATGAAAGGTTTTCGTACCCCTACTCTGATTAAGCCGTTTTAATTTTTTCAATATTACACTTGGTAGGTACCTATCAGCGATTTATGATGTAAGTGTTAAACGTGTATATATTAACATGAATATCATACAATATTTCATCTAAGACGGTTTTTGAAGCATATTGAAAAACGTCAAAATAAAATAATGACAGACATGAAAGAAACTAGATCTGCTGTTGATCTTTTTAACACGTCGTCATTGGCAACGTATTAAAGGTAATTACTTTCAACACGCTTTTCTAATCTAACCCTTTAAACCCGATAAGCTATAGCGACATAGCGTTAAAAGTGCCGCTTCTAGTGGTGGTCGTAGATAAATATATTTATTATGTATATGGGGTACAGGTGTTCCATTGGTGTTGCAACTAGGTTTGGGATGCTCTCATAAAAGTAAAAGGCAAAATTTGTTCCTGCATTTTTTTTTTGCCTGCCTATCAGGGTTAACACAAGGCATCAGTTTGATTAAAATCACGATTAAAATAATGTTTCAAATCAGTTCCAATTTGTTTTAAGTGAGTCGCAGATTTAATCATTTCTTCATCAATTTTTAACAAATAAACCAAATAAGGTGTCACATTACATTTGAGTACATAATCATGGTTATTTCTTAGGTACTCTGATATAATGTAAAGTATTGATCAGGTACATCAAGAAAAATGAAAATCTCAAGTCCTTATCGTTTTCAAGCCAAACAATCAGTTTCGGTTGCCTTTTCTGATCTGCGAGCTTCTAATCTCAAAACATCAACTTTTCTTGTGGTTCGATTTAACGATGACTCAGAATATAACTTGATAACTTCAACGCCAGTCTCCCTACCAGCTGAATATTTTAAACAAGTCAGGTACTCTATCAGTTAAACATTCTTGGGAAAGTAAAAAAAATGATTTTAATCAAAAGATCGTGATTTTTTCCAACTTTGCTGCCTTTTTGATGATATGATGCTGTTATGATGTTTAAGTTTTACCTTTTTTCTTGGAAAAAAATGTTCTGACAATTTCTCACAGGTAATCGAGGAAAGAAAAGAAAGAGAAGAGGAAAAAACATCGCAGGAAAAGATACGGAGTGATTCATACCGTATGTTCATTGAAAAATTCAATAAGGGGCGGCTGTTACTTGATTCAGATTCATAACAATAACAATGAAATGAAAGCGTTAGTGTAATTTTTAGGTTATTTAATTGAAAACTCAGAAGTCAAACAGACATGTAAGTATTAAAGACTACAGAAATTGTTGAAAATGACCCAACTTTCTCGCAAACGTAACTGAACTCGTCGTTTCATGTTTTCAAACGTGCTCTGGGAGATAAGGGGCCTGATGTTAAATAGTTCCCTTAGCTGTTTAAGGACGGCATTTCCTAGTGTTTTTTCTTTAAACGTGAGTTCCATGAGAATCAGTGGAGTAAGAGACTTGAAAAAAAGAGAGTTATCTTAAATCTAGAATGAAAATTAATAAGTATTTAAAAAATTCAAAATTCGAAAAACTCAATTTTTTTTCAAAATTTTCATATTTTCTTCAAAAAAAGTCCCTTATTCTCTTGCCAGCCCAAATTTGAATTACTCATTTTTTTGTTACATTTTCAGCTGCTCAGATTTGGCAGAAACTCACGCCACAAGAATCTATCGGTTTGTCTTTCGCTCTGCAACTAATCCGCAGTCTGTTTCAGCCATTTTTTATGCTAGGAAATGCCGTCCTTAAGATGTTGGATGTTTGTTGAATATCGTATTTTCAGGTGAAGAAAAAGAAAGTATTCAGGTACTCGTAGGGTCAAATCCGTCCCTTTTTTCGACCTACTCTGTCAGTTTGCTTTTTCAAACTGACACAAATTTTTTTTTTTTTTTAGCTAGAAAACATTTGAATAGAAAAACAATACAAATCGAGTATAAATTAATAGAACATTGTGAAAAGGTAACTGTAAAAATAACAGAAAAACTTTGTAAAAAATAAAATAGGGAAAAGTTCTGTATATAGTTGAACAACTTCACTAAGCACTTCACCAAATGAAACCTTACTCCCGTGCAGCCGGCAAATGTCAAGAAAATAAGAAATGTGAGATCATCAAAAGACCCTGCTGAAATAAGGTTGACGAACTTGGATAAATGTAACCGCCCGCCCGAGCGCCCGCCCATTCCGGAAATTGGTCGAAAAATAATAATCAACTTAAAATATAGTAAATTTCATCGAAAGACTTTTGAGGGGGTAAAGTTGCCAGCACAGATATAGCATTACCCCTCTGAATTTCAAGACTGATTCTTTGACTTAAAAATTCTGTTGATCGAGTTTCTTTCGATTTTTCAAAAATTTTTCGACCAACCTCCGCAATGAAAGACTTGGCTGAAGGACCCCAAGAGCCAAATGTCTCGACACCAAATGGACAAATAATAAAGCGATCTGCCAGCTGAGAGTACTTCACCTTTTTTTTTTCTTCGGCGATAGCTGCAGCACTCCCACCAGCTTTTGATGAGATCGCAATATTACTCTGACACATGGTGTCACAACAAGTGGCGTCCCAGATCAGCTGACGGCCATTTTTCCATGACACAAATTGAAAACTGTATGACATTCCATTAGAACTTTATGAGTATGAATCAAGTCGCGGACATACGTTTTACTCTCCACAGCCAACCCTTCTTGAATTTTTTAATGAACATATGGTATAGTGATAGTTAGACCAAAATAATACACCTATCAAGGGACTACGCGGGAGCGAGGGCAAGAGTAAAAACTAATAAAATTTGAAGAAACTATTGAAATAAAAATTGAAATTTTCCTAATCATCTAAAGTGCTCGCCAATTGAAATGGTCCACCCAAAAAAATTAGTCACATTTAAAGTGACATAAGTCTTGAATGAATAAACTATTTTGAATCGTTTTATGTTTTCTGATTAGCTCACGGATTGGATTACAACATGTCATGGGCCGTTTTTGGTACAGGTGTTTCGTATCAATTATACAGGGCGCTCAATCAGGTACTGCAAAAATGGAAAAGTTTGAACTGGTCCCATTTCACAAAAAATGGTTTTTGTTTTTTTCCAAGTGTTTTAGGGAAGATGTTGTTCCGATACCTTGAGGTAGTTTTCAAAATTTTGAGTCTATCTTCTCCAGTTACACAGTGATCTCAAAAATGCAACCTTCTGGTCTGGCATTTATATCTATTCCAATTGTTGGTCGATTTTGGAAAAAAAGGACTCTTGTTGAAGCTTAAAACTCAGATGAGAAGGTTCGAGGATCGGAACTGACTGGGGACAAAAATTTTGAAAAAGCGAAGGAATCAAAAGTGACCTGAATATGAAGCACCCTAGAAATCAGGTTCAGGGAAAAAACTAAATAAAAATCAACTTGCCTTCAAACAGACTTTTATCTCCGAACATTTTGAGGTATCTTCCGATTTTAAGTGATGGAAATTGTCGATGCGGGACCCATTTTACAAATTCACTTTTCAGAAGATAATACCGGACCTTCCTCGACTAAAAATGCACGTAACCTAGGCTACCTTATTATTGTCGAATGTTTCCTTCACATTTAAAGAGATAGGCACCAGTTCTGATCTTCATAACCCAGGTTACGTCTATTTTTAGGTGAAAAACGTCCAGAATTTTTCGTTGGAAGCATCCATTTCTGATTTGGATTCATTGGCACAATTTTTGCCTCATACAAATGGGAAACACCTCAAAATGTTCAGAAAGAATGGTTTGTTTGAAGACAAGTTGTTTTTTGTTTGATACCTTCCCTAAACCGGATCTCTAGCAAGTTTGTCATTTGAGTCACTTTTGATTCAATCCCTTTTCCAGAATTCTCATCTTAAGTCAATTCTGATCCTCGATCCTTCTGACCTGAGCCTTCAGCTTCAACAAGAGCCCTCATTCTCCAAAATCAGCCAACAACGAATAAAGTTATTACTGCAAAACTAAAAGGTTACATTTTTGAGATCACCCTGTAATTAAAGCAGATAGGCGAAAAAATTTTAAAACGATTCGAGTTATGGTTATAATAACTGCCCTGAAACACTTGGAGAAAACCAAAAATTATTTTTTGTGAAATGGAACCAGTTCAAACTTTTCCATTTTTGCGGTACCTGATTGAGCGCCCTGTATAATTGATACGAAACACCTGTACCAAAAACGGCCCACGACATGTTGTAGTCCAATACGTGAGCTAATTAGAAAACATAAAACGATTCAAAATAGTTCATTTATTCGAAAGGTATGACACTTTGAATGTGACTGTATTTTTTGGGTGGACCATTTCAATTGGCGAGCACTTTAGTAAAAGGTTTCTTAAGGTCAGCAGCGCAAAATTTGTATTTTTTCAATCTACTGATTTCATGGTTCGGCGCACTGGTGCCGGTAATACTGAATGTTTTTTATTTTCTTCTTCATTTTATTTTGTCAAGGGTGCATCAATTGCTTGATTATTAGCACCCACCCACGGTTGAAGTTGTGTTTCTGTATTTTTGCTGTGACTTGTACGTACCTACCTATAGGTAAGACAGATAAGATACACAATTGCTGGTATTTCATAACGATTCTCGAAATCGATGTGTGGGTATAATAAACAGCATCATCATTGAGGGATTATGAGTAGATTTTCGGCTTAAGCCTGCCTGTATTGGCAATTTCGCGACAAAGTAGATCGCTGCCAAAGCCATAGAATGAACTTGAACTTGCACCGTTTTGCCGCTGTTTAACGAAGAATACCTACAATATTCGTAATATTATTATGCTCTCAAAATGATTATGGTGCCAGAAATATGTTCACGTTAAATTAGTTTCACACGGAATTAAACTTCACGGTATGCAGTGTTTGCGCTCGTTGGGTTAGTTAGTTAATAATAATCATAATAACAACAAAATAATGCAAAACATAATAATCCAACATATTAACATGCATCATTCGCTCCGCTATAGGTAAAGGTAACGTCTACAGGTATCCATATAGGTATAGACACGCGGGTTGCCAAAAAATGAACAAAACCAACAAGCAGCAAACAGTCACACGTGCCTCCTTTCATTAACACCAATAATTAAGCTCTAATAATGTGAATTAACTTTCTCACTTAGCATAAATAGGTACCAACGTACAAAACATGATCAATGGAAAAAGTGTCTAACAAACCATTCTGTGTAAGGTGGGGTTTACGGTGCGCGCCTTAAGCCGAGGATAATAGGATTACTCAATATGTAGTCACTTTCTGAACAACTCTGACAATGTGTGATGCACTGAAAAACATTGTTGTTATTGAAAAATTATGAAAATATTTGTTTCGCATTATTATCGCGCGATTCAAGATTATACCTACCTGTAGTCGATCGTCTAAGTTCTAAGTTAGGTTTAAGTCTTAGAATAGGTATTCAAATTAGGATATTTCGTAACCGCAACGGACGGCATATTTCTGGATCGATGGAAAATTTGTGCTTTAATTTCAATTTCATAATATCGCTTTGCTTTAGTTGCATACGACTCATAGAAGAGTCTAGTCAGTTGTGCTGTTGTTTGTTGACTTATGCATATAAGCCAATGATATAAGCACTCCATGCTGCTGCGTCAATATCCCATACGTACATTGTGTAGAACTTGATGGATGAAGTGATGCGTGCGTAAACAACAACATATTTTGTCAATTGGTATTTGACGGGATGGAAATGCATTTGCTGTTGATTTTTGGCGTTTAAATCCTAGGCTTGAGCTTGGCGGTTGAAAACGCAGAGCTCATCTCCGGTTCAACGCGTTTTCGATTGAGACCCAACTCTCTACTCCTCAACTGTACGTCGGAACTGGCCAAGCGGAAGAACGGCACAAATCGGAAATTGAGAGGTCTCCGGGCTTGATCTCCGGAGTGACAATTTGTTTTGGCAAAACATTGAATCCCGATAAAAATATGCGAGATTACTTGGCTTTTGATACTCCTGGATTGCGGGCGTGACATGCTTCATACTTTGGTGATTTCAAGGAGTTCGTTAAATTTATCCTGTCTCTTGGTGATGAAAATAGCAAATCTAATTAAAAGATGATGTCGCTTTACCATACATATCGCGGCAAGTTTATAAGTTTCTGTTTGCGCTGTGGGGGTCAGGGTGAATGGAAATTGGTTTTTGTGTTTGTGCTTTTGCGGAATAAAGGCGTTAGACGTCGTCACGCCCGTGATACGCGATGGTTTGAGGCTGTTGAGAGAGTTGAACGAAACTGATTTCGTGTTTACTTTTGCAGGAGATGGTACTGAAGAGCAGCCTTTCGTGTCGGAAAAGATGTCGGGGTACGAGACGAACTTGTACCTCTATTCCGAGGAGATGGAGGACCGACCGCGAATATCCACCCTGATTAGTTCCTTGGCCAACTATTCGAACACCATTCCCCCGGCTGCGAACGATCCCGATGCCCGCCCTGCCCCCGGTGGTGCCCGCATGGGCACCCTCATCGGCGTCTACCTCCCTTGCATCCAGAACATCTTCGGCGTGATCCTTTTCATTAGATTAACCTGGGTCGTCGGCACTGCCGGAGTAGTGCAGGGCTTCCTCATCGTGTTGTGCTGTTGCTGTGTCACAATGCTAACGGCCATTTCCATGTCCGCCATCGCCACCAACGGTGTGGTGCCTGGCGGAGGGTCCTACTTCATGATATCCCGATCGTTAGGACCCGAATTCGGCGGAGCAGTCGGTATGCTCTTTTACACCGGCACTACGTTAGCAGCTGCCATGTATATCGTAGGTGCCGTCGAAATCGTCCTGGTAAGCCTCGGATTCACACACCTCCGACACACTGTCCCTAATCCCTCACTCACCACCTCTTTTCCAGACATACATGGCACCTGGTTTATCAATTTTCGGGGACTTTACCAAAAATGCCGATGCAATGTACAACAATTTCCGGGTATACGGATCTGGTCTGCTCGTGGTGATGGGAACTATTGTCTTCATTGGTGTAAAGTTTGTCAACAAATTTGCCACAGTTGCTCTTGCATGTGTCCTACTCTCGATACTGGCTGTGTACGTTGGAATATTTGTCAATATCAATGGAAATGATAAATTGCGGTTAGTACAGTTCAAGCATGAAATAAATTGTATCTTTGTAAATCTATGCACGAGTCCTTCCTCTCGTTGTTCACTCATCGAAACTTCATCCCATCATTTTGTTCATGTCTCTCTATGTTCAACAATTTTTTGTACGTTCCCAGATGTACCTAAGACTCGTTGTACCTTTTAGCATGTGTGTCCTCGGTAAGCGATTGTTGACTGTTGCAAACATGAGTGACTGCAACAAAACTTACAATGGACTGTTGTACAAGACGTTCTGTCCAAACGGATCGGCCTCGTGCGACCCGTATTACTTGCATCACGATGTCGAAGTCATCTACGGAATTCGGGGCCTTTCGTCTGATGCCATCAAGGGTATGTTGTGCAAATAGGAACACGTTCCGGACAAAACCGGTAAGTTTTCCTGACTTCCAGGTAACATTTACGACAGCTTCCTGAAGCTCGGTCAGTATATAGCCCGAGGAAAAGACCCAGAAGACATTGAACCGATGGACCGGCCAACAAACAATCAAGTCTTTGCCGACATCACCACGTCCTTCACCATCCTTATCGGCATATTCTTCCCGTCGGTCACCGGAATCATGGCCGGGTCTAATCGATCCGGTGATTTAGCGGATGCCCAAAAGTCGATACCAATCGGAACAATCTGTGCGATTTTAACAACGTCCACGGTTTATCTGTCAACTGTGGTCTTATTTGCGGGAACCGTCGATAATCTCCTTCTTCGAGACAAGTTCGTTTCCGATCTCCGATCTGATAAGTGCGCTAATAATTCCTGTTTCAGATTTGGCGTGTCTATCGGAGGAAAATTAGTTGTAGCCAACATTGCTTGGCCTAACCAGTGGGTTATTTTAATAGGATCGTTTCTGTCGACCCTCGGTGCGGGTCTCCAATCTTTGACCGGAGCCCCGCGTTTGTTACAAGCCATCGCGAAGGACGGCATTATCCCATTTTTAGCTCCTTTTGCTGTTTCGTCAAGTCGCGGCGAACCAACTAGAGCATTAATTCTTACACTCGTAATTTGTCAAGGTGGTATATTATTAGGCAATGTTGACTATTTGGCTCCTTTATTGTCGATGTTCTTCTTGATGTGCTACGGTTTTGTAAATCTCGCTTGTGCCCTGCAAACTTTACTGAGAACACCCAATTGGAGGCCCAGATTCAAGTACTACCACTGGTCCCTCTCGTTCACTGGATTGGCGCTGTGCATAGCAATAATGTTTATGACTTCTTGGTACTACGCCTTGGTCGCCATGGGAATGGCCGGCATGATTTACAAGTACATCGAATACAGAGGGTACGTCTCAGCTTTTTTTTTCTTTCTAGTACTTGATCAATTAAATTATCGATGACTTCTCCCACAGTGCTGAAAAAGAATGGGGCGATGGTATAAGAGGTTTGGCCTTGTCGGCGGCGCGTTTTTCATTGTTGCGTTTAGAAGAAGGTCCACCGCATACTAAAAACTGGAGGCCTCAAATTCTTATTCTCGTTAAATTGACGTCCGATCTTGTGCCGAAATATAGAAAATTATTTGCTTTCGCGTCTCAGCTCAAAGCCGGTACGTACTATCCTCAAATTTACAATTCCGTCTGTTGGCGAGCTCTCATTTTCAGGAAAGGGTTTAACTGTATGCGCTTCGGTAATCGGTGGAGATTTTACCAGATCCTATGGCGAAGCCATGGCTGCCAAGCAAAGTTTGAGGAAAACAATGGACGAAGAGCGCGTTAAAGGCTTTGTAGACATCCTGGTGGCCCGCAACATTACGGAGGGGCTATCAAACTTGTAATGCTCATTTACTCCCCCAACGTCTGGTCAATTATTAATAACAATTTCACCTGTTATAGAGTGCAAACTTGCGGTTTGGGCGGTATGAAGCCAAACACGGTGATTTTAGGTTGGCCTTACGGCTGGAGGCAGTCCGAAGACGATCGCACTTGGCAAGTTTTCCTGCAAACAGTTCGTAATGTCACATCAGCGCACATGGCGTTACTTGTTCCTAAAGGCATCAACTTCTTCCCGGATTCAACGGAAAAAGTCGTTGGAAACATCGACATCTGGTGGATTGTCCACGATGGCGGTCTGCTAATGTTGTTACCGTTTCTTCTGAAACAACATCGCACGTGGAAAAACTGTAAATTGCGAATTTTTACGGTTGCTCAAATGGAAGACAACTCGATTCAAATGAAGAAGGACCTCAAAACCTTCTTGTATCATCTCCGCATCGGAGCCGAAGTCGAAGTTGTTGAAATGGTTCGTGCATTACCTGATGCTTCGTTTTCGTGCACGGATAATGTTGATCGTTTTTGCAGATGGACAGTGATATATCCGCATATACTTATGAACGTACCCTGATGATGGAACAGCGAAATCAAATGCTCAGGGAGCTGCGTCTCAACAAAAAGGAAAGCTTGGGCGTGGTAAGTTTTCTTTTGTTCCTATTCGAATCAATTATGCACATGATCCTGTGAATTTACAATTGTTTAATGATGTCTAATTTGACATGCTTTGGTACAACAGTCGTTGGTGGATTTCAACGAATTGTCTACCGAAGAGAAGCTGCCTCTGGTAAAGCATCACCGTGTTTTGCTAGATTGGCTCATGGTTTATTATTTTGTGCACGTTTTTCAATTTATTTTCCCATCGTACTCATCCGTTCGTCGATGTTTATATTACCTTACTTATTTATCATCATTGTTAGGTTTTTCTTACATTTATCTAATACCCAATTCGTTAATGTTGTTTCATGCATATTACTGTCACAATCGGTTCTTCTAGGTACAGTCAATTGTAGATCAGCATCATCAAAATATTGATGCAAAAATAGCCACCAAAGTTAGATTCCAGGAACCCGGCGCCGATGGTGATAAAGATAACAAAATCGCGGAACAAGCAGAACCAACAAACGAGGTGCGGTTTTGTTTCTCATCCATTCATTCATTTGTTGAAGACAAGGACAAGATAGTGGTGTTGTTGGCAAACTTTGAAAGATTTTTACCGCAAATACAACAACACTATCTGTGTCTTTTGAATTATTTTAATTAATTGATCACACTTACACACAAACATACACACGCAATCATCGACTAATATTTTAATGTCGTTTTTGGAGTCTGAATAAAAAATATCTCGATAATTTTAGCCCAATTCTCAGACCAACAAGAATGAAGATTGTGACAATTCCGCAACCGAGAAAGAAGACGCATCCGAAAAGGAATGCAGCGAAGATGTGAAAGAAAACTCGGTATCTGCTGAAGAGAAAGCGAAACCCAACATGGTTGCCCCGTGAGTGTTGCGATCCAGAGTTGAAAGTGGAATGGTCCAAATAATTTAGTGTTTTCAGTGATGAGGGCAACGTCCGTCGGATGCATACAGCTGTCAAATTGAATGAAGTGATAGTAAATCGTTCTCATGATGCTCAACTAGTAATCCTGAATTTACCTGGCCCTCCAAAAGACACCAAAATGGAACGAGAATCAAATTGTGAGCACCTACCTACTAGCTCCCCAAATCTAGGTGCGGGCGCTAACTGTTTGTGGTTTTGCAGATATGGAATTCTTGGAAGTGCTTACTGAAGGTTTAGAACGGGTGCTCATGGTCCGCGGAGGTGGCCAAGAAGTGATCACTATTTATTCGTAAATTATTATGGCAATGCGAATCATTTTTCGGTTGGAACGCCAACTTTTCTGGCCTCTGACAGCCAATCAGTTAATCAAAGGGACACTATAAATTAAAAAGATATATGGAAGAAGGCAAATGGCCGAACAGTATTTTAATTATAGAATGTTACCACGTCTGGATATAGTGATTATGCCAAAGAGATACTTATTTATTCTTCTTAATGTTATAGATTGTACGAGCGGCCATGTTAGACAGATGTGTGCAGGTCGATCGCGTTGTCTGTACGGACGCCTGCTGCAGCTGACGTGGTTATCTCTATCCTATATAATACTGTATCAAATCAAAATGATGCTCCGTCAAGTGCTCACTTTTCTTATGCGAATGGTCGGGCCAAAAAGCACTTTGGTGCATGCAGTGTTATGGATAGGGCGTAGCATATAAGACAAACATGATTTAGAGAGTAGCCTAATACTGCTAACACTAACGAGCGTATTCATGTACCTAGTTCTGTTATATATCACATATATATATTATAATACATTTTAAATGTCCAGCGAGTCTTGTTTTAACACTTTCAACTAATATCGGTACTTATAGAGTGTGTCGTCTTTTTTTTTTTATTCAATATTTGAAGGAAACAGTTTTATGATGTGAGTGTACTATTTGGGCACACGCGTACCCTATCATCTCTCTCAACTCTCAGTCTCATTAGGTGGTAATAAAAGTAAAACGCGTATATGGTATATAATACTTACTATATAAGAACATTAACTGAGCAATATTAATTAATAATTACTGTATTAAATGTCAAATTATGAAGTGATAGGATATTCACATGTACAATCTATATATACCGACCGCCGGAGGGCGGGCTCTCCGTGCTGTGACAGGTGACAGTGCTCACTCACGATCAGTTCTCTTGTTGCATGCTGCGACCGACTCTGTCTCGTGCGGCCTGCCGTAGAGATAATAGTGCACTAGTGATCTCAACTAGCCTTAAAGGTACCTTGAAATATTAAATTCTATTTATTTATATCTATGTGTCACTACTAAATTAGCTGCTGCCAGATTACGCCATTCTACATCAACCACTTATGACTGTTGGTGCCCTCGTCTCTATGTGATGTGGCGTTGTGGTAGAAGACTTTTGTTAATATACTCGTCTAGGACATACTTCCCGAGCTATTTGATAGTCGATAAAATATTATGTCTGTCGTCACTTTTTCCTATACCTTTTCTGTTCCTTCTAGTTTCCAAAGTTTGTCTGTAACTCAAGTGTCTAAAAAAAAAAAAACTTGAATATTGTAAATGGCGCAATCTGTTTTATCTTATTATTGACAATGTGTTCATTGGATAAAAACATGAAATAAATTATACATAGTAATTTGGCTGTGTTTTTGGATTTGTAGTCCAATTCAAAAATGTACGGTACGCCCCTGCTTGCCCGCGCTTCGAAGGGAGTAGTTTAGTTAGTTACCGACTGAGTACCTACGAATAAAACAAAAGTTTCAAGTTCCAGTCAAAGTGACAGAAGACATAATAACAGTAGAAAATGGATTTGATTTTGACAGCTTTTAACAGTACACGTGGCTCCGATTTCTGGCTTGATTTCCAAGATTGTGATGAAATAAAGAAAACAATGAATAAAGATGAATGAGTGAGTAACTAAACAGCTGTTTTATTCAATTTCGACGACTCACTTGATTTTGGTTGGTCAGCTGGATATACGATGGGATCTTTGTGGTGGGTGATGCGCGGTGCGTGATACAGATTGCACAACACTAGAAGGCAGATTTGGAAATTGGTGTAGCTATTGAACGAGAGATGGAGCCTCCAAAATTGTAGCATCCATTATCTGTAGTGTTTCAGTTTTTTGTAGAATGATGAAAAACTAGTCGCGTCCGTTCTTCTGCATATTAAGAACGGGGGATAGAAACCAGTGCGCTTTCGCATCGCGGCCCTAGTTTCGTTTTATTGACTTTGGCTGAGGTGTTGGTCGGGAATCGTACCTATCCGATAAGGATCTTATTTTTTTCACTACCAACAGAGGGACTTGTACCTTTCGTGCGACCGCGCAGGTAGCAACGCGTGAAAGTGTGCACCAAGCAACCAAGTGCGGGAACAGCAAAACAACGCGGGAGCATCCTGATCCGGCCGGTGGCCATACAGGCAAACAGCATCGGTCATGGCTGCTACTAGTGTTGTGGTGCTTGACAGGGGCAACAACACCACCTGCACCATCAATCTTCACGGTAAGTTGACATTTTTGCCCACTTACCGTCTGACCAACAACCCCATACATAACCAATAGGTAACCTAAATGTGTGTATCTTGCCCCTGGCTGCGTTCACTTTTTTTTATACCAACTTGACTTGACTAAGACTTATTACCACCCTCAATTTCCAGGTGCCACTGTTGTTTCTTGGAGGGTGAACAATCAAGAGCAGCTCTTTGTCAGGTAAGTCAAGTTTCAGCTACCTACCTTGCTCATTGTTAATGTGAATGTGAATCTTTTTTTTTTTCAGTAAACAAGCAGTATTTGATGGCAAAAAACCCATCAGAGGAGGCATCCCCTTCGTATTCCGTAAGTTGGCAACCCTGGAAGTCATAATATGGTTATGGTAATCAATTCAAATTGAAATTGTTCACTTGTTCAGTCACGGGCTGTGCAAATCGAGAAGTTTGCTGTGTCACCTGAATGTTTTTTTATAAACTGACAATGATGAGACACTGTTTTGAGCACTGTTTGCTTGATCTGCTAAATACAATAAGGAATTGTAAATGACAAAATGTCAATTTTCTTCCTGCCAGCCAGTGCCTGTATACAGTCAATTGTTTTTCAAAAACCATAGTTAACCAGATACCTACCAGATTTCAAAGTGGCCTGCCAAGAAGGAATTTTCAACTCAAATCAAGATAATCCAATGTGCCTTGATCCATGATGGCATTGGGTAGTATTAACAAAAAATTAGCATAAGCATTTGCTTACATTTCAAAGGAGTTGCTAGGAAAAGTTTGCTTAGCAACTCCTCAAAAACCTTATCTTATGCTATTTTTTTTTTATAAATACTCACTACCCATTGAGAATTGTGAACGCCCCCACAAAAACAAAATTTAGCAAACTGTTGAACAACAACAATGTATCTACCGTGCTGTAATCTCATCCTGCTGTAATGAGTTGAAGAGCATGACATAGGTACAGGTGTCCTGAAAGTTAGCCGGTCAAACTTCAGCAGCAGATCCTACAATCAACAGTAAGAAAAAAAGTCCCTCCAGTGGGTATTGGTGGTCCAGGATTAATCAGACACACTTTCAGGATCAATAGAGCTTCGACAAAAATAATGGGACTTTCCTCAGAAAGCACTTATTGAGCTGTCAAAAGTTCAATGAATTATAAAAAAGTCACTAGCCCATTTCGCATAGATAAACCAATATTTTCTATGCTACTGTAAATTTTGAATGTTTGAGCTGTTTTCTACGAAGGCGTAGAAGGGCCAACAATAATTTAACAAAGTTAAAGCAAATTGAGCTTGATCATTGCAATTTCAACCTAAACAATTGTAACTTCGAACTTACAATTGTAGGTTCGAAGTTACAATGTAAGTTCGAAGTTACAATTGTAGGTTCAAAGTTACAATTGTAAGTTCGAAGTTACAATTGTAATTTCGAAGTTACAATTGTAAGTTCGAAGTTACAATGTAAGTTCGAAGTTACAATTGTAAGTTCGAAGTTACAATTGTTTAGGTTGAAATTGCAATGATCAAGCTCAATTTGCTTTAACTTTGTTAAATTATTGTTGGCCCTTCTACGCCTTCGTAGTTTTCAAACCTTCAAACTCAAAATCCTCGGAAACAGCCTCTCCTACCCTACTTATAGTATGTCAGTTTTCTCCTTAAAATTTAACGCAGAATCTTTTTTCCAATAATATTAACAATAAATTATGAAATGCTGAAGTTTCCCACGAAAAAGGTGTAATCTCCAAGTAGTTTTTGAGTAAAATCATGAATGTCAGAATGCATTTTATGACATGCAATCAAATATGTTGAAACTGATTTTACTCGAAAACTCTGCACCCTATCCACATTGAACTAGAGAACCTTTTTTTTTTTTTCGTAGAACACTACAGAGTACAGATTGTCATGGTCAGTTGCATGTCAAAATTGAATTAAAAAAAAAGTACAAGGAAAAAAGGCATCTGCCTTGCCCCTAGTAAAAATTGATTTTTTTTTCTCGTCAAAAAAGTTAGTGGATGCACGATATGTTCTTTGTTTGTTGATTGTTTTTTGTTGTCATTGACATGTCCCATGGCCTCAGGCTAGAAAACAGCAAATAAACTTTATCTATCTATCTATCTATCTATCTATCTATCTACGAAATATCTATTGATTTCACGGCTTTTAGATAATAATGAAAATTGACATTTGTGTTGGAGATATCATTGGAAATGTTAATTTCCATAGCTTACTCTTATGAAAAAAGCTTCTTATGAAAGTGATGCACTTGTTGCGTTGCGATCCGTCAAATTGCCAGTGGCGTCTCATAGCTATGCTTCATTGATTATTATGTTTGTTCTATAAACGCGCCGTCGTTAAATATTGTTGACTATAGGGTGATTGCATGAAATTCGTTCACCTGATCACCGGCAGGCAGCGCAAGGATCTAGTTATGTTTTGACGTTTGTCAGGGAATTGCATTTGGGCCATAGACAAGGATTGGGGCACATAACAGGTATAAGGCATTGTTACAATGATTATACATCACAATCTCGATCTCGAACAAACCAGTATGTGAACAAAACACGTAAAAATGACAGTATTTAGTGAGGTTATTCCGGTTGACGTTGACTCCGCATGGATGAAACTTGACAGATGACAATGACACTGTTGACATTTTGCCATAAACTCCCTCTACATGCAATCACCCTATTGGCTGGTACCCAGGTAATTGTACGGTTGCGGCCAAAATAAAGTGGACGACAATGTCAACGAGTTGGCTTGCTGTCATGCGACGTTCAGGCCAGAATCCTGAAAAATCCGTCAACTGTCGTCCACTTTAAAATGTCCGCAACGGTACCAATAGGTCATAACACAACTTTGGTAAAAAATATCCTGATACGCCTGTGTCTGCGGTAAACGCCTATCCCCACCACAAAGTTCGCGCAGGCAGTTTTATGATCCTGTACCAAATTGCTTTGAAATGAGATCTACCTTCACGGGTCCGCCTTTAGGGAGCGGCAGCTCACAGTCCGTTATGAAGCATTTGTTGACCGTGTTGATAGGAACTTTTCCCCTAATCTCTGATGTTAGAATCTGTCGGTGAAGGTTGGCTGGCTAATTGCGGGACGACCTGTATAATCAGCAGGCTCAAAGAAAAATCGTCGTGTCACCTTGCATTGTTATGCCGAATTAACCTGTTTTTTTTTCTCAATTTTGGCTCTCATTGAATTTAATTATTACAAATATTGAATACATTTCACAGGGAATTTTGGACTAGGACATGTGAAGCTTTTCTGTGTCACCTGGCACTTTGAATTTGTAGTAACTTGGTGACGGCAACAATGTCATTTGCTCCTAAAACTATTAAATGAAACTAGAAAATTTTGTATTTTGGTTCAAAATACTGACACTCACCTTTCATTAATGTTGAAGCTAGCACAACGATGACTAGTGGATGCTTATTAAAAATCACGATATAGTGTTGATCTGTTATCGTATGGTAATAATTATGCGGCATTTCTCATTTAGAGCACAAGTTGAGCGACAATATTGGCAGGTTTTGCTTAAGGAATGCCGTCATTAAAAAATTGTATTGAAAATGGTAAGACATAGAGAGGAAATTTTTTACACCATCGATCTTATGTTGGAATTTACACCATACCGATCATTTTATCGCACCAACGCTGGGCGTCGTGACGCTTGAAATACTTTTATCGCAGAAACCTTATATTTGTGTAATGCTGTTCGATAGCTAATTTTTCTGATTTCAATGCCTTTCACCATTTCTTTCTATTTAAAGCCGTTGAAAAATAATCATCAGTAATATCACAAGTGCTTGGACAAGTGCTAAAACATGGAACTTGCACGAGTCGTTTGAATGCTTGTCTATGGTTTGAATTGCCGCCTTTTAAGCAAACTTGCGGCTGCGCACTTCCGACCACCCCATATACTACAATCCCCTTTTATAAGATACGAGATACTGTCACAGTGATCAATACATAATACTTTAACATTTCAATTTCAAGGCCGCTATCAAATGTTTGAGTAGTACAGGTTTGACGTAATCTCGTGTAATGCCACGCTCGTGCCGCCGTTACGAACCCAGACCACCTATCATGTCACACTTGTCGGAAGTTATTGTTTACAACAGCAACAACAAAAACAAAAATAGTATTCTTTGATTCACATTCTTCTTGTTCTTTTTGTAACTCTGGGCCGCGATTCTGTACTCGCCTACCGACACTCGTCGGTGTCGGTAGCTAGGCAGGAGCGAATTTGATTGGTTCCCACCCTAGCTACCGATCCGATAGTTGTCGGTAGGCAAGTACAGAATCGCGCTCCTGGTCTTCAATGAGTGGCGTTGTCATCCACATGGCACATTAGCACATTAAAAACTGACATTCGTATTTCAAATTTGGGGTTCCCGCGCGTTGCGTCTGCATTGTAAGTGTAATGGTGGCCTTAAGGTGCGTTCAGTCAGCTTATTTAGCCGCAAGTTTTGATTGTAGTCGTAAGCGCAGCATCGCTTATTGGCTGATATGAGGAGGCTGGTTCATGACAGCCAATGAGCATCGCTGCGCTTACGATTAAAACTAAAACTTGCGGCTAAATAAGCTGACTGAACGCACCTTTACATTGAGCTATGCTGGCCTTACATTGAGCAGCAAATGCTGCAGCTTTCTTTGCAGCAGAGTTCTGATTGGAACTGACGCCTGTTATTGCTGTCAGTGACCAACATTTGACCAATGAGAGCTCGGCAGCTAAAAAAGCTGCAGCATTTGATGCTCAATGTAAGGCCACCATAATGGCGGCATTTTAGATGGCTGTGCCCATGTAATGATGAATTTGAGTCCTCGATTTTTTCTTACAGTTTATTTTTTGAACTTTGAAACGACTGTGCTACCTCAATGTTTTGAATATCTTCTGTGATAACATAACATGCAGTCAAATTGCTAATTTTTTCATAGCTGCCTCTGAAAATTTAAATGAAGTTGCAATTTCCCAACATTTCTGTTTATAATTTTTGAACAGGGTCAAAATAGAAAGAAATGGTGAAAGTCACTGAAATCAGAAGCATAAGCTATTGAACAGCATATAAAATATATAGGTTTCTGGGTCAAAAAACATTTCAGGCGTTGTGACGCCCAGCATGGGGTGAGATAAGGTAAAATAATTGGTATGGTGTCAATTTCGACACAAGATCGGTCGATGTCTCTCGGGCGCAAAAATGTCCACTCGATGTCTCACCATTTTCGACAAAAATGGTCTGGGCGTCGATTTAAATCACCCTTTACATAATATGTATAAGTAATGACATGGAAACTCCCTTGGAACAGTACCTAACCGAAAGATCAAGAAAAGGTCTAAGGCACTTTTTTGGCAAATTTTTGGAAGAAAAGTGACGGGACCGTTTCGTTTATTTTGTAACTCATCAGCGCGACGCACCTCCATGAAACAGGTGCATCGCATCACTGATGAGCTCCATCGTAACGGAAGCGGTGTGTGCAAAGACTCGGAAAATATTTAAAAAATGGTTTTAACAGCGCAATTTGGCCCATGGTCTTACGGCCCCCAGCACGGATTCGCCAGAGTCGTACGTTGGAATCTGGAAAAAGCTCCAGAGCGACTGGCCAGCGGCGATGTGGAAGCCATATTCTCCATGATGGACACAGATTTCACACGTTCTCTGTGGAATTTTCCGTAAGTATCTTGTCAGTGGCACTCGCTAAAGTTGACTTGTTTTGTTTTTTGTTTGGATTCACAGATTCCAGGTGACGTACAGGCTCATCCTCCGTGAAAAGGAATTACATTCCAACATAGCCGTCTACAACCCCAGCAAGGATTCCACGTTTAGTTTCAACTTGTTGTTGCACACTTATTTCAAAGTTCCTGACGTACGTCGATGCCAAATAACCGGCCTGCAGGGTTGCACGTTCCTGGACAAAACCGGGGAGGGTACGATATATCAGGAGACGAGGGACGTGGTCACGATCGGGGAATGGACTGATAGAATTTATCAAAATACCCCGCACGAGCACATCATCACCAACGTGGTCTCGGGACGTAAGATGCGTATCCAGAAGTGCAATTTTCCGGACACGGTCATTTGGAATCCCTGGGTGGAGCAGGCTAAGGAGATGAGTGACTTCGGCGACGACGAGTACCCCAACATGGTATGCGTGGAGGCTGGTCACGTTTCGAGTCCGGTCATCCTGCTGCCAGGTATGGCGTTTGAGGCCAGCCAAATCCTTCAGGTCATGTGAATTCCTGCCAGTCGTCCATCCGATAGGACCGGTACTTCCGATTCCTTGCGTATCTACGAATATGAATGGTACCAATGGATTTGAGAAGGACGTGTGTTTGTAATCAGAAAAGCAATAGTTTAGTTGAGTTAATAATAATTGTGAGTTTATGAATGTTGTGTGCTACTTGCGCACACTCATACATTCCAGAGACTTCTAGCCTTATGTCGTATACGACCGGTGTAGTTCTTATATAGTTCTTTGTTCTTCTTGTGCAATAGCTGACATGTGGAATTATACTTTTGATAGCTAACTTATTATATTTGTTAGTAACAGCTTTTAACTTTAAATAAATTATTATAATTACATTCGTTTTGTGATTCATGTTTCAAGTTTTAACACCTAAATAATAACCTAGTAGCTAACATTTTCCAACAATTTATTTAATGCTAGCTTAAACAACTCGACAGTTTCCTTCGACAAAACTTCTAAGCAGATAGGTAGGTAAGCCGTTACAATACAATAGCGCTGTGCATACAGATTCATGTTGTCAGAATGTACCAACAGGTAGCGCTACAATCAGGACTCTGAATAAAATCCTGTTCGTCACTTATCGCCGCTTTTCAATCTAATTAACGATTGAAATCACCTTTTGATTATGACGCGTTACAATAATCCCGTAAATTTTGCAATGTTGCATTAGCTGATAACTTATTTATTACCTTCACTCAGTAATACGCATTTCCAGTGAAACTCGCTATACTATTACGTAAAACTGAAAGTTTATCACATCAGCTGCAGTAATTTTATAGTTCATTTAAATTAACAAAGTTATTGGTTTTTCGTCTCACTTTCGTGATACAGAAAGAAATGCTTTGCGAAAAACTTCAGATAGCTATCTAGACTCCTATCAGAAGCAAAAACCGCCAAGCGATTATTGAAGACTATTGTTTTTTTTTTCTAGGCGTCAATACCAAACACCAAAGTAGCCAATATGTGAAGTGAGTACAACACCTTTTTTACAAATCAAATCATAACGCCATAGATATGAACAATCATTTTAAAAGACATGACATGATCAAGCAAATTAAATGGGTCAAGTGTTTGTTTTCTGTGCAGTTGATCAATAAAGCTTGCCTATTATTGTTTTCAAAATATTCGAACTTTCTTAATAAATAAATATAGGTAGCACATTGATTGATGCCTTGGTTGTAAATTATCTAGATTAAGGTACGTGCCTAGAGTCTGTTGCAAAATGTACAGGGTGTTCATTTGAAAAGTTGTCACCCCTGATTTCTCGCCGCCAAAATTTTTCACAGAAAAACGCCGCAACAGTTCGATTTTTGTTTCGAGGGGAACATCTAGGACACATACTGGCAAATTTTCATCTTGTGGTACATTTTATTGAAGGCAATGAAATTCTCTTTCTGTCAAACATACTTCTAATTTTTTTGAACCACTCCCCAAGTCCCTAACCCTTGTAAAAACCCTGTCTTTGTTAATTAAAAGAAACTTTTTCCCCTATCAACTTCAAATTCTTGAAAAATTGGCTTTCCAGCAAAAACAGGTCGATTTTTATTTCAAGGGGGTCATCTAAGACATATGGCCAAATTTTCATCTTCAACCACTTCGCCTCCACTCTACCCTATTTTAAAATTTCAAATAGCATTACCTATCTTGTGATGCATCAAATTGAAGGCAATGAAATTCTCTTTCCGTCAAACGTATTTCTGATTCTATTAAACCACCCCTTTGAAGTAGGGTAGGGTGGGGGCGAAGGGGTTGAAGATGAAAATTTGGACATACGCGTCTTAGATGACTCCATTGAAATAAAAATTGACTTGTTTCTGCTGGAAAGTCTATTTCTCAAGGATCGAGAGTTAAAGGGTAGAGATGTCCCCCTCGAAACAAAAATCGACCTGTTTCGGTGTTTTCCGGTAAAAAATTCTGGCGGCGAGAAATCAAGGGTGACAACTTTTCAAAACACTCTGTATTTTGCTTCACGCAGTGGCGTACCCAGACTTAAAGACAGAGGGGGATCGTGGATAGAGGAGATCTAATGCATATTTTAAGGATCGAGTGTGGACTGGGCGTCTGCAATCAGTAAAAAATGGCACCGTAGGCGAAAATTTTTCGGCATAACAAGAATAATACTGTCAATAATAAGCACAAAAAGGAGAGCTAATCCCTAATTTATTTTGTTTTTTACCTTCGAAGTTCAACCAAAACTCAAAAGTGTAAAACTGTTCGAAAAATAAAACCTAAATTCTATCAAGTACTCAAGTAGGTATCAATACCAAAGAATCAATCAAATTATAATATCAAGCCGCCTTGGCCAGCTCTTCAAAGCGGATAGTGTGTGGACGTCAGTGGACACTATGATATATATATTTTTTTTGGTATTGCGCTTGAAGTGATGGGGGATCAGACTTTTTCCTATTAGTCGAAGCCTTGGGGAGGTGGAATTTATCCCCTTCCCCCCTATAGGTACGCCCCTGGCTTCACGTCAGATTGAGTTCGTTTTGCTTTGAAAATTATCTAAATATTTTATGTTTTAACGCTTTATTCGTCACTTATTTAAATGGTGACCACTCAGGCCACGATTGATCAGAAGCCTGTACCTACAAACCGGTGATCGCGTTCATCTTTACTCATGCAGTGAACACTCGTTTGCGATCATCACGAAAAAACGACCATTGACGGCATCAAACAGTTTCTGCCAAGGTAAGGTGGATCTGTCCGTCACTGTCTGATATTGATTCCAAAGCTGTAGAGATTTCCGGGCTCCTCGAAGTTCCCTAGCGAATAGCGGTACATTAGATAGACTTTTTCTTGAGTAGAGGCTCCTGTACAAACAAACAACTTGTACAAAAGAACACTGGCGGCTCCACGGGGGGTACGACGGTACGGCCGTACCCCCTGTTGCGAATCAGGGGCGCCAGAAGTCAATTTTGAAAAAAAATCCACGAGTAGTACCGATGGATACTCTTTGTAAAAAATAATTAACGCGATAAAAGCTTGTCAATGAAATTGGTTTCTATGGAAATTCGCTTTGGGCGTCGCGCGATAGAATCTTGGAACTATTCTCATGACATAGGTGGAGGTGGAAAGAAGTTCTACTCACAACCACCCTAATAATTGATTATTACTGGCTTTTAAAAAAGTTGGAAAATAAACCGTTACGAACTATCGGCTCGCGGCGCGCTGTGCAGCTACCTTGGCTCTTGTCTGTAATGAACCTCTTTCCGTCTCGGTATGTACTAGTACTCACAACCAATATGTTAATTGATTGATAACATACTATATGTAAGAGGGCGGGAAGTAGCTCATTAACTACTCCGCGGGAAAAAGAAGAAATGGTAGCTTCAGAAGATGAATTCCAGAATAATGCATCCAACCAAACAATGAGTGGGTGAATACGTATTCCTGAGCCAAGTTTCAGAAAAATTGATTCGCCGATCTGGAAGTCATGGCAAAAAAAAACTTTCTAATTTCAATTTTTGAACACAATGATACTTTAAGCTACGCAGGTACATGGTTATGAGGTGAGTAAAATAGTAAATATATGTACTCCCAGGGCTGGGCAAAATACTTCGAAAAATGTATTTAAATACAAAATACAAAATACACGATCCAAGATAGTCGAAATACAAAATACAAACTACATCTTGAAATGTCTTTGAAATACAAAATACAAAATACGTATTTTGGAAAACTAAGAAATTCCAAAATACAAAATACAACCTAGAGTATTCCAAATACAAAATACAAAATACATTCCTATTGCGTATTTGAACCATTTTATTGGAAAATCCGTAAAATGCAAGTATTTCAATGGGAACACTTCATTGATTCAGTCGCAACAATAAGTAAGTTATTATGAACTATGAAAAGACAAATAAAATAAACATAAAGTGAAGAAAACTTCATATTTAAACCTATTCCTTACTTCATTCATCAATTCTTCAAAATAACATATGTTGATTTCCTTTGGGGACAACCAGCTTTTCGAAAATATTGTCCGACATCCGACATGGAACCTCTCGTGGCTGACAGTAGGATGCACTTACCAGTAAAACGTAAAAGATGCAATCGAACTCATTATCGATCCCAGATAGTGTGCAAAAGCAAGAGATGTCAATGGGGTGAAAATAGTATTACCAGAACAATTTCGGCCCGAACAGACTAAAGAGCATGTAATGGGAAACAAATGTAGGTATTTTGTATTTTGTATTTTGAAAATCAAAATACTTTTCCGAAAAATGTATTTAAAATACAAAATACGAAATACTAGCTGCCTGAACTATTCCAAAATACAAAATACAAATACTTCTCAATCAAATGTATTTAAATACAAAATACAAAATACTTGAATGTATTTCAAATACGTATTTCAAATACTTGTATTTGAAATACCGCCCAGCCCTGTGTACTCCCAACAGTAAATAGGTAGTAGATCATTACTGCTGAGAGCTAGAGGCTCCAGGCTCCGCCAAAACCAAAAGTTGGTCTACGATGACTGGAGAACGACTAAATACCCTGTTAGTAATGACCGAGGGGCAAACCGCTGGGGAAGTCTGGTGTACATTGCCAGAGGAAGTCCAGGGGAAGTCCGTGGGAAGTCCGGGGGAAGTCCGAAGGAAGTCCGGGGGAAATCCTTACGAGGGGGAAGTCTGGTGTACAGAATTTGACCAGCGCCGGTTTGCCCCTCGGTAATGACAGTAATGGCAGATAGGTGTAAATCCATGAAAATCGAAGATTGCATCGTAAAGTTTAGTTTTGTAGAATAGATACGTAGAGAGAAGAGTTCAATTTATACTATTAAAACCAATCTGTTGTCGTGATCGTTTTTTTTAAACTGCTTCTGAATCAACTACATAGAGGAAGTTCTAGTGAAGTCACTCACGTAGTACCCACGGGGGAGGGATGAAGGGGATAATTTTCCATCCAAGACTTTGACCAACAGAGAAAAATCTGATCCCCCAAAGACTTCATGCGCAATACAAAAAAAATGTATGATGTGTCCCCTGACGTCCACACCTATCCCCTGGCGAAATTTTTAAAGAGATGGCCAAGGTTCCAAAGCGACCAAAGCTCTATATTATCATTTGATTTATTGCTTGATACCTACTGGACAGAATTTAGTTTATGTTTCTCGAATAGTTTTGCACTTTTGAGTTTTGACTGAACCTCGAGGAAAGAAAACAAAATGAATTAGGGAGGCTTTCCTTTTTTCTGCTTAATATTGTCAATATTATTATTATTATACCCGAAAATTTTCGCCTGCGGCGCTATAGTTTTTACTGGCTGCGATCGCCCAGTACAGACTATAATATACACAAAACTTCATCGATCCCCCCCATTTGTCTATAAATCTGGGTACGCCACTGGAGAGAAGCATGGGTGGGGCTTATTTTGATCGTAGCCCACACCTTAATGGCGCCTGGTCGGTGGACCGTACCCCCTGTTCGAAAATGCTGGAGCCGCCAGTGCAAAAGAAGTTGTCAGGATGAACCACTGAAGAAATTTGTACAGAAGAGGTCCTCTTTGCGATTGAGTTCCCGCTAAGTTTCTTTAGAGTGCCCCCAAGTTACTTCATAGTTCCATTAGAATAGTTCTCGTAACTTGTACAAAGAGATCCCCAGCCCCAGCACCCCAGCTAACCCTTGAGTACAAACCAGTTATTGTCACAACCATTAGATTCAGAAAATGCCACTTTTTTGATAACTACAGATGTCCAAAAAGTCGTGCCGCTTTTGAAAAAAGTCGGTAAGAAGCTAAGAAATAATTTTGATAATTTTTTCAAAAGCAATCCGCTGCAAGTTGGCAAGTTACAGCTGGAAAAAAAAACTGCTAAAAAATTACAGTGCAAAAATTAGCGCTCAAAAATTTTACAGCAAAACATTTTTCCGCTCAAAATCAACAGCGAAAATGCAGGGTGTCCCGAAATTAATGCAACAAAATTCACAGGGAGGTGGACAATTGAAAAATAAAGGGACTTCCTTGATAAAGATACTCTCGAAAACGTAATAACGGAGATACAGGCCTTCAAAGTTGGTTTTTTAAAACAGTTTTTTTTGCATAACTTTTGAACCGGTCAGCCGATTTTATTAAAACTTGAACCAAAGTAGGTCTCTATCAAACCATGACAACGCATTTCATCAAACATTTTCAGGGGCAAAGAAAATAGGGGGACCTTCCCCCTTTTTTCCCTATTTTTCACCCCCTTGAAATTTTTTTAAAATTGTTGAAATTTTTGAATTCTACGTTCAATTTAGAGGAAAAAGTTACTCTTGCAAAATTTTGATGAAAGGCTTCATTTTCGAGATATTTGGGTTTGAAACTTCGGAGAACATCTCAAAATCGCCACTTTTCAGGGCCCAATTTTTTTTTTCTGAAAAGCTCCATGTTTTTCAACAAAAATGGTATTTCAGTTGAGGAATCTTGAGTTTTCTTGAATTTTAATTTTTAAGGCCTTGAAAGTGGTGTTTTCGAGATGTTCTCCGGAGTTTCAAAGCCAAATATCTCGAAAATGAAGCCTTTAATCAAAATTTAGCAAGAGTTTTTTTTTCTCTAAATTGAACGTAGAATTCAAAAATTGCAACAATTTCCAAAAATATATAAGGAGGTGAAAAATAGGGAAAAAAGGGGAAAGTACCCCCTATTATCTTCGCTCCTGGAAATGTTTGATGAAATGCGTTATCATTGTTCGATAGAGACCTATTTTAGTAAACTTTGGTTCAAATTTGAATAAAATCGGCCGAATGGTTCAGAAGTTATGCAAAAAAAACTGTTTTGAAAAAACAACTTTGAAGGCCTGTATCTCCGTTATTACGTTTGCGAGAGTATTTTCATTAAGGAAGTCCCCTTGATTTTCAATTGTCTACCTCCCTGTGAATTTTGTTGCATTAATTTCGGGACAGCCTGTTTAACCGCATAATAGGCCATCCACAATGATGTTGATGTTAACGTAATGTTATCCGGCAATGGTAATGTTGGCATTCAAAGCAATGAGTTTCAAATGGTGACGTTCACAATCATGTTAGTGGCAATGGTAAGCATTACCCATTGAAACTCGTTGCTTTGAAATGCTAACATTACCATTGCCGATAACATTACGTTAACATTATTGAGCTTGTTTACGCGAGGCTTAGCAGAGATTTTAACAGTGGTTAGTTAGGAGTGTTTACGCGCGCCGACCAAAATGACAGCCGACAGCCCCTTAACCTAGGCCGCTATTCTTGAATCGTGTGAGAAAAGTCCCTGGCAGTAAAATACATTCCGCAGTACACTTCTGTAGTGAAAGTTGCCTAAAAACCACGATTTTAGGCAACATTCGCTACATCAGTGTACTGCGGATGGGCATGGGCGTTTACGTGCGATTGCCAACACTTGTTTGCTTACTAAATGCAATTTACAATCACATTTAGCTAAGCTTAACAGCTGTTGCGAAACTTGCGTTTAGAGGTGTTTATGCGGACGATAACATTGATGTTACGGACCTTAATACCAGTTTTAAACCTCGCGTAAACAAGGCCATTAACATCATTGTTGACGGGCTATAAGTTCATCATTAGGTTAGAATTAGGAACGCAAAAAATTTACCGCTGAAATGTTGACCGTGCAAAAATTTTATAGCCAAAATAAAAAACGGCGTAATTGAATTTATTCACGAAAAAACTTCACCACGAACTAAGAACTTTTGCATAAATAGTCCCTTTTGTATAAAGAGCCATAACAAACAGCCCTTCGGGCACCTGACGAGGTCCATGTGCGCCAGGGTTGGCAAAAATCCATATATTCAGAAAAAGTTGGTGGGTTTTTGGGTTTTTGTTGATGTGTTTTTGGTGGGTTTTTGGGTTATTGTTGAGGTGTTTTTGGTGGGTTTTTGGGTTATTGATGGGTTTTTGGGTGGCACAATCCATATTTCGTTGTAAAAATTGAATATCTGTCAAACGAATGCACAGTTGCAACCGATGAACGACAGGCCTCTGTAAATCGGAAGCGAGTTTGTACGACAGCCACTTTCACGGATCACCTGTATTCTTCGAAGTTAGTGCTGATGATAACTGTTACACAAAAACTTTCCCGGGTCACCTTCTTCAAAACTTTTCTTAGGCCAAGAACTCGTTTGAGACAACACAATATGGGCACACTGAGAGCACTTAAAACTGAATAAAACACATGTCATAATAGTATATTGGAAATAGAATATCTGCTGGAATTAATTCAAACAAAAACGATTTTTTCACCATGGCTAGCTTTCAGTTCCCTCTTCAACATATCAAAAGTCCTCAACTCTGGGACAGCTACAAATTAGTATACAGGGTGAAAGTTTATTATTTTTCCTTACTTTCTTTCTTTTTTGAAAAACTGATGACTGAAAAAAACGGTTTTAGGCTAGTTTCATAGGCCATAGTCTTTCAATGAACATATAAAAAATATACCGCCCAGCCACTCCTGTGTATCGAGTTACAGGGTGGAAACTATTTTTCATCTTTAATTTTTTTTCTTGGTGGAACTGATCTAGATTGAAGCCGAATCAAGTTCTTTTGCAAGCTTATAATGTCATACTGAACATATGAAAGAGATACATCTCTACAACTGCTGCTTTTCAATTTACAGGGTGAAAAGTCATTTTCACGTTTTAATTTTTTTCTTGGTGAAATTGGCTCACACAACAATTGCGACTGATTTTTCTGTAAACTTGAAGTTTCTAGTCAAACATATCAAAATAATACATTTCTGCTACAACTAAGTTTTTTTTTATAAATTTAAATGTTTGGGAATATTTGGGTAAATTGCATCAAAAATTCAAAAAATCTTGGAACGCAACCGATCATTTAAATTTGTAAATAAAATCGTAGCTGTAGCAAAAATGTATAATTTTGATATGTTTGACTAGAAACCTCAAGTTTTCAGGAAAACCAGTCGCAATTGTTGTGTGAGCCGGAATCATCAAGAAAAAAATTGAAACGTGAAAATGACTTTTCACCCTGTAAATTGAAAAGCAGCAGATGTAGAGATGTGTCATTCTTATATGTTCAGTATGACATTATGAGCTTGCAAAAGAATTGGAACCGGCTTCAATCTAGATCAGTTCCACCAAGAAAAAAAATTGAAGATGAAAAATAGTTTTCACCCTGTAACTTGATACGCAGCAGTTGCTGGGTGCTATATTTTTTATATGTTTATTGGAAGACTATGGCCTATCAAACTAGCCTAAAACCGTTATTTTCGGTCATCAGTTTTCCAAGGAAAAAAGAAAGTAGAGAAAAATAATAAACTTTCACCCTGTATACTGATTTGTAGCAGTCCCAGAGTTGAGGACTTTTGATATGTTGAAGAAGGGACTGTAAGCTTGCATTGGTAAAAAAATCGTTTTTGTTTGATTTAATTCCAGCAAAGCACCTATTTTTTTCTATTTCCAATAGACTATAAGGATTTTTGCTTAGGTTTTTGTGTGGGTTTTTGCGTGGGTTTTTGATAAAAATCCAAGGTGGGCTTTTGTGTCAAAAACCCGATGGGTTTTTCAAGTGGGTTTTATTCCGTGCCATCCCTGACTGCACACATTAAAATTTTTATTTTATATCTTTGGGAATGTTTGACCGATTGTGATGTAATTCACCTTTCCCACGGGAGTTTCATGCATACCTGTGAACCCAGTACTAGCGGTTTGTAGTAGCCGTTTGTACTAGCGGGAGTATGCGCTCACAGGTATGCGCGCAAGTGATTTCCATCATAGGAAAGGTGGATTTAGTATGGGGGTAGGGACCTTGGGAAAAATGTTCGGTCTAAAAATAGTTGATGCCAGTTGATCACAGCCGTAACTATTAGAAAAAATAATATCAAAGATATTATTTTGATTTGATTTGATGATCCACATTTCCCATTACAGAAATCACTTGCGCGCATACCCGTGGGCGCATACTCCCGCTATTACAAACTGCTACTACAGTCCGCTAGTTCTGGGTTCACAGGTATGCGTGAAACTCTCGGGGGAAAGGTGGATTTGATAGAATTGAAAAAATTAGCTTCAATAACGCTGCAAGAAGGATGCTAAACGATGCGAAGTCCCGCGGCAGACATGACGACGTTTTTTACACTTCATGGCGATTTTCCAATGTTCTCAAGCTCGGATTTTCGGGGACTTTTCACAGGCCATTCATGACATTTAAAGAAATGTGTGCACCAAATTTCAGACTTCGATTATAATTTTTCTGAAGAAGAAAGACAATGAGGTTGGACTATTTAGCCTTACGCAATGGCTTGTCTTTATCAGAAACGTTGAAAGACTATGGTTGGTCCATCTCAAAATTCACTGTCATATATTGACAGTTTTTCAGAGAGCGTCGGTGTAGCGTGTAGCTGGGGTAGTTTAAAAACGACATTCAAATGCTCTACCACTGTCGAAGTTGACAAATTAAATGCGCCTGCCTAGATGATGCCTAAACACAAAGGACGACAAATTCCAGCCGTAGAGTAATAATACCGCCAAATATAAATTACTCCAGTCACTTCAGCTCCGTCTGTCCAGAAAAAAATTGGTGTTTGGCCCAATCACAGGATTCATCATTATGGCGACCGGCCCATTGAGTTGAATTGTTGACTTAGAACCAACGCTAATTCTCAATAAACAATGTGATTTCTGGTTTCTTCTTTGTTTATCCGTATACTTACTAGGTGCATCAGCTAAAACTATCGTACCTAAGTACCTATGTGTCTTAACAAGGTTTTTTTTGTTTTATTATGGCTGGCTGGTGGCTGTTTAAGTTGTTTCTGGTTCTTTCTCTTCAGCAAGCCTTTACTGTGTAGCCTACATTAAATGACTAGACAAACAATTTTTATACCTCCATCCATTCTTTTCTTTACTCTTCAAGTCCTAATAAAGTGTCATTCAAAAGGCTGGTGTCTTTGTTAACTAGTCTGTGAACTATGATATCCCCGGACCCACGTTGAGTGTATCTGTGGTCGTAATTTATTCATAAATGAAATTTCAACAAAATCAAATCCAGCGCCGCACGTATTGTACCTACCAACCTCTCTACACATAATTTACCCATAAATTAAAATAAATGAGCTTATAATTGAATCAATCAGTTTTGTTAAGCGATAACCACAATGGGAACTGATGGTACTTTGTGTTCACAAACTCGTTCGAATCTAGTTTTGTGGGTACTGGATGCCTATTTAGTTCCTACCTACCTAAGCAAAGGTGTGTAAACAAAAAAATATTTGCTTTGTTTGATTTGGTGATGGCGTTTGCTGATGATGATGATGACGAGATGAACTAAGAAAAACGTTAGGTATAACGAAAGAAGCTCGTTCGTAAGACAGAGTCATTAGATGCGATGAGGTTCTATAAATACCTAGATGCGGTTTCTTTGAGTTCAGCCATTGGCAGATAGGTACCTACGAATTGAAATATTATAAAAGTCGTCGTACTTTTTAGCTGTTCATATACGGGTTGGTACCTGCCTACCTTCCTACCTAAAAAATGACTGATGTAATTTTCCAGGTTTTCTTAATAAGAAGAAGAAAAAGAAGATGACCAGTTCAACCCATTCTGGATAAGTCAGAGATTTCAATGATAGATCCGAAAGCACGTCTTGTCTTTGTTTTGGTTTTGAGGTCTTTCCTTCAAGGGACGAACCAAGGAACGAAAGGGAAGGGGCTCAAGTTAATTGATAAGAGGAAAATATTCTTAACGCCCTACACCTTGTCACTTTGTTCTGGTTGTCGGGAGGGAATGCCGGGTCACGGCTAGGTGCTGTAAACGTAACCTGGAAAGCTCTGGTCTCTGATGATACCTGTGTGGTGCACTACAATAGTAATAAAGGGTCTGATACCTATATTCATGAACACTGCTTCGAAAACTGTCGCATGTAAGTGTTTAGTTGGTCAATATTCGAAAGATGTGGGGTGATCAGCATGCGCAATATCCTAGTTTTAGTAGTAGGTACTATATTGTAGTAATATGTTATAGTCCAGCCGAACCGGCGTTGTTAATTATTGTGGAAATATGTGATTGTCGAGGTGTTTATCAGTTTGTGTTGCAGCGCGTCTGTGTGTACGTTCGATCCTATAGCATAGCCAACCATACGATGGGCATTTCTAATTGGCTTGGCAAAGGTTAAGTGCTCAGCTGCGATCCGCGGTCAATTGCAGGTGGGTATCGTCGTATCATATCGTCCCACTGGAATAAGAAGCTTAGAGCGCAAGCGAGTCGAGCCTTCTTCAGCCCTCCTCACGTGGCCCGCTGCTCGAAATCGCGCTAACGTCGAACATGTCACCCGATCGAGCTTGGCGAGGTGGTTGGTGTGTGTAGTGCTTCTTTTTGGGGTCTACGAACTTCAGGGATCATTTGCCACCACCTCTGGTACCGGTCACGCTACCAACCACGTCGCCGCTACCGATCGCCGGCTACTACCTGCCACCGGCTCCCGGCTCTTGCCTGATAAGAAGCGCAAGTTTTTTCCGTAAGTCAAATACATCTCTCACTTCTCACTATGGTTACCACAAATATATCATGCCGTTCCTACATTAAAAACCATACTGTGTTACCGGCAGTCCGGTGTCCGGTACTATACTCACAACAGCCAAATCCACCAGTCGAGTCAACCACATAGAGCGCCGCTACCGTTCCATCAGCGCCTCTTACTGGTCTTGAACCTTTTGGAAGACAAAACATTCCCATGGCATAATTACCCGCGAAATTACTTCCCATTTTATTACATCGCTCTTGGCTCGTGTTTTTTATTTTCCACCACATATTGACGCGTCCCTCTTTTCCCCAAACTCCGGGGTCACTAATCGAGCGCATCCGGGAACTCGTTTTCGTTTTGGAATCACAATTCCGAAATGTGAGAACGCAAGTCCGAACTTCCGAAACGATGTCCCGATCGCCATCATTTTCATATCCAAGCCAAGGCCGCTTTACATGAACCTGGTGTTTACCGAGTCAAAAGGAGCGTGCCATCAATATGAGAATGACCTCCCCTAGGGAATACATAAATTACATGTTATTAAGTATCATAATGATAAAATGGTAAAATAATACACCTCCTAATTCTGCAAACAAGGTACTCGGTCCTAAGAGACTTTCGCGCATTTGTTTCTCCAAGCATGTACTTACCTACCTACCTATTGTTTGTATGTAGGTATTCACCGAAGAATGTAACCATAACCAATTAATTTGGGGATACCGAAAAAAGCAAAATTTGTGTCCTATAATGCAGATAATAATTATTGATCGTGAACTTGTAGACTGTAGCCAGGTAGAGGTACCTCATTTTTGAACCTCTGTTAAACCATTGTTTTGTTAAGGCCCAGTCTTACGAAACCGGAAAAGCGTTATTCGAGTATAAACCTGGGATAAATGGCATGCTGACAAAGTCGAGGACTAAGGTAACCTAGGAGATTATACCGAGTATAACTATACCGAGCTTATCCCGGTTTAGTAAGACTGGGCCTTGATGCAATAACTTATCCGATTCTGCAAAAACAGTTCGAGATTTGTTAAAATTTCTTGGCACAGGGTGTTCACGTATAATTATACCCCACCCCACCTGGAAACTTCCCGTGAACATGATTTGAAAAATTGAAAACGACGCTAAAGGTATATGAACTTTTCTGCAGTCTTCGAAAACTTTTCTGCCGTCTTCGAAAACTTTTCTGCAGTCTTCGAATCTGTCCACAAAAATTTTCTGTGGGATATCGCTTACAGGGTGCAACATCGAAAATTTTTCTCGAATTGGGCAATTGGGCATCCTCTGTTTTAATATGGGAATCGGTTCCGTGCCTTTCTACATATCGCACTTGGAAAAGTTAGTCAACAAAACAAATGTTGATAACATTTTAAGAAATATCGAAAAATGATTTTGTTCCAAAAATAATTCTGTGAATTTTGTATCATTTTGGGCAAATGGATTGGATTATAGTTTGAAATCTTTTACTCAACATAACTTGACTCTACAAACTTGAACTCTTGGAAAAAAAATCGATATATTTTTAAATTTCAACTATTTGTTTCACAGTAGTTTCTTAACTAACCTATCAAGTGTGAAATGTATTCACACACATCAAAAGAATCTAGGGGACAAGCAAATTCAGCCGATTTCTAAAATCATCATAACTTTTGTTTTCCGTCAGCGATTTCATATCGGTTTTCAGTGTTCGATAGCCCAATCCCTCGTTTTTATGCCTTAATCACGTCGAATACGAACAATGTTTTATAAGGTTGCTACACTGATAGAAAGGATTTGTAAAATTCATGAATTATCATGGGTAATTTTGCTGCCCATGATAATTCATGAAAATTACAATTTGAGGTGAAATTTTCAAAAGATATGTGAATTTACAAAGCGAAGGTGGCTGTAACTTTCTGTATAATAACATCATTATTGTAAATGTCTATTGGAAGTTTACAAACTTCATGTATATTTGGTATGTATTATTAACTGACTTATGTAAATTTACATCGCGATTTTGAAGACTTTACGTAAATTTCCATTGTAATTTCATGTTTTTGTGTGTATAATTACATTGCCATTTCAAATATTTATACCAGGGTGATCCCGAAAGTGCGCACCAGAAGTCTAGTATACACGTAGTAGAGAGGCCATCTAGGGAGTCGTGAAAAAATGTTGGGAAACATTCTTCTTGTATTTCATAACTGGAAGAATTTTTAACAAACATATTTTCAATGTTTTTTTGCTTACTCCTCAATGACCTCTCGACATCGCTCTGGACTTAGAGATCGCCATTCCAGGTTCTCCCTGTGAAAGATAAAATGTAAATTTTGAATAAATTTTTGTAAACATGATTTTTGAATAATACAAAGGTCACCAAATATGGGTAAGTAAGTACTGTTTTATTGTACTGATAATTATTGTGAATTATCACATCAACATTGTAAATGATGTACAATATTATATTTTGCTTAGAATAAGAAGAAACTTCTAGAATTCTGTAAAAAAAAACAACAATTAATCGAGCATTATGTTCATAACAATGTAACGAACTTACATCCTCGGTAGAATATAAGATATCACATGAATTTTGTGAACAAAAAAAGGAAGGTTTTTCTGGTTCGTATGACGATTCTGCAATAAACATGAAACTATAATCATTCGATGCATTATTGTTGACAATATAATGGACTTACCTCCACACCAGAATTGTACGTCATAATTTTTATCACAAAGAAAAATAAGACAAAAACTCAAAAACATTTTTGTTTTGATTCTGTAACAAACGATAGAAATTACTAACTGCATAGCATTTTTCAACGTAAAAGACTTACCTCCATATCGAAATGGTTGAAATAAAGCTGTAACATTATAACAATGAACAAATATGATCTGAAACACTGGAAAAAGGTTGAGAAAAACTTACCGTTCTGTCTAATCCAGCTCTTTTATTGAAGGTATGATCTCTCTTTGTGGCTTTCTGAATTTTGTCCCTTGGTCCGGAATCCGGATCAATGAATCTACAAAGAAGTACCGTTGGAGCATTTCCAGGAGAAGTGAAATCTCTTTGGGATACACCAAATCCACAATATAATAGAAGGTTCTATAGTGAAACATACCTGTCGATAATTGTTGCTCAACTTGGCCCAAATACAGCTGATTTATTGGAAGCAACCACCACTAATATTGAGCTCCAGCGAGCGCCAAGGGAGACTAAGAAATTGCGTCATGCACCCACCATACATGTCGGGACAAGCGTACCTGATGATTATTATCACGTGATAAAATGTATTCTTTCAATTGGTAACTATTTACTAACTCTCTGTGATTTTACATAATTTTTGTAATTTCACGGGGTGTTGTTGCAATTTTACTCGCGATCCAAAATTTGCAATGTGAAAATCACACTGTAATGTCAATAGGAAACTCTAAAAATACAACACTTGTTGTAAGATCACAGTAAATTTGTGATTGAGCATTTTCGTCTTGAGTTTCACACAAAATCACTGGTAAAATATTTTTCACACATTTTTTTGAGTAATATTGTTGCATTTTCATTGTGATTTATGTGTGAATTTACAAATTTTTCTATCAGTGTACAGGGTGATCAATGGAGCAGTGTAAAATTGCCGAAAGTTTAGAAAGATATTGATCATTTTGTGCCACTATGTTTAACTTTCAAGAAAGAAGAATGTGATCCGATTTCATTGAAACTTGGAACACTCTCTCTCATGTCTGGTTCAAGTAATTGGAATTTCAAGGTCAAATTTCACTTTCGATCACTTTCGAGCCGCCATATTAAACTTTTTACATGAATGATTCGATTTGAATGAAACTTGGAACACACTAGAATCGAATCATTCACATAAATGTTCAATGTGGCGGCTTGAAAAGTGACCGAAAAAGACTTTTGACCTTGAAATTACAATTATTCAAACCAGACATGAGTGTGATCCAAGTTTCAATGAAATCGGATCACTTTCTTGGAAGTTCAACATGGCGGCACAAAATGATCGATATCTTTGGCAATTTACCTTCGATTTTCAAAATTCAAAAACGTTACTGGAGCTGAAGCACCAGTCTTTATAACTGTGCTATTGGAATGCATAAAAAAATGTTTTTGGGAAATCGCGCTCGTACTGAACTTTCGGCAATTTTACACTGTTCCATTTATCACCCTGTAGAAACTTTCTAAAACATTGTTCGTATTCGACGTGATTAAGGCATAAAAACGAAGGATTGGGCTATCGAATACTGAAAACCGATATGAAATCGCTGACGGCAATCAAAAGTTTCGATGATTTTAGAAACCGTCTGAATTTGCTTGTCCCTAGATTCTTTTGATGTGTGTATAATCAGGATGAAAAGCGGAATCGATTCCTATATCAAGATACAGGTGTCCAATTTGAGAAAATTTTTCGACCAGCCACAAAAAATTTTAGGAAACAGATTCGAAACCTACGGAAAAAATCATGTAAGAGTCGTTTTTTATTTTTAAAATTATGTCTTCCATGGGAAATCTCCAATGGGGGGGGGGGGTATAATTTATACGTGAACACCCTGTACAAGCCCGTTCACATTCGAAACCGAGAAAGTCTCAGGTACTTTATGCCTGAAACTGAAGTGAATAGTATTCAGAATAAAGGAAAGGAGAAAAATCCTTAATCAGATACACGTGTAGGTAATGAATTAACAATACCTCAATACCTGACAATCGACATCCAATTGTCACTTTTAAGGAATCTTGTGTTTCTTAGTAATTGTAGTACATGACTACTTATAAGAAAAAAAAAACTGTGGCCTGACTGATACATACTTACTCACTCCACTTGTGTGATTGTGATATGATTTCCAAGATTTTTATGTTGTTGGTTATCGAAGTTTTTTTGAGTAGATATTCAAAAGGCTGAGTAGGTACAGGTGTTTCTATTATTCAAATTACTGTACTGTGTACTGGAATTACTGTTATGGTCTCAAGAACGAAGAATCTTTTCGACAAAAATTAATTTAAATATTTGCACGATGATAGTGGATGATCAATATACATACTTACACCTTGCGATGGTACAGAAGGATAGTAAACAAAATAATGTGTTGATTTGTCATGCACATTCTACATTCATACCAATAATGTAGCTCTCATTCACGAATGAACACAAACAGAAAATTAATCATTTTATTTATTGTATCGTCAGTATCTATGTAGGTAGCTACCTGTCATTACCTAGATCGTAGAAACAGATCTCGTCGTGAACGTTGAAACTTCTTAGTCACTGCAACTTTTCGAATCAAAGTAAGTACCTACCTACCTACCTATCATTCTGAAAACAATAAATATGATGGACAGTCGAGTCGCGTTTACACAGTATAATATTTTATTTTATTACGCATGTTTTCACAATAAAATTGAGGAAATAAATAATCTACCTAGGAAAGTTAGACGCTGTGGCAATGTTTTAGAAGCAGGAAGGTGCCAAATTATTGTGGATCTGGATACTTAGATAGAGGTGCATACGTACTAGGTACCCGTCGTATTACACTGTAGATTTCGGTACTTATTACTCGTAAGTGTCAATAAAACCATCGGCCCATTTTGAATGACGAGATTTTTTTATTCTTCAGGGTCGTCGAAATGATTTTGATGGATTTACCTGAACTGGAAACATAATCTGCGGGATAATTATAGCATGAAATACCCTCACAAAATTTCCCTTGCCTTGCCTTGCCTATGTAACAGTTTTTCAACGCAGTCCTTCTTGTGTTGTTTGAAATAGATTCTCGCAGGTCAAAACCACATAACGAAAGTAAACCTTGATAATTAACAAAATAGTGTTCTCCAGACGGTGGGTGTATCATATATGAAGAAAGCGACTTTAAGGATGGAGTTGAATTAGTGAAATAAGGTGTTGCGAAATCAATCGCTGTGGGCTTATTCCTTGACAGAAATTTATCATTCAGGTCTCTTTCGAAAGCTACAAGGATGTACCTTTGGTTTGAGCCAAAGTTTAATTTTCAAATTTCAAAATTTCCATTTTTTTTCAATTTTTCGATTTTGGAAATGCCAATGGGCTCAAACCAAAGTACATCCTTGTAGCTTTCGAAAGAGGCCTAAATGCGGTAGGATTATGTTAAGGAATATACATACACACAGCGATTGATTCCGCAACGCTTTATTTTACCAATTACCAATTCAACTCCGTCCTTAACTCTGTAGATGTACCTATTAGGTATAGATAGGCACCAACGCTTCTAATGCACCATCGATATTAGGTACTATGGTAGTATTTATTTATCTATCAGAATAATAATAATAATAATAATTAGTAGGTGAATTTTGTGGTCAGGACTGTCAAAAATTATGATGAAAAAATGGGCCCGGAAATTCTCGCGGTATTGCATCAGGGTGGCATCGGATAACCATTTCTGCTTTCTATCGGAAGCCTACTTCTTCAAAGCTATGGCACCGAAACCATGCTTGATGTATCAATTGGCTGCGTAAGAGGAAACTTTCATCATGAGCGTTTACGTAATTCCCACAAGCAGCACACAACTCGCACAAGACACAAGCCGATAAAACATTATGATGGCGTTCCCCGTGTGTGGAATACAGTCGTGTAACCGTGCAATTTGGCTCTGTGTTTTAGTTTAATTTTTTGCCTTATTCGTAGATTTTGACCGTCGTATACTGCCCGAGGTGCTTGTTCCCACGAGAGGATGATAGCAGCATGGAGAAGGCACCTCTCTTTGAATCAGTTATCTCTCACATACAATGATCCAATTACGTTCGTCATTTCCCAAGTAAGTGCATCAAGCGGGGACGACAGCAATACAAAGCCAGATTTTAGTGCTCATTAAAAATAATTAACCCATCTACGTCGAGCAGAATGAAACATTTAAAATCTCGCTTTATTTGAAGGGATCCCTCAGCTTACGAGAACTCATACTCATAATGATATTTACTGGATGTCCATGTGAATTGTGAATACATAGGTAACGAATTTCAGTGGCAGCGGAATAGGAAGAGGCCAGACACAGCATATTTGATCTACAGAGTGTGCCTTGCTTGCGCATTTTTTATAATCTTGATAATTGGGTTGATTGATTTGAAACACCCGGACGCCTCTGCAGAATACAAAGCAAAATGGTTAATTTACCTGACAAATTGGGGTTACACCACTTGCACTTTTCAAGCCATCGTTTCGGCAGTCATGATTTCAGTTTCCAAGGCAATTCCACGCTCCCAAGAAAAAGCGCTGAAGTTGTACAAATTGTACTGGGCATCGAACATCATTGCTACCGACATAGCTTTTGGAATTACAACGATATATTGGGTTTTCATTTATGACGGTAAACTCTTCAAACGTAGCCAAAACCGATAAGTTGATCGTAATTTATCGATTATGGTTTCAGAAAAAACTATGGAGCTGGATGCTATGAACATGCTGGTGCACGCTTTCAATTCCGTCCTGATGATGATCGATTTGTTCATGGTGTCCCATCCAGTTCGGCTTCTTCACTGTTGCTACCCTGTCGTGTTCGGAATATTCTACGCAGTATTTAGTATTATATATTACGCTGCGGGTGGCATCAGCAGGTAGGTTGCGGTTATAGTTTGAATTTGATTTTTATGCGTATGTACGTACCATTTGAAGGGAGGGTACTTCTTACATCTACACCATCCTCGACTGGAACAAGCCCGGAACCGCCGCCGTGGTCTGCATTGGGGTCATGGGATTCCTGGTGATGCTACATATCATCACGTGGAGTCTGTACAAAGCGAGGAAGTGGTTGCATCAACGACTGTTCGAGCCGAAACAGGAACACCCACCGTCAACGACGACGGCCAGAGATGGACCCTCGTGTTACGACAATGCGGCCCTTGCGTCCGATCAAGTGTGATCTAGGTATACAGAGTGTGCGAATTTACCAAGAAATAGTTCCTTATTGACGATATTAGCATATCGAATCAAGTAAATAAATGAATGGCTATAAATGTCAATGATTTATCTACTGTTTTACCTATTTAATGTGATACGATACCCACTCATAGGTAGGTACCTACATACCTACCTACTGAAGATACAGTGAGAATATTTTTTACCCAGGTACTGTAAAGTACTTATCGAAACATTAATTAAATATATCTATATATATACATTATTAGCCAAATAAAGACCGCTGTTTATAGTGCCTAAGGATTATTGTTGGTTTTCAAAAGTTACCTACCTATACCTACCAACCCACGGTACCTACCTACCTACCTAGCATAAATGGTCGGCAACTGACGGTTGAAAGAGTAAATCAGCTTAAATGATGCACTTATTGTTGATGTGAATTGAACGATTAGGGTACCTATTTTCAATGCAATAGCGTATTCGAGTGCAAAGTTGAGAGCTGGTAGGTACCTACCTACTACCTATTGTGTGAGAGCGAGTGGGTGAACCAGATTGGTTAATTGCAATGACGTTTTTACAAGGTAACGGTACGTCCGGGAGGAATACGAGTTTGAATAGAAAAAAGGCAAATGGTGAGAATAGAACGAAAGCAAAAATGATGTGACCATGGTGGCTGAGTGCTAGTGAGAAGTGTGGTGGAGGCCAAGGAGCCGGTTGCCAGTTGAACAATCAGACAAGTAAGAAGAGTCAACACGGCCAACTCGGTCAACATCAACACTCAAGAGCGAGGCGTCGCCTGTACGCCCATTGCAGTTCGTTGTGTATGTCGTCGGATTTGCGGTTGTGTCTTTGTCTGTGGTCGATGACAACGGCAGCACGTCGCGTTGTCTGGGTCTAGGAGGGTCTAAAATCTGGGGCCGTGACTGGTAGTAGTGTAGTAGTAGTAGTATAGTAGTAGGTAGTAGTAGTAGTAGTGGGTGCTGGTGCTGGTGGTGCTACCGCTGCTGCTGCTGCTGCTGCTGCTGCTGCTGCCTGCAAGAGGAGCAGAGTGTTGGTCGCGTGTTCTTAAGGAAGGACCGGACCGGACCGGACCGGGTGCAGCCAGCAGCTGGGTGAAGTAGGTGCAATCGGTAATCTGGCGATTTGACCTCTGTCCGTGTCGGTGATTGGAAGCGTTTTGGCGTGTGACCGGCACGGCTGCGGAGGTGAGTGATATCGCGAATCCACAGTTGCAGGAGAAGAGAACGAAGAGGAGGAGAAGGAGGAGGAACCGGAGCAAGGGCAACGGCAGTGCCAGCCGGGGAGCGGTAAGCGGTCAGGCTAAGCGGCCGTTGTCGGCGATGTGGTCGTCGTAGAGGCGCTGCGACCCGACCGGTGCCATAGCATATAGCCATTGCCATTGCCATAATAGCGATCAGCCATAGCAACAGCAGCAGTCCGAGATGCAACGCACCACGCGCGCCCAGCAGAAGTGCAGCGCCAGTGCAGCTCATTGATGCGGAGTGCATGTGCGGGCCGCGATCTCGTTTCGCGGCGCATCCTTGAACCATCCGGAGCTGACACTGGAGTCGCCGCGGCAGCCGCTGCTGCAGCCGCCGCCGCCGCCGTCCGGACTGACATGATGGTCTATCCGGACCCCCAGTGGACCTGCTCTGCTACGGCGCCCATGCTCCAGCTTTACGACGACGTCGGCTACCGTGGTAAGTGTGCTCCTGCTGCTGCTGCTGCTTCTGCCTCCGATGCTCGCTGCTTGCTGCCTTACCGTATCGTTCCTTGCACCTACCTACCTACCTACCGACCCACCTACCGCCGACCACACTATAGGTACATACGATGGATGCATGCACCTACCGCACGGGCGACTCCGATGAGCGCACAAGCGACGAACCCTCGGATCCTTTCTTCTCATTGTCTTTTCCTGCCTGATTCCTCCACTGGCCGCCGAACGGAAGACTGGAAAGCGGGTCCCGGGGCTCCGACCCGAATGACGTCCTAAGAACTGCATTTTGCACGACATAGCCAGACAGCAAAAAAGTCTCGAATGCGGCATAAATTTCGTTTGAACCGTAACTTGTACCATTAAACGTTTAAAAACTGGCTCCGTGCAGACACGCTCATACTTCAGATGGCCCGCTCGACCGCCTTCAGCTGCCTCATTCTCATGCCTCTACAAATATGTCAACGACATTCGCGATCGGGATCACAAGTCACCGATGTCGAGAAACGAGATCATTATCTTTAAGACCGTATAAATATAACATCCCGTTATTATTTATAGATTCCCCCAACTCAAAACCTTACATGCACTCACTTAATCTTCCAGTGAACGTCGTCGAGGCCCTCCAAGAATTTTGGCAAATGAAACACGCTAGGGGTGCCGATCTGCGCAACGGCGCCCTCGTCATCTACGAATCCGTCCCCTCAAATGCTCAACCCTACGTGTGTTACGTCACGTTGCCCGGAGGATCCTGTTTCGGGAGTTTCCAGGTTAGCCAAAAATATAATTTATTAAAAATAGATACCTGTACCTACCTACCTACCTACCTACCTCCTACCTACCTACCTCTGCCTTTCTTTGTCTTCAGACAGCCCTGAATCAAATTTATTGTACCCATACCCATACAGAACCAATAAAAGTGCATAAAACGATTGGCTGTAGGTATAACTTATTGTAAATACAGAAAAAACACGACACTAAACAAGAACTTCGGTAATTTCATGTAGGTACACCTACCTTCACTCTACAGTATAGCTACCTAACCTATACTTCAGCGCTCAATAATCAGCAACGCGTTATTGCCCAAGAAAGCAAACACACGGCGATATGACTGAATAATCAGACTTCCGTAGTATCTCGTGTATAAACAATAAATCATTAGTCTTGAATTAAGTGTAGGTGGAACAGCTAACTACTTTGAAAATGCAACGAAAAAACCGATTTAATGAAGGTCTCCTCGAATGGGCGCAGCTTTATTTGCTGATATTAGGGGAGAGGAGGTGAATATCGACCACTTAAGGCAAAAAATTCAAAACCAGTCGCCATGTGCACTGTCGAAGCTGTACGTTTTGTACTATACTCCCCAATCATTTGACTACCCAAAACCTTGAATGGTCACTCACTAAGTAGAAACATTTTTGTGGAAAAAATTTGAAAGCAAAGGTAAAATTTTAGCGGGTAATATCGACCAGTGGGGTAAAATCGACCACCAGGTCGGATAATATCGATCGCACGTTTTCTTTGCCATTTTGAATTCTGCATGCTTAGCAAAAACGCAAAAATACAAGTCGAAACATCTGTTTTCGAAAAACATCCAGTTTTATTTTGATTTTGCCCCTATTCCTAACATTCACCAAGAACGGCGCCTGATAGGAACCTAAAAGAATATCAGAGAAAATTAAAAATAATTCTTGTGTAAGTTCTCTCAAAAACCTCACCAGGTCATCTTCGCATCACACGAGGCACGATTCGTTCTTCGCCGATATTTTTTGCGAGGCATCTAAAATTATGTATAAAACTCCATTTGTACAATATCGACCATCGTGATCGATATTGGCCGACAACAAAAGCAAAAAACAATTCTTTGATGATGAAGAACATGGTTAGATTATGGAACTAGGCCTACTACACAAAGTTACTATCAATAATCCTTGGTACTTTGCACCAGGAGACCCAAGTCTAACTACAATGAAAAGTCCGCAATACCTTATCATGAACACTCCTGAACTTGAATCATATCGGCTCGAAACAATAATCCGTTTCTGTCAGTCAAGCACTTCGAATAAATGGCTGACCGACAGGTGTGCTGGAGTTCACTTGCAAAATGCTAGATGGCACTCTATGTCATGATTTCAAAAAACTCACAGGGTGGGCCACAGTGGTGTGGTCGATATTAGACTACCGGTCGATATTCGCCTCTCTTCCCCTAATTAATGTTAAAAGTGTATATACACGTTTTCTGTAGCTTTCCCAATATTATTAAAATTTTAAATGGACTAATTATGCATCCAGATGTCATGGATGTCTTCGTGCAATTTCAGATTATGCAAATCAGACCCGTCGACGAACAATAGAATCTACAGTGTAATGCAAACAGTTTATAAATTAACCGTGAAACCGTGGTATACCTACCATCGTATGATGGGATTTAGAGTGGGAACGGATGTGTTTCACTTGTAAACAAGCCAGCGGAAGAGGTAGTCATAAAAACTAACATTATCTCTGATTGCATCTTCTTTACATGTTTTTTTTTTTTTTCTCTTTTTTTAATGCGAACGCCACGTTTGCTGTGTGCTTGGGAATCGGGAAGCTTTCTTAAAACGTTGTTTCTTGTATTTTTGCAGAATTGTCCTACCAAAGCAGAAGCCCGCAGGAGCGCGGCTAAGATCGCCCTGATGAATTCGGTGTTCAACGAGCATCCTTCGCGGAGGATCTCCGACGATTTTATCGAAAAGGCCGTGTCGGAGGCGCGGAATTCCTTCAAAGGCGACCCAGAAGAAGCGGACAACCCGAACACCGGCATCGGTGCGTTCAGATTCATGCTTGAATCGAACAAGGGCAGGACGATGCTCGAGTTTCAGGAACTGATGACCGTATTTCAGTTGTTGCATTGGAACGGCAGCCTGAAAGCAATGAGGGAGCGACAGTGCAGCAGGCAGGAAGTGGTGGCGCATTACTCGAACCGGGCCCTGGACGACGACATGCGTTCCCAAATGGCCTTGGACTGGATAGCCCGCGAGCAGGAATGTACTGGTTCCCTCCGCAGGGAGCTCAGCCAGGCCGAGAGGGAGCTCGAGTCGGCGAGGCTTGCTGGACGCGAACTGCGTTTTCCCAAAGAGAAAAAGGACATCCTCATCCTCGCTCACACCCAAGTCAACGTCAGTTAATTTAATTACCGGTTAAAGGGCGTCCCGTCGCTTCGCCGCCTATTATACAAACGTTAGATACGCAGGTGCATTATACACCTAATCTACGTTTTTTTTGTGAGACTGTTTTATTTTTTATTATTATTTTGTTATATTATACTAAGTAAATTATTAATTATTATTCATGTTGATATTGTAAAATAAGACTTCCCATTTTCATGAAGATGCCTTTTTGAAAGATCTCCCGCTTCAGACATACCTGCATATTATTATGCATATTCTAAGTAAATAATAATTTGGAACTTTAATATATCTATTAAAAAAAGCAGATTTCGACATAACAAATTATACTTTATAGGTGTTTTGGTGTTACATTTCTGTTATGTCGAGGATGCAGTCTTTACTAGGGCACTTGTTACAAGTCCATTTACTGAAACTTTTGTGGAATTTTTTGTTTAATTGCAGTATTTATCTAACACTAGAAGTAACTACACTTAGTTATTGCTGCTGGATTCTATGAGCTATAATTTTGACTGATTACTGCTGTTGCCTCTATTATAGCGCTATTTTTATTACTTATTAATTTCAATGTATGATTTTATACCAATAAAGTTTTACTTATTACTGTGTTTTCGAACTTTTAGACGGCCTTGTGACAGAGACGTTCGCGTGGCTGCTTGCTGTGTGATAGGTTTCGGGTTCGAATCCCTGTTTGGCCAACAAATGATGATGTGTAGTGGTGGTGTCGTCAGCTTCCTGCTCCGGCTATATCAGTTCTTCGGTGGCTAATGGGTTTTCTCGTGACCAGGAAGAGTAAAGGTAAAGGAGGGAGAAATTATTTGAAAATTAGAAGCGCTGAAATATTGAGCCATTTTCGTAATTTTGAAAATGCCATAAAAATTAATAGTATCTAGGTAGGTACTTTTTGTCTGCAATTTTCTCTAAACAGAGTCGGTCACTCATGCTGTTACCTACTACGATTTGTATAATTCAAGTCTTCAAATAAACTGCTCCACAATGAAGTTGTCGCCACCAAAAAAGTGGCTCGACTTTGACGGCCAATAACTTCCGATTGCCGGAAGTGATTTCCATTCTGTTTGTTGCCTCTACTAGCCCAATCTATTCTCAACAGATTCTGTGATTGTGAATATCAAGAAACTGCATGTAACATTTATACAGGGTGATATATAAAAAGATGAAAAATTGCGAAAACTTCATCGAACCCCCATTGCAAAAAAAAGTTTTTTTTCAAATTCCAATATGTAAATCATGAAGTGTGATGCATTGTCTCGAAACAGTTTCGGAATTACCGAGATTGGAGGTCTTACACAGAAGATGTGAATTTTTATATGGAATGTAACAGATTTGCCATATTTTCTTGCAAGATTGAATCAGTTCTAAGGAATGGGTAGTTGACATTAAGCACTACGAATTTAAAAACACCCCGAAAATTTGGTGTGGGGCCAGGCAGGGGGCACTTTTTGAAACGCTAGTCACTATCTGTTTTTGGCACGTTGAACGTTGAATTTCATTAAAATTTCAGATGTGGAACATGCTTTCTGCAAGTCTAAACCCCTGCATGCTAGAACTTCATTTTCCGTGGAAGAGGGAGCCCCCTGGAAGTTAACTTGTTGTGCTTATGTTATACCTGAGCTTTACTCCTGATTGCGTTTTTCTGATCATACTGTGCTACAAAGATGATAAAAAATGTGTGTTGCTACAGTAACGCTGAAAACCTATTTTTATGCCATTGTTCATACTGACACGTCAAGTCACTCCAACAATGCCGAGACCTGTGTTTTCAGCGTTACTGTAGAAACACACATTTTTGATCATCTTTGTAGCACGGTATCACCAGAAAAACGCACTCAGGGGTAAAGCTCAGGCATAGCACAAGCACAACAAGTAGACTTCCAGAGGGCTCCCTATTCCACGGAAAATGAAGTTCTACCATATTCAGGCGTTTAGACTTGCAAAAAGCATGTTCCACATCTGAAATATTGATGAAATTTAATGTGCCAAAAATGGATGAAGTTGTGGCAATTTTTCATCTTTTTACATATCACCATGTATAAATGTTACATGCTGTTTCTTGATATTCACAATCACAGAATCTGTTGAGAATAGATTGGGCTAGTAGAGGCAACAAACAGAATGGAAATCACTTCCGGCAATCGGAAGTTATTGGCCGTCAAAGTCAAGCCATTCTTTTGGTGGCGACAACTTCATTGTGGAGCAGTTTATAAACGAAAAAGAGAAGAAGAGAGAATTAAGTTGCTACTAAGGCCGAATCCTAATATTGATGACTCTGGTGGAAGATTCATATAGTATCCTCCACGCACGCTCTCACACCCCATTCCGAACAGAACAGAAATTTGGGTGGGCAGTGCAGTGGTATATACCCTGTTCGGTTAGGTCTTTGAATAGATCAGTGGTCTTGTCGGTATAGAGCGAACATTCTGAAAACATATATGCTTTGGGTCTCCGAGGGATTCACATTCGCACAAGGAAGACGGAATTACTCCAATACGATAAGGATTTTTATGAAGTACAGTTGGGAGCGAAAGGATTCATACGGCACCGCTAGAAAGTCGGCTGGATTTCAGAAATGTTAGCTGCTCGGATCGATCTTGAATGCCAGTTTTGATTACGACCAATCTCTAATCAAAACTGGCATTCAAGAACAATCCAAGCAGCTAACATTTCTGAAATCCAACCGACTTCCTAGCGGTGCCGTATGAATCATTTCGCTCCCAACTGTACCTAGGTACTTGAGTCCAAAAATAACATTTGTAGCTAAGCTGTCTTTCAAAAAAGTTCAGTAGACATGTTGATAATGCCGCACCAGTCTACCTACCTACATTAGTCTTTTTGAAGATATACCGCGATTATGTACATAGATAAGTTAAGGTGCTTCAAAACTGCAATGGATAATTCATTCGCAAAATTTTATTATCTAATTGTACAAGGAAAATAATAAACAGGCATACTGCTGCATTTAGTAGCAGGTATAAAACAAAGCACAACTACTACCTATAGTCAAATCACAATTGTTTCAATTTCGAAGCTTTTTGCGATACGGATTATCCTTGCACCATTCGAAATTACGGCGGTATCTTTGACATTTGTTGCAATCGCAATGGCTCGGTGAGGGTGGTCTGAAGCTCGTTCCGCCAGATGTGGTACAGGCTGTCGCAGACTGGTCCTTGATACCCTGATCTGTGCCTGTGCAAACATTTTCTTGTTTTCCATCTTGGTTCTTACATTTCAAGTAATCAGCTTTCTTCAAGTGGAATAAAGCTTGGCGGACTCTTGACCTCTGTTTACAGCCCAGAGTCAAATATGTATAACGTGGTGAATCTGTCGCTGAAGTTTCTGTTTTCTAAAAGAAATGTATGGGTAGATAGGTAGTAGCAGGTATTTTATATTGATTAGTGAATATCTCATATTGGCGGCACACAAAACCATAATGATCACCTAAACCGCGTACCTGAATTTTGGTATTATTATCATTCATCTTCAGGTGAAATTAAAAGGAGAAAAACTTAGGTCGTATTGTAGAAATAAGAACAGCACGTATTGTTGTTATTAAATTATGTCTGCACAAGTCCACATCAAAACTGAAATTTGATAAGGCGTTAATAAATCTCAATCGGAGACTGTTAGAACAAGTATAGGTAAGCAGATACCTACCTGTGGGTACCTTAAAGCAGAAAGAAATAAGCAAAAAGAGTTTGTCGTATTTTTTCAAAAGGTTGTTTTATACTTCGCTTCAGATACTAGGTATATCGCCGCGTCCTTTTCTTGCCCAGAAATTGAAGTGCCGCTCAAATCAAGTGTCGCTCCCTATAAAATTTGTCATGGGCACATTTCGGACGCCCAGTTAATGTGCCCAGATATGCCCGATCCCGATATACCCATGTGCACCATGGGGATGTGCTCAACGTGCCCATGGGGATGTGATTATGGTTGGTGCACATGAGTACGCTGGGCACATCCCCATGGTGCACATGGGTACATTGGGCATATTCTCATGGTGCACGTGGGGCACGTTGGGCGTCCCAGTGGGCACATTTCCATTAATTGCTACGAACGATTTGACTTCTGTTCGGTCTGTTTGATGGCCCTACCGTTCAGCTGTCAGTCTGCAACTTTGCGAAACATAAGAGTTTCACATCAAGTTTCTGCAGGGTGTTGAATAAACTAGTGCAATATGTGTAAAGATACAACAAGCTGTCGTTTGATAAATTTTTTTTGAGTTCCAGCGTCATAAATACTTGAAGACAAATCACAATTCTCGAAATATCTGTTCTGATTTCTGCGTTAGTGCACAGGGTGATCTCAAAAAATCATGTTTTTTGTTTTGTAGCAATAACTTTCATCTTCATTCTATAGCATATAGGTATGTTGAAGTTGATACTTCAGGTGAGAAGAAGCGAGGATGATAATCGACTCAAGATAAAAACATTCAGAATACAGGGTTGAATTGGAAGCGACCCGAGTCTGAATTGCTCCCCGAATTCGACTTGGAGAAGAATTGAAAAACCATCAATAATTTGCCTTACAAAAAATTATAATTTCCGAACACTTCATAGTGTTTCTTCCTTGTATAAGACAAACCAGTGTTGGCATAAGAAGCACATTAATTAGGACTGCATACTTGCAATGCTTGGTGCAGGCACGAATGAAGCCAAAGCATTGAAGAATCTTTTGAAACAAAAAAATTTAGGACCCATAGTTTTGTGGGCATGATTTTTGATCATGCATCAACATCCGCATCAACTTTGAAGAGCGCACCGGCAGATGAGACTGTTCCCCGCTGATTTCCTTATCGAAATAGTCCTATTTCGGACACTTGCTTTGCTCGCGTCTTTCAATCTTTCAAATTAGTGAAATGATCACCCGTTTTCTCTACTTGTTTCTTGCAATTCATCTTCAACTTTCGTTTCCTTACTTTTTGCATAAACAGATAACTGTTTCATCTCAGGTGACATATGGCAAGTATGTTTCGCTATCTCTCTTTCAAGTTCAACAACGAGAATAACAACGAAACAATAATGATAATTATTGTATGTGTTTCTGTGTCCCATGTGTAGGTCGAGGTGTAGGTACTTTTTGTAATAAAGAACCAAAATTATTTATTGCTGCGAAGTCAACCAATAACCTCGCCAATAACAAAGTTATCAAGAGTGATACCATATAGTGGTGTCAGGTGTCACCTATTTGGGACACTCCTCGGGACACTGTATATTTTTTTATTGTGCGTGAAACAGTATTTTATGTAGCTATAGCGCCGAAAACAAGACTTTACACGCTCTTTGTATTGGTCTTTGTAGTCCAGTCAATAGGGTAGTGACCACCATCGAAAAATATAAAAAAAAATCATACTAATCGAATGTAGAGCCTTAATAACAAGACTACGTTTCGTGAAAATTCGAAAAAAAAGTTCCAAGTGTCTCAAAATCTGCCTTGAAAGTGGCTACTTTTGGGAACGATTTCAAATCTACCGAGCTGTATGGCGGGCTGTGACGTTTCAATCTTTTGACAGAAGTGGGGATGACCCCACCTCCGTTGCCTGTGTGTCAGTGTTGACGTTGACGTTTGCCAGCACAACATAACCTTTGAAGTCTGATGTAGTTTTGAAATATTCATAAATCATGAAAGATTTTACCATGAGTAAATTTTGGGAAGTCGCCTGTTCATAATCGGGCTCCATATTTTCAAGCGACACAACTAAACAACACGAATCACCGCACAGATTTACAAAGCGTTAACAATATAACAATCAGCTGTTATGACCGTTGACGGGTTGACGCATGGTTGACGCTAGTGCTTTTTGTAGTAAGTTCTGTAGTGTTGTCAAGCCTGCTTCTCCGCCTATGAAAGATTGTGACGTCATCGCGCCAAATTTAAAATGATCGAAAACTTTCATAATTTTTTTTTACCAAGAAAACTTACGAAAAAAAATCTGTTAACTATATAGCGTCACTTATCAAGAAGTGGACTTTGAAAAAAAATAATTAAAAAAAAATCGGTCACTACCCTATTAGCTAGCCGTTGATGTCAAAACGGACAAAATCGGTCATCGATTCGATTTCAAAATCGTTTTTTATAAAACAAATAATTTGACCTGTTTTTAAAAAATGCCTACAGTGGAAAAAATAAATCCAGGCATAGCACAACGAACGTGAATGCAGCTCATCGAGGTTCTAGCCCGAGGTTCGACAGATCAAATTGATTCATTTTATAAGAAACAGTTTCCAAAAATTAGAAGGGGTAGAAAAATAAATGTTATCGGAAAATGTTTCTTATGAGATAGATCAGTTTGACCTCTAAAATCGCTTTTCAAAAATTTCTACAGGGAAAAAGATGAATCCAGGTTTCGAAAATGTATACGCTCTTTGTATAAAAGAATCTCAAAGAGAATTGTGCTATGTAGGTATATTTCAGCGCGAAGTAACATATGTCATTTTTCGTGCTGCATTTAATGAAATTATGAATAATAGTATCGAGAATAGTATATTATTCAACAAGCGGGTAATGATTGCTTCTTACTCATGAGGATGCAGTTTGCCGACCCAGTCCTATTGAAAAATGCAGGCATGTATGCGCGTGATAATGCGTGCATTATTCAATAGGATTGGATAAAATAAGTTTTATGAACTAAAATGATTGAAACGAATTTCAAGTTGGTATGTTGGTACTAACTACTACCTAGTACATTTACCACCAAGACACGAGGCATAGGTACTAGGTAGGCAGGGCTGGGCAAAATACTTCGAAAAATGTATTTAAATACAAAATACACGATCCAAGATAGTCGAAATACAAAATACAAACTACTTCTTGAAATGTCTTTGAAATACAAAATACAAAATACGTATTTTGGAAAACGAAGAAATTCCAAAATACAAAATACAACCTCGAGTATTCCAAATACAAAATACAAAATACATTCTTATTGCGATTTCAACTATTTTACTGGAAAGACCGTAAAATGCAAGTATTTCAACGGGAACACTTCATTGATTCAGTCGCAACAATAAGTAAAATATTATGAACTATGAAAAGACAATTAAAATAAACATAAAGTAAAGAAAACTTCATATTCAAACATATTCCTTACTTCATTCATCAATTCTTCAAAATAACAAATGTCGATTTCCTTTGGGGACAACCAGCTTTTCGAAAATATTGTCGACATCCGACATGGAACCTTTCGTAGCTGACAGTAGGATGCACTCACCAGTAAAACGTAAAACGTAAAAGATGCAATCGAACTCATTATCGATCCCAGATAGTGTGCAAAAGCAAGAAATGTCAATGGGCTGAATATAGTATTACCAGAACAATTTCGGCCCGAATAGACTAAAGAGCATGGGAAACAAATATATTTTGTATTTTGTATTTTGAAAATCAAAATACTTTTCCGAAAAATGTATTTAAAATACAAAATACGGAATACTAGCTGCCTGAACTATTCCAAAATACAAAATACAAATACTTCTCAATCAAATGTATTTAAATACAAAATACTTAAATGTATTTCAAATACGTATTTCAAATACTTGTATTTGAAATACCGCCCAGCCCTGTAGGTAGGTACCTACTAGATGCAGATGTCGATGCAGATCGTACAGTGACAAATGTCAATATGAAAAATTGCGTTGTCCTCCTCTGTTTGAATTGTCTTGTTCAAAACAAAACCGCCCCCCCCCCTTTCCTAATTAGAGAAGGTCTCACCTAAAAATCGTAAATACTCAAAATTCTAGTGTCTTGTGTGACGAAGAAGCACAAGAAAAGGCATCGATATATCACCTTGAACGTCGCGCCACAAACCATTCTGCAATTGCAATTGAATCGCTTACATTTGAAAGGAACTAAGTCATTTTACTAGTTTTCCAGAAAATGAAAAAAAAGGAGTTTTACAACTTGAATATTTATTACTCTATTGATATTTTACATTTAAAATCTTCTCGTTAGTTGCTATAGGTACCCACCTACTAAAGAAGTTAGGTACACAAAACTATAGGTATATGAATTTTGAATTTGATTTTTTTTCTGGCTTCCGCTGTTGAAACATTTGGAACTTGGTTCTCGATATGGCGCTTTAATTGAGGACATAGGACGAAATCAAACTTTTTATTTGTGAATTATTGGGAGAACTTTGTTCTCTGATGCACTCGACTTTACCAATTCTTTAGGTAAACTTTTGATTGACAAGTCGGGTGACATCAGAGCCAAGTCTTTTTTCATGCAGCGAATTAGTCTAGAAGTTCAAAAGGGTAATACAGCCAGTATTTTGGGGACCTTCGACAATGGTCCTGGATTAGACGCTAGACGAGGTCTTTTACTTATAATTCTGATATCCTCTTTTACACATATTGTTAATAATTATGATTGTGCAATCACTTTACATCTTCAATATATCTTTCTCTGGGTATATTGAAACATATAACAGAAATTTGGTTGTCAGAGAGCAATAAAAAAAAACTGGACTTACGAGAACATAGAACAAAAAGAGATGCTGTACTGTTATTGTAAATGTAATAATCGAGGTAATAATTGTTAATAGTCCGGTCGTTATAGCCGCTTCTACCCTGCAAATTTTGGTGCCGCAATGCCACTTTCCAAAATTGTTTTATGGAATATTGCCTTAATTTTGATAAGTGCTGCCACGATGGCGGTCGTTGCAGAAGCCGTGTATAGAGTGATCAAAATCGCGAAAATTCAAACTCATGAACCAAGAAAGTTGAAGTCATGAAAATTATCACATACATAGGTTCGCAATTTAACAATGCTTGTCAAGATAGAACAAACCGCGTTTGAATATCTTCAGCCGTTTCTGAAATATCCTGGAAGTAGAGTGATCGATTTCATGAAAATTGAAATTTTTCAATAAATCAGTGATTCTTCAAGATATTCCAATGAAATTTGATGTTTTCGCCAAGAATGATGTCAGAAATGCAATATGCGATGTGGTGCCACCGTCTCCGCCTACTATTCTCGAAAAGAAGACAATAAGCATAATTGAATTTTTTTTATGACCGCCATTTTCAATTCACCCAGTACTAGGGTTACCAACCGTACTCTTTAAAGAGTACAGGTACCTACTCTTTTTGAAGTGAAAGTGAAGCGTACTCTCACTTTTCACATTCTGAAGCCAAATGTACTCTTTAATTTATTCGGATGAATTTTTTCCATTCTCTTTCACTTTTTTCTATTGCTATAGACCATATAATATTTAATAATCAATGACCCCACAAATTAGGTATGTTCTTGGGCGCATGCGTACTGCTGTGGATTCAAGACACAATCAAAACCAATAATCTCAGTCCAGTGCTGTGACTACTGTGCAGTGCGATATTGGTCATATTGATATCTGTGTCAGTACTGATGTCAGTAATGTACCTAACCACTAACCAAAGCTTCCTGTACCTACTGTCACGTTCGCACGAAATCACGCATGTGGCCAAAATCCAAGAATATGAGGAATTTCTATCAACTATATTTTTGCTTCTATTTCACTTTTCCGTTGTGTTCTACTACATTAGGACGACATCATATTATACAATATGCAATACACGCGAAACGGTGGATTCTCATGTGTGAATATTGCAAGATTTTGATTATCAATTGTCAAATTTGATGGGTCGGCAAATCCTTCAAAAATTCGAATTTGACGATGTGTCACCGAATTTTTTTGCGAACATCTTCAAATGGAAATACGCCTCAAGTCTTCATGGCATTCAAAACTAACTGATCACGCCCCTTTTCCCGAAAAATTTTCACCTGCGGCGCTATTTAGCTCGCTTCGCTCAGACGGTACTCTTTTCGTATGGTTTGAGGATGGTAACTCTACCCAGTACCTACCTGTTCAATAAGTGAGAAATCGATTGGTACTAGTAAAATTGGTCATATGCAATAATTTAAAGGCCAACATAACCATTCCCAGCTAGTCACTTCTTTTTTTATTAGCTATAAGGTATAATGTTGAACTCATTTTTACGAGTTTTACGAAGATCAATTTTTTCCTCGATTTTTTCCATGACATTTCAGACAGGACAGGACTCAATAAGATAAATCAAGATGGGTTTGTAATTCACATAAAAAATGAAGTTGAATTCTTCAAAAAACTCGCTTTCATATTCTCAATGGTCATTTTGCCTTTGGCCATGCGGTGGGTGTTGAACTCTTAAAGATTGGTTCAACATCACCTTACGACGGTCAATAAAAACGAAATGAGTTGCTGGGAATGACATGTTTTGCCTTTCGATTATTGCATATGACCATCAATTTTACACCAAGGTTACTACGTACCTACCAATCGATTTTCCACTTATTGAATACTGGGTGAATTCAAAATGGCGGTCATAAAAAAAATCCAATTGCTTGTCTTCTTTCCGAAAATAGTAGGCGGAGCCGGCGGCAACACATCGCATTGCATTTATGACGTCACTCTTGATGGAAATATTGAACTTCATCCGAATAGTACCTTTCATTATCCAGCGCGCCATCAGCGCGCATACTCGTCTTCTGAAGTAATGGCGTCAAATACAAAATTTGCGAACAAATGCTAGAAAATGGCGTGAAAAACCGCCATAGAGTTGAAAAATACGCGCCGCAGCGAACAGGGTAATAGGCTAGAGGTTAATACACACTAGTGATTACTCATTTTTTATCAAAAAGTCCGCATTGTTCATTAAATTATAAATAACTGCGTTTTACATTGGTCGGATGTGTGTACGCAACCCATAATGCAACCCCCAACAACTCTATTTTCAGTTTGACTAGCGAAAGTTCGCAACACTCGCTACATCAGTGTACTGCGGAATGTATTTTACTTCCAGGGACTTTTCCCACACGATTCAAGAATAGTGGCCCTGTGCTCTTCAAAGTATAAAAATCAGTTTTTTCGAAACTAAATCAGCGGTGTTATCCTTCCAAAAATCATGGAAAAACAAGTGAAAGGGGCCGTTAAACATTGTGCTCATGGGAATGGGCACAGTGATAGTCGGTATAATGACAAAAATATGTATTTCTTTATCCGATTCCCAAAAACGTGCTTAAAATAGCGTAAAAACTTGGTACTGGAGAAATTTGAAAAACACGCAAAGTCTTGCGAGGAATGTGACAATGTGCACGGTGGGTGAAGCTGTGTAACCGGAAAAATTTCACTCCGAAACGGGTCACCATCAAGGATAGATTCAATACATTCATACACAATACATTCCGGAGTACACTGATGTAGCGAATGTTGCCTAAAATCGTGGTTTTTGGGCAACTTTCGCTACAGAAGTGTAGTACCTACGGATTATATAAAACTCCCAGGGACTTTTCTCACACGATTCAAGAATAGCGGCCCACTTGTTCACAAACGTACGACACTCGGAGCGAACTCCAAAATGGCGAATAAATAGTTGATGTTGACAGCAGACAGCAGCGGAAAGTCACGGCCATTGCTTGTCAAACTGAAAATAGAGTTGGTGGGGGTTGCATTATGGGTTGCGTACGCACATCCGATCAATGTAAAACGCAGTTATTTATAATTTAATGAACAATGCGGACTTTTTGATGAAAAATAAGTAATCACTAGTGTGTATTAACCTCTAGCCTATTACCCTGTTCGCTGCGGCGCGTATTTTTCAACTTTGTGGCGGTTTTTCTTGCGATTTTGTAGCATTTGTTCGCAAATTTTGTATTTGACGCCAAAATTTGGCGCAAGCGTTGGGTATACCACTATAATGAAAGTTACTATATCTTTAAAAATCACTGATTTATTGAAAAATTCAAATTTTCATGGAACCATTAATCTATTTTTTCATGTAAGTATTGTATTCTACCCTTTTGCCAGTTTCCCGGTTACGGCAGTATAAAATAAAACTATTTGAAATATACTAGTGAAGTAGGTATAGTGAATCACTCTTTTTTATCTATTAATTTGATTGAAGATTAGAGAGTTATTGCAGATGGAATAAAGGCAAGCAGTATTAAAAGCGCCACTATTTTGACACCTACGCTTGCGCAGATTAACGCGAGTTAAATCTCCCTAAAGCCTCTGTCACACGATCAATGAAATCATACTTGTCATAGAAAATCTAGGACAAGATCAATGATGAAAACAAGTATACTTGCAAGTATACTCGCAAGTATGCCAGAAAATTATGATGAAACGCATTCTATTTCAAATCTTTGACTTCATCTTGATCCAGTCAGATTACACCTTCCACCCCGCATAGAAATGATGACCGTGTGAAAACTTTTATTCCAGATTTCTGGCATACTCGCAAGTATACTCGTTTTCATCCTCGTTTTTATCATTGATCTCGTCCCAGATTTTCAATGACAAGTATGATTTCAATGACCGTGTGACAGAGGCTTTACAAGGATAGAGGTAGGTAATGGTAATTAGTGATGGGCATAATCGATATATTTCAATAATCGAATGAATTGAAATCATCGCTTTAGGCTAGTGGACATGGGTTTTTTAATTTATTTTTATGAAAGATCCTCCCAAAATTGTTGCATTGGCAAGATGATTTTGTTTAAAAAAGTTTTTGTACATATAAAAAACATGAAAAAGATTTGTCTGTTTGAATGACGCGGCAAGTGCGTGACGTCACATTTTGAAGAGCCAATACACCTATCCCATCGCGATATCAACTCGGGAACCCCCTGCGTGCGCCGGTGTCATGGGGAAATTTTGCTTGGGGTTTGGACATAATTGGCTATTCTGGTAGTAGGTTGTTTAACTTAAAGTAGGCTGAACTGCACATGTCTGGGTCCACGGTTTAGACCTACTCATTGTGTGCTACCTGTTTGACTCAAAGGTTTGACTATTTGTGTTGATTCAGTTGTTCACGAAATCTGTGCCTTGTTGGGGTTAATTTTCAGTTCTGTCTGGTGAGTTTCATACATTTTATCCTGCATACCATAACCATAATTATTATTAATTTTAGTTATTACCAGGATGGTTCTCAAATGCTGCATAACGCATTGGGTGCTTTCCACCTAGACGGTACAAATACCACCAGACGGCACATGTTCCATGGTGTGGCACAAAATTTTAAGTGAACCAATGAACGGCGCAGAACCGAGTAGGAACCCGTAGATGGAAAGCACCGTTTGGCACCCGCACATGCGTAAATGGCAGGTGTACCGAACTTGGGGCTAGGTGGAAAGCACGCATTGCAATGACAAATCTCAAACTTTGACAGGCGAAATTGACAGAGTAGCGTGCAGAGTAGATAATATGTACCGATGCCAGTCAGAATTGCCCACCTCAATTTTGAATGTAGTTATATTGCGTGCGCACTGGGTCCCAAATTCCCCGACGGGATAGGTGTATAGAAACTCCTAGTTGGCCATTCGATGACTGAAGAACACCTTCTCGTTTTGATCTGATTTATACCAAAAAAATATAATGAAATGCTGGAGTGCTATGGTTTGACCTCACATTTTGGTCGATTCTTCCTTAAAATTCACTTATTTTTGCTCGTGCAGGCTTCGGATTAATGTCAGAACAGTGTTATTAGTGCCATATGAGTGGCAGTACTGCGAGTGTCGCATGCCATATGTCAACCCCATGTCAAATAATCTAGTTTTTTAAATACAATTTCGCTTCATAATACATAATAACTCCATGCAATGGCATCAAAAATAAGTTCCTTGTGATAAAGTTGTGCTCGCACGTGAAAATACACCACTACGTAATAGATCCAGAACGAATGCTTCGGTCGAATGTCAAATGCGTTCCCCTCTTCTTCCTCCCTCCCACCTCCTAGCCCACTTTCAAGCTGTGACGTAGCATATTATTCCTGATTTGAATAAGTCCACTTTCAAATTGATTTTTTACCGAAATGAAATCATATTTCGAAAAACTTTTCCAACTACAAATTCGTCATTCAGATATTTATCAGGTTTATGATACTTTTATACTGAAATGCGACTGATGTCCAGTAGCCTATTATACCACTAATGATTTTCGTATTTATTCGGATTCTTCATCAATAAATAGATCATTCCTTTTTATTAAAATAACACAAAGTGATAGAAAGACAATAATTAAGAACTGCACACGTATAGGTACTTTGTTGTGGGGAGGAATTTCTGAGTTCTTGTATCATTTGTTTACAACCATAATCGATTAAAGCGAATGATATCTCTCGGTTATAATAATCGAATGATCGATTATTCGGTTATAATCGAAATATCTCGATTATATCATTCATAATCGCCCATCACTAATGGTAATGCCAATGCCTACCTTTATTTGTGCACTCTTAAGGCCGATCTTATTTATACTTTATTTTGACGTTTCGCAGTAAATATGTCGTTGGCTTGTCAAATAAATCAACTGTCAAGTTTCATTTTGTGTTTCATGCGAGGGAGAATCCTCTTCCCTGGGAGCCTATTCCTAGGAAGGATGTGATCCGTTCCCATGTGAAGTTGCTAGGCATGCAACCAGGGCTGTGATTGACTGAATTGTGATCGCCTGGTGACTGCTCCCCGCTAGAAATAAGGCCCCTGTTGGTGTTAATGGCTAAAGCGGTCGTAGAAATTGCATGATTTTTCGATTCCTAAGACGCTTACGAAAACCCTGATCTGTGTGATCCAGATCACTTACGTCAACCAATCCAGTACCTAGTCTCAAATACAAAACATAGTACTGGATTGGTTGACGTAAGTGATCTGGACAAGGGGTAAACCACTGACGGAATTTTTGTACACCGATTTCCAATGATTTCCAAAGATTTCCAAATGATTCCCAATGATTTCCACATGATTTCCAAATGATTTCCAATGATTTCCATGAAAGTGTACACCAGATTTCCAAGGTGGTTTACCCCTCGGATCTGGATCACACAGATCAGGGTTTTCGTAAGCACCTCTCATCAGCAGTCAACCAGATGGTATCCCAAAAATAGCCCTGTCGGTGTATTGTTGGTTGCCTATATTCCTCCAATTTTGAGAAAAATGTAAACTACCCTTATTACGTTATAGATAGGGGTTAATTTTTTGCAGATAGACTTTGCAGGCCTTGCAGTACACGTGTGCAAAAATCAGGCCCGTCGAAGGCGTCCTTGTGCTCCAATTTGCACTCCAGCTTTGAACTGAGACTAAAAATCTGTTGTGGGGCGACACAAAACTTTCCCGGCGGTATCCAGAGACGTAAGTAATGATTTTGATCAAAGTGTCCCTTCGGGAGGGGGCGATTCGATTTGGAAATTGATGAAAAAATTCTATTGAGTTGAGCGTTGAGCGAGAGCATCCTGCATCCATTGTTGAGCGGACAGAAAAAATGACAGGTTAGGTTAGTTTTCCAAGGTGATGAAATGATCCAAAAGGTAGAACTAGGTAGCTAACTGTTGTGATATCTCAAAAATGCAATGCTGGTTCCTTATTGAAATTTTTGTTCCTACTTTAGACATGATGATGAAATTACAAAAACTTGATTGAGAACTTATACTGCATCTGTGTGTCAAATTTCAACTCTATATTTTCAATTTAGAGCTTGGGCAGACAATCCCAGACCCAATGTGCCACCTGAGGGCTTCCGATCAAAATCATCCACCTACCCATAGTCTGAACAAATCATTCCAGGCTGAACTTATAGCCCAGTCAAAATAGGTTTTAACCGGAAATAAATTCGGAAGTTGACGAAATTAGGTGAATCGATGTAGAATTTAACGTAGAATAACATACTGCAATTCCCGAAAATTCCAAAGCTTGGCTTTTTTTCTAGGACCTATAAAAAAGCGCCATCCTTGAAAATTTTCGATTTATTCTGAATAACTTGTAAACTATTACCTTTAGGACACAAAAACCATAGCAGCAATTATAGCCCGTTAAATTCTAAAGAAATCAGTACTGAACTCATAACTTTGTGGCCAATAGTCTTTGAGATACAGCGTCTGGAAAAACGCAGTAAAAATTACTCAAAATTTATTTCCGGATTTCACGTAACATTTTGCATAGTGTCAGTTCAGGGGCTGTAACGTGGAAAGAAAATGTGCGGATTTTGATGTGTTTTACATGTTTGGAAAGCCAATTCAACATTCGGTAACACACTTTTGTCTAGAAGTCGCCAACTTCGAAATGGTACTTTTCCTCGACCTTTCAAATCGATACTTGATGTCCCAAAGAATCCGCAAAAATCGATTTTTTTTTTACCATGCCATTTGCTCAATTTTTCACTTAGAGCAAAACCATCCAGGGAATATACCTATGAAGAATTGAATACCAGGAAATAATATGTTTTGGAATCTTTTTCCTAGTGATGGTTCCTGAGTTATACGGGTTGAATGACTAAAACGACCTATTTGGAAAAAAAGATAGGTGGTCCCGACACCAACTGCTGAATAGGTACTGTACGGACCTTGCATGTGATGATACAAAATGCCACTTAGCAGACGTATTAGATATAATGATGTATTTTCCACGTCTGCCAAGTGGCATCTTACACCTCAAATGCAAAGTCCTTACAGTAATCAGCAGTTAGTGTCTGGACTACCTTTTACTTTCCCGGCCCCCCCACGAACACGGAGGGAAAGTATTTTTTTTTCTAAAAAGGTCGTTTTAGTCTTCCAACTCATATCACTCAGGAACCATCACTAGGAACGAGATTTCGAAACATGTTGTTTTTTTGGTAGGTATTCAATTCTCCATATATTCCCTGGATGGTTTTGCCCTACTTGCAAAATGAAGCGAATGGCATGGTTAGAAAAAAAAAAGATTTTTGGGGATTCTTTGGGACATCAAGCATCGATTTCAAAGGTCGAGGGAAAGTACCATTTTGAAGTTGGCGACTTCTAGACAGAAATGTGATACCGAATGTTGAGTTGGCTTTCCAGACATGTAAAACACATTGAAATTCGCCAATTGCTGTCCATGTTACAGCCCCTGAACTGGCTCTCTTGGGAATTTAACTGGCTACATTCGTCTCGCTGATAATTGTGTTCTAAAGGTACCTAATGGTTTACAAGTTATTCAGAAAAAATCGAAAATTTTCAAGGATGGCGCTCTTTTATTGGTCCTAAAAAAGAATCCAAGCCTTAGAATTTCCGGGAATTTTAGTATATTGTTATAGTGTGTTATTATGTTATAGTATGTTTATAATATGTATAGTATAGTATTGTTATTATTTAAGTATGTTAGTATGTTAAATTCTGCATCGATCCACCAAATTTCGTCAACTTCCGAATTTATTTCCGGTTTGACTCGATTTTTGCTTAATTTGACTGGACTATTATGCTTCCGTACCCGATTTCGATTTGATCGGATCAATAATTCGGTAATTATCGTGGCAGAACCGCTTAATTTGTACGATCGCATAAGCGGTTTTACATTTTCAGTAGGAAAATTTCCGGGAAATAGGAGAAAAATTATTGGAAAATGTTCAAGAACCAGTTATCTATTCTTTAAAAACAAATGCTAGAAATCTGTTCACGGAATAAAAAGTTGGGAAATTTCCAGTTTTTCCAGAGAGGAAAACTCGAAAATCGTGGGTCCGATTTTGAACATTTTTCCTCCAAAAATTAATTCAATCCCTTCTCCAACTTTCATTCGCAGCATGTCTCTACCTAAAATGAATATTTCGTGGGGCTCACCGCATGTTGAAGTTTGCACGTTTTTTCAAATTAACGGAATGTGCAAATTTCATATTGAAAAAATTACCGTCGGAAAACCTACTATAAGATCTACTATAAGACGCCCAGTTCAATCTATTTCCGATATCAGTCGAAATTTTTCGAAAAAAGTCGATCCTCGAGCAGAAATGAATTTTTGAGTGGAGTGCTGCATCAAAAGCGAGTCATCCTGGTGGAAATCCGGGTGAGATGTTCTCTCGAGGGGCAACGGCTAGGAGAAATTTTGAAACTTCATAACGCCCGACGGGAAAATGGTGGAGAATTGCAACTGCAGACTTGATTTGACTCTTATGTTTTGTTGCTTCCTGCCAAATTTGGTCCCAATGCATCGGATAGATTTTGAATAATTGAATGGTAAAGTTTTGAACTTTGACATTTTTATTTTTTGACAGATGACAGATAGGGCAATATTTTCAACTGTTCTGAATACAGTTTCTCATGGGCTTTTAAACGGCATTTTGCAAGTCAAGTTCTGTGAGATATAGCTTCTGTCATTTTTTGATAGTGACACTTCCGTTTGACAGATGACAGCCAAAAACTAATCAGCTCATTTAACAGCAAGACCCTGTCTGTATATCAAATTTCAAGTCGATCAGACTATCGGTTCGGCAGCTATCGTGTCAAAACGTTTTTCCTGCATCCTCTGCATCATCACATAACATTCCCTTGGACGGGCGCGGGTCGGGAAAGTAAAATTTATGTTAGGAATTGGGAATGACGGGGGGAGTAAGAAAATTTGCGATCTGCAATAACTCTAATTCAATAACCAAAAATTAGGTGAGCAGTATTTTAATAGTGCCGTGTAGCGTTCCAAATGGTTTACCTGATCCTATAAGTAATTTCAGAATTGTGATGTAGCCGGCCCGGTCCAGCAACAGTGGAGATGGCTGGGTTCAATAATGGTAAAATAAGGCGCCACGGATTTGTTCGGCACACCACCTGAGAATTACCTACCTGTTAATCCAAATACGACAAATCCGAACCTGTATCAAAGTCGGATCGAGTAAGGCAAAAACCAAAAAAAGAAAAAGGGGAAAACTAACAGTACCAACAAAGGTTTTACAGTCAAGGTCGGGGCTTTATTAACAATAATTCAAGTCGATTGAACAATATAAAAAAAATTGCAACAATAGTTTAAAATTCGAATGCAACAGTGAAACTACAATGACTACGAGAATATATTAAACAAATTATAAACAACTGAAAAGCAACAATAGTGTAGTAGACTTAACTGAATCGAATCGAACCGAACCGAATCGAATCAAATCGAATCGAATCGAATCGAGCTGAATCAAATCTCAAAACGGCGGTAAGGGTGACGTGAAACTGCGCTGAGTAAATATTTCTTTTTTTTTTTTTTTTTAAATGCAAACAACGATGGGTGACTACAAAATACTTGAAAAAATAAAAAGTTAAATTTTATGAAAGCGAGAAAACAACAAGTTATCAAGTTAAACTACAAAATGAACCTTTCAAAATGACAAAATATGAACGAAATATCACAAGTGAGCAATATTTAAATGACTAGTGAGATTTAATGAATCGTGACGACCAGAGGTTTTTCCTGCTACTTCAAAAATTTAAAATTTGCTACGGTTGGTCGTAGATTTAGAGTTTCACAGCTGTGCAATCTAACTCTATGATTTTAAAAGCAATAAAAAATACCTGAACAAACGGACTTGGGTTTTAGAAAAATAAATGAAACAAACGCAAACTATGAAGTACGAGGAATGGTTTGGTCTTACCTTGTCAATAAATAATCTACGCTCTTGCTTAAAAATTCAAAAAGGTTCACCAGGTGTGATCATAAAAAGGGCAATTCTGCAGTTTTAACTCTATTATTACTTCGTTCTTCTTTCTTCGTTTCTCATGCAATTCAAATCGCCGTATTTCAGGTCGTAGGTGTAGTTATAATGTATGCGCTAACGCAACCTTAAAATCGAATGTCAACTTCCGTTATATTTTGCAACGTATCAAGCGCCAAAGTTACAGCTCTACGTTCCCAAACAATCGAACAAATCGGGTAGAAGCTACGTAACGGAATTCTACAATTAAAGTAGAAACTGGAAAGTGGAAACTGGAAAGTAGAAAGCCTGGAGGTGTTGGTCGGCTTTTTAAGAGTCTTTTAAATGCGTTCGAAGTATAGATCCGACATACAGTCGCTCGGATTTCTTCCCAACGGACAATAAATTCGATAATTCTCGACGTTCGTTTTCAATCCGAAACTAGTTCGCTCTTCGTCAACCACAAACAATTCAAAAATATTCAAAATATCCAAATATTAATTTCTGAAGCTCGTTGACGGAGAAATTTAACGAAACGTTCGAGTTCTTCGACAGTGCAGAAAGAATCTATCTCAAACTTCTTTTTCGCGATAGCTACCTACTTGATAAAAAACTCTACAAGAAAATCTGGTGTGCTTCGAAACGGAGTGATAAACCTGCCTAAATAAATTACACGAATATTCCATGTCAAAATGGCGTCGACTGTTGTTTGTAAACAAACATACCTTTGCAGATTTTAACTAACGCACGGCATTTTCAGACTAGGCGATAAGAAGTGAGCACCAAATGTACAACAAAATGCGAACCACGGTCGAGGCGTAGGTACATTTCAACTCTCGCGTCAAGCACAGTATAGTGAAGTTATATTTTAACTAAATCAAAACAAATCAAAATATGCGGAGAAAATCAAGAGACAAGAATTATTGGAAGCACCCTGGAATGAAAAATGAACATTACAAACTCCACCCTTTCCAAAAAAAGGAAGGAAACCTGACTGTAAATTTTGAAAAATGTAACTAAGGGAAGAAACTATATGGAAATAATAGAAATAAAAATCACCAAAACTATAATGATGAAATCATTCAACACTAACACGCTCATTCATTCAAATCCACATTCGCTCCACTTAGTCGCCTTCTACGACATGCGGGTTTCACAGCTGTCCTATTCTTTCTCCTGAAACAGCAAGGATAACAGACAATCAAGCGAAAGAACAAACAGGTAGCGATGCGAGATTAACAAATGTCCCTAGGAAGTTGTAGGATTCTCAACCTTCAAGTCCTTGCTATTCCAAACTCCTAGCGTACGACCATCGGAATTTTCCAGTTCGAATGCCCAAGGACTAACCTTTTTCTTTACCCTGTAGGGTCCAATGAACTCGGGTGCGAGCTTCGCTGAGAAGAACTTCGACGCATCGGACAGGACGTAATTTCTCTTCCAGACCATTTGTCCGACGTGAATCTCTTCAGGGCGTCTTCGAAGATCGTAGTTTCGCTTGTTCGTTTCAGCACTTTTACGCAACCGTATTTTCACCTTGGCAAAGATTTCACCCAGCAACTTGGATCGGACAATAGGCTCACTGACGATTCCTTCTCTTGGGATTGGTCTTCTATGCTGCTCTCCTGACAATATCATTTCGCGGCCGAAATTCAAAAAGAAAGGCGTAAATCCAGTCGATTCGTGTTGGTATGTTCGCAAAGCACAGGCAATTTTCGCTAGGTTCTTATCCCATATACGGTGGTTTTTCGAAGCATTGTCAGCCAGAGTTGCGCGAATCATCGTTTTCATCGTACGGTTAAGTCGTTCGGTTGGATTTGCTTGCGGATGGTAATATGGGTTATAGGAAATCAACACATCATATTCGGTGGCCATTTTCTTGAATTCCTGACTTCTAAATTGCGGTCCAGAATCTACACGCATTGTATATGGCACTCCATATACCAAGAAAACCTGTTCTTCTACAATTTGACAGATGGCGGTCGAAGTAGCTTTTCGGAGAGGGAAAATCAAAGGATATTTACTGAATCCATCTAATATCGCAAGAATGTAGGCATAGCCTTTAGAACTTCTCGGCAAGGGGCCAAATAGGTCCATCGAAATACTGGTCCATGGTCCGTCTGGTGGTTCAGCTGTAGTCATAAGTCCTATGGGTCGCTTAGGAACAGTCTTCACAGCCAAACAAATCTTGCAATGGTTCACGTAACGTGCGACATCCTGTTTCATTTTCGGCCAGTAGAATCGAGTACGCAGCCTATTCCATGTTTTGCGGACTCCCAGGTGTCCTGACGTAGGTACATCATGGAATTGATGCAAAAGAGCTGTTCTTTTGTTGGTTGGAACAACTTCTTTCCACGAGTAGTCAGATAACAACGGATTTTCCTCTTTGACATGTCGGTATAGTTTATTGTCACATATGGTAAACTCAGGAAACTTCGAAGGGCGATTCTTTACACGATCGAAAAGGTTCTCGTACCAACGATCGACTTCTCCAAGATTTGGACTTTCCGGGGCTGCCAATCGACTCTCATCTATCGCATCCACTATGGGCACACTTCGGGACAGCAGATCCGGTACAACGTGCTCCCGGCCCTTTCGATGTATGATCTGAAAATCAAACTGCTGCATGCGTATGGCCCAACGAGCCAATCTTCCCACGGGGTCTTTTAAATTATGTAGCCAACGCAAGCTGTGGTGATCGGTGATCACGGTAAATGGCACTCCTTCCAGGTACGCTCGAAATTTCTCCACTGCCCACAGCACAGCTAAGCACTCTTTTTCGGTAGTCGTGTAGAGGCGTTCTCGCTTTTCCAAGGATCGGCTGATGTAGGAGACCACCTTTTCTCCTTCTGAAGTTGGCTGACTGAGGACGGCGCCTATGCCAAAATCACTTGCGTCAGTCTGCACTACAAAGGGTAGGTCGTAATTAGGGCAGGTTAAAATCGGTGACGAAATTAAACACGATTTGATTTTCCGAAAAGCCTCATCACATGCTGTGGTCCACACAACTTTGGCATTCTTCTTTAATAAGGCGCAAACTGGAGACATGATCGACGAAAAGTTCGGTATGAAGCGTCTGTACCAGCTCGCCATTCCCACAAATCGGCGAACTTCTCTTTGTGTTGCTGGTATTGGGATGTCCACAATCGCCCTGACCTTTTCGGGGTCCACCAAGAGTCCATTTTTGTTCACAACGTATCCAAGATACCGAAGCTCTGGTAAGCAAAACTTACATTTCTCTCGGTTGAGAGTGAATCCCGCGCTTCGCAATCTCTCCAGGACAACAGACAGAATCTCCATGTGGGCATCAAAGGTGTTCGTGACGATGATCACGTCGTCCAGGTAACAGAAGACGTTGGGCTCCAGATCGTAACCAACCACTCGTTCGATGCAACGCTGGAACGTCGCCGGTGCGTTGTGTAAACCGAAGGGTAGCCTTTTAAATTGGAACAACCCTCGATTCGGTACCGTGAACGCAGTGTACATCTTCGACTCTTCCCCCATGCAGATCTGCCAATATGCGGACTTAATATCGAGGGTCGTAAGATATTTAGCATCTTTAAGCTTTTCGAGGGTGTGACTGACATATGGGAGAGGGTAACTGTCCTTCTCGGTCACTGCGTTGAGCTTCCTAAAGTCCACGCAGAAGCGACGAGATCCATCCTTCTTCCTCACTAACAAAATCGGCGAGGCCCAAGGGCTGTTCGATCTCTCGATGACGTCCTGCTCAAGCATAGTCTGAAGTTCCTTGTCAATCTCTTTCTGGATTATCGGTGAGACGGGATAGTAACGGCTCTTTATCGGCGGTGACTTCGTTACGATCCTATGCTCAACTACTTTGGTGCATCCGAGACTAGAAGGGTAATCTTCAAAATGTCGTCCCACAAGTTCGTCCACCTGTGATCGCTGTTCCGCAGTCAGATGATCTGAGGTGTCCAGTGCCGCTAGTTCACCATCCCTCGCAAACACCCACTCCTTGCTTCTCAGGTTCGGAACCAGGCCCATGCTTTTCCAAAAGTCGGCTCCTAAAATAAGCATGTGGTTAAGTTCCGGCATGACTAGAACGTTGAAGGTGACAATCTTCTCCTTAAGCCGTATGGGTAGAATGCAAGTTCCAATTGCATTACAACTGGATCCATTTGCGACAACGCAGCGCATAGGCGTGGGGTCCAACGATACTCCAAGACTCTTCAACTGATTCCATCCTTCACTGCCGATTATTGTGCGAGTAGCACCACTGTCCAGTAGTCCGAGCAACTTCAAGCCATAGATCTCAACGGTCAGGTAGGGTCGTTCATCCTCGTCAACCGTCTGGAGAATGTAGTCCAAGATGGCCGCGCTATTTCCATCCACAATATCTTCTCTGATGTTAACGATGTCCGAAGTGCTTGAATTTCTGGTAGCTGCTTTGCTTTGCCGACGATGTCTGCTACCAATTACATTCGTCGATGTCCGTTTCCCGATGCATTGCATGATGGGCAAGTGCGTGAGGTGAAGTCTTTTTTCCCACATCTATAGCACTTCAGAGACTTTGGAGCATGACAGTCCTTCACTAGATGATTCGAATTTCCACAATTGAAACATTTCCTGGTGCTGACGGATGCAATCGAAGTGTTGGCCGATGGTAGTTCTTCAAAAGTAGCGCAGGCTAAGTCAGGTTCAAGGGATTTCGTCTTCCGTGGTGGAGGTGCAAAGTTTTCCAGTACTAATCGTCGAGCTTCCAGCTTCCTGCAAAGTTGGCGTAAGTGTGAAACCGAATTGACATCAACTAAACTCAGTTGAGCTTGATAAAATGGCGCTATGTTGTCCATTAGAATCTTGAGCTTTGCTTCTTCAGAAATTCCGCAATTCAGACGAGAAAACAACCCATTCATGTTGGCCAAGTATACGCTGATGGTTTCATCGGGTCCCTGTGTACGATTTTTAATTTCTTCGAACAATCTTTCCTTATAATCCAGAGCTTGAAATTCCTCCTTCAGTTGTTCAACAAGTTCGTCCCACGTAGACACACTTTTTCGGACCGAACGATACCAGGTAAGGGCGTTGTCCTCGAATAGATCCAACGCGGAGGTAAACAATTGTTTATCGGTGCCATTCCGAGCTGTCTTCAATTCATCGATTCTCTCTAGAAAAGCATTCACAGAGGTCCCTGGTTTTCCGGAAAATTTGACTCCCCATTTACAAACTGGTATGGACTTCCCTTCAGCGGATGTTGTAGCGGCAGGTGACAAGTTGACTGGAGTTGAGTGAGGTCGGGCGCCTAAGTTCAAAGCCTGATTTAAACTACTCTCCAAGACATCCAAAGCTGCTGGTTTTGACAGTTCTTCACACTTCTTCAAGAAGACAGAGTATAGATCCATTCCCGATCTTAGAAGTTCTGGTCGACAATCCTCTTCATCATCTATCCGCTTTATTCTGCCCAGCAAGTGCCAGAGTTTAGTTTCGACTTTCTTCTGATCCTTCTTTGAGAAAATGTCCAACATGTTTTTTATTTCCGAGATCGCAATTCCGCAGGCCTCCTGATCCACTGCTGCTTCAAACGGATGTTCGGGGTAACTCTCTTCTACGTCAGGGTCTTCTCGTTCCACTTGAAAGGCATTTCGCAACGCTGACCTCATGTCATCAACGGTTCCAATCGGCAATCCTCGAATTTTCAACTCGTACGTAAGCTCATCCTTGTTCAAATAGTTGATTGTGGCCTTTAGCGTCATCCTAAGAACTCAAAATGTACCGACTTACCCGAAACCACACAAAACAAACAAAGAGAAAAAAAAAGGAATACAACCGAACCAGTGGAAAAATTGTAAAACAATTCAAAACGATCAAAGTGATTAAAGGCTGAGTTATCGGAATACCTACAAAAGTTCCGAAGAAACCTTTAACTATTTTCTTTTTAATCAATAACAACACAAAACCATGAAGTAGGTATAGTGATTCCTACTCAACCATACTATTCACAAAAACAAAATAGTTTACCAGTACCACCCTATAATAAGGAAATGTTTGAAACACTAGAGCTATTTAGCCTACCTATTCGATTCGAAATAAGAAGAGAAAAGCAAAAAACACAAAAACACCGTCCAACGCCGCCTGAGATTCGTTCAGTTCAAACTAATTAAATTTAATGAATACTTGAATATTGGAAGTACACCCAAACCTTGACTAGTGAACAAAAGCACACGATGAAATTTTTTTAAAAACTGCAAAACATAAGGCCCCACGTTGGGCGCCAAAATCTGTAGCGTTCCAAATGGTTTACCTGATCCTATAAGTAATTTCAGAATTGTGATGTAGCCGGCCCGGTCCAGCAACAGTGGAGATGGCTGGGTTCAATAATGGTAAAATAAGGCGCCACGGATTTGTTCGGCACACCACCTGAGAATTACCTACCTGTTAATCCAAATACGACAAATCCGAACCTGTATCAAAGTCGGATCGAGTAAGGCAAAAACCAAAAAAAGAAAAAGGGGAAAACTAACAGTACCAACAAAGGTTTTACAGTCAAGGTCGGGGCTTTATTAACAATAATTCAAGTCGATTGAACAATATAAAAAAAATTGCAACAATAGTTTAAAATTCGAATGCAACAGTGAAACTACAATGACTACGAGAATATATTAAACAAATTATAAACAACTGAAAAGCAACAATAGTGTAGTAGACTTAACTGAATCGAATCGAACCGAACCGAATCGAATCAAATCGAATCGAATCGAATCGAGCTGAATCAAATCTCAAAACGGCGGTAAGGGTGACGTGAAACTGCGCTGAGTAAATATTTCTTTTTTTTTTTTTTTTTAAATGCAAACAACGATGGGTGACTACAAAATACTTGAAAAAATAAAAAGTTAAATTTTATGAAAGCGAGAAAACAACAAGTTATCAAGTTAAACTACAAAATGAACCTTTCAAAATGACAAAATATGAACGAAATATCACAAGTGAGCAATATTTAAATGACTAGTGAGATTTAATGAATCGTGACGACCAGAGGTTTTTCCTGCTACTTCAAAAATTTAAAATTTGCTACGGTTGGTCGTAGATTTAGAGTTTCACAGCTGTGCAATCTAACTCTATGATTTTAAAAGCAATAAAAAATACCTGAACAAACGGACTTGGGTTTTAGAAAAATAAATGAAACAAACGCAAACTATGAAGTACGAGGAATGGTTTGGTCTTACCTTGTCAATAAATAATCTACGCTCTTGCTTAAAAATTCAAAAAGGTTCACCAGGTGTGATCATAAAAAGGGCAATTCTGCAGTTTTAACTCTATTATTACTTCGTTCTTCTTTCTTCGTTTCTCATGCAATTCAAATCGCCGTATTTCAGGTCGTAGGTGTAGTTATAATGTATGCGCTAACGCAACCTTAAAATCGAATGTCAACTTCCGTTATATTTTGCAACGTATCAAGCGCCAAAGTTACAGCTCTACGTTCCCAAACAATCGAACAAATCGGGTAGAAGCTACGTAACGGAATTCTACAATTAAAGTAGAAACTGGAAAGTGGAAACTGGAAAGTAGAAAGCCTGGAGGTGTTGGTCGGCTTTTTAAGAGTCTTTTAAATGCGTTCGAAGTATAGATCCGACATACAGTCGCTCGGATTTCTTCCCAACGGACAATAAATTCGATAATTCTCGACGTTCGTTTTCAATCCGAAACTAGTTCGCTCTTCGTCAACCACAAACAATTCAAAAATATTCAAAATATCCAAATATTAATTTCTGAAGCTCGTTGACGGAGAAATTTAACGAAACGTTCGAGTTCTTCGACAGTGCAGAAAGAATCTATCTCAAACTTCTTTTTCGCGATAGCTACCTACTTGATAAAAAACTCTACAAGAAAATCTGGTGTGCTTCGAAACGGAGTGATAAACCTGCCTAAATAAATTACACGAATATTCCATGTCAAAATGGCGTCGACTGTTGTTTGTAAACAAACATACCTTTGCAGATTTTAACTAACGCACGGCATTTTCAGACTAGGCGATAAGAAGTGAGCACCAAATGTACAACAAAATGCGAACCACGGTCGAGGCGTAGGTACATTTCAACTCTCGCGTCAAGCACAGTATAGTGAAGTTATATTTTAACTAAATCAAAACAAATCAAAATATGCGGAGAAAATCAAGAGACAAGAATTATTGGAAGCACCCTGGAATGAAAAATGAACATTACAGCCGTGCTGCCGTGCAGTAAAATGGCATTCTGCAATTAAATTTGTTTCGATTAGCCGCAAAGTTTCAGATTCAGCGCGCTCTCGCTCCAATGTTGGCAGCCCTGAAGTCACTAGTTATTAGTAAGTAGCTAAAAATGACACATGCGCGTTTGTTGGCACTTCATTGTTTATTATTATGACACAACCGAAGCTTTTTGCATATTGATAGAAAGGAAAAATCAGATTGCAAACCAAAATAAGAAGATATGACTGCAAAGGCGACACGCTTCCAAAATAACACAAGTCCAGATAGAACGCGTGCGGTCTGAGCGAATTAACTGCAATTTTTGGTGTGATAGGGTAGACGACCAAAAGTGTCATTTTAAGGTGCCTAAAGATGAGCCACATGTCTCCGTTCCGATTAAACGTGCAAAACATCGCGTCGGAGATGTCTAATACCGGCTCAAATCCCAAAAAGCGGCGCAGGAACAACGTCCAAGCCCCCATGCAAACCCCAACAAACGTCCAGGATTTGCTGCCACCACCTCTCTCCGGATATGGCGACACAATAGTGGCATCGAACCCTTTCGACGACTGCCCCAGTACCGTCAACTCCATCAGGAACAATCCTCCGATGGGCATGGGACCCAACAATATGATGGGCGTCAACAACATGAACATGTGCAGGCCCATGGGTCAGTATTACTCAAGTTTAAGTCACAGATTTCATATAATGTATAAGGATTTCACCTCAGGCATGGGATCCCCAATGATGCACAGCCCAAATTCCCATCCAAATCCTCACATGATGAACAATTCAATGATGATGAATGGTCCGAGAATGAGCCGCTGCGAGCCGATGGGCAATCACATGGGACCTCACATGATGCACAGTCCAAACGGTCCAATGCATGGAATTTCCGGGCCCATGCACAGCCCAATCGGAAACATGGGACCGGGCATGGGTCCTATGTCTGGAAACGGCCCCATGAGTGGACCCATGGGAAGTCCGATGGGTGGCCCCGGAGGTCCCATCAATGGCCCCATGAACAATGGACCCATGAACGGTCCACCACAAATGAATGGGCCCATGCCAGGAGGAATGAACATGAACGCTCCCAATGGACCCATCGGTAACCCTCAGTTCACTGTTTGTTCTGTGCATTCAGATGTTATGTGTTTTAGGTCCACCTCATAACAACAACTTCATGATGACGCCTATGAACCCCATGTATTCAAAACCAATGCCAGTGAGTGCGGGGAAGATCTACCCTGCTGATCAGTCGATGGTAATTAATAATAATGCATCTCAGTTGAAATTCAATTCTATTCTCTAAGTTCACTATTCTACAGAGTGGTCCAGTTTTTGATACATTAAGTTTGAGAGATGATAGAGAATCAAAAATGAAGGGGACTTTCCCGGATTTTTTTTTCAAAAGTATAACGGAAATGTTACTCTTCAAAGTTGGGAATAATAGATAGATAATAGATTTATTTCATACCAACATACAAAATATGTACGTATTGTACACGTCAAAGAAAATAGTATATCATAATACAAGTTTTATAAGACATTGTATTGTCACACGCGTCATTTTGAAGCACAAGGAGCGAAGCGACGAGTGATTCAATTGACTAGTGTGACAATAGGTATTATAAAACGTGTGTTATATACAATTTTTTCTATTTTGCAACTATTCCATGCTTTTTTTCAATAAAAGAAATGTAAAATATGTGCCTCTGCTAACAAAATTGTTGGGAATTGCTCTTGATGGTAAAAGTATCAATCAGTTTATCATCAGAAATGAGCCGTATTTTTCTGAAATAAACCCCTTCTGCAAAGTGATGTCACCTAAGCTGTCTTTTCTGTCAGTGAGTGCTGTCATGTCGATGTCATGCCCGCTGATATTGCCAACATTTGGGGGTAAAAAAATGCGTATCGAAATGAAGCTTCTTACGATACGCGAATGACGTAATTTGCGTATCGTAATGTCTTTCTTATGAACGCAAAATGGAGAAAATCGTTTTTTAGCATAAGTTTTGAACCGTTCAACCGATTTTGTTCAAATTTTAACCAAAGTTTACTTAGGCAAGTCTTTATCGATCGATGATAATGCGTCTCATCAAAATCATCCAGGGGCGTAGATAATAGGGGCACCCCTCTTTTTGCCCCCTAATTTTTTACCCGCTTGGAAAATTTTAAAAATTGTTCATATTTTTGAGTTCTGTGTTTAATTTAGAAAAAAAGTTACTCTAACAAAATTCTGATTGAGGCTTCATTTTCGAGATATCTGGGTTTGAAACTTTGAAAAATATCTCGAAATCCTCACTTTCAAGAGCCTAAAAATTTTGTTCCTTGAAAAGTTCTTGTTTGTCAGCAAAAATGGTAGTTTATCAACTGAAAACACCTAACGGACTCATTTCAGTTGAGAAGTCATGAGTTTTCTTGGATTTTAATTTTTAGGCACTTGAAAGTGGTGTTTCCACGATGTTTTCCAAAATTTCAAACTCAAATATCTCGAAAATGAAGCCTCTAATCAAAATTCTGCAAGAGTAGTGCAATGGGCGTCCATCGCTGCGCTTGCGACTAAAATTGAAATTTGCGGCTAAATAAACTGACTAAACCGACCCAGAGACTCGCTTAAGTAAACCTACATTCAAATTTGAGCAAAATAGGTTGAACGATTCAAAAGTTGTGTGAAAAAACGATTTTTCTCATCTAACTTTGAAGAGCTATATCTCCGTTATTATGCACTTCTGAAATATTTTTTTCTGGGAAAGTCCCTTTCATTTTTGATTCTCTGTCATCTCTCAAAATTGATGTATCAAAAACTGGACCACACTGTATACACACTGATTAGTTTTTACTGGTTTTCGTTTTAGTATTCCATTCTAGACTAGATAAAGAAATTGATAAAAAAAGGATATGAATAGAATATTGCTAGCTTGTTAATTTATAACTCGATTTCAATTTTAGTCTCAATTTTAATCGCAATTTTAATGAAGTTCAAAGATACAATTTCCTCTGTATCTTTTATAATCCGATTTCAATCGCAAGACGCAATCGCAACGATTTTAAGGACTTCAAGAAGTTGGCCAATATCCAACTCTTGCGATCCGATCCTTACGATCGATCAATGGAAATCAAGATAATATCAAGATTAGCGAAAATGAACACAGTAGTCTTCTTGATTAGCAATGTTAGGTGACCGTGTCATAAAGGCGACCTGAAGCCGCACATTTTACATTAACGATTCTACCACCATTCTCTTCCTTATGCAATTTTGAGTCGATGTAGATACGGAAGAATGCGATTTACTTACGTTAACTGTTCCATTTTCGCACTTTAACATATCGACCACTGACGTTTCATTCACAACTGTCAACGTTTGACAGCTAGCCGACCGCTACGTGCGACATTCTGACATTGCTCATTGCAGGAAAGAAGAAATAAAACACAGAAAAGGGGAAGAAAGTCAAGAAAAATAGATAGTTGATAGGCAACCAACAATACAGCTTAAGAACAGCGAGAATGGAGAATGTGGAATGGAGTGGCGACGAGTAAGGAAACTGGGCGATGTTCAAGTGCGAAAATGGAATAGTTAACATAAGTAATCGCATTCTTCTGTACCTACATCGACAAAAATTGTATAAGGAAGGGAGTGGTGGTGAAATAGTTATTGTAAAATGTGCGGCTTCAGGTTCCTTTCATGACACTGTCGCCGCAATGTTCTGTCAGGGGATTTTCTGGGGACTTTAAACGACAAGCTGACTGGTGAGCAGGGCGCAACTATGGCGGGGGGTGAAAAATATTTCACCGCAACGGCGCCTTTTTAACTTTTACAATTACCACGAACATACATTGATTTTTGTAATTTTTCCGAAAAATTTTCTTCTGCGGCGTCTTTTTGGTCTGTAAGTACCTGCCTGTTCAAATGGGCTAGTTGCGCCACTGCAGGTGAGTGACACAGTAGTCTTTTTCGAGCGAATAACTTTTTGTAACCGGTTGGTTATTAGCGGTTGACATTAGATTGACCAGATAATGTCATTTTTTTGACATCTGACATTTCTCGCTAAGACGTTGCGGTTATAACTTTGGTTATCAGCATTTGACGGGAAAACAGTGAATTTAATTGATGGAGAAAATTCTGCGGTACTCCGGCGGTACCAGCAAGGGAATAAAAATTTAATTTTCTGGAAACTTTTTGTTTTTCATCTGAAATATTGGTATTCTTATTTTAAACCCCTAATAAATAAATGTCAATGGAGAAATCATGATTCTTTTTGGATTTTTATTTTTATTCTCTAGAAAATGGTGTTTTTGACATGTTTCTCAAGAATTCCAATGCAAATATCTCGAAAACTAAACTTCCAATCAAAATTTTGCAAAAATGACTTTTTCTTCTAAGTTGAAAGCAAAATCCAAAAATATGAACAATTTTCAAAAAAAAAATTAAAGGAATGAAAAGTAGGGGAGAGAAAGTGGTAGCACCTCCTATTATCTACGCCCCTGAAAATTTTTGATAAATCATCTTACTATTGGTCGATAGCGACTTATTTCAGTAAACTTTCAAATTTGAACAACGGTTCAAAAGCTACGGCTAAAAAACAATTTAAAAACTCCGAGAAAAACTCCAACCTTGAAGGCTGATATCTCGGTAATGAAGCTACAATTTAAACAAGCGAATATGCCTCATGGTAGAATTAGTCGATGAGCCAGGAGCCAAAAATCACGATTTTGGTTTCCACCCTGGGGACTTGACGTGTCATACCTTTTTGGATTCCCCACAACACCAGCATGAAAATAAGCCATGATACGTTTCTGTATTGAGTAGCTTAAGACCGCCATCTTGGAAAAACCGCGCCAAATATGTAGTTCTTGTGGTTTGTATTTTTTTTTCGCATCAACGGCACCTCCAATGGGGAAAATGAAACTGAATACAATCAAACAACAAAATTTACTATAAATATCGTTTAGCACCGTTTTTTGACATGTCTCGTTGCTCCAAATATGACAGTTCATAGTTGAGCTATGGCAAATTTCTTTATTTGACCTTTTCGAGTATACCCAATCATATTTATACGAAGCGAACTTCAAGTCATTGTCTTTCTAGCTTACCTTACTAGAAATGCGGCTTTTAGCGGCATTTTGATGTCCGTCTGTCCGTCTGTCCATCGGTCTAACTGTCTGTCTCATCAATTAATTGCCCCTGAACGAGAAAACCTAGCAAAAATCGACTCCTTCTGTGTAACATGTAGTCACCGGAGAATGGAATTGAGAAAAAAGAAATTTCTCAAACCGTCGCCATCTTGATCCGCAATGTCAAATTTTCTTAAAAATGATTCGATTTTCATGAAACTTAAAATACACTCATGTTTTATAAGTAGAAGTATGATTTTAATGTTTTCTTTTTGATCCGACGCCATTTTGTCCGCAATGTTGAAATTGGTTAAAGTGGTCCGATTTTGATGAAAATTGGAATCTAGTCGTGTCTTGTGTATGCATTGATGGTTTTTATGTTAGTTTCACGATTAGCGCCATATTTACGTGCCACATGGAGATTAATCTCCAGCTGTCATGCAAAATCAATTTATTCAAATATTTTCTGAACAAGGGGATTCCGATGTGACTGAAAAATTTGTTGATGGAAATCGGTTTTTGTTAGTTCTATTCTACAAGTAGAAACTTCAAAAAAATATATACGGAAAATGCTAATGAATATTCGAAATTTGCAAAAAAAAATTGGAAATTTTTGATTTTTTCTTTGAAAATTTGAGAACCAGATAGCAACGCCTATACATCTTTATTCAAGAAAGTCGCATACTGAATTTGAATTTTCTATTTTCAAAAAAGTTACCAAAAATGGTTTTCCAGTAAACATGAAAAAATGAATCAGTAGAAACCATTTCTTTTACCTTTTTTTTTGAAAATAGAAAGTTCAAATTCGTTATGCGATTTTCTTGAATAAATATGTATAGGCGTTGCTATCTGGTTTCTGAATTTTCCAAGAAAAATTGAAAAATTTTCAATTTTTTTTGCAAATTTCGAAAGATTAATAGCATTTCCCGTACTTTTTTTATTGGAAAAGTTCCTTCTTGTAGAAAAGAGCAGACAAAAACCGATTTCCATCAATAAGTTTTTCAGTCACATCGGAAACCCTTTGTTCAGAAAATATTTGAATAAATTGATTTTGCGTGACAGCTGAAGATTAATTTCCATGTGGCACGTCAATATGGCGCTGATCGTGAAACTAACATAAAAACCATCAATGCATACACAAGACACGACTAGATTCCAATTTTCGTCGGATCAAAAAGAAAACATTAAAATTATACTTCCACGTATAAAACATGTGTGTATTTCAAGTTTCATGAAAATCGGATCACTTTTGAGAAAATTTGACATTGACATCAAGATGGCGACGGTTTGAGAAATTTCTTTTTTCTAAATTTCATTCTCCGGTGACTACATGTTACACACAAGAAGTCGATTTTCGCTAGGTCTTCCCGTTCAGGGGCAATTAATTGATGAGACAGACAGTTAGACCGATGGACAGACGGACATCAAAATGCCGCTAAAAGCAGCATTCCTAGTAAAGTAAGCTAGAAAGACAATGACGTAAAGTTCGGTTCGTATAAATATGATTGGGTATTCTCGAAAATGTCAAATAAAGAAATTTGCCATAGCTAAACTATAAACTGTCATATTTGGAGTAACGAGACCTGTCAAAAAACAGTGCTAAACGATATTTATAGTAAATTTTGTTGTTTAATTTTATTCAGTTTCGCAGTTGATGCGAAAAAAAATACAAACCACAAGAACTACATATTTGGCGCGGTTTTTCCAAGATGGCGGTCTTAAGCTACTCGATACAAAAACGTATCATGGCTTATTTTCATGCTGGTGTTGTGGGGAATCCAGAAAGGTATGACCCGTCTAGTCCCCAGAGTGGAAACCACTCGAGCCCCCTGGCTCAACGACTAAATCCGTTCAAAACTTGAATCATAGGGGTTAACCATAGGCAGCCATCGGACATCTGGATTGCCCCATGTTCTTGTGGGTCCATCGCAAAGGAGTCCATCGTCTTCGATTCTTCTTCCCTCGTCGCCAAGTCAAGTTTTTGAGGTCAGGTTAAGTACGTCTGACGTTTGGAAATTCTGGACCGGTGCTTCTTTCAAATTCAAATCTGCTGCCGCCACAATTTGTTCCCCCACCATAACAATAACCAGCCCCATGTCCAGGTTTTGAAATGAATAACCGGTAATGATATTAAAATGGCGGCACTCCCTTTACTGCTTATAACCAATCCTCGCTCAAACGTCAAATTCTATAACCAAGTGTAACCGGTCAAGAAAGGTTACTCGCTCGAAAAAGACTATAGTGACACTAGTGACAAGCAAGATTCCTTCTCACAAGTCCCTAGGTTTTCACCGTCCATCATGCCCTGCTTCCGACAGATGCGATCGTTGCGATCGAGTTATAAATTGACAAAAGCAATCTGCTTACGATCGATCCGACTGAAATTACGATTAAAATTGCGACTAAAATTAAATGATCTAAATGATGAATGATCTATTCATGATCATGTCCTTGTAAAAATGTGAGGAGGTGCACAGTAATCGTTCCGATTTATTTGAAGGGTGCAGACCATTGTCGTGGTAGACATTTATGATTCAAGTATTGAAAGTGGCATATCAGTTTACACTGTTTGAAAAAATCAATACTTCACAACTCAACGAAATTCAGTTTGCAGCACTCCCTGGTTGATGCCAGAAAGCGCTTCTTTGCAGCTTTGGTTTCGCCTGCAATAATTGCATATTATAAATTCCCACATAATGAATGACAATCATAATATCGAGAGCTTTATGATGGTAACAGATACAGAGGAACTATTTAGTTCTGGTGACATCTTCAATACTAGTTTTAAAAGTGAATTACTTCTAACCAGTTTTCATAATACAGCTGTATACACTTGTAGTTCTTAAAGTACGATTGTAAAGAGACAGATTAACGTTTCTCTGAATTCAAATTGTATGCTGCAAGTATTTATGGTAAAAAAACTTAACAAGAATCCACAAGCAGGTGTTGATTCAAGCGTGTGTTTCAGGTGTTCAATTCGCAGAACCCAAACGCCCCACCGATCTATCCTTGTGGGGTGTGCCACAAAGAAGTCCACGACAATGACCAGGCCATTCTGTGCGAGAGCGGCTGTAACTTCTGGTTCCATAGGTGAGCAAAAGAAACTTTGGTGACCGTGTCATAAAGGGGATCCAAAGCCGCACATTTTACAGTGACGATTCTACCACCATTCTTTTCCTTATGCAATTTTGAGTCGATGTAAATACGGAAGAATGCGATTTACTTACGTTAACTATTCCATTTTTGCACTTAACATCGCCCACTGACGTTTCATTTGCAAATGTCAACGTTTGGCAGCTAGCTGACCGCTACGTGCGACATTCCGACATTGCTCGTTACAGAAAAGAAAGAATAAAACACGGAAAAGGGGAAGAAAGTCGCGAAAAATAGGTAGTTGATAGGCAACCAACAATGCAGCTTGAGGACAGCGAGAATGAAGTGGCCACGAGTAGGGAAACTGAGCGATGTCCAAGTGCGAAAATGGAATAGTTGACATAAGTGAATCGCATTCTTCCGTACCCACATCGACTCAAAATTGCATAAGGAAGGGAATGGTGGTGAAATGGGTACTCTGAAATGTGCGGCTTCAGGTCCCCTTTATGACACTGTCGCCGAAACTTTTGACCAATTCGAAAAACTGATATTGAATCGTTGTTCCAGGGGCTGCACTGGACTGACGGAGGCCGCGTTTCAGCTCCTGACTGCCGAAGTGTATGCTGAGTGGGTGTGCGACAAGTGTCTGTCGGCCAAAAACATACCCTTAGTTAAATTAAAGCCGTAGTTTCTCTCTAGCAAATATTGTTATAATGATGTCTTATTGTAGTTTTTTATTATTATTATCATCAACAATCCGAGACACTCGCTAATTTGTAATAAGACTGAAGACCTAAATCACATCACCACTATCATAAAAGCGGAATCTCAAAAAATGTACATTATCACTCCACATCCTTACTTGTGTGTGTGTAAACTGTAAATTACAAGTGCGGATGTCTGCATTAGGTGGTATAATTTTAAAATGTTTCCCTGTAAGATTAAACCTAGTGCTTCGAAAGTTTATGTTATCATTTTTCAGTTGATAATTTTTACTGAGTATTTGAATAGTTGAATACCTACACAATCTTTTTTCAAGTAATTTAATAAGGAGTACCTATGTAAGTTGACAAAATTGAGGAATTTATACAATATGTAAAAAGAAACATAAAAACTGTGATATTTCCTTTGCTTACATTAATGTAGGTAGTTACTAGATTTTTATTAATATTAGCCATACATTGTATCTTGTATCTAACACTGTAATTAATAAACTATTAAGAAAAAGGTTACAAACACACGCTCTTCTTGACTAGGCACCTGTATTTGCAGCGTGCAAGTCTCATGTGAGTAAGAATGCTTGTTATGTAATACCCAAATTGGAGTGGTGCTAAGTTAAAGGTGCGCGCACTCACATTACTTCTGTCGTAAAATTACCACCAAAGCCCAATTACATCATGTCCTTAACGCGCGTTTTCGGTATTTTTTCGTACCTCGAGTTTTGTGTTTTCGATATTTTAGTTTTAGTTTTTACACGAAAGAAGAAACCAACCCCAGGTAGGTACACCCACTTGATAAATGACAATAATTTTGTATCAGACTTCCTTCTTCCTAACCCGCTTTCTTTATTTGTTTGTTGAGTTGCATACCCGCCCGGCGTAGAAAATATTTTATGTATGGTTTCCAAATTTCAATATTTTTAGAAGTTAGAGCCTTGGAACTTCGTCCGATGAATAGCTGATGTGGCCAATGGGCATTATTTTTTTTATAGATACATAGTTATTACTATTATTATCAAAAAACAAAGATTTCCTGTACACTTCTAAGAAGTTGAACTACTCCGATTTTTCCGATGGATAGCTTAGGTCCTCAAGGGTATCGCTGTGTCTAGATACACGCTAACGTGTGTACGCAAAGTTGACAATTAGGTGCACGCGAAACGTCATAGTGTGTAGGTATATGACGTCAGCTTTTAGCGTGCACCAACACCAACTTATATTTTCAAGGTACACGCGAAATTATTATGATGGCGTTTTGCAGGCGGGTTGTCAAGTCAACGGCGGGTAGTAAATGCGGTAGTCTCAGTCTCGACGATCGTTACCTATGATGATGAAGTGTGTACAAACGTTCACGTTGTTTTCTAAGTTTGAGACAGCTCTTAAAAGCTATGAAACCGAATTATGAATGAATTAGAAATATTTTTGAAGATTAACATGTAGTCACCTATTTTGGTTCTTGAGATACAGGGTTCAACTTTTTATTTTCCTTCCACCCTGTATATGCCGCCAGCATAGTTGGTATTGATGGCTTCAAATTTCAATCAAAAGAAAATGGATCAAACAATAACACATCTACCAAGTGGCATCCCGCCATCAGGTCCATACAGTCTCGAGTATCAAGCATCTGGACTATTTTAATTTTCTTGTGTTTTGGCGGAGAAGGAGTGAACTGGCGATGAAATATGCAAGCACGTTTCTTGTAGACAGTCAAATTTCCAACAATTTCTTCCCAGGTACTTTTTTTCCAAGTGCCATCGTTCACGAGATAAACGTGAAAAACTGATTTTAAAGTTCTTCTCGAGGTCACACCGGATTTTTGAGGACTTTTAGTATGTTAAACTACATGGTTAACTGAGCTTATATGCAAAAATCCGGCAGGGTTTCATTTTTGTTCGCTATTTGCGATTTTAGCATCTAAAATTCCTGGATTACTTCCGTTTATAACCAACTTTTCGTTATTTTCGGTTTCATAGCTTTCAAGAGCTATCCCAAACCAAACTTAGAAAATGATGTGAACGTTTGTCCACACTTCATCATCATAGAGGTACCGATCGTCGAGACTATCGCATTTATTACTCGCTGTTAACATGACAGCCCGCCCGAAAAACGCCATGAAACCGCCTACGAATTTGCCCCTTTAAACTAGACAACTCAACATACAACAGCAAGCGCCAGAGAGGTTCAGGTTCCCCGTGCGCCGACCGCCGAAGGATGAGGTTCGAGAGGTTTCCCGTACCTCCTCCGAGAGCACGTCGCACATCTCCAGCGCACCCTTATGAGACCGAGGTTTTGACCGGAGGAAAAGAGAAACGGCGTTTCGAAGAGCACCGCTATCCTAACCATTCTCTGTTTCAGTCCACAAGCACAAGAGCAAGCGAGACGCAGGCCGAAGTGTACCACCGAGCCATCGTTCCAACGCCCGCTCGGCGCTCAGCCAATCGGATAGCGGGGCTGCGAGAGACAGAGAGCAGAGACAAGTAGTACGCCAGTCAGACAAGGATCGGACCATCCAAAGCGGTGATGTTGTTGTTTTAGCGCTTCCGTTAAGTCCTTTTGTGCCTTCTCCGAAACCGTTTGCATACCACAAAGTTGCATCCCTATTCCGCCGTTAGACAAAGAACGAACACCCTCTGAGTCCATATCATTCCCTGCGATAGAAGGAAACAACTAACACCTCTGTTGCCTTTGAATCATGTAGATGAATAACTTTCCCGCAACACCCCTTGACTAAAGTAGAAGCCTTAATCTTAACTTACGCAAGAAAGATGCAAATACTAAGTTTTCACCACCGGCAGCCAACCCCCTAAGTCGCGTCCGGACCAGAGACCACCTCCGACCCCGGCAGGTATAAACCGAAGAAACGAAAACGACCTAAAGAGTAAAGTTCCGCCATTTATTTAATAATCTGTTTGTTTGCGATTATACTGAACTTTTGCCTAAGTCAGTAATTTATACATGTTTTTTGAAAAGAAACTAAAGAACGAAATAATAATTTACCAATGCACATAAACTTTCACAAATTACTACATTCTATTGAGTTGGAATTGCCATTGGAAATCTTAAACTAATTTGCATATCTCGAAAGTGAGTCCTTAAAGATCAGACGAATTGAATTTGAAACTGGATTGTTTTTCGTACTTGAATCATAATTGTTCAGGTACCCTAATAATCATCTAGAGTGGGTTTGACTGCTAACGTAATGAATGAACTAAGTCTCCTGTCATGGAATTTGGCCCATCGTGAAAGGTCCTTACTTACAGGTTACTGGGTAAGGACTAAGGATGACGTTGCTTACAGGTTTCAAAATACTGGGCAATTGCCAAATAACTATGTCAAGAGTTGACGACGAGTCCCAAAAGAGGCTGGCGTTTTACAGGTGACCTGGAACGTCCTTTCAACAAATCTGTTCTCATTACGAGGTTTAATTAACCCTACTCTAACACAAACATAAATCAAACTGAACAAAAAGTGATGGGAGTACGAACACGACTCCACTTTCTGTAAACAAATATTGCATCAAGTCACTCACTGAAAGGACATGCAAATTTATCGAAATCAATGGCAATTCTCGTTCAATAACTGAACTTGAATAAAATGCTCATGAAAGGTATTCCTCTGGTTTCATTTCTATTTTTACAAGTGTAATATTTAGCTACGTCAAATCGAACCATCAGCGTGGGGTTTCTTTGCCTTCTACTAGACAACAGCGCGGGCCAATCACGGGTATGAGAATTCAAATGAGCGGGAAGTAAGTATTTGAATTTGAATAAATAGGCGGGCTTAGGACCCGAAGGGTTACAGCCATCACAATAATTTCGCGTGTACCTTAAAAATATAAGTTGGTGCACGCTAAAAGCTGACGTCATATACCTACACACTATGACGTTTCGCGTGCACCTAATCTTCGAATTTGCGTACACGTTAGCGTCTACCTAGACACAGCGCAAGGGTAAGGTGACCAGATTTGTCAGTGAAGAAATCGGAACATGGGGTCCCGTCCTCCCCGATATGCGCCGCAGATGATTTTTTTCTAAAAAAAGGGGCGTGGCCAACTTCGATTTGCTGATTTAGAACTTCCAGGCACCTACCTACCATCTATTCCCCATTTTCCGCGTCTGTTCATTGTTTGATAGGCATGCAAAATACACCAATATTTGGGGATATTTGCGCCAATCGAAATAAATTGATTCTTGTAAGCAAACTACAGTCTATATAAATTTCAATCAAATTTTCCAAAAATATAGAAGATGTGAAAAAAAATTTAATGTTCGTTGCTCAAATCGGAAATCGGATCATTTACGGAATAGATACTCAAATCGGAACATTTACGGAACAGAAAGTCGAATCGGAAAGTGTCTCCCGAAAACGGTACATTTCCGATCAAATCGGAACGTCTGGTCACCTTACGTAAGGGTATAGCCAGTGGGCAAATTGGATTTCATGGTTGCGCCGCCATATTGGAATTTCTTATAAGTGGAACAATTTTCATGAAACGTGGAACTCACCCTTGCCTCGTATGATCATTCTTATTTTCAAGCTAAATTTCATGATTCCACCGCCATCTTGAAAACTCTTGAACGATTGACATGACACTTGGAACTCACTCTTGTCTTGTAACAACATTCCTTTTTTCAAGCTGAATTTCATGATTCCGCCGCCATCTTGAAATCTGTTATCAGTGGAGGGATCGTCATGGAACTTGGAACTTGTCTCGTATGAACATTCTTATTTTCAAACTGAGTTTCATGATACCGACGCCATCTTGGCTGCCATTTGAAATTTTCTATTAGTGGAACGATTTTCATGAAACTTGGAACTTATCACCCTTGTCTCGTATGATCATTCTTATTTTCAAGCTCAATTTCTCGATTCCACCACCATCGATCTTGGCCGCCATGAAACGTGAAACTTATATTCTTGTCTCGTAGGAACATTTAATTTTCAAGCTGGACTTCATTTCTATCAATGACAGATCTGCACTGAGAAATGCGCTATTGCGACTCACGCACGTGAGGGGATATTCTTTCAAGGATAGGGATTTTTCTTCAAGTCTTGCCACACTTGTTTTTATATTATTTATTATTTATATTTTATATTCTTTTGTTTTTTTTTAAACTGGTGGATAACCCGCAAATTTTCTTTCGCATTACCTCCTTGGACACTGTTTTTAGTTCATTCCTACTTTTGAAATGATCGAAATCGCGTTGCCCTTTTATGACTCCAGACCCGATTTCCAGTATTATTTCTTCAAGATTATACATTAAAAAAAAAAGGTTTGTTTTCCTCCTTATCGGCACTTCTTGTGCCATAGGAGTTTGCTGCATTTTATTGAGTAAAGTACAATTTGAAAAATTCTGTTTAAACAGCACAAGACCCAGACCTCCTGCCCGGGAATTGAACCCGGGAGCTCCGCTTGCCGAGCGAACACGCAGCCCACTCGACTATACATTTATAATATAAGCTGTATAATGTGTGTATTAATTTTTCTCGCATCAAGTGACCTGGAAATGTGGTCATGCACGCGCCCCAAAACCAGAACCTCAGGAAAATCACAGGTCAGTTGATAATGCAGGTTCAGACTGTTCAGAGTTCAGTGAGTACCTGCCCACAAAGCCAACATTGCTAACAATGCATGGGTTCAGCTTAATTTTTCTAGGTAAGATAAATAACAAAAACAACAACAGAGATAGAAATAAGTAATAATGCACACAAACCTATCTGTAAACACACACTAGGTATATATTTTTTGCTTGATTTTTTGACAAGTGGAATAATGAGTAGGTGTAGGTGCCTGGGTAAGTTCATAATAATTATTTAGGTGTGAGCAGAAAAGTCCGGAATCAATGGTGGCTGGGCATAAGGAACATCACAATCATCACATCCTTGATTGCAGCTTGATAGAACATAGAGATGGGCGGTGACGGCGATGAAAAAATATGGTAAAAATATGATTTAATATGGCTATTTTTGACGAACTCATTTAAAAGCAAGTGTCGTCCAAGAATGCATTTGCAAATTTTCAACCAAATCCAAATCTGTGCATGGTGAGTAGTAACATTATAATAGTGTGATCAAATGAATTCTTATTTTAGGTAGGCTGTGGCCTGGTCAAATTCAGGGGTGCGAAGCTGCGTTCGGCTAGACCACAGCCTACCTACTTAAAATAAGAATTCATGTGATTACACGATATAATAATTATACGCAAAAAGCCCACTAATGCAAGGCCCAGAATTTCGTTTTTCGTTACATTCATGAAGATATCATGTAGGTACTTAGCTGTCAAAGCAAACAAAAATTGCGTGACAGGCCGATGCGATTTTGTTTCCACCTCGAAATCGTGAAAAATTTAATGGAGAGTTTTTGGAAATTGTGATATGTGTGTGTGCTTTATTCTTGGCCTTGATTCAGGGATTTTCGACAACAAAAGGTAATACTTGATGCATTTTTACCTCTCTATATACCACATGTATGTAATTTTTTGATGAGGTGCCTTTACACTTTTAATTTGAATGGGTGTCACTAAAATAAAATGCAGGTCAGCCGATTTTGCAGGTCAGCAGAAATCGTACCTATACCCCATTCACTTGCCTTGTGGAACACATACCTACCCACTCATATGCCTTCTTGGTCGGCAAAAAATTCTTGCAGGTCGGCATACCTTCATACCATCACCTTCTCCGAGCACTTCCAGACAATTTTCGTGGTCCTCCAGGTCCTTGGACTTTTGCTACTGGCGATCAAAGTGAGGAAATTTTGCAGGTCGGTAAAACATCTTGCAGGTCGGCACACAGGCCGATGCTGTCACCTTCCCCGACCACCCCCAGACAATTTTCGTGGTCCTCCAGGTCCTTGGACTTTTGCTGCTGGCGATCAAAGTGAGGAAATTTTGCAGGTCGGCAAAAATTCTTGCAGGTCGGCACACAGGCCGTTGCTGTCACCTTCCCCGACCACTCCCAGACAATTTTCGTGGTCCTCCAGGTCCTTGGACTTTTGCTGCTGGCGATCAAAGTGAGAAAATTTTGCAGATCGGCAAAAATTCTTGCAGGTCGGCATATAGGCCGTTGCTGTCACCTTCTCCGAGCACTTCCAGACAATTTTCGTGGTCCTCCAAGTCCTTGGACTTTTGCTGCTGGCAATCAAAGTGAGAAAATTTTGCAGGTCGGCGAAAATTCTTGCAGGTCGGCCTACAGGCCGTTGCTGTCACCTTCCCCGAGCACTCCCAGGCAATTTCCGTGGTCCTCCAGGTCCTTGGACGTCTGCTGCTGGCGATCAAAGTGAGAAAATTTCGCAGGTCGGCCTAAGTCCTTGCAGGTCGGCATACGGGCCGTTGCTGTCACCTTCTTCGAGCACTTCCAGACAATTTTTGTGGTCCTCCAGGTCCTTAGACGTTTGCTGTTGGCAATCAAAGTGAAAAAATTTTGCAAGTCGGCACACAGGCCGTTGCTGTCACCTCCCCCGAGCACTCCCAGACAATTTTTGTGGTCCTCCAGGTCCTTGTACCTTTGCTGCTGGCGACCAAAGTGCGAAATTTTTGCAAGTCGGCAAAAAATTTTACTCACAACCACTATGGTAATTGATTCCTCACATACCTAGTAGGAGTTCGGGCAGTGACCCATTGCCGACCTCCCGAGAAAGTGAAGAAATGGTAGCTTCAGAAGGGAAATTTCAAAATATGCATCCAACCAAACAATAAGTGTTTAAATCAGTATTTCCTAAACCATGTTTCAGCAAAATTAACGCTTGTAATCCTGCAAGCTGAGTGCATGGTTGTCACTAGAATAGTATACATACTCTCGACGGTAAATACATCATTCATGCTTCGGGCTAGCTCTCTGTGCCCTCAGCAGTAATGATGTATTTCCCGTCTCGGTATGTAATATACTATTGCCGACCTGCAAAAATTTCGCATTTTGGTCGTCGACAGCAAACGTCCAAGGACCTGGAGGACAACGAAATTTGACTGGAAGTCCTCGGGGAAGGTAACAGCAACGGCTTGTAGGTCGACCTGCAAGAATCTTTGCCGACCTGCAAAATTTTCTCACTTTGATCGCCAGCAGCAAAAGTCCAAGGACCTGGAGGACCACGAAAATTGTCTGGAAGTGCTCGGAGAAGGTGACAGCAACGGCCGTATGCCGACCTGCAAGAATATTTTGCCGACGTAGAAGGCATATGAGTGGGTAGGTATGTGTTCCACAAGGCAAGTGAATAGGGTATAGGTACGATTTCTGCTGACCTGCAGGCTTGGCTGACCTGCATTTTAGAATTCCCCGAAAGACGCATTCACCGGCGTCGGTGTTGTGCCTCGTTGCGGAAATGGGCTGACGGTTAATAAACTAATTAAAAAAAGGAATCTGCAGTACTATTATTGGTTGAAGTGATTATAGGTTAGTCTTCTCGAGATGGCACTTCTCTAACAGCCAGTTCCACCAGCGAATTTAATCATTGTTAACTAATTGAGATATTTTCTCTGGTGAATATTGGCCTAGTGACCACAGAAAACACAAGTTTCACGAAAGATTATTGGAAAATGTTTAGACCACGACAGCTTATATGCATTTTCCGTGGTCAATCAACCAGCACTGTCCTTAAATGCATCAGAGAAAATGTCTCAATTAGCTAACAATAATTAAATTCGCTGGTGGAACTGGATGTAAGTCCGACATTTTTAATTCAAGATTACTGTAAATGAAACAATTAGCCTGATTACTGCTACATTTTGCTATTTCTTTCGAGATGGCGCTAGGCTCTTTTTTGTCACATAACAGGTATTATAGAAATCTGTTAGCTTCCAAAACGGCAAAGTGCGATCTGTAGGGCTCTTTTGTAGTTTTGTTTAGATGACGCCACATGCCTTCGTTTGTTAGAGAAAAGTTACCTGTTTTACCGTTATAGTGATGTTTATGGTTCTGGGTTCAGGTTCTGCCATTGCCTCGAAGATGGCGCCAGGATACTCGTGATTTGCAATGTGGATTTCCAAGGTGTTTTTGTAGGAAATTTTGAAATTCAATTTCATAGATACTTACCGTCAGTTCCACAAAAAAAATGATCAGCGATCAAGGCTGATTGCAGATCAACTGAACGTTTTTCTGCTGAATGCTAGGCGATTAACCACAAAAAATGCCTAAAATCTGTACTAGACCCATCATCTTTTCATTATTGACGGATAAACCAGCATTCCCATTGATCAGTCAGCTACAAATTGACAAACAAAATCGCGAATCAACTAATCTCGTATTATCTTTTTTGTGGAACCCATGGTTATTGTGGGATAATCTGTTGAACTTGCATCATTTCCCCAAAGCCTATTGATTCATTTTTCTTTTTTTGGCGTAGACGCGAGCGATTACCAAGTTTTGATATGGCGAAATTTTGAATTCTGCCATTGGCAACATTGGGAAATGTCCCATCTCCCACCACACCACAGGCCACAGGTAACTAGATAGTTTGAAATGTGACATTTGTGTTGGAAATGATGAAAATATCAACTTCAATAACTTACTCTAATAAAAGAAAACCGTGAAACTGTTAGTGATACTCACATATGAATCCATTTTTTTTTTTTGTAAGTGAATACCTACAGCATCTTGTACTATCATCTTAGTTCTAATAATAGTTATCTTCTTTTATTCAAGTTTCCTTCATAATAGATCTTGTTTCAGGGATTTGTACAATGTCTTCACTGTCTTCACGCCAAGTCCCAGAGCTAGAGGTCAAGAGTTTGTCGATGGGCTTGTCCGGCTCACCACTCATCATCCACTCAACAATTGAGGGCTTTGAAGACTAGATACGGGGGAAGAGGTTGTCCTCGAAAGAAGCCTGCAAGTACTGGATGGAACTTGATTACATCACTTGCACCCAGAATCGCTTCCAACTTTGAAAGTTCACTTGTCGAGCGGAAGTGACCAAAATATCTAACTAATGACAAATTTCTTCAGTGGAATTACAGAACAGGCTTAGTCTTCGAGGTGGTAGATGCAATGGAACATGAAGCTCTTACCAGATGGCAATCGTCAGGACCTACATTATTCTCTAGTGATGATTGTGCTGTTCAAAAGGGTAAGACTTTCAAATATATACTTGAATACTTCACTGATTTGAGTTTGGATCAGATTCAGTTCAGAACTTCAGAACAGAAAAAAAAATGGGTCGAATTACATATGCCATCTCAAATTTTGTCGAATAAAATCGCAAACCACTCAGAATGGTGTCTAGAAGAAAGATCTCCCAAGGAGAAGGAACCACGCATCACATAATGCTATTGTGTGGCTACGCTGAAAGAAACAGTGCGACGCAATAAAATTATCATCTTGGAATCGGGACGAATTCTCTCACCCTCATGGACTTGAAAATGTCTGTAGAAGTGAATGTGATGTGTTTTAATTGTCAACAACAAAAGTCTAGAAAAAGATGGAGTCAACGCAACTAGAGCCAAAAAAATCATTGAATCAGTAATAAGTTCGCTAAATCTGTCAAATCCAAATTGTAAGGTTCTTTATTCTTGCATTCCATAGGAGGTACAAATATTTTAGTAGTGTATATTTGCACAAGCTGTGCCAATAGCGGATGCTGTTCATAAAGGCATTTTCATACAAAATTGAATAGCTCTCTATTTACATCATACAGGGTCAACGGTTTTTTTATTTTTTTTTACATTTTTTACATTTACAAAAATTTCCAAAATCAGTTTTTTTTTTGAGTAATCTTCGACGAAATTTCGAAGTTGTTCACTCCATTTTTGGCCCAGTTGATGTTGTAGGGAATGGAAAATTACGTAACTTTTGAATAGTTGAAGTAATATGCATGATTGGCTTGTCGCTTTAGTTTAAATAATAAAGATCCATAACTAATACAATATGTTGTCACCTATAGCTGAATTCTACAAGAGCCTGCCTGAGGTGTAAATGAAAATCTGCAGGCAGACGACTATGAAACAGCTGTGTTGGCTGCATCTTGGGAGCTGTCTACACGTGAAAGGATTGGGAACAGTACTAGAAACCACCGTTGAGCAGGAGCTACTTCATGTGGACTTCTGTACAACCTCATTGGGGAGCTACATTCTCTATGGCGATACTACGGTGTTGATAGAGGTAAGACCTCTGAATAAATACTTTAATAATTGTATAAAAGTCTTGGGAATTATGGAAAATGGTGAAGGACTCTTATTACCTTTACACCATGGCACAGTAGTCCGGAATTCAATAAATGCGACCAAAAATCAAATTTTGCAAGTATATATTGCATGCCTTCCATATTTTGTGGGCACGTAGAGACATAGCTGGGCAGTACTCGAACACTGTACTCTGAGTACATTTTGGGTACTCTGTACCCGGTACTCGAGTACATTTTCCATGAAGTACTCGGTACCCGTACCCGTAACATATTTGGTAAATGTACCCAAGGTAGAATGCAACAGAATAGCTAATGTTAGATATAAAATATAAAATGATCAGCTATTCTCATGTCTGGTATGGAGAAAATCCAACAGGTCCTATATTCTTCATTTGATCCACTTGTTTTTAAAAAGAGCATGAGTAATTTTTTTTGCGATTTTGCCCTTTGAGTTAACACTGGCATGTTGCTTCTGCTTCTTTGCCTCAATACAAATTAGAATATATACTACAATGTTCCTGTAGACGGCCCACTAGTTGAGTGGACTGCGTGTTCGCTCGGCAGGCTGAGCTCCCGGGTTCGATTCCCGGGCATATCAGGTCTGGGTGTTGTGCTGTACAAACGGATTTTTCACTAACTTGTAATACTGAACATAAATAAATGCAACAACTCTTATGGCGTATAAATGCCGATGAGGAGGAAAACAAACTTTAAAAAAATGCTCCTGTAGTGATGAAGAATCATTACGAAATCCCGCTTAGTAAATCTGTAAAATATCTAATGGGAACTGTTTTTTTGTGTTTTTCACAATATTTGGCTAGTGCACTCATGATATTTTTTCAAAACTTGTGTTTATACATTGTTTTTGGACTTGCTTTATACAATTTGGCGTGAAAGTGGGGGTGGAAAATATGTACTCGGAAAAAGTACTCGTGAAATTCGAGTACTTGTACTCGGAGTACTATACTCGACAGGATGTGCAATGAGTAAAGTACTCGGTACTTTGTGCTCTCTCTTCAATTATAAAAAGTACCTGTACCGGTACTCGAGTACAATTTATCAGTACCTGGCCCAGCTTTGCGTAGAGAGTAGTGTAGGTAATCTTTTCTGGAATATATAAACTACTTTGTTCCAAGAACTCGCCTGTTCTGACCTCTCGAAGTTACTTATTTTTTGGGATTCAAAATTACCCTGTTTTGTTCGCAAACTTCAAGGAATGGGTGCCAGTTTAATTATTGCACTGCGGCTATTTTGATTTACAACTTTTTCAAAATGATCTTCAAGGGAAATACTCCAGTTTGACTTATATGACCATGCAGTTTACAAACATATTTTAAAACATTTAATATAATTTATATAGTTGATTTTTTGAGTTTTTGAAAAGCTCCATGAGGAACACAAAAAAGTCCCCACAAAACCCCACTGAGCTTTTATGCTTGAAGAGATACTACAACAATCCGTGATAGAAATAGTATTACCAGTATAATATATTATTCGTTTACTTCCTTGTTTATTTTTGTAATTTTGATCTCAAAAGGATGACCCATTTACAGGAAGGCGTGAAAGCGTGATCGACGTAATAAAATTCCTGTTCTTTTGCCGACGTTTCGTCTTTTATTTAGACATTATCTAGGCGTGAAAACTTGTAAATATGGAAAGATTTTTTGACATACCGGGTGGGCCATAAAAAACCGCAATGTTTTATTTTCCTCGCCGAATTTTTGTTTCTTGACCGATTTTGACAAGCTTGGTATCCTTGTGTAGCCAAATAGTACCTTTCATTATCCAGCGCGCCATCAGCGCGCATACTCGTCTTCTGAAGTAATGGCGTCAAATACAAAATTTGCGAACAAATGCTAGAAAATGGCGTGAAAAACCGCCATAGAGTTGAAAAATACGCGCCGCAGCGAACAGGGTAATAGGCTAGAGGTAATTACACACTAGTGATTACTCATTTTTCATCAAAAAGTCCGCATTGTTCATTAAATTATAAATAACTGCGTTTTACATTGATCGGATGTGCGTACGCAACCCAAAATGCAACCCCCAACAACTCTATTTTCAGTTTGACTAGCGAAAGTTGCCTAAAAACCACGATTTTAGGCAACACTCGCTACATCAGTGTACTGCGGAATGTATTTTACTCCCAGGGACTTTTCTCACACGATTCAAGAATAGCGGCCCACTTGTTCACAAACGTACGACACTCGGAGCGAACTTCAAAATGGCGAATAAATAGTTGACGTTGACAGCAGACAGCAGCGAAAACTCACGGCCGTTGCTTGTCAAACTGAAAATAGAGTTGGTGGGGGTTGCATTATGGGTTGCGTACGCACATCCGATCAATGTAAAACGCAGTTATTCATAATTTAATGAACAATGCGGACTTTTTGATGAAAAATAAGTAATCACTAGTGTGTATTAACCTCTAGCCTATTACCCTGTTCGCTGCGGCGCGTATTTTTCAACTTTGTGGCGGTTTTTCTTGCGATTTTGTAGCATTTGTTCGCAAATTTTGTATTTGACGCCAAAATTTGGCGCAAGCGTTGGGTATACCACTATAATGAAAGTTACTATGAGTAGGCTATCAAAACCGTAAGTAGATATTGCTGGAATATCAAAAATCAAAATGGCGGACACAACTGAAAATAGGCCTTCTTTTGTAGTCGTTTCTTTTGATTTAAATTTGACAGAATGACAGAACTAAAGACATTTTTTGGAAAAACGAACTGTTTCTTACATTTTGGGACCATGACCAGCTCAAATGGTCTATTTGTTCTGAAAATGTAGCGACTTGAATAAAGGCTTGTTTGCCATTTTCTTTCAATCCGTAACGAATAATAAAAAAATATTATTTTGCCTGCCAAAATTCCTGTTTCTAAAACAATTTTGATAAGTATGATATTATTGTGTGGCCAACTGAATATTATACAAGTATTATGTGTGAATACTGTCAAAATGTCAAAATTCAAGATGGCGGACCCAACTGGAAATAGGCCTTCTTTTGCAGTCGTATTTTTTTTTTGTTGAAATTTGACCGACTGACAAAACTAAAGGCGTTTTGTGAAAGAACGCACTGTTATTCCCATTTTGAGACCACAACCAGGTCAAATGGCTCATTCGTTAGAAAGATGTAGAGAATTGAAGAATAAGAAAATTGGAATAGGCGAAATTCAGTGCCATTTCTGCGCTGGCGCAACCATGCTAGGGGATTTGAGAATAGTGCCGTATGCTAACACATGTAAAAAGCGTAATTTCAACATTGTCTATTATTGAAACGGCTGGAAATGAATCTTTCAAATAAGCTATGGAAAAAAGAGTGTTTCTTGATCTTTCATTGTGTTCAAGACCAGCAATTATGGATCAGTTCTAGATACACAATGAGCGAAAATATGGTAACGTGTTTATCAGTTGGTGTGTTTTTGAAAATACCGCCCTACTTCTGGTATTCTTCTCTGCCTTACGGTTGCCGTCCTGTCTGTCAGTGGCATGAAACTGCATGTAAACAAATGGTAACTAAAATTTTATCGGGTTATATGTATAATATATCAGAGGTTTTGTGTTTTCTGTTTTTATTTCAAAAATGACGGGCAGTTTGTTGAGTGCCTGGCTGCAAAAACCGTACGAAAAGAACATTACAATTCCATTTCATGTGTGTTCCCAAAAAACATCACCTTCTAGGCAACCAGTTATACACTGAAAACGGCTTTTTCGTTCTTTTCGGAACACTACGCGCGGAATTCATTTTTTCGACAGCAATGCACATGGACAACATCATTCCACATAATCTAGCATGGAAGTCAGGAGTTTCTTGTCATCTATTTTCCTTTGTTAAATCGATGGCTGAAAATCTGCAGGTTTTGACTTTTCCTAGCTCGCGCAGACGCATGAGTTCCATCCCCTAGCTTTGCGAACCTACAGCGCAACTCGTGCCGCTGAATATCGCATATTGTTTCGATCCTTAACGAGTGAAACAAATTTATTGTTTTGACTGCTAAATTTTTATTTCTCCTTAGATTTTGACAGATTAGGTACCATTGTGTAGCCAAATAACTGGGCCACAATAATCATTACGAATACGGTCAGAATCTCAAAATTCAAAATTAGGAACACAACTGAAAATAACCCTTCTTTTGCAGTATTTTCTTTTCTGTTAAAATGTGCCAGAACGATGGAAACTCAAGGCGTTTTTTGGAAAAACGGACTGTTTTCTGTATTTTGAGACCATGACCAGCTCACTTTGTTCATTCGTTGTGGACATGTAACAAATTGAAAATGATTTTCAGTTGTGTCTTGTGTCCTAGGTTGTTTCCAACTTTGAATTTTGACCAGATTCATGTATGATTCTTGTAGCCTATTTATTAGGCGACACAATTCTGCCAGATCTGTCAAAATCGATGCAAATTTAGCAATCTTAGCAATAAATTTTATTAGTTGTTGAAGATTTAAACAATGACAAAAAACCTTTTTTTATTCGCTACATCTCCTTAATCAATTAACCAATTAAGCTGGTTGTGACTTCAAAGTGCAAAAAACAGTCCGTTCTTTCCAAAAACGCCTTCAGTTTTCAGTTTTATCAGTCGTCGGATTTCAATGAAAAAGAAAGACTGCAAAAGAAGGCTTATTTTCAGTTTTGTCCGCCATTTTGAATTTTGACATTCCGACCATATGTCATTATGACACTTGTATCTTATTTTTTTGGCTCACAATAGAGTATTATACTCGGTATTATACCTCGTATTATACTTTTGCAAAAAAAATTTTTTTTCGATGGAATCAGAAACTATATTGAAAAAAAACTGACCCGTATTTTTTTATTCAGCAAAAAATTGTATCGTTTGGCCGCAATAAATAAACGAAATTCCTATATTCTGCCTATTTCTGACGTCATTTACACAGGCAGTATAGACGGTGACTCGCTGTGACGTCAGAACTAGTTGATGTTATTCATTTATTGCGCCCAAACGATACGGTTTTTGACTGAATAAAAAAACACGGGTCGATTATTTTTCAATGTAGTTTCCATTTCAATAAAAAAATTTCTTTAGTATAATACTCCATTATACCAAACCTGTTCAAATCGCTTGAGAAAAACAAAAATTTCACAAGCAAAACAATATCTTTCTATTATTCATTACGGACTAAAATAATGGCAAACAGCCCTTTTTAAATTTGCTATATTTTCAGAACGAATCAAGCGATCGAGCTGGTCATAGTCTCAAAATGTAGAAAACAGTTCGTTTTTGCAAAAAAACTCTTTTATTCTGTCATTCTGTCAAATTTCAATCAAAAGAAACGACTGCAAAAGAAGGCTAATTTTCAGTTGTGTCTGCCATTTTAAATTTTGATAATCCAGCAATATTTTTACGTGATTTTGGTAGCCTATTTAAGTGGCTACACATGGATACCAAACTTGTCAAAATCGGCCAAGAAACAAAAATTCGGCGAGGAAAATAAAACAGTGCGGTTTTTCATGGCCCACCCGGTATAATAACATATAAATAACACATTTTATTATATGTCAAAAAATCTTTCCATATTTACAAGTTTTTACGCCTAGATAATTTCTAAATAAAAGACGAAACGTCGGCAAAAGGACAAGAATTTTATTACGTCGATCACGCCTTCACGCCTTCCTGTAATTGGGTCATCCTTTTAAGTTCAAAATTACACAAGTATTACCAGTTTTTTCTCGAAAGCTGTCCATTGGCAAATAATCTTTTTTTTCCAATGTGGTGCGTGCTGTGCATCTGTGCATTTTAGAGTAGATAAAAGAAAAAAATCAGTTGGGTATTGTACGAGAAAACGTTATGTTTTTTAAAATGAACGGAAATGTTTTCGATTGCTATTACCATTTCAAACAATTTGAAACCGTTTTTAAATCGATCGGACAAAGTCGAGGTTTTCCAGTGAAATTTTTGCAAGGCTATATAGCAAGGCAAAAACTTGAAATTTTGAATTTTGGATTTTATGGGGTGACAGGGTTGTATCGTAATTGCTTTGGAATCGCGTGACCACCAAAATGCCCCTGCGTGAGTATTTACCATTACAAATGAATATTTGACAAAATATTAGCAATTACGATACAACCCTGTCACCCCATAAAATCAAAAATTCAAAATTTCAAGATTTTGCCTTGCTATAGCCTTGCAAAAATTTCACTGGAAAACCTCGACTTTGTCCGATCGATTCGAAAACGGTTTCATATTGTTTGAAATGGTAATAGCAATAGAAAACATCCATCAGTTCTCTTCTTCTATGCTCCATTCTCCAGTTATTGACACTTGCCCGTGGAGAGGACGTCTTGGTTAATAATTTGTCAAATATTCATTTGTAATGGTAAATACTCAAGCAGGGACATTTTGGTGGTCACGCGATTCCAGAGCAATTACGATACAACCCTGTCACCCCATAAAATCGAAAATTCAAAATTTCAAGATTTTGCCTTGCTATATATAGCCTTGCAAAAATTTCACTGGAAAACTTCGACTTTGTCCGATCGATTCGAAAACGGTTTCATATTGTTTGAAATGGTAATAGCAATAGAAAACATCCATCAGTTCTCTTCTTCTATGCTCCATTCTCCAGTTATTGACACTTGCCCGTGGAGAGGACGTCTTGGTTAATAATTTGTCAAATATTCATTTGTAATGGTAAATACTCACGCAGGGACATTTTGGTGGTCACGCGATTCCATTTCAAACAATATGAAACCGTTTTCGAATCGATCGGACAAAGTCGAGGTTTTCCAGTGAAATTTTTGCAAGGCTATAGCAAGGCAAAATCTTGAAATTTTGAATTTTCGATTTTATGGGGTGACAGGGTTGTATCGTAATTGCTTTGGAATCGCGTGACCACCAAAATGTCCCTGCGTGAGTATTAATATTGCAAATGAATATTTGAAAAATGATTAACCAAGACGTCCTCTCCACGGGCAAGTGTCAATAACTGGAGAATGGAGCATAGAAGAAGAGAACTGATGGATGTTTTCAATTGCTATTACCATTTCAAACAATATGAAACCGTTTTCGAATCGATCGGACAAAGTCGAGGTTTTCCAGTGAAATTTTTGCAAGGCTATATATAGCAAGGCAAAATCTTGAAATTTTGAATTTTCGATTTTATGGGGTGACAGGGTTGTATCGTAATTGCTTTGGAATCGCGTGACCACCAAAATGTCCCTGCGTGAGTATTTACGATTACAAATGAATATTTGACAAATTATTAACCAAGACGTCCTCTCCACGGGCAAGTGTCAATAACTGGAGAATGGAGCATAGAAGAAGAGAACTGATGGATGTTTTCAATTGCTATTACCATTTCAAACAATATGAAACCGTTTTCGAATCGATCGGACAAAGTCGAGGTTTTCCAGTGAAATTTTTGCAAGGCTATATATAGCAAGGCAAAATCTTGAAATTTTGAATTTTCGATTTTATGGGGTGACAGGGTTGTATCGTAATTGCTTTGGAATCGCGTGACCACCAAAATGTCCCTGCGTGAGTATTTACTATTACAAATGAATATTTGACAAATTATTAACCAAGACGTCCTCTCCACGGGCAAGTGTCAATAACTGGAGAATGGAGCATAGAAGAAGAGAACTGATGGATGTTTTCAATTGCTATTACCATTTCAAACAATATGAAACCGTTTTCGAATCGATCGGACAAAGTCGAGGTTTTCCAGTGAAATTTTTGCAAGGCTATATATAGCAAGGCAAAATCTTGAAATTTTGAATTTTCGATTTTATGGGGTGACAGGGTTGTATCGTAATTGCTTTGGAATCGCGTGACCACCAAAATGTCCCTGCGTGAGTATTTACGATTACAAATGAATATTTGACAAATTATTAACCAAGACGTCCTCTCCACGGGCAAGTGTCAATAACTGGAGAATGGAGCATAGAAGAAGAGAACTGATGGATGTTTTCAATTGCTATTACCATTTCAAACAATATGAAACCGTTTTCGAATCGATCGGACAAAGTCGAGGTTTTCCAGTGAAATTTTTGCAAGGCTATATATAGCAAGGCAAAATCTTGAAATTTTGAATTTTCGATTTTATGGGGTGACAGGGTTGTATCGTAATTGCTTTGGAATCGCGTGACCACCAAAATGTCCCTGCGTGAGTATTTACTATTACAAATGAATATTTGACAAATTATTAACCAAGACGTCCTCTCCACGGGCAAGTGTCAATAACTGGAGAATGGAGCATAGAAGAAGAGAACTGATGGATGTTTTCAATTGCTATTACCATTTCAAACAATATGAAACCGTTTTCGAATCGATCGGACAAAGTCGAGGTTTTCCAGTGAAATTTTTGCAAGGCTATATATAGCAAGGCAAAATCTTGAAATTTTGAATTTTCGATTTTATGGGGTGACAGGGTTGTATCGTAATTGCTTTGGAATCGCGTGACCACCAAAATGTCCCTGCGTGAGTATTTACTATTACAAATGAATATTTGACAAATTATTAACCAAGACGTCCTCTCCACGGGCAAGTGTCAATAACTGGAGAATGGAGCATAGAAGAAGAGAACTGATGGATGTTTTCAATTGCTATTACCATTTCAAACAATATGAAACCGTTTTCGAATCGATCGGACAAAGTCGAGGTTTTCCAGTGAAATTTTTGCAAGGCTATATATAGCAAGGCAAAATCTTGAAATTTTGAATTTTCGATTTTATGGGGTGACAGGGTTGTATCGTTATTGCTTTGGAATCGCGTGACCACCAAAATGTCCCTGCGTGAGTATTTACGATTACAAATGAATATTTGACAAATTATTAACCAAGACGTCCTCTCCACGGGCAAGTGTCAATAACTGGAGAATGGAGCATAGAAGAAGAGAACTGATGGATGTTTTCAATTGCTATTACCATTTCAAACAATATGAAACCGTTTTCGAATCGATCGGACAAAGTCGAGGTTTTCCAGTGAAATTATAGCAAGGCAAAATCTTGAAATTTTGAATTTTTGATTTTATGGGGTGACAGGGTTGTATCGTAATTGCTTTGGAATCGCGTGACCACCAAAATGTCCCTGCGTGAGTATTTACTATTACAAATGAATATTTGACAAATTATTAACCAAGACGTCCTCTCCACGGGCAAGTGTCAATAACTGGAGAATGGAGCATAGAAGAAGAGAACTGATGGATGTTTTCAATTGCTATTACCATTTCAAACAATATGAAACCGTTTTCGAATCGATCGGACAAAGTCGAGGTTTTCCAGTGAAATTTTTGCAAGGCTATAGCAAGGCAAAATCTTGAAATTTTGAATTTTCGATTTTATGGGGTGACAGGGTTGTATCGTAACTGCTTTGGAATCGCGTGACCACCAAAATGTCCCTGCGTGAGTATTTACCATTACAAATGAATATTTGACAAATTATTAACCAAGACGTCCTCTCCACGGGCAAGTGTCAATAACTGGAGAATGGAGCATAGAAGAAGAGAACTGATGGATGTTTTCAATTGCTATTACCATTTCAAACAATATGAAACCGTTTTCGAATCGATCGGACAAAGTCGAGGTTTTCCAGTGAAATTTTTGCAAGGCTATAGCAAGGCAAAATCTTGAAATTTTGAATTTTCGATTTCATGGGGTGACAGGGTTGTATCGTAATTGCTTTGGAATCGCGTGACCACCAAAATGTCCCTGCGTGAGTATTTACCATTACAAATGAATATTTGACAAATTATTAACCAAGACGTCCTCTCCACGGGCAAGTGTCAATAACTGGAGAATGGAGCATAGAAGAAGAGAACTGATGGATGTTTTCAATTGCTATTACCATTTCAAACAATATGAAACCGTTTTCGAATCGATCGGACAAAGTCGAGGTTTTCCAGTGAAATTATAGCAAGGCAAAATCTTGAAATTTTGAATTTTTGATTTTATGGGGTGACAGGGTTGTATCGTAATTGCTTTGGAATCGCGTGACCACCAAAATGTCCCTGCGTGAGTATTTACTATTACAAATGAATATTTGACAAATTATTAACCAAGACGTCCTCTCCACGGGCAAGTGTCAATAACTGGAGAATGGAGCATAGAAGAAGAGAACTGATGGATGTTTTCAATTGCTATTACCATTTCAAACAATATGAAACCGTTTTCGAATCGATCGGACAAAGTCGAGGTTTTCCAGTGAAATTTTTGCAAGGCTATAGCAAGGCAAAATCTTGAAATTTTGAATTTTCGATTTTATGGGGTGACAGGGTTGTATCGTAATTGCTTTGGAATCGCGTGACCACCAAAATGTCCCTGCGTGAGTATTTACCATTACAAATGAATATTTGACAAATTATTAACCAAGACGTCCTCTCCACGGGCAAGTGTCAATAACTGGAGAATGGAGCATAGAAGAAGAGAACTGATGGATGTTTTCAATTGCTATTACCATTTCAAACAATATGAAACCGTTTTCGAATCGATCGGACAAAGTCGAGGTTTTCCAGTGAAATTATAGCAAGGCAAAATCTTGAAATTTTGAATTTTTGATTTTATGGGGTGACAGGGTTGTATCGTAATTGCTTTGGAATCGCGTGACCACCAAAATGTCCCTGCGTGAGTATTTACTATTACAAATGAATATTTGACAAATTATTAACCAAGACGTCCTCTCCACGGGCAAGTGTCAATAACTGGAGAATGGAGCATAGAAGAAGAGAACTGATGGATGTTTTCAATTGCTATTACCATTTCAAACAATATGAAACCGTTTTCGAATCGATCGGACAAAGTCGAGGTTTTCCAGTGAAATTTTTGCAAGGCTATATATAGCAAGGCAAAATCTTGAAATTTTGAATTTTCGATTTTATGGGGTGACAGGGTTGTATCGTAATTGCTTTGGAATCGCGTGACCACCAAAATGTCCCTGCGTGAGTATTTACTATTACAAATGAATATTTGACAAATTATTAACCAAGACGTCCTCTCCACGGGCAAGTGTCAATAACTGGAGAATGGAGCATAGAAGAAGAGAACTGATGGATGTTTTCAATTGCTATTACCATTTCAAACAATATGAAACCGTTTTCGAATCGATCGGACAAAGTCGAGGTTTTCCAGTGAAATTTTTGCAAGGCTATATATAGCAAGGCAAAATCTTGAAATTTTGAATTTTCGATTTTATGGGGTGACAGGGTTGTATCGTAATTGCTTTGGAATCGCGTGACCACCAAAATGTCCCTGCGTGAGTATTTACTATTACAAATGAATATTTGACAAATTATTAACCAAGACGTCCTCTCCACGGGCAAGTGTCAATAACTGGAGAATGGAGCATAGAAGAAGAGAACTGATGGATGTTTTCAATTGCTATTACCATTTCAAACAATATGAAACCGTTTTCGAATCGATCGGACAAAGTCGAGGTTTTCCAGTGAAATTTTTGCAAGGCTATATATAGCAAGGCAAAATCTTGAAATTTTGAATTTTCGATTTTATGGGGTGACAGGGTTGTATCGTTATTGCTTTGGAATCGCGTGACCACCAAAATGTCCCTGCGTGAGTATTTACGATTACAAATGAATATTTGACAAATTATTAACCAAGACGTCCTCTCCACGGGCAAGTGTCAATAACTGGAGAATGGAGCATAGAAGAAGAGAACTGATGGATGTTTTCAATTGCTATTACCATTTCAAACAATATGAAACCGTTTTCGAATCGATCGGACAAAGTCGAGGTTTTCCAGTGAAATTATAGCAAGGCAAAATCTTGAAATTTTGAATTTTTGATTTTATGGGGTGACAGGGTTGTATCGTAATTGCTTTGGAATCGCGTGACCACCAAAATGTCCCTGCGTGAGTATTTACTATTACAAATGAATATTTGACAAATTATTAACCAAGACGTCCTCTCCACGGGCAAGTGTCAATAACTGGAGAATGGAGCATAGAAGAAGAGAACTGATGGATGTTTTCAATTGCTATTACCATTTCAAACAATATGAAACCGTTTTCGAATCGATCGGACAAAGTCGAGGTTTTCCAGTGAAATTTTTGCAAGGCTATAGCAAGGCAAAATCTTGAAATTTTGAATTTTCGATTTTATGGGGTGACAGGGTTGTATCGTAACTGCTTTGGAATCGCGTGACCACCAAAATGTCCCTGCGTGAGTATTTACCATTACAAATGAATATTTGACAAATTATTAACCAAGACGTCCTCTCCACGGGCAAGTGTCAATAACTGGAGAATGGAGCATAGAAGAAGAGAACTGATGGATGTTTTCAATTGCTATTACCATTTCAAACAATATGAAACCGTTTTCGAATCGATCGGACAAAGTCGAGGTTTTCCAGTGAAATTTTTGCAAGGCTATAGCAAGGCAAAATCTTGAAATTTTGAATTTTCGATTTCATGGGGTGACAGGGTTGTATCGTAATTGCTTTGGAATCGCGTGACCACCAAAATGTCCCTGCGTGAGTATTTACCATTACAAATGAATATTTGACAAATTATTAACCAAGACGTCCTCTCCACGGGCAAGTGTCAATAACTGGAGAATGGAGCATAGAAGAAGAGAACTGATGGATGTTTTCAATTGCTATTACCATTTCAAACAATATGAAACCGTTTTCGAATCGATCGGACAAAGTCGAGGTTTTCCAGTGAAATTATAGCAAGGCAAAATCTTGAAATTTTGAATTTTTGATTTTATGGGGTGACAGGGTTGTATCGTAATTGCTTTGGAATCGCGTGACCACCAAAATGTCCCTGCGTGAGTATTTACTATTACAAATGAATATTTGACAAATTATTAACCAAGACGTCCTCTCCACGGGCAAGTGTCAATAACTGGAGAATGGAGCATAGAAGAAGAGAACTGATGGATGTTTTCAATTGCTATTACCATTTCAAACAATATGAAACCGTTTTCGAATCGATCGGACAAAGTCGAGGTTTTCCAGTGAAATTTTTGCAAGGCTATAGCAAGGCAAAATCTTGAAATTTTGAATTTTCGATTTTATGGGGTGACAGGGTTGTATCGTAATTGCTTTGGAATCGCGTGACCACCAAAATGTCCCCGCGTGAGTATTTACTATTACAAATGAATATTTGACAAATTATTAACCAAGACGTCCTCTCCACGGGCAAGTGTCAATAACTGGAGAATGGAGCATAGAAGAAGAGAACTGATGGATGTTTTCAATTGCTATTACCATTTCAAACAATATGAAACCGTTTTCGAATCGATCGGACAAAGTCGAGGTTTTCCAGTGAAATTATAGCAAGGCAAAATCTTGAAATTTTGAATTTTTGATTTTATGGGGTGACAGGGTTGTATCGTAATTGCTTTGGAATCGCGTGACCACCAAAATGTCCCTGCGTGAGTATTTACTATTACAAATGAATATTTGACAAATTATTAACCAAGACGTCCTCTCCACGGGCAAGTGTCAATAACTGGAGAATGGAGCATAGAAGAAGAGAACTGATGGATGTTTTCAATTGCTATTACCATTTCAAACAATATGAAACCGTTTTCGAATCGATCGGACAAAGTCGAGGTTTTCCAGTGAAATTTTTGCAAGGCTATAGCAAGGCAAAATCTTGAAATTTTGAATTTTCGATTTTATGGGGTGACAGGGTTGTATCGTAACTGCTTTGGAATCGCGTGACCACCAAAATGTCCCTGCGTGAGTATTTACCATTACAAATGAATATTTGACAAATTATTAACCAAGACGTCCTCTCCACGGGCAAGTGTCAATAACTGGAGAATGGAGCATAGAAGAAGAGAACTGATGGATGTTTTCGATTGCTATTACCATTTCAAACAATATGAAACCGTTTTCGAATCGATCGGACAAAGTCGAGGTTTTCCAGTGAAATTTTTGCAAGGCTATAGCAAGGCAAAATCTTGAAATTTTGAATTTTCGATTCTATGGGGTGACAGGGTTGTATCGTAATTGCTTTGGAATCGCGTGACCACCAAAATGTCCCTGCGTGAGTATTTACTATTACAAATGAATATTTGACAAATTATTAACCAAGACGTCCTCTCCACGGGCAAGTGTCAATAACTGGAGAATGGAGCATAGAAGAAGAGAACTGATGGATGTTTTCAATTGCTATTACCATTTCAAACAATATGAAACCGTTTTCGAATCGATCGGACAAAGTCGAGGTTTTCCAGTGAAATTTTTGCAAGGCTATATATAGCAAGGCAAAATCTTGAAATTTTGAATTTTCGATTTTATGGGGTGACAGGGTTGTATCGTAATTGCTTTGGAATCGCGTGACCACCAAAATGTCCCTGCGTGAGTATTTACGATTACAAATGAATATTTGACAAATTATTAACCAAGACGTCCTCTCCACGGGCAAGTGTCAATAACTGGAGAATGGAGCATAGAAGAAGAGAACTGATGGATGTTTTCAATTGCTATTACCATTTCAAACAATATGAAACCGTTTTCGAATCGATCGGACAAAGTCGAGGTTTTCCAGTGAAATTTTTGCAAGGCTATAGCAAGGCAAAATCTTGAAATTTTGAATTTTCGATTTTATGGGGTGACAGGGTTGTATCGTAATTGCTTTGGAATCGCGTGACCACCAAAATGTCCCTGCGTGAGTATTTACCATTACAAATGAATATTTGACAAATTATTAACCAAGACGTCCTCTCCACGGGCAAGTGTCAATAACTGGAGAATGGAGCATAGAAGAAGAGAACTGATGGATGTTTTCGATTGCTATTACCATTTCAAACAATATGAAACCGTTTTCGAATCGATCGGACAAAGTCGAGGTTTTTCAGTGAAATTTTTGCAAGGCTATAAGCAAGGCAAAATCTTGAAATTTTGAATTTTCGATTCTATGGGGTGACAGGGTTGTATCGTAATTGCTTTGGAATCGCGTGACCACCAAAATGTCCCTGCGTGAGTATTTACTATTACAAATGAATATTTGACAAATTATTAACCAAGACGTCCTCTCCACGGGCAAGTGTCAATAACTGGAGAATGGAGCATAGAAGAAGAGAACTGATGGATGTTTTCAATTGCTATTACCATTTCAAACAATATGAAACCGTTTTCGAATCGATCGGACAAAGTCGAGGTTTTCCAGTGAAATTTTTGCAAGGCTATAGCAAGGCAAAATCTTGAAATTTTGAAATTTCGATTCTATGGGGTGACAGGGTTGTATCGTAATTGCTTTGGAATCGCGTGACCACCAAAATGTCCCTGCGTGAGTATTTACCATTACAAATGAATATTTGACAAATTATTAACCAAGACGTCCTCTCCACGGGCAAGTGTCAATAACTGGAGAATGGAGCATAGAAGAAGAGAACTGATGGATGTTTTCAATTGCTATTACCATTTCAAACAATATGAAACCGTTTTCGAATCGATCGGACAAAGTCGAGGTTTTCCAGTGAAATTTTTGCAAGGCTATATATAGCAAGGCAAAATCTTGAAATTTTGAATTTTCGATTTTATGGGGTGACAGGGTTGTATCGTAATTGCTTTGGAATCGCGTGACCACCAAAATGTCCCTGCGTGAGTATTTACCATTACAAATGAATATTTGACAAATTATTAACCAAGGCGTCCTCTCCACGGGCAAGTGTCAATAACTGGAGAATGGAGCATAGAAGAAGAGAACTGATGGATGTTTTCGATTGCTATTACCATTTCAAACAATATGAAACCGTTTTCGAATCGATCGGACAAAGTCGAGGTTTTCCAGTGAAATTTTTGCAAGGCTATAGCAAGGCAAAATCTTGAAATTTTGAATTTTCGATTCTATGGGGTGACAGGGTTGTATCGTAATTGCTTTGTTATCGCGTGACCACCAAAATGTCCCTGCGTGAGTATTTACTATTACAAATGAATATTTGACAAATTATTAACCAAGACGTCCTTTCCACGGGCAAGTGTCAATAACTGGAGAATGGAGCATAGAAGAAGAGAACTGATGGATGTTTTCAATTGCTATTACCATTTCAAACAATATTAAACCGTTTTCGAATCGATCGGACAAAGTCGAGGTTTTCCAGTGAAATTTTTGCAAGGCTATAGCAAGGCAAAATCTTGAAATTTTGAATTTTCGATTTTATGGGGTGACAGGGTTGTATCGTAATTGCTTTGGAATCGCGTGACCACCAAAATGTCCTTGCGTGAGTATTTACCATTACAAATGAATATTTGACAAATTATTAACCAAGACGTCCTCTCCACGGGCAAGTGTCAATAACTGGAGAATGGAGCATAGAAGAAGAGAACTGATGGATGTTTTCGATTGCTATTACCATTTCAAACAATATGAAACCGTTTTCGAATCGATCGGACAAAGTCGAGGTTTTCCAGTGAAATTTTTGCAAGGCTATAGCAAGGCAAAATCTTAAAATTTTGAATTTTCGATTTTATGGGGTGACAGGGTTGTATCGTAATTGCTTTGGAATGGCGTGACCACCAAAATGTCCCTGCGTGAGTATTTAATATTACAAATGAATATTACCATTTCAAACAATATGAAACCGTTTTCGAATCGATCGGACAAAGTCGAGGTTTTCCAGTGAAATTTTTGCAAGGCTATAGCAAGGCAAAATCTTGAAATTTTGAATTTTCGATTTTATGGGGTGACAGGGTTGTATCGTAATTGCTTTGGAATCGCGTGACCACCAAAATGTCCCTGCGTGAGTATTTAATATTACAAATGAATATTACCATTTCAAACAATATGAAACCGTTTTCGAATCGATCGGACAAAGTCGAGGTTTTCCAGTGAAATTTTTGCAAGGCTATAGCAAGGCAAAATCCTGAAATTTTGAATTTTCGATTTTATGGGGTGACAGGGTTGTATCGTAATTGCTTTGGAATCGCGTGACCACCAAAATGTCCCTGCGTGAGTATTTAATATTACAAATGAATATTACCATTTCAAACAATATGAAACCGTTTTCGAATCGATCGGACAAAGTCGAGGTTTTTCAGTGAAATTTTTGCAAGGCTATAAGCAAGGCAAAATCTTGAAATTTTGAATTTTCGATTCTATGGGGTGACAGGGTTGTATCGTAATTGCTTTGGAATCGCGTGACCACCAAAATGTCCCTGCGTGAGTATTTACTATTACAAATGAATATTTGACAAATTATTAACCAAGACGTCCTCTCCACGGGCAAGTGTCAATAACTGGAGAATGGAGCATAGAAGAAGAGAACTGATGGATGTTTTCAATTGCTATTACCATTTCAAACAATATGAAACCGTTTTCGAATCGATCGGACAAAGTCGAGGTTTTCCAGTGAAATTTTTGCAAGGCTATATATAGCAAGGCAAAATCTTGAAATTTTGAATTTTCGATTTTATGGGGTGACAGGGTTGTATCGTAATTGCTTTGGAATCGCGTGACCACCAAAATGTCCCTGCGTGAGTATTTACGATTACAAATGAATATTTGACAAATTATTAACCAAGACGTCCTCTCCACGGGCAAGTGTCAATAACTGGAGAATGGAGCATAGAAGAAGAGAACTGATGGATGTTTTCAATTGCTATTACCATTTCAAACAATATGAAACCGTTTTCGAATCGATCGGACAAAGTCGAGGTTTTCCAGTGAAATTTTTGCAAGGCTATAGCAAGGCAAAATCTTAAATTTTTGAATTTTCGATTTTATGGGGTGACAGGGTTGTATCGTAATTGCTTTGGAATGGCGTGACCACCAAAATGTCCCTGCGTGAGTATTTAATATTACAAATGAATATTACCATTTCAAACAATATGAAACCGTTTTCGAATCGATCGGACAAAGTCGAGGTTTTCCAGTGAAATTTTTGCAAGGCTATAGCAAGGCAAAATCTTGAAATTTTGAATTTTCGATTTTATGGGGTGACAGGGTTGTATCGTAATTGCTTTGGAATCGCGTGACCACCAAAATGTCCCTGCGTGAGTATTTAATATTACAAATGAATATTACCATTTCAAACAATATGAAACCGTTTTCGAATCGATCGGACAAAGTCGAGGTTTTCCAGTGAAATTTTTGCAAGGCTATAGCAAGGCAAAATCTTGAAATTTTGAATTTTCGATTTTATGGGGTGACAGGGTTGTATCGTAATTGCTTTGGAATCGCGTGACCACCAAAATGTCCCTGCGTGAGTATTTAATATTACAAATGAATATTACCATTTCAAACAATATGAAACCGTTTTCGAATCGATCGGACAAAGTCGAGGTTTTTCAGTGAAATTTTTGCAAGGCTATAAGCAAGGCAAAATCTTGAAATTTTGAATTTTCGATTCTATGGGGTGACAGGGTTGTATCGTAATTGCTTTGGAATCGCGTGACCACCAAAATGTCCCTGCGTGAGTATTTACTATTACAAATGAATATTTGACAAATTATTAACCAAGACGTCCTCTCCACGGGCAAGTGTCAATAACTGGAGAATGGAGCATAGAAGAAGAGAACTGATGGATGTTTTCAATTGCTATTACCATTTCAAACAATATGAAACCGTTTTCGAATCGATCGGACAAAGTCGAGGTTTTCCAGTGAAATTTTTGCAAGGCTATATATAGCAAGGCAAAATCTTGAAATTTTGAATTTTCGATTTTATGGGGTGACAGGGTTGTATCGTAATTGCTTTGGAATCGCGTGACCACCAAAATGTCCCTGCGTGAGTATTTACCATTACAAATGAATATTTGACAAATTATTAACCAAGACGTCCTCTCCACGGGCAAGTGTCAATAACTGGAGAATGGAGCATAGAAGAAGAGAACTGATGGATGTTTTCGATTGCTATTACCATTTCAAACAATATGAAACCGTTTTCGAATCGATCGGACAAAGTCGAGGTTTTTCAGTGAAATTTTTGCAAGGCTATAAGCAAGGCAAAATCTTGAAATTTTGAATTTTCGATTCTATGGGGTGACAGGGTTGTATCGTAATTGCTTTGGAATCGCGTGACCACCAAAATGTCCCTGCGTGAGTATTTACTATTACAAATGAATATTTGACAAATTATTAACCAAGACGTCCTCTCCACGGGCAAGTGTCAATAACTGGAGAATGGAGCATAGAAGAAGAGAACTGATGGATGTTTTCAATTGCTATTACCATTTCAAACAATATGAAACCGTTTTCGAATCGATCGGACAAAGTCGAGGTTTTCCAGTGAAATTTTTGCAAGGCTATAGCAAGGCAAAATCTTGAAATTTTGAAATTTCGATTCTATGGGGTGACAGGGTTGTATCGTAATTGCTTTGGAATCGCGTGACCACCAAAATGTCCCTGCGTGAGTATTTACCATTACAAATGAATATTTGACAAATTATTAACCAAGACGTCCTCTCCACGGGCAAGTGTCAATAACTGGAGAATGGAGCATAGAAGAAGAGAACTGATGGATGTTTTCAATTGCTATTACCATTTCAAACAATATGAAACCGTTTTCGAATCGATCGGACAAAGTCGAGGTTTTCCAGTGAAATTTTTGCAAGGCTATAGCAAGGCAAAATCTTGAAATTTTGAATTTTCGATTTTATGGGGTGACAGGGTTGTATCGTAATTGCTTTGGAATCGCGTGACCACCAAAATGTCCCTGCGTGAGTATTTACCATTACAAATGAATATTTGACAAATTATTAACCAAGACGTCCTCTCCACGGGCAAGTGTCAATAACTGGAGAATGGAGCATAGAAGAAGAGAACTGATGGATGTTTTCGATTGCTATTACCATTTCAAACAATATGAAACCATTTTCGAATCGATCGGACAAAGTCGAGGTTTTCCAGTGAAATTTTTGCAAGGCTATAGCAAGGCAAAATCTTGAAATTTTGAATTTTCGATTTTATGGGGTGACAGGGTTGTATCGTAATTGCTTTGGAATCGCGTGACCACCAAAATGTCCCTGCGTGAGTATTTACCATTACAAATGAATATTTGACAAATTATTAACCAAGACGTCCTCTCCACGGGCAAGTGTCAATAACTGGAGAATGGAGCATAGAAGAAGAGAACTGATGGATGTTTTCGATTGCTATTACCATTTCAAACAATATGAAACCATTTTCGAATCGATCGGACAAAGTCGAGGTTTTCCAGTGAAATTTTTGCAAGGCTATAGCAAGGCAAAATCTTGAAATTTTGAAATTTCGATTCTATGGGGTGACAGGGTTGTATCGTAATTGCTTTGGAATCGCGTGACCACCAAAATGTCCCTGCGTGAGTATTTACCATTACAAATGAATATTTGACAAATTATTAACCAAGACGTCCTCTCCACGGGCAAGTGTCAATAACTGGAGAATGGAGCATAGAAGAAGAGAACTGATGGATGTTTTCAATTGCTATTACCATTTCAAACAATATGAAACCGTTTTCGAATCGATCGGACAAAGTCGAGGTTTTCCAGTGAAATTTTTGCAAGGCTATAGCAAGGCAAAATCTTGAAATTTTGAAATTTCGATTCTATGGGGTGACAGGGTTGTATCGTAATTGCTTTGGAATCGCGTGACCACCAAAATGTCCCTGCGTGAGTATTTACCATTACAAATGAATATTTGACAAATTATTAACCAAGACGTCCTCTCCACGGGCAAGTGTCAATAACTGGAGAATGGAGCATAGAAGAAGAGAACTGATGGATGTTTTCAATTGCTATTACCATTTCAAACAATATGAAACCGTTTTCGAATCGATCGGACAAAGTCGAGGTTTTCCAGTGAAATTTTTGCAAGGCTATATATAGCAAGGCAAAATCTTGAAATTTTGAATTTTCGATTTTATGGGGTGACAGGGTTGTATCGTAATTGCTTTGGAATCGCGTGACCACCAAAATGTCCCTGCGTGAGTATTTACCATTACAAATGAATATTTGACAAATTATTAACCAAGACGTCCTCTCCACGGGCAAGTGTCAATAACTGGAGAATGGAGCATAGAAGAAGAGAACTGATGGATGTTTTCGATTGCTATTACCATTTCAAACAATATGAAACCGTTTTCGAATCGATCGGACAAAGTCGAGGTTTTTCAGTGAAATTTTTGCAAGGCTATAAGCAAGGCAAAATCTTGAAATTTTGAATTTTCGATTCTATGGGGTGACAGGGTTGTATCGTAATTGCTTTGGAATCGCGTGACCACCAAAATGTCCCTGCGTGAGTATTTACCATTACAAATGAATATTTGACAAATTATTAACCAAGACGTCCTCTCCACGGGCAAGTGTCAATAACTGGAGAATGGAGCATAGAAGAAGAGAACTGATGGATGTTTTCAATTGCTATTACCATTTCAAACAATATGAAACCGTTTTCGAATCGATCGGACAAAGTCGAGGTTTTCCAGTGAAATTTTTGCAAGGCTATAGCAAGGCAAAATCTTGAAATTTTGAATTTTCGATTTTATGGGGTGACAGGGTTGTATCGTAATTGCTTTGGAATCGCGTGACCACCAAAATGTCCCTGCGTGAGTATTTACCATTACAAATGAATATTTGACAAATTATTAACCAAGACGTCCTCTCCACGGGCAAGTGTCAATAACTGGAGAATGGAGCATAGAAGAAGAGAACTGATGGATGTTTTCGATTGCTATTACCATTTCAAACAATATGAAACCGTTTTCGAATCGATCGGACAAAGTCGAGGTTTTCCAGTGAAATTTTTGCAAGGCTATAGCAAGGCAAAATCTTGAAATTTTGAATTTTCGATTCTATGGGGTGACAGGGTTGTATCGTAATTGCTTTGTTATCGCGTGACCACCAAAATGTCCCTGCGTGAGTATTTACTATTACAAATGAATATTTGACAAATTATTAACCAAGACGTCCTTTCCACGGGCAAGTGTCAATAACTGGAGAATGGAGCATAGAAGAAGAGAACTGATGGATGTTTTCAATTGCTATTACCATTTCAAACAATATTAAACCGTTTTCGAATCGATCGGACAAAGTCGAGGTTTTCCAGTGAAATTTTTGCAAGGCTATAGCAAGGCAAAATCTTGAAATTTTGAATTTTCGATTTTATGGGGTGACAGGGTTGTATCGTAATTGCTTTGGAATCGCGTGACCACCAAAATGTCCTTGCGTGAGTATTTACCATTACAAATGAATATTTGACAAATTATTAACCAAGACGTCCTCTCCACGGGCAAGTGTCAATAACTGGAGAATGGAGCATAGAAGAAGAGAACTGATGGATGTTTTCGATTGCTATTACCATTTCAAACAATATGAAACCGTTTTCGAATCGATCGGACAAAGTCGAGGTTTTCCAGTGAAATTTTTGCAAGGCTATAGCAAGGCAAAATCTTAAAATTTTGAATTTTCGATTTTATGGGGTGACAGGGTTGTATCGTAATTGCTTTGGAATGGCGTGACCACCAAAATGTCCCTGCGTGAGTATTTAATATTACAAATGAATATTACCATTTCAAACAATATGAAACCGTTTTCGAATCGATCGGACAAAGTCGAGGTTTTCCAGTGAAATTTTTGCAAGGCTATAGCAAGGCAAAATCTTGAAATTTTGAATTTTCTATTTTATGGGGTGACAGGGTTGTATCGTAATTGCTTTGGAATCGCGTGACCACCAAAATGTCCCTGCGTGAGTATTTAATATTACAAATGAATATTACCATTTCAAACAATATGAAACCGTTTTCGAATCGATCGGACAAAGTCGAGGTTTTCCAGTGAAATTTTTGCAAGGCTATAGCAAGGCAAAATCTTGAAATTTTGAATTTTCGATTTTATGGGGTGACAGGGTTGTATCGTAATTGCTTTGGAATCGCGTGACCACCAAAATGTCCCTGCGTGAGTATTTAATATTACAAATGAATATTACCATTTCAAACAATATGAAACCGTTTTCGAATCGATCGGACAAAGTCGAGGTTTTTCAGTGAAATTTTTGCAAGGCTATAAGCAAGGCAAAATCTTGAAATTTTGAATTTTCGATTCTATGGGGTGACAGGGTTGTATCGTAATTGCTTTGGAATCGCGTGACCACCAAAATGTCCCTGCGTGAGTATTTACTATTACAAATGAATATTTGACAAATTATTAACCAAGACGTCCTCTCCACGGGCAAGTGTCAATAACTGGAGAATGGAGCATAGAAGAAGAGAACTGATGGATGTTTTCAATTGCTATTACCATTTCAAACAATATGAAACCGTTTTCGAATCGATCGGACAAAGTCGAGGTTTTCCAGTGAAATTTTTGCAAGGCTATAGCAAGGCAAAATCTTGAAATTTTGAATTTTCGATTCTATGGGGTGACAGGGTTGTATCGTAATTGCTTTGGAATCGCGTGACCACCAAAATGTCCCTGCGTGAGTATTTACCATTACAAATGAATATTTGACAAATTATTAACCAAGACGTCCTCTCCACGGGCAAGTGTCAATAACTGGAGAATGGAGCATAGAAGAAGAGAACTGATGGATGTTTTCAATTGCTATTACCATTTCAAACAATATGAAACCGTTTTCGAATCGATCGGACAAAGTCGAGGTTTTCCAGTGAAATTTTTGCAAGGCTATAGCAAGGCAAAATCTTGAAATTTTGAATTTTCGATTTTATGGGGTGACAGGGTTGTATCGTAATTGCTTTGGAATCGCGTGACCACCAAAATGTCCCTGCGTGAGTATTTACCATTACAAATGAATATTTGACAAATTATTAACCAAGACGTCCTCTCCACGGGCAAGTGTCAATAACTGGAGAATGGAGCATAGAAGAAGAGAACTGATGGATGTTTTCGATTGCTATTACCATTTCAAACAATATGAAACCGTTTTCGAATCGATCGGACAAAGTCGAGGTTTTCCAGTGAAATTTTTGCAAGGCTATAGCAAGGCAAAATCTTGAAATTTTGAATTTTCGATTTTATGGGGTGACAGGGTTGTATCGTAATTGCTTTGGAATCGCGTGACCACCAAAATGTCCCTGCGTGAGTATTTACCATTACAAATGAATATTTGACAAATTATTAACCAAGACGTCCTCTCCACGGGCAAGTGTCAATAACTGGAGAATGGAGCATAGAAGAAGAGAACTGATGGATGTTTTCGATTGCTATTACCATTTCAAACAATATGAAACCGTTTTCGAATCGATCGGACAAAGTCGAGGTTTTCCAGTGAAATTTTTGCAAGGCTATAGCAAGGCAAAATCTTGAAATTTTGAATTTTCGATTTTATGGGGTGACAGGGTTGTATCGTAATTGCTTTGGAATCGCGTGACCACCAAAATGTCCCTGCGTGAGTATTTACCATTACAAATGAATATTTGACAAATTATTAACCAAGACGTCCTCTCCACGGGCAAGTGTCAATAACTGGAGAATGGAGCATAGAAGAAGAGAACTGATGGATGTTTTCGATTGCTATTACCATTTCAAACAATATGAAACCGTTTTCGAATCGATCGGACAAAGTCGAGGTTTTCCAGTGAAATTTTTGCAAGGCTATAGCAAGGCAAAATCTTGAAATTTTGAATTTTCGATTTTATGGGGTGACAGGGTTGTATCGTAATTGCTTTGGAATCGCGTGACCACCAAAATGTCCCTGCGTGAGTATTTACCATTACAAATGAATATTTGACAAATTATTAACCAAGACGTCCTCTCCACGGGCAAGTGTCAATAACTGGAGAATGGAGCATAGAAGAAGAGAACTGATGGATGTTTTCAATTGCTATTACCATTTCAAACAATATGAAACCGTTTTCGAATCGATCGGACAAAGTCGAGGTTTTCCAGTGAAATTTTTGCAAGGCTATAGCAAGGCAAAATCTTGAAATTTTGAATTTTCGATTCTATGGGGTGACAGGGTTGTATCGTAATTGCTTTGGAATCGCGTGACCACCAAAATGTCCCTGCGTGAGTATTTAATATTACAAATGAATATTACCATTTCAAACAATATGAAACCGTTTTCGAATCGATCGGACAAAGTCGAGGTTTTCCAGTGAAATTTTTGCAAGGCTATAGCAAGGCAAAATCTTGAAATTTTGAATTTTCGATTTTATGGGGTGACAGGGTTGTATCGTAATTGCTTTGGAATCGCGTGACCACCAAAATGTCCCTGCGTGAGTATTTAATATTACAAATGAATATTACCATTTCAAACAATATGAAACCGTTTTCGAATCGATCGGACAAAGTCGAGGTTTTCCAGTGAAATTTTTGCAAGGCTATAGCAAGGCAAAATCTTGAAATTTTGAATTTTCGATTTTATGGGGTGACAGGGTTGTATCGTAATTGCTTTGGAATCGCGTGACCACCAAAATGTCCCTGCGTGAGTATTTAATATTACAAATGAATATTACCATTTCAAACAATATGAAACCGTTTTCGAATCGATCGGACAAAGTCGAGGTTTTTCAGTGAAATTTTTGCAAGGCTATAAGCAAGGCAAAATCTTGAAATTTTGAATTTTCGATTCTATGGGGTGACAGGGTTGTATCGTAATTGCTTTGGAATCGCGTGACCACCAAAATGTCCCTGCGTGAGTATTTACTATTACAAATGAATATTTGACAAATTATTAACCAAGACGTCCTCTCCACGGGCAAGTGTCAATAACTGGAGAATGGAGCATAGAAGAAGAGAACTGATGGATGTTTTCAATTGCTATTACCATTTCAAACAATATGAAACCGTTTTCGAATCGATCGGACAAAGTCGAGGTTTTCCAGTGAAATTTTTGCAAGGCTATAGCAAGGCAAAATCTTGAAATTTTGAATTTTCGATTCTATGGGGTGACAGGGTTGTATCGTAATTGCTTTGGAATCGCGTGACCACCAAAATGTCCCTGCGTGAGTATTTACCATTACAAATGAATATTTGACAAATTATTAACCAAGACGTCCTCTCCACGGGCAAGTGTCAATAACTGGAGAATGGAGCATAGAAGAAGAGAACTGATGGATGTTTTCAATTGCTATTACCATTTCAAACAATATGAAACCGTTTTCGAATCGATCGGACAAAGTCGAGGTTTTCCAGTGAAATTTTTGCAAGGCTATTATAGCAAGGCAAAATCTTGAAATTTTGAATTTTCGATTCTATGGGGTGACAGGGTTGTATCGTAATTGCTTTGGAATCGCGTGACCACCAAAATGTCCCTGCGTGAGTATTTAATATTACAAATGAATATTACCATTTCAAACAATATGAAACCGTTTTCGAATCGATCGGACAAAGTCGAGGTTTTCCAGTGAAATTTTTGCAAGGCTATAGCAAGGCAAAATCTTGAAATTTTGAATTTTCGATTTTATGGGGTGACAGGGTTGTATCGTAATTGCTTTGGAATCGCGTGACCACCAAAATGTCCCTGCGTGAGTATTTAATATTACAAATGAATATTACCATTTCAAACAATATGAAACCGTTTTCGAATCGATCGGACAAAGTCGAGGTTTTCCAGTGAAATTTTTGCAAGGCTATAGCAAGGCAAAATCTTGAAATTTTGAATTTTCGATTTTATGGGGTGACAGGGTTGTATCGTAATTGCTTTGGAATCGCGTGACCACCAAAATGTCCCTGCGTGAGTATTTACCATTACAAATGAATATTTGACAAATTATTAACCAAGACGTCCTCTCCACGGGCAAGTGTCAATAACTGGAGAATGGAGCATAGAAGAAGAGAACTGATGGATGTTTTCGATTGCTATTACCATTTCAAACAATATGAAACCGTTTTCGAATCGATCGGACAAAGTCGAGGTTTTCCAGTGAAATTTTTGCAAGGCTATAGCAAGGCAAAATCTTGAAATTTTGAATTTTCGATTTTATGGGGTGACAGGGTTGTATCGTAATTGCTTTGGAATCGCGTGACCACCAAAATGTCCCTGCGTGAGTATTTACCATTACAAATGAATATTTGACAAATTATTAACCAAGACGTCCTCTCCACGGGCAAGTGTCAATAACTGGAGAATGGAGCATAGAAGAAGAGAACTGATGGATGTTTTCAATTGCTATTACCATTTCAAACAATATGAAACCGTTTTCGAATCGATCGGACAAAGTCGAGGTTTTCCAGTGAAATTTTTGCAAGGCTATAGCAAGGCAAAATCTTGAAATTTTGAATTTTCGATTCTATGGGGTGACAGGGTTGTATCGTAATTGCTTTGGAATCGCGTGACCACCAAAATGTCCCTGCGTGAGTATTTAATATTACAAATGAATATTACCATTTCAAACAATATGAAACCGTTTTCGAATCGATCGGACAAAGTCGAGGTTTTCCAGTGAAATTTTTGCAAGGCTATAGCAAGGCAAAATCTTGAAATTTTGAATTTTCGATTTTATGGGGTGACAGGGTTGTATCGTAATTGCTTTGGAATCGCGTGACCACCAAAATGTCCCTGCGTGAGTATTTAATATTACAAATGAATATTACCATTTCAAACAATATGAAACCGTTTTCGAATCGATCGGACAAAGTCGAGGTTTTCCAGTGAAATTTTTGCAAGGCTATAGCAAGGCAAAATCTTGAAATTTTGAATTTTCGATTTTATGGGGTGACAGGGTTGTATCGTAATTGCTTTGGAATCGCGTGACCACCAAAATGTCCCTGCGTGAGTATTTAATATTACAAATGAATATTACCATTTCAAACAATATGAAACCGTTTTCGAATCGATCGGACAAAGTCGAGGTTTTTCAGTGAAATTTTTGCAAGGCTATAAGCAAGGCAAAATCTTGAAATTTTGAATTTTCGATTCTATGGGGTGACAGGGTTGTATCGTAATTGCTTTGGAATCGCGTGACCACCAAAATGTCCCTGCGTGAGTATTTACTATTACAAATGAATATTTGACAAATTATTAACCAAGACGTCCTCTCCACGGGCAAGTGTCAATAACTGGAGAATGGAGCATAGAAGAAGAGAACTGATGGATGTTTTCAATTGCTATTACCATTTCAAACAATATGAAACCGTTTTCGAATCGATCGGACAAAGTCGAGGTTTTCCAGTGAAATTTTTGCAAGGCTATAGCAAGGCAAAATCTTGAAATTTTGAATTTTCGATTCTATGGGGTGACAGGGTTGTATCGTAATTGCTTTGGAATCGCGTGACCACCAAAATGTCCCTGCGTGAGTATTTACCATTACAAATGAATATTTGACAAATTATTAACCAAGACGTCCTCTCCACGGGCAAGTGTCAATAACTGGAGAATGGAGCATAGAAGAAGAGAACTGATGGATGTTTTCAATTGCTATTACCATTTCAAACAATATGAAACCGTTTTCGAATCGATCGGACAAAGTCGAGGTTTTCCAGTGAAATTTTTGCAAGGCTATAGCTATAGCAAGGCAAAATCTTGAAATTTTGAATTTTCGATTTTATGGGGTGACAGGGTTGTATCGTAATTGCTTTGGAATCGCGTGACCACCAAAATGTCCCTGCGTGAGTATTTACCATTACAAATGAATATTTGACAAATTATTAACCAAGACGTCCTCTCCACGGGCAAGTGTCAATAACTGGAGAATGGAGCATAGAAGAAGAGAACTGATGGATGTTTTCCAATTGCTATTACCATTTCAAACAATATGAAACCGTTTTCGAATCGATCGGACAAAGTCGAGGTTTTCCAGTGAAATTTTTGCAAGGCTATAGCAAGGCAAAATCTTGAAATTTTGAATTTTCGATTTTATGGGGTGACAGGGTTGTATCGTAATTGCTTTGGAATCGCGTGACCACCAAAATGTCCCTGCGTGAGTATTTACCATTACAAATGAATATTTGACAAATTATTAACCAAGACGTCCTCTCCACGGGCAAGTGTCAATAACTGGAGAATGGAGCATAGAAGAAGAGAACTGATGGATGTTTTCGATTGCTATTACCATTTCAAACAATATGAAACCGTTTTCGAATCGATCGGACAAAGTCGAGGTTTTCCAGTGAAATTTTTGCAAGGCTATAGCAAGGCAAAATCTTGAAATTTTGAATTTTCGATTTTATGGGGTGACAGGGTTGTATCGTAATTGCTTTGGAATCGCGTGACCACCAAAATGTCCCTGCGTGAGTATTTACCATTACAAATGAATATTTGACAAATTATTAACCAAGACGTCCTCTCCACGGGCAAGTGTCAATAACTGGAGAATGGAGCATAGAAGAAGAGAACTGATGGATGTTTTCAATTGCTATTACCATTTCAAACAATATGAAACCGTTTTCGAATCGATCGGACAAAGTCGAGGTTTTCCAGTGAAATTTTTGCAAGGCTATATATAGCAAGGCAAAATCTTGAAATTTTGAATTTTCGATTTTATGGGGTGACAGGGTTGTATCGTAATTGCTTTGGAATCGCGTGACCACCAAAATGTCCCTGCGTGAGTATTTACCATTACAAATGAATATTTGACAAATTATTAACCAAGACGTCCTCTCCACGGGCAAGTGTCAATAACTGGAGAATGGAGCATAGAAGAAGAGAACTGATGGATGTTTTCGATTGCTATTACCATTTCAAACAATATGAAACCGTTTTCGAATCGATCGGACAAAGTCGAGGTTTTTCAGTGAAATTTTTGCAAGGCTATAAGCAAGGCAAAATCTTGAAATTTTGAATTTTCGATTCTATGGGGTGACAGGGTTGTATCGTAATTGCTTTGGAATCGCGTGACCACCAAAATGTCCCTGCGTGAGTATTTACTATTACAAATGAATATTTGACAAATTATTAACCAAGACGTCCTCTCCACGGGCAAGTGTCAATAACTGGAGAATGGAGCATAGAAGAAGAGAACTGATGGATGTTTTCAATTGCTATTACCATTTCAAACAATATGAAACCGTTTTCGAATCGATCGGACAAAGTCGAGGTTTTCCAGTGAAATTTTTGCAAGGCTATAGCAAGGCAAAATCTTGAAATTTTGAATTTTCGATTTTATGGGGTGACAGGGTTGTATCGTAATTGCTTTGGAATCGCGTGACCACCAAAATGTCCCTGCGTGAGTATTTACCATTACAAATGAATATTTGACAAATTATTAACCAAGACGTCCTCTCCACGGGCAAGTGTCAATAACTGGAGAATGGAGCATAGAAGAAGAGAACTGATGGATGTTTTCAATTGCTATTACCATTTCAAACAATATGAAACCGTTTTCGAATCGATCGGACAAAGTCGAGGTTTTCCAGTGAAATTTTTGCAAGGCTATATATAGCAAGGCAAAATCTTGAAATTTTGAATTTTCGATTTTATGGGGTGACAGGGTTGTATCGTAATTGCTTTGGAATCGCGTGACCACCAAAATGTCCCTGCGTGAGTATTTACCATTACAAATGAATATTTGACAAATTATTAACCAAGACGTCCTCTCCACGGGCAAGTGTCAATAACTGGAGAATGGAGCATAGAAGAAGAGAACTGATGGATGTTTTCGATTGCTATTACCATTTCAAACAATATGAAACCGTTTTCGAATCGATCGGACAAAGTCGAGGTTTTTCAGTGAAATTTTTGCAAGGCTATAAGCAAGGCAAAATCTTGAAATTTTGAATTTTCGATTCTATGGGGTGACAGGGTTGTATCGTAATTGCTTTGGAATCGCGTGACCACCAAAATGTCCCTGCGTGAGTATTTACTATTACAAATGAATATTTGACAAATTATTAACCAAGACGTCCTCTCCACGGGCAAGTGTCAATAACTGGAGAATGGAGCATAGAAGAAGAGAACTGATGGATGTTTTCAATTGCTATTACCATTTCAAACAATATGAAACCGTTTTCGAATCGATCGGACAAAGTCGAGGTTTTCCAGTGAAATTTTTGCAAGGCTATAGCAAGGCAAAATCTTGAAATTTTGAATTTTCGATTTTATGGGGTGACAGGGTTGTATCGTAATTGCTTTGGAATCGCGTGACCACCAAAATGTCCCTGCGTGAGTATTTACCATTACAAATGAATATTTGACAAATTATTAACCAAGACGTCCTCTCCACGGGCAAGTGTCAATAACTGGAGAATGGAGCATAGAAGAAGAGAACTGATGGATGTTTTCAATTGCTATTACCATTTCAAACAATATGAAACCGTTTTCGAATCGATCGGACAAAGTCGAGGTTTTCCAGTGAAATTTTTGCAAGGCTATAGCAAGGCAAAATCTTGAAATTTTGAATTTTCGATTCTATGGGGTGACAGGGTTGTATCGTAATTGCTTTGGAATCGCGTGACCACCAAAATGTCCCTGCGTGAGTATTTACCATTACAAATGAATATTTGACAAATTATTAACCAAGACGTCCTCTCCACGGGCAAGTGTCAATAACTGGAGAATGGAGCATAGAAGAAGAGAACTGATGGATGTTTTCAATTGCTATTACCATTTCAAACAATATGAAACCGTTTTCGAATCGATCGGACAAAGTCGAGGTTTTCCAGTGAAATTTTTGCAAGGCTATAGCAAGGCAAAATCTTGAAATTTTGAATTTTCGATTTTATGGGGTGACAGGGTTGTATCGTAATTGCTTTGGAATCGCGTGACCACCAAAATGTCCCTGCGTGAGTATTTACCATTACAAATGAATATTTGACAAATTATTAACCAAGACGTCCTCTCCACGGGCAAGTGTCAATAACTGGAGAATGGAGCATAGAAGAAGAGAACTGATGGATGTTTTCAATTGCTATTACCATTTCAAACAATATGAAACCGTTTTCGAATCGATCGGACAAAGTCGAGGTTTTCCAGTGAAATTTTTGCAAGGCTATAGCAAGGCAAAATCTTGAAATTTTGAATTTTCGATTTTATGGGGTGACAGGGTTGTATCGTAATTGCTTTGGAATCGCGTGACCACCAAAATGTCCCTGCGTGAGTATTTACCATTACAAATGAATATTTGACAAATTATTAACCAAGACGTCCTCTCCACGGGCAAGTGTCAATAACTGGAGAATGGAGCATAGAAGAAGAGAACTGATGGATGTTTTCAATTGCTATTACCATTTCAAACAATATGAAACCGTTTTCGAATCGATCGGACAAAGTCGAGGTTTTCCAGTGAAATTTTTGCAAGGCTATAGCAAGGCAAAATCTTGAAATTTTGAATTTTCGATTTTATGGGGTGACAGGGTTGTATCGTAATTGCTTTGGAATCGCGTGACCACCAAAATGTCCCTGCGTGAGTATTTACCATTACAAATGAATATTTGACAAATTATTAACCAAGACGTCCTCTCCACGGGCAAGTGTCAATAACTGGAGAATGGAGCATAGAAGAAGAGAACTGATGGATGTTTTCAATTGCTATTACCATTTCAAACAATATGAAACCGTTTTCGAATCGATCGGACAAAGTCGAGGTTTTCCAGTGAAATTTTTGCAAGGCTATAGCAAGGCAAAATCTTGAAATTTTGAATTTTCGATTTTATGGGGTGACAGGGTTGTATCGTAATTGCTTTGGAATCGCGTGACCACCAAAATGTCCCTGCGTGAGTATTCACCATTACAAATGAATATTTGACAAATTATTAACCAAGACGTCCTCTCCACGGGCAAGTGTCAATAACTGGAGAATGGAGCATAGAAGAAGAGAACTGATGGATGTTTTCGATTGCTATTACCATTTCAAACAATATGAAACCGTTTTCGAATCGATCGGACAAAGTCGAGGTTTTCCAGTGAAATTTTTGCAAGGCTATAGCAAGGCAAAATCTTGAAATTTTGAATTTTCGATTCTATGGGGTGACAGGGTTGTATCGTAATTGCTTTGTTATCGCGTGACCACCAAAATGTCCCTGCGTGAGTATTTACTATTACAAATGAATATTTGACAAATTATTAACCAAGACGTCCTTTCCACGGGCAAGTGTCAATAACTGGAGAATGGAGCATAGAAGAAGAGAACTGATGGATGTTTTCAATTGCTATTACCATTTCAAACAATATTAAACCGTTTTCGAATCGATCGGACAAAGTCGAGGTTTTCCAGTGAAATTTTTGCAAGGCTATAGCAAGGCAAAATCTTGAAATTTTGAATTTTCGATTTTATGGGGTGACAGGGTTGTATCGTAATTGCTTTGGAATCGCGTGACCACCAAAATGTCCTTGCGTGAGTATTTACCATTACAAATGAATATTTGACAAATTATTAACCAAGACGTCCTCTCCACGGGCAAGTGTCAATAACTGGAGAATGGAGCATAGAAGAAGAGAACTGATGGATGTTTTCGATTGCTATTACCATTTCAAACAATATGAAACCGTTTTCGAATCGATCGGACAAAGTCGAGGTTTTCCAGTGAAATTTTTGCAAGGCTATAGCAAGGCAAAATCTTAAAATTTTGAATTTTCGATTTTATGGGGTGACAGGGTTGTATCGTAATTGCTTTGGAATCGCGTGACCACCAAAATGTCCCTGCGTGAGTATTTAATATTACAAATGAATATTACCATTTCAAACAATATGAAACCGTTTTCGAATCGATCGGACAAAGTCGAGGTTTTCCAGTGAAATTTTTGCAAGGCTATATATAGCAAGGCAAAATCTTGAAATTTTGAATTTTCGATTTTATGGGGTGACAGGGTTGTATCGTAATTGCTTTGGAATCGCGTGACCACCAAAATGTCCTTGCGTGAGTATTTACCATTACAAATGAATATTTGACAAATTATTAACCAAGACGTCCTCTCCACGGGCAAGTGTCAATAACTGGAGAATGGAGCATAGAAGAAGAGAACTGATGGATGTTTTCGATTGCTATTACCATTTCAAACAATATGAAACCGTTTTCGAATCGATCGGACAAAGTCGAGGTTTTCCAGTGAAATTTTTGCAAGGCTATAGCAAGGCAAAATCTTAAAATTTTGAATTTTCGATTTTATGGGGTGACAGGGTTGTATCGTAATTGCTTTGGAATCGCGTGACCACCAAAATGTCCCTGCGTGAGTATTTAATATTACAAATGAATATTACCATTTCAAACAATATGAAACCGTTTTCGAATCGATCGGACAAAGTCGAGGTTTTCCAGTGAAATTTTTGCAAGGCTATAGCAAGGCAAAATCTTGAAATTTTGAATTTTCGATTTTATGGGGTGACAGGGTTGTATCGTAATTGCTTTGGAATCGCGTGACCACCAAAATGTCCCTGCGTGAGTATTTAATATTACAAATGAATATTACCATTTCAAACAATATGAAACCGTTTTCGAATCGATCGGACAAAGTCGAGGTTTTTCAGTGAAATTTTTGCAAGGCTATAGCAAGGCAAAATCTTGAAATTTTGAATTTTCGATTCTATGGGGTGACAGGGTTGTATCGTAATTGCTTTGGAATCGCGTGACCACCAAAATGTCCCTGCGTGAGTATTTACCATTACAAATGAATATTTGACAAATTATTAACCAAGACGTCCTCTCCACGGGCAAGTGTCAATAACTGGAGAATGGAGCATAGAAGAAGAGAACTGATGGATGTTTTCAATTGCTATTACCATTTCAAACAATATGAAACCGTTTTCGAATCGATCGGACAAAGTCGAGGTTTTCCAGTGAAATTTTTGCAAGGCTATAGCAAGGCAAAATCTTGAAATTTTGAATTTTCGATTTTATGGGGTGACAGGGTTGTATCGTAATTGCTTTGGAATCGCGTGACCACCAAAATGTCCCTGCGTGAGTATTTACCATTACAAATGAATATTTGACAAATTATTAACCAAGACGTCCTCTCCACGGGCAAGTGTCAATAACTGGAGAATGGAGCATAGAAGAAGAGAACTGATGGATGTTTTCAATTGCTATTACCATTTCAAACAATATGAAACCGTTTTCGAATCGATCGGACAAAGTCGAGGTTTTCCAGTGAAATTTTTGCAAGGCTATAGCAAGGCAAAATCTTGAAATTTTGAATTTTCGATTTTATGGGGTGACAGGGTTGTATCGTAATTGCTTTGGAATCGCGTGACCACCAAAATGTCCCTGCGTGAGTATTTACCATTACAAATGAATATTTGACAAATTATTAACCAAGACGTCCTCTCCACGGGCAAGTGTCAATAACTGGAGAATGGAGCATAGAAGAAGAGAACTGATGGATGTTTTCAATTGCTATTACCATTTCAAACAATATGAAACCGTTTTCGAATCGATCGGACAAAGTCGAGGTTTTCCAGTGAAATTTTTGCAAGGCTATAGCAAGGCAAAATCTTGAAATTTTGAATTTTCGATTCTATGGGGTGACAGGGTTGTATCGTAATTGCTTTGGAATCGCGTGACCACCAAAATGTCCCTGCGTGAGTATTTACCATTACAAATGAATATTTGACAAATTATTAACCAAGACGTCCTCTCCACGGGCAAGTGTCAATAACTGGAGAATGGAGCATAGAAGAAGAGAACTGATGGATGTTTTCAATTGCTATTACCATTTCAAACAATATGAAACCGTTTTCGAATCGATCGGACAAAGTCGAGGTTTTCCAGTGAAATTTTTGCAAGGCTATAGCAAGGCAAAATCTTGAAATTTTGAATTTTCGATTTTATGGGGTGACAGGGTTGTATCGTAATTGCTTTGGAATCGCGTGACCACCAAAATGTCCCTGCGTGAGTATTTACCATTACAAATGAATATTTGACAAATTATTAACCAAGACGTCCTCTCCACGGGCAAGTGTCAATAACTGGAGAATGGAGCATAGAAGAAGAGAACTGATGGATGTTTTCGATTGCTATTACCATTTCAAACAATATGAAACCGTTTTCGAATCGATCGGACAAAGTCGAGGTTTTCCAGTGAAATTTTTGCAAGGCTATAGCAAGGCAAAATCTTGAAATTTTGAATTTTCGATTCTATGGGGTGACAGGGTTGTATCGTAATTGCTTTGTTATCGCGTGACCACCAAAATGTCCCTGCGTGAGTATTTACTATTACAAATGAATATTTGACAAATTATTAACCAAGACGTCCTTTCCACGGGCAAGTGTCAATAACTGGAGAATGGAGCATAGAAGAAGAGAACTGATGGATGTTTTCAATTGCTATTACCATTTCAAACAATATTAAACCGTTTTCGAATCGATCGGACAAAGTCGAGGTTTTCCAGTGAAATTTTTGCAAGGCTATAGCAAGGCAAAATCTTGAAATTTTGAATTTTCGATTTTATGGGGTGACAGGGTTGTATCGTAATTGCTTTGGAATCGCGTGACCACCAAAATGTCCTTGCGTGAGTATTTACCATTACAAATGAATATTTGACAAATTATTAACCAAGACGTCCTCTCCACGGGCAAGTGTCAATAACTGGAGAATGGAGCATAGAAGAAGAGAACTGATGGATGTTTTCGATTGCTATTACCATTTCAAACAATATGAAACCGTTTTCGAATCGATCGGACAAAGTCGAGGTTTTCCAGTGAAATTTTTGCAAGGCTATAGCAAGGCAAAATCTTAAAATTTTGAATTTTCGATTTTATGGGGTGACAGGGTTGTATCGTAATTGCTTTGGAATCGCGTGACCACCAAAATGTCCCTGCGTGAGTATTTAATATTACAAATGAATATTACCATTTCAAACAATATGAAACCGTTTTCGAATCGATCGGACAAAGTCGAGGTTTTCCAGTGAAATTTTTGCAAGGCTATAGCAAGGCAAAATCTTGAAATTTTGAATTTTCGATTTTATGGGGTGACAGGGTTGTATCGTAATTGCTTTGGAATCGCGTGACCACCAAAATGTCCCTGCGTGAGTATTTAATATTACAAATGAATATTACCATTTCAAACAATATGAAACCGTTTTCGAATCGATCGGACAAAGTCGAGGTTTTCCAGTGAAATTTTTGCAAGGCTATAGCAAGGCAAAATCTTGAAATTTTGAATTTTCGATTTTATGGGGTGACAGGGTTGTATCGTAATTGCTTTGGAATCGCGTGACCACCAAAATGTCCCTGCGTGAGTATTTAATATTACAAATGAATATTACCATTTCAAACAATATGAAACCGTTTTCGAATCGATCGGACAAAGTCGAGGTTTTTCAGTGAAATTTTTGCAAGGCTATAAGCAAGGCAAAATCTTGAAATTTTGAATTTTCGATTCTATGGGGTGACAGGGTTGTATCGTAATTGCTTTGGAATCGCGTGACCACCAAAATGTCCCTGCGTGAGTATTTACGATTACAAATGAATATTTGACAAATTATTAACCAAGACGTCCTCTCCACGGGCAAGTGTCAATAACTGGAGAATGGAGCATAGAAGAAGAGAACTGATGGATGTTTTCAATTGCTATTACCATTTCAAACAATATGAAACCGTTTTCGAATCGATCGGACAAAGTCGAGGTTTTCCAGTGAAATTTTTGCAAGGCTATAAGCAAGGCAAAATCTTGAAATTTTGAATTTTCGATTTTATGGGGTGACAGGGTTGTATCGTAATTGCTTTGGAATCGCGTGACCACCAAAATGTCCCTGCGTGAGTATTTACCATTACAAATGAATATTTGACAAATTATTAACCAAGACGTCCTCTCCACGGGCAAGTGTCAATAACTGGAGAATGGAGCATAGAAGAAGAGAACTGATGGATGTTTTCAATTGCTATTACCATTTCAAACAATATGAAACCGTTTTCGAATCGATCGGACAAAGTCGAGGTTTTCCAGTGAAATTTTTGCAAGGCTATAGCAAGGCAAAATCTTGAAATTTTGAATTTTCGATTCTATGGGGTGACAGGGTTGTATCGTAATTGCTTTGTTATCGCGTGACCACCAAAATGTCCCTGCGTGAGTATTTACTATTACAAATGAATATTTGACAAATTATTAACCAAGACGTCCTTTCCACGGGCAAGTGTCAATAACTGGAGAATGGAGCATAGAAGAAGAGAACTGATGGATGTTTTCAATTGCTATTACCATTTCAAACAATATTAAACCGTTTTCGAATCGATCGGACAAAGTCGAGGTTTTCCAGTGAAATTTTTGCAAGGCTATAGCAAGGCAAAATCTTGAAATTTTGAATTTTCGATTTTATGGGGTGACAGGGTTGTATCGTAATTGCTTTGGAATCGCGTGACCACCAAAATGTCCTTGCGTGAGTATTTACCATTACAAATGAATATTTGACAAATTATTAACCAAGACGTCCTCTCCACGGGCAAGTGTCAATAACTGGAGAATGGAGCATAGAAGAAGAGAACTGATGGATGTTTTCGATTGCTATTACCATTTCAAACAATATGAAACCGTTTTCGAATCGATCGGACAAAGTCGAGGTTTTCCAGTGAAATTTTTGCAAGGCTATAGCAAGGCAAAATCTTAAAATTTTGAATTTTCGATTTTATGGGGTGACAGGGTTGTATCGTAATTGCTTTGGAATCGCGTGACCACCAAAATGTCCCTGCGTGAGTATTTAATATTACAAATGAATATTACCATTTCAAACAATATGAAACCGTTTTCGAATCGATCGGACAAAGTCGAGGTTTTCCAGTGAAATTTTTGCAAGGCTATAGCAAGGCAAAATCTTGAAATTTTGAATTTTCGATTTTATGGGGTGACAGGGTTGTATCGTAATTGCTTTGGAATCGCGTGACCACCAAAATGTCCCTGCGTGAGTATTTAATATTACAAATGAATATTACCATTTCAAACAATATGAAACCGTTTTCGAATCGATCGGACAAAGTCGAGGTTTTCCAGTGAAATTTTTGCAAGGCTATAGCAAGGCAAAATCTTGAAATTTTGAATTTTCGATTTTATGGGGTGACAGGGTTGTATCGTAATTGCTTTGGAATCGCGTGACCACCAAAATGTCCCTGCGTGAGTATTTAATATTACAAATGAATATTACCATTTCAAACAATATGAAACCGTTTTCGAATCGATCGGACAAAGTCGAGGTTTTTCAGTGAAATTTTTGCAAGGCTATAAGCAAGGCAAAATCTTGAAATTTTGAATTTTCGATTCTATGGGGTGACAGGGTTGTATCGTAATTGCTTTGGAATCGCGTGACCACCAAAATGTCCCTGCGTGAGTATTTACGATTACAAATGAATATTTGACAAATTATTAACCAAGACGTCCTCTCCACGGGCAAGTGTCAATAACTGGAGAATGGAGCATAGAAGAAGAGAACTGATGGATGTTTTCAATTGCTATTACCATTTCAAACATTATGAAACCGTTTTCGAATCGATCGGACAAAGTCGAAGTTTTCCAGTGAAATTTTTGCAAGGCTATAAGCAAGGCAAAATCTTGAAATTTTGAATTTTCGATTTTATGGGGTGACAGGGTTGTATCGTAATTGCTTTGGAATCGCGTGACCACCAAAATGTCCCTGCGTGAGTATTTACCATTACAAATGAATATTTGACAAATTATTAACCAAGACGTCCTCTCCACGGGCAAGTGTCAATAACTGGAGAATGGAGCATAGAAGAAGAGAACTGATGGATGTTTTCAATTGCTATTACCATTTCAAACAATATGAAACCGTTTTCGAATCGATCGGACAAAGTCGAGGTTTTCCAGTGAAATTTTTGCAAGGCTATAGCAAGGCAAAATCTTGAAATTTTGAATTTTCGATTCTATGGGGTGACAGGGTTGTATCGTAATTGCTTTGGAATCGCGTGACCACCAAAATGTCCCTGCGTGAGTATTTACGATTACAAATGAATATTTGACAAATTATTAACCAAGACGTCCTCTCCACGGGCAAGTGTCAATAACTGGAGAATGGAGCATAGAAGAAGAGAACTGATGGATGTTTTCAATTGCTATTACCATTTCAAACATTATGAAACCGTTTTCGAATCGATCGGACAAAGTCGAAGTTTTCCAGTGAAATTTTTGCAAGGCTATAAGCAAGGCAAAATCTTGAAATTTTGAATTTTCGATTTTATGGGGTGACAGGGTTGTATCGTAATTGCTTTGGAATCGCGTGACCACCAAAATGTCCCTGCGTGAGTATTTACCATTACAAATGAATATTTGACAAATTATTAACCAAGACGTCCTCTCCACGGGCAAGTGTCAATAACTGGAGAATGGAGCATAGAAGAAGAGAACTGATGGATGTTTTCGATTGCTATTACCATTTCAAACAATATGAAACCGTTTTCGAATCGATCGGACAAAGTCGAGGTTTTCCAGTGAAATTTTTGCAAGGCTATAGCAAGGCAAAATCTTGAAATTTTGAATTTTCGATTCTATGGGGTGACAGGGTTGTATCGTAATTGCTTTGTTATCGCGTGACCACCAAAATGTCCCTGCGTGAGTATTTACTATTACAAATGAATATTTGACAAATTATTAACCAAGACGTCCTTTCCACGGGCAAGTGTCAATAACTGGAGAATGGAGCATAGAAGAAGAGAACTGATGGATGTTTTCAATTGCTATTACCATTTCAAACAATATTAAACCGTTTTCGAATCGATCGGACAAAGTCGAGGTTTTCCAGTGAAATTTTTGCAAGGCTATAGCAAGGCAAAATCTTGAAATTTTGAATTTTCGATTTTATGGGGTGACAGGGTTGTATCGTAATTGCTTTGGAATCGCGTGACCACCAAAATGTCCCTGCGTGAGTATTTACCATTACAAATGAATATTTGACAAATTATTAACCAAGACGTCCTCTCCACGGGCAAGTGTCAATAACTGGAGAATGGAGCATAGAAGAAGAGAACTGATGGATGTTTTCAATTGCTATTACCATTTCAAACAATATGAAACCGTTTTCGAATCGATCGGACAAAGTCGAGGTTTTCCAGTGAAATTTTTGCAAGGCTATATATAGCAAGGCAAAATCTTGAAATTTTGAATTTTCGATTTTATGGGGTGACAGGGTTGTATCGTAATTGCTTTGGAATCGCGTGACCACCAAAATGTCCCTGCGTGAGTATTTACCATTACAAATGAATATTTGACAAATTATTAACCAAGACGTCCTCTCCACGGGCAAGTGTCAATAACTGGAGAATGGAGCATAGAAGAAGAGAACTGATGGATGTTTTCGATTGCTATTACCATTTCAAACAATATGAAACCGTTTTCGAATCGATCGGACAAAGTCGAGGTTTTCCAGTGAAATTTTTGCAAGGCTATAGCAAGGCAAAATCTTGAAATTTTGAATTTTCGATTCTATGGGGTGACAGGGTTGTATCGTAATTGCTTTGGAATCGCGTGACCACCAAAATGTCCCTGCGTGAGTATTTAATATTACAAATGAATATTACCATTTCAAACAATATGAAACCGTTTTCGAATCGATCGGACAAAGTCGAGGTTTTCCAGTGAAATTTTTGCAAGGCTATAGCAAGGCAAAATCTTGAAATTTTGAATTTTCGATTTTATGGGGTGACAGGGTTGTATCGTAATTGCTTTGGAATCGCGTGACCACCAAAATGTCCCTGCGTGAGTATTTAATATTACAAATGAATATTACCATTTCAAACAATATGAAACCGTTTTCGAATCGATCGGACAAAGTCGAGGTTTTCCAGTGAAATTTTTGCAAGGCTATAGCAAGGCAAAATCTTGAAATTTTGAATTTTCGATTTTATGGGGTGACAGGGTTGTATCGTAATTGCTTTGGAATCGCGTGACCACCAAAATGTCCCTGCGTGAGTATTTAATATTACAAATGAATATTACCATTTCAAACAATATGAAACCGTTTTCGAATCGATCGGACAAAGTCGAGGTTTTTCAGTGAAATTTTTGCAAGGCTATAAGCAAGGCAAAATCTTGAAATTTTGAATTTTCGATTCTATGGGGTGACAGGGTTGTATCGTAATTGCTTTGGAATCGCGTGACCACCAAAATGTCCCTGCGTGAGTATTTACTATTACAAATGAATATTTGACAAATTATTAACCAAGACGTCCTCTCCACGGGCAAGTGTCAATAACTGGAGAATGGAGCATAGAAGAAGAGAACTGATGGATGTTTTCAATTGCTATTACCATTTCAAACAATATGAAACCGTTTTCGAATCGATCGGACAAAGTCGAGGTTTTCCAGTGAAATTTTTGCAAGGCTATAGCAAGGCAAAATCTTGAAATTTTGAATTTTCGATTCTATGGGGTGACAGGGTTGTATCGTAATTGCTTTGGAATCGCGTGACCACCAAAATGTCCCTGCGTGAGTATTTACCATTACAAATGAATATTTGACAAATTATTAACCAAGACGTCCTCTCCACGGGCAAGTGTCAATAACTGGAGAATGGAGCATAGAAGAAGAGAACTGATGGATGTTTTCAATTGCTATTACCATTTCAAACAATATGAAACCGTTTTCGAATCGATCGGACAAAGTCGAGGTTTTCCAGTGAAATTTTTGCAAGGCTATAGCAAGGCAAAATCTTGAAATTTTGAATTTTCGATTCTATGGGGTGACAGGGTTGTATCGTAATTGCTTTGGAATCGCGTGACCACCAAAATGTCCCTGCGTGAGTATTTACGATTACAAATGAATATTTGACAAATTATTAACCAAGACGTCCTCTCCACGGGCAAGTGTCAATAACTGGAGAATGGAGCATAGAAGAAGAGAACTGATGGATGTTTTCAATTGCTATTACCATTTCAAACATTATGAAACCGTTTTCGAATCGATCGGACAAAGTCGAAGTTTTCCAGTGAAATTTTTGCAAGGCTATAAGCAAGGCAAAATCTTGAAATTTTGAATTTTCGATTTTATGGGGTGACAGGGTTGTATCGTAATTGCTTTGGAATCGCGTGACCACCAAAATGTCCCTGCGTGAGTATTTACCATTACAAATGAATATTTGACAAATTATTAACCAAGACGTCCTCTCCACGGGCAAGTGTCAATAACTGGAGAATGGAGCATAGAAGAAGAGAACTGATGGATGTTTTCGATTGCTATTACCATTTCAAACAATATGAAACCGTTTTCGAATCGATCGGACAAAGTCGAGGTTTTCCAGTGAAATTTTTGCAAGGCTATAGCAAGGCAAAATCTTGAAATTTTGAATTTTCGATTCTATGGGGTGACAGGGTTGTATCGTAATTGCTTTGTTATCGCGTGACCACCAAAATGTCCCTGCGTGAGTATTTACTATTACAAATGAATATTTGACAAATTATTAACCAAGACGTCCTTTCCACGGGCAAGTGTCAATAACTGGAGAATGGAGCATAGAAGAAGAGAACTGATGGATGTTTTCAATTGCTATTACCATTTCAAACAATATTAAACCGTTTTCGAATCGATCGGACAAAGTCGAGGTTTTCCAGTGAAATTTTTGCAAGGCTATAGCAAGGCAAAATCTTGAAATTTTGAATTTTCGATTTTATGGGGTGACAGGGTTGTATCGTAATTGCTTTGGAATCGCGTGACCACCAAAATGTCCCTGCGTGAGTATTTACCATTACAAATGAATATTTGACAAATTATTAACCAAGACGTCCTCTCCACGGGCAAGTGTCAATAACTGGAGAATGGAGCATAGAAGAAGAGAACTGATGGATGTTTTCAATTGCTATTACCATTTCAAACAATATGAAACCGTTTTCGAATCGATCGGACAAAGTCGAGGTTTTCCAGTGAAATTTTTGCAAGGCTATAGCAAGGCAAAATCTTGAAATTTTGAATTTTCGATTCTATGGGGTGACAGGGTTGTATCGTAATTGCTTTGGAATCGCGTGACCACCAAAATGTCCCTGCGTGAGTATTTACCATTACAAATGAATATTTGACAAATTATTAACCAAGACGTCCTCTCCACGGGCAAGTGTCAATAACTGGAGAATGGAGCATAGAAGAAGAGAACTGATGGATGTTTTCAATTGCTATTACCATTTCAAACAATATGAAACCGTTTTCGAATCGATCGGACAAAGTCGAGGTTTTCCAGTGAAATTTTTGCAAGGCTATAGCAAGGCAAAATCTTGAAATTTTGAATTTTCGATTCTATGGGGTGACAGGGTTGTATCGTAATTGCTTTGGAATCGCGTGACCACCAAAATGTCCCTGCGTGAGTATTTACGATTACAAATGAATATTTGACAAATTATTAACCAAGACGTCCTCTCCACGGGCAAGTGTCAATAACTGGAGAATGGAGCATAGAAGAAGAGAACTGATGGATGTTTTCAATTGCTATTACCATTTCAAACATTATGAAACCGTTTTCGAATCGATCGGACAAAGTCGAAGTTTTCCAGTGAAATTTTTGCAAGGCTATAAGCAAGGCAAAATCTTGAAATTTTGAATTTTCGATTTTATGGGGTGACAGGGTTGTATCGTAATTGCTTTGGAATCGCGTGACCACCAAAATGTCCCTGCGTGAGTATTTACCATTACAAATGAATATTTGACAAATTATTAACCAAGACGTCCTCTCCACGGGCAAGTGTCAATAACTGGAGAATGGAGCATAGAAGAAGAGAACTGATGGATGTTTTCGATTGCTATTACCATTTCAAACAATATGAAACCGTTTTCGAATCGATCGGACAAAGTCGAGGTTTTCCAGTGAAATTTTTGCAAGGCTATAGCAAGGCAAAATCTTGAAATTTTGAATTTTCGATTCTATGGGGTGACAGGGTTGTATCGTAATTGCTTTGTTATCGCGTGACCACCAAAATGTCCCTGCGTGAGTATTTACTATTACAAATGAATATTTGACAAATTATTAACCAAGACGTCCTTTCCACGGGCAAGTGTCAATAACTGGAGAATGGAGCATAGAAGAAGAGAACTGATGGATGTTTTCAATTGCTATTACCATTTCAAACAATATTAAACCGTTTTCGAATCGATCGGACAAAGTCGAGGTTTTCCAGTGAAATTTTTGCAAGGCTATAGCAAGGCAAAATCTTGAAATTTTGAATTTTCGATTTTATGGGGTGACAGGGTTGTATCGTAATTGCTTTGGAATCGCGTGACCACCAAAATGTCCCTGCGTGAGTATTTACCATTACAAATGAATATTTGACAAATTATTAACCAAGACGTCCTCTCCACGGGCAAGTGTCAATAACTGGAGAATGGAGCATAGAAGAAGAGAACTGATGGATGTTTTCAATTGCTATTACCATTTCAAACAATATGAAACCGTTTTCGAATCGATCGGACAAAGTCGAGGTTTTCCAGTGAAATTTTTGCAAGGCTATATATAGCAAGGCAAAATCTTGAAATTTTGAATTTTCGATTTTATGGGGTGACAGGGTTGTATCGTAATTGCTTTGGAATCGCGTGACCACCAAAATGTCCCTGCGTGAGTATTTACCATTACAAATGAATATTTGACAAATTATTAACCAAGACGTCCTCTCCACGGGCAAGTGTCAATAACTGGAGAATGGAGCATAGAAGAAGAGAACTGATGGATGTTTTCGATTGCTATTACCATTTCAAACAATATGAAACCGTTTTCGAATCGATCGGACAAAGTCGAGGTTTTCCAGTGAAATTTTTGCAAGGCTATAGCAAGGCAAAATCTTGAAATTTTGAATTTTCGATTCTATGGGGTGACAGGGTTGTATCGTAATTGCTTTGGAATCGCGTGACCACCAAAATGTCCCTGCGTGAGTATTTAATATTACAAATGAATATTACCATTTCAAACAATATGAAACCGTTTTCGAATCGATCGGACAAAGTCGAGGTTTTCCAGTGAAATTTTTGCAAGGCTATAGCAAGGCAAAATCTTGAAATTTTGAATTTTCGATTTTATGGGGTGACAGGGTTGTATCGTAATTGCTTTGGAATCGCGTGACCACCAAAATGTCCCTGCGTGAGTATTTAATATTACAAATGAATATTACCATTTCAAACAATATGAAACCGTTTTCGAATCGATCGGACAAAGTCGAGGTTTTCCAGTGAAATTTTTGCAAGGCTATAGCAAGGCAAAATCTTGAAATTTTGAATTTTCGATTTTATGGGGTGACAGGGTTGTATCGTAATTGCTTTGGAATCGCGTGACCACCAAAATGTCCCTGCGTGAGTATTTAATATTACAAATGAATATTACCATTTCAAACAATATGAAACCGTTTTCGAATCGATCGGACAAAGTCGAGGTTTTTCAGTGAAATTTTTGCAAGGCTATAAGCAAGGCAAAATCTTGAAATTTTGAATTTTCGATTCTATGGGGTGACAGGGTTGTATCGTAATTGCTTTGGAATCGCGTGACCACCAAAATGTCCCTGCGTGAGTATTTACTATTACAAATGAATATTTGACAAATTATTAACCAAGACGTCCTCTCCACGGGCAAGTGTCAATAACTGGAGAATGGAGCATAGAAGAAGAGAACTGATGGATGTTTTCAATTGCTATTACCATTTCAAACAATATGAAACCGTTTTCGAATCGATCGGACAAAGTCGAGGTTTTCCAGTGAAATTTTTGCAAGGCTATAGCAAGGCAAAATCTTGAAATTTTGAATTTTCGATTCTATGGGGTGACAGGGTTGTATCGTAATTGCTTTGGAATCGCGTGACCACCAAAATGTCCCTGCGTGAGTATTTAATATTACAAATGAATATTACCATTTCAAACAATATGAAACCGTTTTCGAATCGATCGGACAAAGTCGAGGTTTTCCAGTGAAATTTTTGCAAGGCTATAGCAAGGCAAAATCTTGAAATTTTGAATTTTCGATTTTATGGGGTGACAGGGTTGTATCGTAATTGCTTTGGAATCGCGTGACCACCAAAATGTCCCTGCGTGAGTATTTAATATTACAAATGAATATTACCATTTCAAACAATATGAAACCGTTTTCGAATCGATCGGACAAAGTCGAGGTTTTCCAGTGAAATTTTTGCAAGGCTATAGCAAGGCAAAATCTTGAAATTTTGAATTTTCGATTTTATGGGGTGACAGGGTTGTATCGTAATTGCTTTGGAATCGCGTGACCACCAAAATGTCCCTGCGTGAGTATTTACCATTACAAATGAATATTTGACAAATTATTAACCAAGACGTCCTCTCCACGGGCAAGTGTCAATAACTGGAGAATGGAGCATAGAAGAAGAGAACTGATGGATGTTTTCGATTGCTATTACCATTTCAAACAATATGAAACCGTTTTCGAATCGATCGGACAAAGTCGAGGTTTTCCAGTGAAATTTTTGCAAGGCTATAGCAAGGCAAAATCTTGAAATTTTAAATTTTCGATTTTATGGGGTGACAGGGTTGTATCGTAATTGCTTTGGAATCGCGTGACCACCAAAATGTCCCTGCGTGAGTATTTACCATTACAAATGAATATTTGACAAATTATTAACCAAGACGTCCTCTCCACGGGCAAGTGTCAATAACTGGAGAATGGAGCATAGAAGAAGAGAACTGATGGATGTTTTCAATTGCTATTACCATTTCAAACAATATGAAACCGTTTTCGAATCGATCGGACAAAGTCGAGGTTTTCCAGTGAAATTTTTGCAAGGCTATAGCAAGGCAAAATCTTGAAATTTTGAATTTTCGATTCTATGGGGTGACAGGGTTGTATCGTAATTGCTTTGGAATCGCGTGACCACCAAAATGTCCCTGCGTGAGTATTTAATATTACAAATGAATATTACCATTTCAAACAATATGAAACCGTTTTCGAATCGATCGGACAAAGTCGAGGTTTTCCAGTGAAATTTTTGCAAGGCTATAGCAAGGCAAAATCTTGAAATTTTGAATTTTCGATTTTATGGGGTGACAGGGTTGTATCGTAATTGCTTTGGAATCGCGTGACCACCAAAATGTCCCTGCGTGAGTATTTAATATTACAAATGAATATTACCATTTCAAACAATATGAAACCGTTTTCGAATCGATCGGACAAAGTCGAGGTTTTCCAGTGAAATTTTTGCAAGGCTATAGCAAGGCAAAATCTTGAAATTTTGAATTTTCGATTTTATGGGGTGACAGGGTTGTATCGTAATTGCTTTGGAATCGCGTGACCACCAAAATGTCCCTGCGTGAGTATTTAATATTACAAATGAATATTACCATTTCAAACAATATGAAACCGTTTTCGAATCGATCGGACAAAGTCGAGGTTTTTCAGTGAAATTTTTGCAAGGCTATAAGCAAGGCAAAATCTTGAAATTTTGAATTTTCGATTCTATGGGGTGACAGGGTTGTATCGTAATTGCTTTGGAATCGCGTGACCACCAAAATGTCCCTGCGTGAGTATTTACTATTACAAATGAATATTTGACAAATTATTAACCAAGACGTCCTCTCCACGGGCAAGTGTCAATAACTGGAGAATGGAGCATAGAAGAAGAGAACTGATGGATGTTTTCAATTGCTATTACCATTTCAAACAATATGAAACCGTTTTCGAATCGATCGGACAAAGTCGAGGTTTTCCAGTGAAATTTTTGCAAGGCTATAGCAAGGCAAAATCTTGAAATTTTGAATTTTCGATTCTATGGGGTGACAGGGTTGTATCGTAATTGCTTTGGAATCGCGTAACCACCAAAATGTCCCTGCGTGAGTATTTACTATTACAAATGAATATTTGACAAATTATTAACCAAGACGTCCTCTCCACGGGCAAGTGTCAATAACTGGAGAATGGAGCATAGAAGAAGAGAACTGATGGATGTTTTCAATTGCTATTACCATTTCAAACAATATGAAACCGTTTTCGAATCGATCGGACAAAGTCGAGGTTTTCCAGTGAAATTTTTGCAAGGCTATAGCTATAGCAAGGCAAAATCTTGAAATTTTGAATTTTCGATTTTATGGGGTGACAGGGTTGTATCGTAATTGCTTTGGAATCGCGTGACCACCAAAATGTCCCTGCGTGAGTATTTACCATTACAAATGAATATTTGACAAATTATTAACCAAGACGTCCTCTCCACGGGCAAGTGTCAATAACTGGAGAATGGAGCATAGAAGAAGAGAACTGATGGATGTTTTCCAATTGCTATTACCATTTCAAACAATATGAAACCGTTTTCGAATCGATCGGACAAAGTCGAGGTTTTCCAGTGAAATTTTTGCAAGGCTATAGCAAGGCAAAATCTTGAAATTTTGAATTTTCGATTTTATGGGGTGACAGGGTTGTATCGTAATTGCTTTGGAATCGCGTGACCACCAAAATGTCCCTGCGTGAGTATTTACCATTACAAATGAATATTTGACAAATTATTAACCAAGACGTCCTCTCCACGGGCAAGTGTCAATAACTGGAGAATGGAGCATAGAAGAAGAGAACTGATGGATGTTTTCGATTGCTATTACCATTTCAAACAATATGAAACCGTTTTCGAATCGATCGGACAAAGTCGAGGTTTTCCAGTGAAATTTTTGCAAGGCTATAGCAAGGCAAAATCTTGAAATTTTGAATTTTCGATTTTATGGGGTGACAGGGTTGTATCGTAATTGCTTTGGAATCGCGTGACCACCAAAATGTCCCTGCGTGAGTATTTACCATTACAAATGAATATTTGACAAATTATTAACCAAGACGTCCTCTCCACGGGCAAGTGTCAATAACTGGAGAATGGAGCATAGAAGAAGAGAACTGATGGATGTTTTCAATTGCTATTACCATTTCAAACAATATGAAACCGTTTTCGAATCGATCGGACAAAGTCGAGGTTTTCCAGTGAAATTTTTGCAAGGCTATAGCAAGGCAAAATCTTGAAATTTTGAATTTTCGATTTTATGGGGTGACAGGGTTGTATCGTAATTGCTTTGGAATCGCGTGACCACCAAAATGTCCCTGCGTGAGTATTTAATATTACAAATGAATATTACCATTTCAAACAATATGAAACCGTTTTCGAATCGATCGGACAAAGTCGAGGTTTTTCAGTGAAATTTTTGCAAGGCTATAAGCAAGGCAAAATCTTGAAATTTTGAATTTTCGATTCTATGGGGTGACAGGGTTGTATCGTAATTGCTTTGGAATCGCGTGACCACCAAAATGTCCCTGCGTGAGTATTTACCATTACAAATGAATATTTGACAAATTATTAACCAAGACGTCCTCTCCACGGGCAAGTGTCAATAACTGGAGAATGGAGCATAGAAGAAGAGAACTGATGGATGTTTTCAATTGCTATTACCATTTCAAACAATATGAAACCGTTTTCGAATCGATCGGACAAAGTCGAGGTTTTCCAGTGAAATTTTTGCAAGGCTATAGCAAGGCAAAATCTTGAAATTTTGAATTTTCGATTTTATGGGGTGACAGGGTTGTATCGTAATTGCTTTGGAATCGCGTGACCACCAAAATGTCCCTGCGTGAGTATTTAATATTACAAATGAATATTACCATTTCAAACAATATGAAACCGTTTTCGAATCGATCGGACAAAGTCGAGGTTTTTCAGTGAAATTTTTGCAAGGCTATAAGCAAGGCAAAATCTTGAAATTTTGAATTTTCGATTTTATGGGGTGACAGGGTTGTATCGTAATTGCTTTGGAATCGCGTGACCACCAAAATGTCCCTGCGTGAGTATTTACCATTACAAATGAATATTTGACAAATTATTAACCAAGACGTCCTCTCCACGGGCAAGTGTCAATAACTGGAGAATGGAGCATAGAAGAAGAGAACTGATGGATGTTTTCAATTGCTATTACCATTTCAAACAATATGAAACCGTTTTCGAATCGATCGGACAAAGTCGAGGTTTCCCAGTGAAATTTTTGCAAGGCTATAGCAAGGCAAAATCTTGAAATTTTGAATTTTCGATTTTATGGGGTGACAGGGTTGTATCGTAATTGCTTTGGAATCGCGTGACCACCAAAATGTCCCTGCGTGAGTATTTACCATTACAAATGAATATTTGACAAATTATTAACCAAGACGTCCTCTCCACGGGCAAGTGTCAATAACTGGAGAATGGAGCATAGAAGAAGAGAACTGATGGATGTTTTCAATTGCTATTACCATTTCAAACAATATGAAACCGTTTTCGAATCGATCGGACAAAGTCGAGGTTTTCCAGTGAAATTTTTGCAAGGCTATATATAGCAAGGCAAAATCTTGAAATTTTGAATTTTCGATTTTATGGGGTGACAGGGTTGTATCGTAATTGCTTTGGAATCGCGTGACCACCAAAATGTCCCTGCGTGAGTATTTACCATTACAAATGAATATTTGACAAATTATTAACCAAGACGTCCTCTCCACGGGCAAGTGTCAATAACTGGAGAATGGAGCATAGAAGAAGAGAACTGATGGATGTTTTCAATTGCTATTACCATTTCAAACAATATGAAACCGTTTTCGAATCGATCGGACAAAGTCGAGGTTTTCCAGTGAAATTTTTGCAAGGCTATAGCAAGGCAAAATCTTGAAATTTTGAATTTTCGATTTTATGGGGTGACAGGGTTGTATCGTAATTGCTTTGGAATCGCGTGACCACCAAAATGTCCCTGCGTGAGTATTTACCATTACAAATGAATATTTGACAAATTATTAACCAAGACGTCCTCTCCACGGGCAAGTGTCAATAACTGGAGAATGGAGCATAGAAGAAGAGAACTGATGGATGTTTTCAATTGCTATTACCATTTCAAACAATATGAAACCGTTTTCGAATCGATCGGACAAAGTCGAGGTTTTCCAGTGAAATTTTTGCAAGGCTATAGCAAGGCAAAATCTTGAAATTTTGAATTTTCGATTTTATGGGGTGACAGGGTTGTATCGTAATTGCTTTGGAATCGCGTGACCACCAAAATGTCCCTGCGTGAGTATTTACCATTACAAATGAATATTTGACAAATTATTAACCAAGACGTCCTCTCCACGGGCAAGTGTCAATAACTGGAGAATGGAGCATAGAAGAAGAGAACTGATGGATGTTTTCCATTGCTATTACCATTTCAAACAATATGAAACCGTTTTCGAATCGATCGGACAAAGTCGAGGTTTTCCAGTGAAATTTTTGCAAGGCTATATATAGCAAGGCAAAATCTTGAAATTTTGAATTTTCGATTTTATGGGGTGACAGGGTTGTATCGTAATTGCTTTGGAATCGCGTGACCACCAAAATGTCCCTGCGTGAGTATTTACCATTACAAATGAATATTTGACAAATTATTAACCAAGACGTCCTCTCCACGGGCAAGTGTCAATAACTGGAGAATGGAGCATAGAAGAAGAGAACTGATGGATGTTTTCGATTGCTATTACCATTTCAAACAATATGAAACCGTTTTCGAATCGATCGGACAAAGTCGAGGTTTTTCAGTGAAATTTTTGCAAGGCTATAAGCAAGGCAAAATCTTGAAATTTTGAATTTTCGATTCTATGGGGTGACAGGGTTGTATCGTAATTGCTTTGGAATCGCGTGACCACCAAAATGTCCCTGCGTGAGTATTTACCATTACAAATGAATATTTGACAAATTATTAACCAAGACGTCCTCTCCACGGGCAAGTGTCAATAACTGGAGAATGGAGCATAGAAGAAGAGAACTGATGGATGTTTTCAATTGCTATTACCATTTCAAACAATATGAAACCGTTTTCGAATCGATCGGACAAAGTCGAGGTTTTCCAGTGAAATTTTTGCAAGGCTATAGCAAGGCAAAATCTTGAAATTTTGAATTTTCGATTTTATGGGGTGACAGGGTTGTATCGTAATTGCTTTGGAATCGCGTGACCACCAAAATGTCCCTGCGTGAGTATTTAATATTACAAATGAATATTACCATTTCAAACAATATGAAACCGTTTTCGAATCGATCGGACAAAGTCGAGGTTTTTCAGTGAAATTTTTGCAAGGCTATAAGCAAGGCAAAATCTTGAAATTTTGAATTTTCGATTCTATGGGGTGACAGGGTTGTATCGTAATTGCTTTGGAATCGCGTGACCACCAAAATGTCCCTGCGTGAGTATTTACCATTACAAATGAATATTTGACAAATTATTAACCAAGACGTCCTCTCCACGGGCAAGTGTCAATAACTGGAGAATGGAGCATAGAAGAAGAGAACTGATGGATGTTTTCAATTGCTATTACCATTTCAAACAATATGAAACCGTTTTCGAATCGATCGGACAAAGTCGAGGTTTTCCAGTGAAATTTTTGCAAGGCTATAGCAAGGCAAAATCTTGAAATTTTGAATTTTCGATTTTATGGGGTGACAGGGTTGTATCGTAATTGCTTTGGAATCGCGTGACCACCAAAATGTCCCTGCGTGAGTATTTACCATTACAAATGAATATTTGACAAATTATTAACCAAGACGTCCTCTCCACGGGCAAGTGTCAATAACTGGAGAATGGAGCATAGAAGAAGAGAACTGATGGATGTTTTCAATTGCTATTACCATTTCAAACAATATGAAACCGTTTTCGAATCGATCGGACAAAGTCGAGGTTTTCCAGTGAAATTTTTGCAAGGCTATAGCAAGGCAAAATCTTGAAATTTTGAATTTTCGATTTTATGGGGTGACAGGGTTGTATCGTAATTGCTTTGGAATCGCGTGACCACCAAAATGTCCCTGCGTGAGTATTTACCATTACAAATGAATATTTGACAAATTATTAACCAAGACGTCCTCTCCACGGGCAAGTGTCAATAACTGGAGAATGGAGCATAGAAGAAGAGAACTGATGGATGTTTTCCATTGCTATTACCATTTCAAACAATATGAAACCGTTTTCGAATCGATCGGACAAAGTCGAGGTTTTCCAGTGAAATTTTTGCAAGGCTATATATAGCAAGGCAAAATCTTGAAATTTTGAATTTTCGATTTTATGGGGTGACAGGGTTGTATCGTAATTGCTTTGGAATCGCGTGACCACCAAAATGTCCCTGCGTGAGTATTTACCATTACAAATGAATATTTGACAAATTATTAACCAAGACGTCCTCTCCACGGGCAAGTGTCAATAACTGGAGAATGGAGCATAGAAGAAGAGAACTGATGGATGTTTTCGATTGCTATTACCATTTCAAACAATATGAAACCGTTTTCGAATCGATCGGACAAAGTCGAGGTTTTTCAGTGAAATTTTTGCAAGGCTATAAGCAAGGCAAAATCTTGAAATTTTGAATTTTCGATTCTATGGGGTGACAGGGTTGTATCGTAATTGCTTTGGAATCGCGTGACCACCAAAATGTCCCTGCGTGAGTATTTACTATTACAAATGAATATTTGACAAATTATTAACCAAGACGTCCTCTCCACGGGCAAGTGTCAATAACTGGAGAATGGAGCATAGAAGAAGAGAACTGATGGATGTTTTCAATTGCTATTACCATTTCAAACAATATGAAACCGTTTTCGAATCGATCGGACAAAGTCGAGGTTTTCCAGTGAAATTTTTGCAAGGCTATAGCAAGGCAAAATCTTGAAATTTTGAATTTTCGATTCTATGGGGTGACAGGGTTGTATCGTAATTGCTTTGGAATCGCGTGACCACCAAAATGTCCCTGCGTGAGTATTTACCATTACAAATGAATATTTGACAAATTATTAACCAAGACGTCCTCTCCACGGGCAAGTGTCAATAACTGGAGAATGGAGCATAGAAGAAGAGAACTGATGGATGTTTTCAATTGCTATTACCATTTCAAACAATATGAAACCGTTTTCGAATCGATCGGACAAAGTCGAGGTTTTCCAGTGAAATTTTTGCAAGGCTATAGCAAGGCAAAATCTTGAAATTTTGAATTTTCGATTTTATGGGGTGACAGGGTTGTATCGTAATTGCTTTGGAATCGCGTGACCACCAAAATGTCCCTGCGTGAGTATTTACCATTACAAATGAATATTTGACAAATTATTAACCAAGACGTCCTCTCCACGGGCAAGTGTCAATAACTGGAGAATGGAGCATAGAAGAAGAGAACTGATGGATGTTTTCAATTGCTATTACCATTTCAAACAATATGAAACCGTTTTCGAATCGATCGGACAAAGTCGAGGTTTTCCAGTGAAATTTTTGCAAGGCTATAGCAAGGCAAAATCTTGAAATTTTGAATTTTCGATTTTATGGGGTGACAGGGTTGTATCGTAATTGCTTTGGAATCGCGTGACCACCAAAATGTCCCTGCGTGAGTATTTACCATTACAAATGAATATTTGACAAATTATTAACCAAGACGTCCTCTCCACGGGCAAGTGTCAATAACTGGAGAATGGAGCATAGAAGAAGAGAACTGATGGATGTTTTCGATTGCTATTACCATTTCAAACAATATGAAACCGTTTTCGAATCGATCGGACAAAGTCGAGGTTTTCCAGTGAAATTTTTGCAAGGCTATAGCAAGGCAAAATCTTGAAATTTTGAATTTTCGATTTTATGGGGTGACAGGGTTGTATCGTAATTGCTTTGGAATCGCGTGACCACCAAAATGTCCCTGCGTGAGTATTTACCATTACAAATGAATATTTGACAAATTATTAACCAAGACGTCCTCTCCACGGGCAAGTGTCAATAACTGGAGAATGGAGCATAGAAGAAGAGAACTGATGGATGTTTTCAATTGCTATTACCATTTCAAACAATATGAAACCGTTTTCGAATCGATCGGACAAAGTCGAGGTTTTCCAGTGAAATTTTTGCAAGGCTATAGCAAGGCAAAATCTTGAAATTTTGAATTTTCGATTTTATGGGGTGACAGGGTTGTATCGTAATTGCTTTGGAATCGCGTGACCACCAAAATGTCCCTGCGTGAGTATTTACCATTACAAATGAATATTTGACAAATTATTAACCAAGACGTCCTCTCCACGGGCAAGTGTCAATAACTGGAGAATGGAGCATAGAAGAAGAGAACTGATGGATGTTTTCGATTGCTATTACCATTTCAAACAATATGAAACCGTTTTCGAATCGATCGGACAAAGTCGAGGTTTTCCAGTGAAATTTTTGCAAGGCTATAGCAAGGCAAAATCTTGAAATTTTGAATTTTCGATTCTATGGGGTGACAGGGTTGTATCGTAATTGCTTTGTTATCGCGTGACCACCAAAATGTCCCTGCGTGAGTATTTACTATTACAAATGAATATTTGACAAATTATTAACCAAGACGTCCTTTCCACGGGCAAGTGTCAATAACTGGAGAATGGAGCATAGAAGAAGAGAACTGATGGATGTTTTCAATTGCTATTACCATTTCAAACAATATTAAACCGTTTTCGAATCGATCGGACAAAGTCGAGGTTTTCCAGTGAAATTTTTGCAAGGCTATAGCAAGGCAAAATCTTGAAATTTTGAATTTTCGATTTTATGGGGTGACAGGGTTGTATCGTAATTGCTTTGGAATCGCGTGACCACCAAAATGTCCTTGCGTGAGTATTTACCATTACAAATGAATATTTGACAAATTATTAACCAAGACGTCCTCTCCACGGGCAAGTGTCAATAACTGGAGAATGGAGCATAGAAGAAGAGAACTGATGGATGTTTTCGATTGCTATTACCATTTCAAACAATATGAAACCGTTTTCGAATCGATCGGACAAAGTCGAGGTTTTCCAGTGAAATTTTTGCAAGGCTATAGCAAGGCAAAATCTTAAAATTTTGAATTTTCGATTTTATGGGGTGACAGGGTTGTATCGTAATTGCTTTGGAATCGCGTGACCACCAAAATGTCCCTGCGTGAGTATTTAATATTACAAATGAATATTACCATTTCAAACAATATGAAACCGTTTTCGAATCGATCGGACAAAGTCGAGGTTTTCCAGTGAAATTTTTGCAAGGCTATAGCAAGGCAAAATCTTGAAATTTTGAATTTTCGATTTTATGGGGTGACAGGGTTGTATCGTAATTGCTTTGGAATCGCGTGACCACCAAAATGTCCCTGCGTGAGTATTCAATATTACAAATGAATATTACCATTTCAAACAATATGAAACCGTTTTCGAATCGATCGGACAAAGTCGAGGTTTTCCAGTGAAATTTTTGCAAGGCTATAGCAAGGCAAAATCTTGAAATTTTGAATTTTCGATTTTATGGGGTGACAGGGTTGTATCGTAATTGCTTTGGAATCGCGTGACCACCAAAATGTCCTTGCGTGAGTATTTACCATTACAAATGAATATTTGACAAATTATTAACCAAGACGTCCTCTCCACGGGCAAGTGTCAATAACTGGAGAATGGAGCATAGAAGAAGAGAACTGATGGATGTTTTCGATTGCTATTACCATTTCAAACAATATGAAACCGTTTTCGAATCGATCGGACAAAGTCGAGGTTTTCCAGTGAAATTTTTGCAAGGCTATAGCAAGGCAAAATCTTAAAATTTTGAATTTTCGATTTTATGGGGTGACAGGGTTGTATCGTAATTGCTTTGGAATCGCGTGACCACCAAAATGTCCCTGCGTGAGTATTTAATATTACAAATGAATATTACCATTTCAAACAATATGAAACCGTTTTCGAATCGATCGGACAAAGTCGAGGTTTTCCAGTGAAATTTTTGCAAGGCTATAGCAAGGCAAAATCTTGAAATTTTGAATTTTCGATTTTATGGGGTGACAGGGTTGTATCGTAATTGCTTTGGAATCGCGTGACCACCAAAATGTCCCTGCGTGAGTATTTAATATTACAAATGAATATTACCATTTCAAACAATATGAAACCGTTTTCGAATCGATCGGACAAAGTCGAGGTTTTTCAGTGAAATTTTTGCAAGGCTATAAGCAAGGCAAAATCTTGAAATTTTGAATTTTCGATTCTATGGGGTGACAGGGTTGTATCGTAATTGCTTTGGAATCGCGTGACCACCAAAATGTCCCTGCGTGAGTATTTACTATTACAAATGAATATTTGACAAATTATTAACCAAGACGTCCTCTCCACGGGCAAGTGTCAATAACTGGAGAATGGAGCATAGAAGAAGAGAACTGATGGATGTTTTCAATTGCTATTACCATTTCAAACAATATGAAACCGTTTTCGAATCGATCGGACAAAGTCGAGGTTTTCCAGTGAAATTTTTGCAAGGCTATAGCAAGGCAAAATCTTGAAATTTTGAATTTTCGATTTTATGGGGTGACAGGGTTGTATCGTAATTGCTTTGGAATCGCGTGACCACCAAAATGTCCCTGCGTGAGTATTTACCATTACAAATGAATATTTGACAAATTATTAACCAAGACGTCCTCTCCACGGGCAAGTGTCAATAACTGGAGAATGGAGCATAGAAGAAGAGAACTGATGGATGTTTTCGATTGCTATTACCATTTCAAACAATATGAAACCGTTTTCGAATCGATCGGACAAAGTCGAGGTTTTCCAGTGAAATTTTTGCAAGGCTATAGCAAGGCAAAATCTTGAAATTTTGAATTTTCGATTTTATGGGGTGACAGGGTTGTATCGTAATTGCTTTGGAATCGCGTGACCACCAAAATGTCCCTGCGTGAGTATTTACCATTACAAATGAATATTTGACAAATTATTAACCAAGACGTCCTCTCCACGGGCAAGTGTCAATAACTGGAGAATGGAGCATAGAAGAAGAGAACTGATGGATGTTTTCAATTGCTATTACCATTTCAAACAATATGAAACCGTTTTCGAATCGATCGGACAAAGTCGAGGTTTTCCAGTGAAATTTTTGCAAGGCTCTATAGCAAGGCAAAATCTTGAAATTTTGAATTTTCGATTTTATGGGGTGACAGGGTTGTATCGTAATTGCTTTGGAATCGCGTGACCACCAAAATGTCCCTGCGTGAGTATTTAATATTACAAATGAATATTACCATTTCAAACAATATGAAACCGTTTTCGAATCGATCGGACAAAGTCGAGGTTTTCCAGTGAAATTTTTGCAAGGCTATAGCAAGGCAAAATCTTGAAATTTTGAATTTTCGATTTTATGGGGTGACAGGGTTGTATCGTAATTGCTTTGGAATCGCGTGACCACCAAAATGTCCCTGCGTGAGTATTTAATATTACAAATGAATATTACCATTTCAAACAATATGAAACCGTTTTCGAATCGATCGGACAAAGTCGAGGTTTTTCAGTGAAATTTTTGCAAGGCTATAAGCAAGGCAAAATCTTGAAATTTTGAATTTTCGATTCTATGGGGTGACAGGGTTGTATCGTAATTGCTTTGGAATCGCGTGACCACCAAAATGTCCCTGCGTGAGTATTTACTATTACAAATGAATATTTGACAAATTATTAACCAAGACGTCCTCTCCACGGGCAAGTGTCAATAACTGGAGAATGGAGCATAGAAGAAGAGAACTGATGGATGTTTTCAATTGCTATTACCATTTCAAACAATATGAAACCGTTTTCGAATCGATCGGACAAAGTCGAGGTTTTCCAGTGAAATTTTTGCAAGGCTATAGCAAGGCAAAATCTTGAAATTTTGAATTTTCGATTCTATGGGGTGACAGGGTTGTATCGTAATTGCTTTGTTATCGCGTGACCACCAAAATGTCCCTGCGTGAGTATTTACCATTACAAATGAATATTTGACAAATTATTAACCAAGACGTCCTCTCCACGGGCAAGTGTCAATAACTGGAGAATGGAGCATAGAAGAAGAGAACTGATGGATGTTTTCAATTGCTATTACCATTTCAAACAATATGAAACCGTTTTCGAATCGATCGGACAAAGTCGAGGTTTTCCAGTGAAATTTTTGCAAGGCTATAGCAAGGCAAAATCTTGAAATTTTGAATTTTCGATTTTATGGGGTGACAGGGTTGTATCGTAATTGCTTTGGAATCGCGTGACCACCAAAATGTCCCTGCGTGAGTATTTACCATTACAAATGAATATTTGACAAATTATTAACCAAGACGTCCTCTCCACGGGCAAGTGTCAATAACTGGAGAATGGAGCATAGAAGAAGAGAACTGATGGATGTTTTCGATTGCTATTACCATTTCAAACAATATGAAACCGTTTTCGAATCGATCGGACAAAGTCGAGGTTTTCCAGTGAAATTTTTGCAAGGCTATAGCAAGGCAAAATCTTGAAATTTTGAATTTTCGATTTTATGGGGTGACAGGGTTGTATCGTAATTGCTTTGGAATCGCGTGACCACCAAAATGTCCTTGCGTGAGTATTTACCATTACAAATGAATATTTGACAAATTATTAACCAAGACGTCCTCTCCACGGGCAAGTGTCAATAACTGGAGAATGGAGCATAGAAGAAGAGAACTGATGGATGTTTTCGATTGCTATTACCATTTCAAACAATATGAAACCGTTTTCGAATCGATCGGACAAAGTCGAGGTTTTCCAGTGAAATTTTTGCAAGGCTATAGCAAGGCAAAATCTTAAAATTTTGAATTTTCGATTTTATGGGGTGACAGGGTTGTATCGTAATTGCTTTGGAATCGCGTGACCACCAAAATGTCCCTGCGTGAGTATTTAATATTACAAATGAATATTACCATTTCAAACAATATGAAACCGTTTTCGAATCGATCGGACAAAGTCGAGGTTTTCCAGTGAAATTTTTGCAAGGCTATAGCAAGGCAAAATCTTGAAATTTTGAATTTTCGATTTTATGGGGTGACAGGGTTGTATCGTAATTGCTTTGGAATCGCGTGACCACCAAAATGTCCCTGCGTGAGTATTTAATATTACAAATGAATATTACCATTTCAAACAATATGAAACCGTTTTCGAATCGATCGGACAAAGTCGAGGTTTTCCAGTGAAATTTTTGCAAGGCTATAGCAAGGCAAAATCTTGAAATTTTGAATTTTCGATTTTATGGGGTGACAGGGTTGTATCGTAATTGCTTTGGAATCGCGTGACCACCAAAATGTCCCTGCGTGAGTATTTAATATTACAAATGAATATTACCATTTCAAACAATATGAAACCGTTTTCGAATCGATCGGACAAAGTCGAGGTTTTTCAGTGAAATTTTTGCAAGGCTATAAGCAAGGCAAAATCTTGAAATTTTGAATTTTCGATTCTATGGGGTGACAGGGTTGTATCGTAATTGCTTTGGAATCGCGTGACCACCAAAATGTCCCTGCGTGAGTATTTACGATTACAAATGAATATTTGACAAATTATTAACCAAGACGTCCTCTCCACGGGCAAGTGTCAATAACTGGAGAATGGAGCATAGAAGAAGAGAACTGATGGATGTTTTCAATTGCTATTACCATTTCAAACAATATGAAACCGTTTTCGAATCGATCGGACAAAGTCGAGGTTTTCCAGTGAAATTTTTGCAAGGCTATAAGCAAGGCAAAATCTTGAAATTTTGAATTTTCGATTTTATGGGGTGACAGGGTTGTATCGTAATTGCTTTGGAATCGCGTGACCACCAAAATGTCCCTGCGTGAGTATTTACCATTACAAATGAATATTTGACAAATTATTAACCAAGACGTCCTCTCCACGGGCAAGTGTCAATAACTGGAGAATGGAGCATAGAAGAAGAGAACTGATGGATGTTTTCAATTGCTATTACCATTTCAAACAATATGAAACCGTTTTCGAATCGATCGGACAAAGTCGAGGTTTTCCAGTGAAATTTTTGCAAGGCTATAGCAAGGCAAAATCTTGAAATTTTGAATTTTCGATTTTATGGGGTGACAGGGTTGTATCGTAATTGCTTTGGAATCGCGTGACCACCAAAATGTCCCTGCGTGAGTATTTACCATTACAAATGAATATTTGACAAATTATTAACCAAGACGTCCTCTCCACGGGCAAGTGTCAATAACTGGAGAATGGAGCATAGAAGAAGAGAACTGATGGATGTTTTCGATTGCTATTACCATTTCAAACAATATGAAACCGTTTTCGAATCGATCGGACAAAGTCGAGGTTTTCCAGTGAAATTTTTGCAAGGCTATAGCAAGGCAAAATCTTGAAATTTTGAATTTTCGATTCTATGGGGTGACAGGGTTGTATCGTAATTGCTTTGTTATCGCGTGACCACCAAAATGTCCCTGCGTGAGTATTTACTATTACAAATGAATATTTGACAAATTATTAACCAAGACGTCCTTTCCACGGGCAAGTGTCAATAACTGGAGAATGGAGCATAGAAGAAGAGAACTGATGGATGTTTTCAATTGCTATTACCATTTCAAACAATATTAAACCGTTTTCGAATCGATCGGACAAAGTCGAGGTTTTCCAGTGAAATTTTTGCAAGGCTATAGCAAGGCAAAATCTTGAAATTTTGAATTTTCGATTTTATGGGGTGACAGGGTTGTATCGTAATTGCTTTGGAATCGCGTGACCACCAAAATGTCCTTGCGTGAGTATTTACCATTACAAATGAATATTTGACAAATTATTAACCAAGACGTCCTCTCCACGGGCAAGTGTCAATAACTGGAGAATGGAGCATAGAAGAAGAGAACTGATGGATGTTTTCGATTGCTATTACCATTTCAAACAATATGAAACCGTTTTCGAATCGATCGGACAAAGTCGAGGTTTTCCAGTGAAATTTTTGCAAGGCTATAGCAAGGCAAAATCTTAAAATTTTGAATTTTCGATTTTATGGGGTGACAGGGTTGTATCGTAATTGCTTTGGAATCGCGTGACCACCAAAATGTCCCTGCGTGAGTATTTAATATTACAAATGAATATTACCATTTCAAACAATATGAAACCGTTTTCGAATCGATCGGACAAAGTCGAGGTTTTCCAGTGAAATTTTTGCAAGGCTATAGCAAGGCAAAATCTTGAAATTTTGAATTTTCGATTTTATGGGGTGACAGGGTTGTATCGTAATTGCTTTGGAATCGCGTGACCACCAAAATGTCCCTGCGTGAGTATTTAATATTACAAATGAATATTACCATTTCAAACAATATGAAACCGTTTTCGAATCGATCGGACAAAGTCGAGGTTTTCCAGTGAAATTTTTGCAAGGCTATAGCAAGGCAAAATCTTGAAATTTTGAATTTTCGATTTTATGGGGTGACAGGGTTGTATCGTAATTGCTTTGGAATCGCGTGACCACCAAAATGTCCCTGCGTGAGTATTTAATATTACAAATGAATATTACCATTTCAAACAATATGAAACCGTTTTCGAATCGATCGGACAAAGTCGAGGTTTTTCAGTGAAATTTTTGCAAGGCTATAAGCAAGGCAAAATCTTGAAATTTTGAATTTTCGATTCTATGGGGTGACAGGGTTGTATCGTAATTGCTTTGGAATCGCGTGACCACCAAAATGTCCCTGCGTGAGTATTTACTATTACAAATGAATATTTGACAAATTATTAACCAAGACGTCCTCTCCACGGGCAAGTGTCAATAACTGGAGAATGGAGCATAGAAGAAGAGAACTGATGGATGTTTTCAATTGCTATTACCATTTCAAACAATATGAAACCGTTTTCGAATCGATCGGACAAAGTCGAGGTTTTCCAGTGAAATTTTTGCAAGGCTATAGCAAGGCAAAATCTTGAAATTTTGAATTTTCGATTCTATGGGGTGACAGGGTTGTATCGTAATTGCTTTGGAATCGCGTGACCACCAAAATGTCCCTGCGTGAGTATTTACGATTACAAATGAATATTTGACAAATTATTAACCAAGACGTCCTCTCCACGGGCAAGTGTCAATAACTGGAGAATGGAGCATAGAAGAAGAGAACTGATGGATGTTTTCAATTGCTATTACCATTTCAAACATTATGAAACCGTTTTCGAATCGATCGGACAAAGTCGAGGTTTTCCAGTGAAATTTTTGCAAGGCTATAAGCAAGGCAAAATCTTGAAATTTTGAATTTTCGATTTTATGGGGTGACAGGGTTGTATCGTAATTGCTTTGGAATCGCGTGACCACCAAAATGTCCCTGCGTGAGTATTTACCATTACAAATGAATATTTGACAAATTATTAACCAAGACGTCCTCTCCACGGGCAAGTGTCAATAACTGGAGAATGGAGCATAGAAGAAGAGAACTGATGGATGTTTTCGATTGCTATTACCATTTCAAACAATATGAAACCGTTTTCGAATCGATCGGACAAAGTCGAGGTTTTCCAGTGAAATTTTTGCAAGGCTATAGCAAGGCAAAATCTTGAAATTTTGAATTTTCGATTTTATGGGGTGACAGGGTTGTATCGTAATTGCTTTGGAATCGCGTGACCACCAAAATGTCCCTGCGTGAGTATTTACCATTACAAATGAATATTTGACAAATTATTAACCAAGACGTCCTCTCCACGGGCAAGTGTCAATAACTGGAGAATGGAGCATAGAAGAAGAGAACTGATGGATGTTTTCAATTGCTATTACCATTTCAAACATTATGAAACCGTTTTCGAATCGATCGGACAAAGTCGAGGTTTTCCAGTGAAATTTTTGCAAGGCTATAAGCAAGGCAAAATCTTGAAATTTTGAATTTTCGATTTTATGGGGTGACAGGGTTGTATCGTAATTGCTTTGTTATCGCGTGACCACCAAAATGTCCCTGCGTGAGTATTTACTATTACAAATGAATATTTGACAAATTATTAACCAAGACGTCCTCTCCACGGGCAAGTGTCAATAACTGGAGAATGGAGCATAGAAGAAGAGAACTGATGGATGTTTTCGATTGCTATTACCATTTCAAACAATATGAAACCGTTTTCGAATCGATCGGACAAAGTCGAGGTTTTCCAGTGAAATTTTTGCAAGGCTATAGCAAGGCAAAATCTTAAAATTTTGAATTTTCGATTTTATGGGGTGACAGGGTTGTATCGTAATTGCTTTGGAATCGCGTGACCACCAAAATGTCCCTGCGTGAGTATTTAATATTACAAATGAATATTACCATTTCAAACAATATGAAACCGTTTTCGAATCGATCGGACAAAGTCGAGGTTTTCCAGTGAAATTTTTGCAAGGCTATAGCAAGGCAAAATCTTGAAATTTTGAATTTTCGATTTTATGGGGTGACAGGGTTGTATCGTAATTGCTTTGGAATCGCGTGACCACCAAAATGTCCCTGCGTGAGTATTTAATATTACAAATGAATATTACCATTTCAAACAATATGAAACCGTTTTCGAATCGATCGGACAAAGTCGAGGTTTTCCAGTGAAATTTTTGCAAGGCTATAGCAAGGCAAAATCTTGAAATTTTGAATTTTCGATTTTATGGGGTGACAGGGTTGTATCGTAATTGCTTTGGAATCGCGTGACCACCAAAATGTCCCTGCGTGAGTATTTAATATTACAAATGAATATTACCATTTCAAACAATATGAAACCGTTTTCGAATCGATCGGACAAAGTCGAGGTTTTTCAGTGAAATTTTTGCAAGGCTATAAGCAAGGCAAAATCTTGAAATTTTGAATTTTCGATTCTATGGGGTGACAGGGTTGTATCGTAATTGCTTTGGAATCGCGTGACCACCAAAATGTCCCTGCGTGAGTATTTACGATTACAAATGAATATTTGACAAATTATTAACCAAGACGTCCTCTCCACGGGCAAGTGTCAATAACTGGAGAATGGAGCATAGAAGAAGAGAACTGATGGATGTTTTCAATTGCTATTACCATTTCAAACAATATGAAACCGTTTTCGAATCGATCGGACAAAGTCGAGGTTTTCCAGTGAAATTTTTGCAAGGCTATAAGCAAGGCAAAATCTTGAAATTTTGAATTTTCGATTTTATGGGGTGACAGGGTTGTATCGTAATTGCTTTGGAATCGCGTGACCACCAAAATGTCCCTGCGTGAGTATTTACCATTACAAATGAATATTTGACAAATTATTAACCAAGACGTCCTCTCCACGGGCAAGTGTCAATAACTGGAGAATGGAGCATAGAAGAAGAGAACTGATGGATGTTTTCAATTGCTATTACCATTTCAAACAATATGAAACCGTTTTCGAATCGATCGGACAAAGTCGAGGTTTTCCAGTGAAATTTTTGCAAGGCTATAGCAAGGCAAAATCTTGAAATTTTGAATTTTCGATTTTATGGGGTGACAGGGTTGTATCGTAATTGCTTTGGAATCGCGTGACCACCAAAATGTCCCTGCGTGAGTATTTACCATTACAAATGAATATTTGACAAATTATTAACCAAGACGTCCTCTCCACGGGCAAGTGTCAATAACTGGAGAATGGAGCATAGAAGAAGAGAACTGATGGATGTTTTCGATTGCTATTACCATTTCAAACAATATGAAACCGTTTTCGAATCGATCGGACAAAGTCGAGGTTTTCCAGTGAAATTTTTGCAAGGCTATAGCAAGGCAAAATCTTGAAATTTTGAATTTTCGATTCTATGGGGTGACAGGGTTGTATCGTAATTGCTTTGTTATCGCGTGACCACCAAAATGTCCCTGCGTGAGTATTTACTATTACAAATGAATATTTGACAAATTATTAACCAAGACGTCCTTTCCACGGGCAAGTGTCAATAACTGGAGAATGGAGCATAGAAGAAGAGAACTGATGGATGTTTTCAATTGCTATTACCATTTCAAACATTATGAAACCGTTTTCGAATCGATCGGACAAAGTCGAGGTTTTCCAGTGAAATTTTTGCAAGGCTATAAGCAAGGCAAAATCTTGAAATTTTGAATTTTCGATTTTATGGGGTGACAGGGTTGTATCGTAATTGCTTTGGAATCGCGTGACCACCAAAATGTCCCTGCGTGAGTATTTACCATTACAAATGAATATTTGACAAATTATTAACCAAGACGTCCTCTCCACGGGCAAGTGTCAATAACTGGAGAATGGAGCATAGAAGAAGAGAACTGATGGATGTTTTCGATTGCTATTACCATTTCAAACAATATGAAACCGTTTTCGAATCGATCGGACAAAGTCGAGGTTTTCCAGTGAAATTTTTGCAAGGCTATAGCAAGGCAAAATCTTGAAATTTTGAATTTTCGATTTTATGGGGTGACAGGGTTGTATCGTAATTGCTTTGGAATCGCGTGACCACCAAAATGTCCCTGCGTGAGTATTTACCATTACAAATGAATATTTGACAAATTATTAACCAAGACGTCCTCTCCACGGGCAAGTGTCAATAACTGGAGAATGGAGCATAGAAGAAGAGAACTGATGGATGTTTTCAATTGCTATTACCATTTCAAACATTATGAAACCGTTTTCGAATCGATCGGACAAAGTCGAGGTTTTCCAGTGAAATTTTTGCAAGGCTATAAGCAAGGCAAAATCTTGAAATTTTGAATTTTCGATTTTATGGGGTGACAGGGTTGTATCGTAATTGCTTTGTTATCGCGTGACCACCAAAATGTCCCTGCGTGAGTATTTACTATTACAAATGAATATTTGACAAATTATTAACCAAGACGTCCTTTCCACGGGCAAGTGTCAATAACTGGAGAATGGAGCATAGAAGAAGAGAACTGATGGATGTTTTCAATTGCTATTACCATTTCAAACAATATTAAACCGTTTTCGAATCGATCGGACAAAGTCGAGGTTTTCCAGTGAAATTTTTGCAAGGCTATAGCAAGGCAAAATCTTGAAATTTTGAATTTTCGATTTTATGGGGTGACAGGGTTGTATCGTAATTGCTTTGGAATCGCGTGACCACCAAAATGTCCTTGCGTGAGTATTTACCATTACAAATGAATATTTGACAAATTATTAACCAAGACGTCCTCTCCACGGGCAAGTGTCAATAACTGGAGAATGGAGCATAGAAGAAGAGAACTGATGGATGTTTTCGATTGCTATTACCATTTCAAACAATATGAAACCGTTTTCGAATCGATCGGACAAAGTCGAGGTTTTCCAGTGAAATTTTTGCAAGGCTATAGCAAGGCAAAATCTTAAAATTTTGAATTTTCGATTTTATGGGGTGACAGGGTTGTATCGTAATTGCTTTGGAATCGCGTGACCACCAAAATGTCCCTGCGTGAGTATTTAATATTACAAATGAATATTACCATTTCAAACAATATGAAACCGTTTTCGAATCGATCGGACAAAGTCGAGGTTTTCCAGTGAAATTTTTGCAAGGCTATAGCAAGGCAAAATCTTGAAATTTTGAATTTTCGATTTTATGGGGTGACAGGGTTGTATCGTAATTGCTTTGGAATCGCGTGACCACCAAAATGTCCCTGCGTGAGTATTTAATATTACAAATGAATATTACCATTTCAAACAATATGAAACCGTTTTCGAATCGATCGGACAAAGTCGAGGTTTTTCAGTGAAATTTTTGCAAGGCTATAAGCAAGGCAAAATCTTGAAATTTTGAATTTTCGATTCTATGGGGTGACAGGGTTGTATCGTAATTGCTTTGGAATCGCGTGACCACCAAAATGTCCCTGCGTGAGTATTTACTATTACAAATGAATATTTGACAAATTATTAACCAAGACGTCCTCTCCACGGGCAAGTGTCAATAACTGGAGAATGGAGCATAGAAGAAGAGAACTGATGGATGTTTTCAATTGCTATTACCATTTCAAACAATATGAAACCGTTTTCGAATCGATCGGACAAAGTCGAGGTTTTCCAGTGAAATTTTTGCAAGGCTATAGCAAGGCAAAATCTTGAAATTTTGAATTTTCGATTCTATGGGGTGACAGGGTTGTATCGTAATTGCTTTGGAATCGCGTGACCACCAAAATGTCCCTGCGTGAGTATTTACTATTACAAATGAATATTTGACAAATTATTAACCAAGACGTCCTTTCCACGGGCAAGTGTCAATAACTGGAGAATGGAGCATAGAAGAAGAGAACTGATGGATGTTTTCAATTGCTATTACCATTTCAAACAATATTAAACCGTTTTCGAATCGATCGGACAAAGTCGAGGTTTTCCAGTGAAATTTTTGCAAGGCTATAGCAAGGCAAAATCTTGAAATTTTGAATTTTCGATTTTATGGGGTGACAGGGTTGTATCGTAATTGCTTTGGAATCGCGTGACCACCAAAATGTCCTTGCGTGAGTATTTACCATTACAAATGAATATTTGACAAATTATTAACCAAGACGTCCTCTCCACGGGCAAGTGTCAATAACTGGAGAATGGAGCATAGAAGAAGAGAACTGATGGATGTTTTCGATTGCTATTACCATTTCAAACAATATGAAACCGTTTTCGAATCGATCGGACAAAGTCGAGGTTTTCCAGTGAAATTTTTGCAAGGCTATAGCAAGGCAAAATCTTAAAATTTTGAATTTTCGATTTTATGGGGTGACAGGGTTGTATCGTAATTGCTTTGGAATCGCGTGACCACCAAAATGTCCCTGCGTGAGTATTTAATATTACAAATGAATATTACCATTTCAAACAATATGAAACCGTTTTCGAATCGATCGGACAAAGTCGAGGTTTTCCAGTGAAATTTTTGCAAGGCTATAGCAAGGCAAAATCTTGAAATTTTGAATTTTCGATTTTATGGGGTGACAGGGTTGTATCGTAATTGCTTTGGAATCGCGTGACCACCAAAATGTCCCTGCGTGAGTATTTAATATTACAAATGAATATTACCATTTCAAACAATATGAAACCGTTTTCGAATCGATTGGACAAAGTCGAGGTTTTCCAGTGAAATTTTTGCAAGGCTATAGCAAGGCAAAATCTTGAAATTTTGAATTTTCGATTTTATGGGGTGTCAGGGTTGTATCGTAGTTGCTTTGGAATCGCGTGACCACCAAAATGTCCCTGCGTGAGTATTTACCATTACAAATGAATATTTGACAAATTATTAACCAAGACGTCCTCTCCACGGGCAAGTGTCAATAACTGGAGAATGGAGCATAGAAGAAGAGAACTGATGGATGTTTTCGATTGCTATTACCATTTCAAACAATATGAAACCGTTTTCGAATCGATCGGACAAAGTCGAGGTTTTCCAGTGAAATTTTTGCAAGGCTATAGCAAGGCAAAATCTTGAAATTTTGAATTTTCGATTCTATGGGGTGACAGGGTTGTATCGTAATTGCTTTGTTATCGCGTGACCACCAAAATGTCCCTGCGTGAGTATTTACTATTACAAATGAATATTTGACAAATTATTAACCAAGACGTCCTTTCCACGGGCAAGTGTCAATAACTGGAGAATGGAGCATAGAAGAAGAGAACTGATGGATGTTTTCAATTGCTATTACCATTTCAAACAATATTAAACCGTTTTCGAATCGATCGGACAAAGTCGAGGTTTTCCAGTGAAATTTTTGCAAGGCTATAGCAAGGCAAAATCTTGAAATTTTGAATTTTCGATTTTATGGGGTGACAGGGTTGTATCGTAATTGCTTTGGAATCGCGTGACCACCAAAATGTCCTTGCGTGAGTATTTACCATTACAAATGAATATTTGACAAATTATTAACCAAGACGTCCTCTCCACGGGCAAGTGTCAATAACTGGAGAATGGAGCATAGAAGAAGAGAACTGATGGATGTTTTCGATTGCTATTACCATTTCAAACAATATGAAACCGTTTTCGAATCGATCGGACAAAGTCGAGGTTTTCCAGTGAAATTTTTGCAAGGCTATAGCAAGGCAAAATCTTGAAATTTTGAATTTTCGATTCTATGGGGTGACAGGGTTGTATCGTAATTGCTTTGTTATCGCGTGACCACCAAAATGTCCCTGCGTGAGTATTTACTATTACAAATGAATATTTGACAAATTATTAACCAAGACGTCCTTTCCACGGGCAAGTGTCAATAACTGGAGAATGGAGCATAGAAGAAGAGAACTGATGGATGTTTTCAATTGCTATTACCATTTCAAACAATATTAAACCGTTTTCGAATCGATCGGACAAAGTCGAGGTTTTCCAGTGAAATTTTTGCAAGGCTATAGCAAGGCAAAATCTTGAAATTTTGAATTTTCGATTTTATGGGGTGACAGGGTTGTATCGTAATTGCTTTGGAATCGCGTGACCACCAAAATGTCCTTGCGTGAGTATTTACCATTACAAATGAATATTTGACAAATTATTAACCAAGACGTCCTCTCCACGGGCAAGTGTCAATAACTGGAGAATGGAGCATAGAAGAAGAGAACTGATGGATGTTTTCGATTGCTATTACCATTTCAAACAATATGAAACCGTTTTCGAATCGATCGGACAAAGTCGAGGTTTTCCAGTGAAATTTTTGCAAGGCTATAGCAAGGCAAAATCTTAAAATTTTGAATTTTCGATTTTATGGGGTGACAGGGTTGTATCGTAATTGCTTTGGAATCGCGTGACCACCAAAATGTCCCTGCGTGAGTATTTAATATTACAAATGAATATTACCATTTCAAACAATATGAAACCGTTTTCGAATCGATCGGACAAAGTCGAGGTTTTCCAGTGAACTATAGCAAGGCAAAATCTTGAAATTTTGAATTTTCGATTTTATGGGGTGACAGGGTTGTATCGTAATTGCTTTGGAATCGCGTGACCACCAAAATGTCCCTGCGTGAGTATTTAATATTACAAATGAATATTACCATTTCAAACAATATGAAACCGTTTTCGAATCGATTGGACAAAGTCGAGGTTTTCCAGTGAAATTTTTGCAAGGCTATAGCAAGGCAAAATCTTGAAATTTTGAATTTTCGATTTTATGGGGTGTCAGGGTTGTATCGTAGTTGCTTTGGAATCGCGTGACCACCAAAATGTCCCTGCGTGAGTATTTACCATTACAAATGAATATTTGACAAATTATTAACCAAGACGTCCTCTCCACGGGCAAGTGTCAATAACTGGAGAATGGAGCATAGAAGAAGAGAACTGATGGATGTTTTCAATTGCTATTACCATTTCAAACAATATGAAACCGTTTTCGAATCGATCGGACAAAGTCGAGGTTTTCCAGTGAAATTTTTGCAAGGCAAAATCTTGAAATTTTGAATTTTGGATTTTATGGGGTGACAGGGTTGTATCGTAATTGCTTCGAAATCACGTGACCACCAATATGTCCCTGCGTGTCCACGCCATTGCGTAGTTTAGTTTGTCAGATGAAGCTTGATTTACGCGCAGTCTATTCACATTCTCTTGTGCAGGCACATACATATTTCATCCGATTAAGCTCGATTTACCCTCTGGATTCAAATAATCTTTCGTATTGATACAAAATCTATTAGATAAAGCTCGCCTCACAAGCCACCTTTACTAAATCTTTAGTATAGACACACAGGTAATCAGGTAAAGCTAGGCTCTGGGATGCTCGGCTTACAGGCAGAGTTCACTCACCTTTTGATAGAAACTTTATTAGATTAATCTCGTCTTACACGCACTCGTTTAAAACGGACATTTAATTGAATAAAGCTCGGCTTATGCGCAGACTCAATTTGTAACAGACATAGTTTGTTAGATGAAGCTTGATTTACGCACAGGTTTCACTCACTTGTACAGGCACACATTACATCCGACTAAGCTCGATTTTCACCACGAATTAATAATCTTTTATACTGATACAGAGTTCATCAAGTGAAGTTCACCTCACAAACTAGATTCACTAAACCTTTCTGACAGAGACACAAGTAACCGTGTAACTTAGCAGGACTCGCCAGATTACTTTAGATGAAGCTCGGCTTACACGCAGGGTCTATTCTCCAAGTCAAAATTTTGGATAATCACAAACTAAACACTGTCATTTTTTACAGGTATTTGAAGGCCCAAGAGAGCCAGCATGGATGGTCCACTTCTCCTGTTACGTGTATTTTAATTTTTTTCATGTGAAATTCGAAACTTGAGACAATTAAATTTGAATAATAGCTCCATCAGTGTTTTCTTTTGAAAAAAGCTCATTGACCATGAACAATACCATTTTGATTCGAAGTATTTGCCACTTCTGCTTTGGAAAATTTTCTTCATCAGGAGAGCAGAAGTGGCGAGGTCTGGTTGTTGCGGGCGGCGTTCTCCGGGGAAAAGACCTCTTTACCACTTCTGCTCTCCTAACGACAGAAAAATTCTCGGAATTGTCGAAAAAGTGGGCACTCTGCTTGAAAATTTCACAATTCGGAAAATTTTCTTGGGATCAGGAGAGCAGAAGTGGCAAGGAGGTCTGGTTGTTACGGGCGGCGTTTTCCGGGGAAAAGACCTCTTTACCACTTCTGCTCTCCTAATGACGGACACTTTTTCGAAATTGTCGAAAAAGTAGGCAATCTGCTTGAAAATTTCACAATTTGGAAAATTTTCTTGGAATTAGGAGAGCAGAATGGGTGAGGAGGTCTGGTTGTTGCGGGCGGCGTTTTCAGGGGGAAAAGACCTCTCCACCACTTCTGTTCTCCTAATGACAAGAAAATTTTCCAAATTGTGAAATTTTCAAGCAGATTGCCCACTTTTTCGACAATTCCGAAAAATTTTCTGTCATTAGGAGAGCAGAAGTGGTAAAGAGGTCTTTTGCCCGGAAAACGCCGCCCGCAACAAACAGACCTCCTCACCACTTTTGCTCTCCTAATACCAAGAAAATTCTCCAAATTGTGAAATTTCCAAGCAGATCGCCCACTTTTTCGGCATCCCCAAAAAATTTTCTGTTATCAGGAGAGCAGAAGTGGTGAAGAGGTCTTTTGCCCGGAAAACGCCGCCCGCAACAAACAGACCTCCTCACCACTTTTGCTCTCCTAATACCAAGAAAATTTTCCAAATTGTGAAATTTTCAAGCAGATCGCCCACTTTTACGGCATCCCCAAAATTTTTCTGTTATCAGGAGAGCAGAAGTGGTGAAGAGGTCTTTTGCCCGGAAAACGCCGCCCGTAACAACCAGACCTCCTTGCCACTTCTGCTCTCCTAATACCAAGAAATTTTTCCGAATTGTGAAATTTTCAAGCAGAAATTGACTATTTCGCCGAAGGTCGGGAAAAATTCATTATTCAGGAGAGCAGAAGTAGCGAAAAGGTCTTTCGACTTGAAAACGCCGCACGTGAAAACAGAACTTGTTTTTCTGATACCCAGGTGTGAGAAAAAAAATGAAATACCGCAAGTGTAGTATTGTAAATCCAATATTTTATTAAAAATCAAGTATAACAATTCCTATTGCGAATTTTATTCCTCCAAAAATTTGACGACGACGATCACGACAGTTCTCCGACGTCACACCCATGTTGAAGATGAAAGACTGCATCTGCAAAGAAATAGTATGTTATTCAACAAGCGGGTAATGATAGCTTTTACTCATGATGAGCAATCCGAAGCAATGAAAGCATCCGAATGAGTAATAGCCATTACCCGCGCCGCGAGCAGAATACTATGCTTTACAGTCTTATTGAAAAATGCAGGCATGTATGCGCGTGATCATGCGTGCATCCAATAGGATTTTGGATAATCACACACGGGTAATGATTGCTTTTTACTCATGAAGATGCTGGCGAGTGTCGTAAAGCATCCGAATGAGTAATAGCAATTACCCGCGAGTAGAATACTATGCTTTATCCAGCCTTATTGAAAAATGCAGGCATGTATGCGCGTGATGATGCGTGCATTATTCAATAGGATTGGATAAAGAAAATTAGTGAATTGAAGATGCAATAATTGTAAAAGAACTGATTAATTCTCCATTAAAGGTGGGTTTAGAGCATAAAAAAGATGGGCTAAAGATAACTAATGCCCGGAAATAATAATCTCGTAACTCGCACTAAAGATGGGTTTTGAGTCTACAGGTGAAGCCATGGTTACTACAACTGGGCTTGCAAAAAAAAATCGGTTGTGTCGACGACGACGACGAAAATCATTACAACAGGCAAGTTCAGGTTTGTTTATTTCTTCTACAAGACCAGATCTCGAAGAAAATTCAGATTTAGGTGAACTTTATGCATATATGGAAACCCCTATTTTACGATTACATCTGTGATGAAATCCTAGCAGGGCTCGGCGGTTTTTTCCTCCCGGAGGTTAACAAAGGCCAGGACCGTAATCAGAACTAGGACGCACAGAGTCGTCGAACTGGGCCCCTTCAAGTAGAGGCTACTGGTGCCTCTGCGTCAGCGGGCATTCGACGATTCTTGTGATCCGTGAAGACAACAGTGAACACCACACAATGAAAAATGACGACGAAGACATGAATGCGGAAACAAGTACTGTGATGACGAATGATGAGCTAGCTAGGCTTATAGAGCAAAAAGCGGAAGAAATTGCGCAAGAAAAATTCTAGAGGAGAATGGCGAAGTATAAAACTCGAGAAAAAAAACCGAAAAAAGAAACGGAATGGAAAAAGATTGTATATGGTAAAAACAAACGACTAAGTCCTGAACAAAACTTGAGATAAGTAAAACAAAAAACGTCTGTGCAAAAAACCATACCGCAATATACACAGACGATAAATCCTACGAATAAATTCCAAGCGCTGAGCGAGGTTTCATTTCCATTATCTGAAAAGAATGAACCACCTACCACGGAACAGAAAAAAGAAACAAAAAGTAACTCTCAGTCGATCTTCATTTCTCAAGTGAAAGCGATACACCTCTTGAAGAAATATTGGACAAGGTCGCTAAAAATGGTTATACACTGAAAATTTTCGCCAGAGAAGAGATTAAAATAATGCCATCAACCACAGAAGTATGCAAGACAATAATTGACAAACTGAAAGAAAACAAAGTTGGCTTTCACACTTACCAATCAAAACATGAGAAGAAGTTCAGATTTGTCATAAAGAACATACACCACACAGCTGATTTAACCGAGCTGAAAGAGGAAATAGAAGACTTAGGACACACGGTTAGAAACATCTATAATCCAACCAGTCGAAAAACCAAACAGCTCCAGCTGAAAACAACAAGGCGGTTTACGAGATAAATCAACTGCTACACATGAGAGTAACTACTGAAGCGCCAAGACCAAATAGGCAGATTCCACAATGTGCGAACTGCTAAAGATATGGTCATACAAAACCTTACTGTCACCGTGAGACAAGATGTGTAAGATGTGGCGGAGGACATAAGAACACAGAATGTAAACAAGCGAATATGCCTCATGGGCATGAGGCTCAGTAGCGCACTTCCTTTTTGGAGGATTAGTGAACGCAAGATGTTAAGTGATTAGGGTTCTACCGTCTTGGGCAAAAAATTGCAATATGGCGGCCAAAATATCGACAGAATCATGAAATTCGGCTTGAAAATCAAAATGATCGTACTAGACAAGGGTAAGTTCCAAGTTTCATGAAAATCGTTCCACTAACAAGAGATTTCAATATGGCAGCCAAGATGGCGGCAGAATTATGAAACTCAGCTTGAAAATAGGAATGATCGTACGAGACAAGCGTAACTCTCAAGTTTCATGAAAATCCTTCCACTTATAAGAGATTTCAATATGGCGGCCAAGATGGTGGGGCAATCATGAAATTTGGCTTGAAAATAAGAATGATCGTACTAGACAAGGGTAAGTTTCAAGTTTCATGACAATCGTTCCCCTAATAAGAAATTTCAATATGGCAGCCAAGATGGCGGCCGAATTATGAAAGCCAACCTGCCTATTTGGTCCTTGAGGACCTAAGCTATCCACCGGATAAAGTTCAATCTTCAAGGGCTGTAGCTTTATTTCCCGAGGAGAAGTTCAACTTCATCGAAGTGCACAGGAGATCTCTGTTTTTTGAGAATAATGATAACGATGTATGGATAACAAAAATAGTGCCCATTGGCCACCCTTGGAGACATCAGCTATTAATCGGAAAAAAGTTCCAAGACTCTTGTTTCAATTCTCGAGAAGGAGTACAGCGTCTTAATTTCTGCACGGACTCGGACAGACAGACAGACAGACAGACAGACAGACAAACCGGCCACATAAGCGTCATTCTGTTACTTATATCTTATTACTAATATCGGGTTCACTTTTGAATTGGAACATTTCTTTTTTATCGAAAAACCGACAAAATGGTAGCCTTGTCACATGATTTTTAGTGATACCTACCTACTTTTTTTTTTGTTATTGAGCGAACATCTTTCGTAATTTGAGTGCCATAATCCTTCAGGTACCTAGTATTGACTATTTCAAAATGTTCAATTACTATTTCGGCACGTCTGATTTTAAATTTGTAGGGTCGTGTAATATGCGCCGAGCCGTGGCTTTGCGGTCGTTTTCAAAAATTGATAACAATTGACCCAACGGTCGGATCGAAGTGGGGTTTTTGTCAAAAGAAAGTTCAAATTGTTCTCTAAATATAATGCCGTACATGCAGTGATGTATTTCATTAAAAAATTGTAGTTGCCTGCATATCGCAACTTTCTACATCTTACCGCGAATGCCAGCACTTGATCGGCGAAGCCGCCCTACACCAAAATGTTATTTTTGTAATTGTTCATGATTATTTCGGCAAAATTTTTCTTGATTCGCGTACCAAGGCCATGAGCTACCCATTCGAGTTGAAATATTTTCTGTATTGAATTTCGTTTTGTTCGGAGGAAAGGATATCAAGCACCAGCAAGCAACGAATAAATCATTTGCGGCCGAGCCGTAGTTTCGGAGTCATTTTCAAAAATTAATAACTACTAATCGGCACCTCGCACCGATGTGAAATTTTCATTAAAATAAAGTTCAAATCATTCTCTAAATATAACTCCGCATATGTATTATGGTAAAATGATAAGATCGGGTACTTCCTCGCATGTGATAACTTTCGAGATCAGGCCGGCTTCTGAAATGCAGCATTCAACGGCGATGCCGCGTCACACTAAATTGTTATTATTGTCATTGTTTATTATTATTTCGTCAAGATTTTTCTTGGTTCGGGATACAAGGTCATGAGCTACCCAATGGAGTAAAAATTTTTCGCAAAAACCTTTTCGTCTAGGACTAGATGCGGGGACGGACGGACGGACGGACGGACGGACAAAGCGAGGACAAAAGCGCCTTCCCGTTTGGAGAAGTGCGCTAAAAATCGAAGGAGGAAAAAGCCAAATGCGCTTTACGTGAACAAGAGCATCCTGCAAATTATAAAGGATGTTCCGTCTTCAAACAAAATTCAAGCAAAAAAATTACCAGCCCAAAAAAGCCGAATAACAAGAAGTACACAGCAAACTTAAAACACCAAAGATAGCACAATAAAAAGTATAACCTTCGCCAGTGGAAAATCAAACCAAGAAACATCTTTTGCAAATGTAACTGAATCCAATATTTCTCGAGAAACCGGCGACGCAGACCAAGATGGAAGCAGTAGTACAAATGCAAGAATATCAAAGCTGGAAAAAATTATAGAGAAATTAAGAGAAGACAACAGAGCTCCAAGAAGTCTAGTTAACAAGCTTCTAGACAAATTGTAATGGAGTACACGACTGATCTGAAAAAAGCCGTATGGAATGCTAATGGACTTTGTCAACATGGCTTGGAAGTCACAAATTCTATAAAATTTTATGATTTGGATATGATTCTTGTATTGGAAACTCATTACACAAATCGGAGCTTTTTAAGAATTCCCAGTTATACGATATACCATACAAACCACCCAGATGGAACTGCCCACGGTGGAACTGCGGTCATTATAAGAACCTCCATTAAACATAACGTCATGAAAAAATACCAAACAGCACACATCCAAGCAACAAGTGTGAACGTAGAAGATAAGAGGGGTCATCTAACAGTATCAGCAATATACTGCCCCCCAACACATGCTATAACAGAAAGCCAGTTCAAAGACTTCTTCGTAACTCTAGGAAATCGTTTCCTAGCCGGAGGCGACTTTAATGCCAAACATCATCAGTGGGGATCCAGACTTATAACCAGTAAGGGGCAGTAAGTTTTGACTGGAAAACCCACTTACTGGCCCGCGGATAACAAGAAAATTCCCGACATAATAGACTTCTGCGTTACAAAAGGTGTACCAAAAGAAAATGTGCTTGCCGAACAAAATCTTGATTTATCATCCGATCACACACCTATTATGATAACAGTGAACTCCGAAGCAACCTATAGAGAGAAACCTTTGACACTCACCTCAAAGAAGACCGACTGGGAGCTCTTTAGAACCCTAATTGAAGACAAACTCCAAACTGAAATTTCCCTCAAAACAGCTGATGAGATTGATGATGCAGTTGAAGCCCTTGTTCGTACTATTCAGCAAGCGGCCTGGAACTCTACGCCGACTACTGATATGAAGAAGAAAAAAAAACAGAACTGCTCCAATGCCATCAAGGAAGCAATTGCCAACAAAAGAAGGATAAGAAAGATCTGGATGACGACAAGATCTCCATGCGACAAAGAAAAATTCAATACAGCAGCAATAAATTTGAAAGACCTTCTTAAAAACGAGAAGAACAACGAAATACCAAATTATCTTTGTAGCCTCACACCGACCGAAGCAACCGAATACTCTCTATGGAAAGCCACCAGTAAAATAAGACAAACACAAGACAACATACCCCCCATCCGAAAAAGCGATGGATCTTGGGCAAGGGACGATGCTGAAAAGGCAAGGACCTTTGTTGAACATCTCGAACGAGTATTCCAACCGCCACATATCAGAACCAACACTAGACGATGACATGATGCAACAATTTCTGGAAAGCCCATACCAACTGGCTCCACCGATCAAAGCCGTCACCATCAGAGAGATCAAGAACACGATTGAAAAAGTCTCAACCCGAAAAAATCACCCGGATACGACCTCATTACTGGCGCAATAATCAAGGAACTGCCTGAAAAAGCTTTAAAAATGTTAACACTGATATTTAACACCATTATGAAAGTCGACACTTCCCATCACAGTGGAAGGTGGGACAGATCATAATGATACAAGAACCCGGCAAACCCCTCAGAAGAAGTTGCCTCCTACCGCCCTATCAGCTTGCTCCCTATATACTATCAAAATTGTTTAAAAAACTCTTTCTGAAAAGATTGAATCCAGTACTAGAAACAAACAAGCTGATACCAGAACACCACTTTGGATTCCGAAGGAAGCATGCAACCGTGGAACAGGTACATAGAGTAGTGGAGAAGATTAATAAAGCCTTTGAGACAAAAGAAGTATTGCTCGGTTGCCTACTTAGATATAACACAAGCTTTCGACAAGGTATGGCACAAAGGACTTCTCTTTAAACTGAAAATGAAATTGCCGCATTGTAATTTTATCAAGTACTTGAATCGTATCTCACCAACAGATATTTCCAAGTAAAATACCGGGGAGAAGTAACCAACCTGTACCCAATCCAAGCTGGTGTTCCACAGGGCAGTGTGCTCGGACCAACGTTACACCTGTTATACACAGCTGACATCCCAACAACCGCAGACCTGACAGCTCCTTTCGCAGACGACACAGCGCTAATGGCTATACATGAAGACCCTATGATAGCATCACGGAAACTGCATAAATCCATGGACAACCTTCAGACCTGGCAGAAAAAATGGCGAATAAAAGCAAACGAATCCAAGTCCATCCATGTCACCTACAATCTAAGAAAAGAGACTTGCCCACTAGTGACCATGAACGGGAAGCAACTACGACAAGCTGAGGACGCCAAGTACCTGGGGTTGCACATTGACCGAAGACTAACATGGAAGAAGCATATTTTCACTAAGCGCAAATAACTTGGCATGAAATTCAGCAGGTCATACTGGATACTTGGTAGACGATCTCAGCTGTGTATAGAAAACAAGCTCCTCATCTACAAATCTATACTCAAGCCAGTGTGGACGTATGGCATACAACTTTGGGGCACTGCTAGTAACTCAAACATTGAGATCCTGCAGCGCTTCCAATCAAAAACACTTCGCACCATCACCGATTCTCCATGGTATGTCACCAACGACACCATCCACCAAGATCTTCGCATGTGTTCAGTACGCGAGGAAATGAAGTTCGCGAGTGAAAAGTATCGATATCTCGATTAGAAGAACACCCCCAACAGTCTAGCGGTCAACCTCCTAGATAACAGTAACACAACTTACAGATTAAAGCGATACACACCGCTAGATTTACCAAATCGGGTCTAGATCCAGTTTTCTGAAATAAAAACTCCCTAATTCACAAAACGTAAAGTTGATCAACAGTTAGGGTTTTAATGTAGGCCACTAACTCAAAGAGTATATAGCGGGTGATCATTTGAAAACTATCCACCTGCAATAGGTCATTTCATGGAATTTTCAAGGTCAAATTTTTTGCACGGAGCTGAGCGCATGCACGAGATTTTTGGCAGAAAATGACAGTTCTGCGAGTCAATAACAATAACAAACCGACATAACCAACAAAGCGTGAAATTCCAACGTGCTAATTTCCACATGGAAATGAACGTGCATCGTTTAAAACAAGGCGCTACAAGATGGTGCGCTTTTGGGGGCTGCAAATCAGACAGCCCGGCACATCATGTTCACTTGAGCGAATTCGCACTTTCTTGGAGGATGAAGCCATCACGCATCACGAAACAGAGAGCAGGGCCGCTATTCTTGAATCGTGTGAGAAAAGTCCCTGGGAGTAAAATACATTCCGCACAACACTGATGTAGCGAATGTTGCCTAAAATCGTGGTTTTTAGGCAACTTTCGCTACAGAAGTGTAGTACGGATTATATAAAACTCCCAGGGACTTTTTTCACACGATTCAAGAATAGCGGCCCTGGTGAGAATCTCTGAGAGAACGGAACTCGCGCAAAATTCGACAGTTGACAGTTGACGGCAGACTCGCTTATCCGTCAATGTTCGATATCACGCTTGCGCATAAGTTCCACGAAATGTGCTATGATTCCTAGTGCAAATGTCTTTGAGCAAAAACAGGTCGATTTTTATATCGAGAGGAACATCTAAAACATACATTGGAGAATTTATATCTTAAGCCCCCTCGCCCCCACTCACCCCAACCCCCCCCCCCCCACCCTACCCCAATTTCAAATGACACCACCTACTTTGCGATACATCAAATTCAAGATAATTCAATTCTTTCTAAAAAAATATTTTAAAATTTTCCAACCCCACCCCCTGTTCTTCCTAAAATTCTCTGAGTGTCCAAGTTAATATTCTTGACCTCCATTTCCCTTCAATACAGTAAACGTCATCCTGTACAGCATCGAAAGAGAAAATTTTCTATAAAAAAAGTGCCACCCTTTACCCCTTCGCTCCCCCCACCTGACCTCAAAAATTTAAAATGTCCACTACCCACTTTGTAATACATCAAATTGAAGGAAATTGAATTCTCTTCCTGAAAAAGATTTTTTCAAAGTTTTTAAAGCCCCCCATCTCTCCCCTAGAATACATACTCCAAATGGCCAATTAATTGGGGGAGGGGTCGAAAATTTCAAAAAAATTCTTTTCGGTAAGAGAATTCAATTCCCGTTGATTTGATGTATCACCAAGTAGGTGGTGTTTTGTTGAATTTGGGAATTGAGGAGAGCAAAGGGGTCAGTTTGGGTATCACTTTTCCCACCAAAAATTTTCTTTTTCGATGCTATCTAGAATGACGCCGACTAAATTGAGAAAAAAATGAGGGGTCCAGAATATAAAATGGGACAGTCAGAGAATTTTCAGAGAAAAGGGGGTGGGGTTGAAAATTTTAAAAATATTTTTTTCAGAAAGAAAATCAAAGGACCCCGCACGTTTTCTATGAAAAAGTGGTTTCGGTGAATTTGGCTAAATTTTTTATATGTTGTAGATCTTGATTCAAGAAATATATTCCTGAAAAATTGGACCCCTCCTATGAACAGTTTTTCCCCTACACCCCTAATAAGGCCAAAATTAGGAATAGTCTCAAATTTTTTGAAATTCATGAAACTGGTTCAAATCAAACTCGTGATCATGGCAATAATAATTAAAAAAATCCAAGTTGTGAATTGGGGTAGTAATCAAAGGGGTTGGGGATCGAAATTGAGAAAATAAATTAAAATTCCGAATTTTTTCATTCTTATAAAATCTGAACTGAATAATAATCGAGAAATAATTTTGGAAAATCTAAATCAATCAATTGGAGGCTATTCTAAAGGGGGCTGGGGGTCGAAATCAAGAAAACGCAGTGAAATTCTAGAATTTGCGGTTCCCATAATATATGATTTTACGAGCAATGGGGCAATTGCTCAAAAAATCTAAACCAATGAATTCAGGTGTTAGTAAGGGGGTAGAGGGTCGAACTTGAGAAAACAGTGAAGTTCTGGAACTTCCAGTTCATCTAGGAAGATCTGGGCGAATGACAAAATGATAATACAACCAATGTGAATAAGGACTGAGTTCATCGTTTCTCGATCATCCTCACCCCTTACCCAGGTACCTGGGTACCAAGTTCTGGGTACAACCATTATGATACCTACCCACAACCACGATGAGGGCCGGGGGGAGGGGGGTGGAATCGAGACTACTTGCAACAGCATTATTAATTACAGTTCTCGAGAAGCTCTCCACGGTTCTGTGTGATGTCCATCATATAGCTTGTGTCAAAAAAAATTGACTGGACTATCTTTTTTCAAATAAACATAAATCCTGCTTTTGGTCATTGGTTGATTCAATGAGATTCCAAAAATAGATCGATATTGGAAGTAAGGCTCAATTTTTCAAATCTGAATTTTCAGTTCTAAAGGGTGTCTTTCAATAAGAGTGATAGAACTTTGATAAGATTTTACTGTCATTTTTTGACATAAATACTCAGTATATCTTACAAAATCATCTTATTTCAACAAGACGGGGCTACGAGCCACACAGCAGGAGAAACCTTGAGACTTGTTGGCCGGAAACTTCCAAGGAAGAACAATTTCGCGGAATGGCGATTTCAATTGGCCAGCGAGATCTTGCGATATTACGTCCCTGGACTTTTTTCTGTGGGGTTATGTGAAGTTCCTGGTATACAAGAACAAGCCTAGAACCATTCAAGCCCTGGGAGACAATATTGTGCGTGTTTTTACTGAAATAGAGCCCGATATCTGCCAGAAAGTCATTACAAATTGGATTTCCCGTCTGCCCGCCGTTAGACAAAGTCGAGGAGGCCATTTGCTAAATGTTATTTTCCACATATAATGTCAAAAACTGTTCTTTGTTAATTTGTTTAATTCCAATTTAAAGTTCTATCACTCTCACTGAAGGACCCTACCTCTACATTATGAATTCAAAGTTTCGGAATTTCTTCTGCTTTCTAGATTTTGACCACTGTCCCCTCAGTAGGTAACCATCTCAATTTATTGATTCAGATTTTTTCAAATTATTTCTCCATTACCCTATTCCTGGAATGCCAATTCCTTTACTCGATTTCGACCTCCGCCCCCTCGATAATTACTCCAATTCACATCTTATATTCTTTATTCTTCAACTTAATGTGAGCCAGTTTCATGAATTTTAAAATGCTTGAGACAAAATCTTATTTGGACTAGGACATGGTTGTAGGCAGATATTATGGTAGGTGGGAAAAGGGATGGTCGAGAAATGAAGAACTCAATCCTTATGCAGATTGGTTTTATTATCATTTTTTCATTTACCCAGATCAATTTTAAGATGAACTGTAAGGTCCAGAATTTCATTGTTGTCTTGATTTCGACCCTCTACTTCCTCAATGACACCAGAACTCATTGGTTTAGATTTTTTTGAATTATTTTCTCAATAATGGGAATCGCAAGTTTCGGAATGTTACTCCGTTCCCTTGATTTTGACCCCCAGCCCTCTTTAGAATAACACCCAATTAATTGATTTAGGTTTTCCAAAATTATTTCTCCATTATTAATCTGTTCAGATTTTATAAGAATAAAAAAATTCGGAATTTAAATTTATTTTCTCAATTTCGACCCCCAACCCCCTTGATAACTACCTCAATTCATAACTTGGATTTTTTTAATTATTTTTCCCATGATCACGAGTTTGATTTGGACCAGTTTCATGAGTTTCAAAAAATTTGAGACTATTCCTAATTTTGGCCTTATTAGGGGTGTAGGGGAAAAACTGTTCATAGGAGGGGTCCAATTTTTCAGGAATATATTTCTTGAATCAAGATCTACAACATATAAAAAATTTAGCCAAATTCACCGAAACCACTTTTTCATATAAAACGTGCGGGGTCCTTTCCTTCAATTTGATGGGTGCGTCGGCTTGTTCCGACTTATCATTGCTCCGACTCTCGCTTGGTCCGACCTTGGGTTGGCATCACTGGAGATGAAGTGAGGCTTCTGCACAGGCAATGGCCAGTGGCGTAGCGAAGGGGAGGGCCTGATTATGCTTCCTGCGTTTGGTCGCCAGATTACGCGAAATACATGAGCCAGATAGAGGACCGTCCAGAGAAAGTTATTAAAGTATCTCTCATTTTAAGCTGGACGGTGTCCCTGATCGAGGGACCTCATTCCCGGGAGCTGCTTTTGAGAAAGGTTTGGCTTCACTGCCTTTGAGTGGCGCATGCATGCCCGATTTATTGGCCAGAATCGTATTAATAGATAAGGGCTCGATACCAAGTTCCAGGCGCAAAAGTTAGGACGGCGTAACTTGCCAAATAGAGCGGTCTGATTGGCCGTTGCGCCCGTTGCTATAGTAACCGCACTTACGGCGGTCTTAGCCCCAACTTGTAGGTCGTATGCAGTATTGTCACACGACTGGTTTTCGAAGGAAACCACACGGAAGAGTGTGATAATCACGGGTGATCATACGTCTTTTTAAAAGAGTATAGTAACTATAATACCCTTTATCACACAGAATACCTAATGCTTATTGGCGGCTTTACAGAACTTCGTTTGTCGCCGGCGACAATCCCCCCACTCCACTGTATGTAGTTGAATAATTTGAACGACACGACGACAGAAACTCGTGTCGCGGGGAGTTATGGAGGGAGGTAGGGGAGTACAGGCGGATCGAATCCTATTGGCCAGCGACACTGTCCCCGGCGACATACGAACGATGAATACGAAGTTCTGTAAAAGCGGCTTATCAATTCCAAAAATATGCGCTTTTACAAGGTGGATTCTGTCACACATCACACACTAGACTCGCCTGCTTTGGTGAAAATAAAAGCTGAACGCATAATACGAAACAATTTGCCAGAAACATGCCAAAACCACCTAATTTGACGTCCTTCCTTTTATACTTTTCCGACCCCCCCCCCACCAACATGGAAGGGAAAGTAAGTACATATTGTAATCGTGCAGAAAAAAGTTTTTGAGATTTCCACGGATATATCCATTTGGAGGGTCCCCCAAGACGACTAAGACCATTTCCAGAATGATGTCTGTCTATCTGTCTGTGTGTCTGTAATCTCTCACGGTAACTGCGAAACCGTTGATACGATCAACTTTTTTTTTGCCTTAGGACTGGTTTGTCCTATTAGCCATTACACTAATTAAAACCAGAAGAAAATATAGGACTCATAAACAAACGCAATCAAGTTCAGACCTGCAACATTAAAAACGTTATATGTTGAACGACTCTTCCTCTTCAAAAATTTTACCAAAGCAGAGTACACCTCAACTCTTCCTGTCTCAAGAATTTGTGACATACTTAGACTTGAAATTTGGTGTGCAGACATGGTTTTTCCGTGGAATGAGCCCAATAGTTTTTGACTGTCATCTGTCAAACAGAACTGTTCACTATCAATAAATGTCAGAAGCTATATATCCCACGGATCTCGACTTGCAATATGTCATTTGAAAGCCCTTGAAAAACTGTATTCAGCACAGTTGAATGTATTGTCCTATCTATTATGTCGAATAATGAAAAATGTCAAAATTCAAAACTTCATCATTCAATTATATTTAAAACCACGTTTTAAAACCTATCCGATGGATATTGGAATTAAATTTTGGCAGGAAGCAACACAACAAAAAAAGTTATATTACCGAGAGGGGCATTTCACCTGTGTTTTGACCAGGAGGACTCGCTTTTTGATCTCGAAAATTCATTCCCACTCGCGGGGATCGACTTTTTTGAAAAATTCCAACTGATATCGAAAGTAGATGGAATTGAGCGTCGTGTAGACCCATTTTCAAAATTAACACGGTACCAGTTTTCTTACGGTAATTTTTCCACAATGAAATTAGCACATTTCGTGAATTTGAAAAAACTGCAATGCAGACTTTGACATGCAGTGTGAGCCCCACGAAATATTGATTTTAGGTGCAGACATGCTGGGAATTAAACTTGAAAAAAAGATTGAATTAATTTTTGGAAGAAAAACTTTTGAGAACGGACCCACGGTTTTCGAGTTTTCCTCTCTGGAAAAACTTAAAATTTTCCAACTTTTTCTCCCGTGAACAGATTTTCAGTGCTATTTTAAACAGGGGGTAACTGGGTCATGAACATTCTCCAACAATTTTTTCTCAACTTCACGAGAATTTTCCGGTTGAAAATGTAAAACCGGCCTGGGTTTTCGAAACCGGACTTGAATGATGGAGCTTGGAGTGAAGCTTTTAATTGATTATTTTTACAATGATTTGGAATAAGATTTGATGTTTTCCCGGAAAATTCAAATTTTCCTGACAAAATTTTCAATTTCTTGCAAATTATTTTCAATCTCTCTTTCTAATTCTAACTTTCCACCCGGAGGGGCGTTTCGAAAAAAAATTCCAGAGGTTCCTGGGTACTAGTCGGAAAAGTTTTGGGGTGACAGCCGATTTTTTTAACGGTAGAAGCTAAAACAAATAACGAGCTGGAGTGAGAGCTGGAGTTATTTCACAACAGGGGATCTATGAACAGAAGAATAATATAAGGTTCAAAGTACGATTTCACTGTCTGGTAATTCCAAAAATGGGCGAAGATACCCCCGAAAAGATGAAAAACTCGAAAGAACGGAAAAACCGAAAATGCTGGAATAAAATGTTGCAGTGTCGTTTTTGAAGCCACAAGTCAGCGAAATGTGAAAAAAATTACTCCGGAGCCTGGCGGCCCACCCTGGTATCGTGTGAAAATGAAAAATGAAGGGCTTATTCTAGAAGATTTTTTATCTAAGCCCGCGTTTTCAAGTTAATTTTTTTTTTGTCAGTATTAGGCTATAAAAGATTTATCAAAAACCGGCCCCGGAGCCCTTTGGTCAGCTCTGGTATCATTAATCGTGCAGGGCTCCCGCTAATCTGGAAAACCTAGAAAACCTGGAGAATTCACTATTTGAAAATTTTGGTCAGGAAATGTCATGAAATTTTGAAACAAAAAATGAAAAAGTCAAGGTTTTTTTCTGAGGGTCAGGGAATTCGTGAACTGAGCAACTTTTTTTTCATTTTTCAAATCTGTTATCGCTCCTAGTCATCAATCATGCAGTTAACATGTTTTGTGTTTGCCGAAAAAATTGATCGCTTTATTTTACCAGCTACCCACAACTATTTCTTTTATTAGGTGCTTGAGAATTTCTTTACTCAGTAGTCACGGAAAACTCACGACCATCCATGGTCTGTAAAATCAGGGAAAAAGTCAAAGAAATTTGACTCCATTGACTAGCGAGAACCCTGTCGTGAGAATTTTCGTTAATCGGCAGAATCGAATGATCTCTTGTCTCATTTGGAGAATAAAATGCCGTTAGAAGATTTTTGATTAGAGCCTGCGTTTTCGATTTGCAAAGTTTTTTTTTTGAAAAAAATTGGTAATTTCGAAATTTTTCCGAAAAAATTGCTCGGTAGACCTTTCAGCACCTGAGATCCATGAAATTTTCGGGTTTTTTTGACCGCAATTTTTTTTGCGTTCAATATAGGCTCATTCAAGAAAAAAATGCGATCTGTATTCTTAGAACGACCAGGTCATATTTTCAGTCAGCTGAACCCGAAAAATTTCGTTTGTTTTGCAAATATGTAAGGAATTGACCTAATTATGGAAATTGCGTCGTCGAATGTCGCCTTCGAGGCTACAAAGTCTGCGAAATGTCAAAAAAATCGACTCCGGAGCCCTTAGCCCGACCCTGGTGTCATTATTCGTGAAAATTTTTGGGAATCGGTACCATGGCTTGATCCGCCGTTTCATTTGGAGGATAAAGTGCCGTTAGGAGATTTTTTATTAAAGCCCGCATTTTCAAGTTAGCACTGTTTTTTTTGCAAATTTAGACTTTCAGAAGATTTATCGGTTTATCTCAGCTTCAGTACCACCGAAAATTGTCCTTCAAGTACCTGATGCTAAAGTTTTCTAGAGCGCATCTGTACGCGATGGTCTCGATAACCGGGAAAATCGTTTTCGTGAACGTGAAGATACCATGGTCATGTCATCACAGCACACAGCGCCTACTCCTTTAATGGCATTTTAATGGCGACGGCATAACGGCTCGGAGCGAGTGTAACTCGGAGTACGGAGTGTAATTTCCATTTTTCGGCCAGTCGGAATCGAAAAATTCGGGGTTCTTCTGCAAATATAGGAGGGATTGACCCAACTGTGAATATTCCAACTACGATTGTCGTTTCTGAAACCCAAGAAGTCTGCGAAATGTGAAGAAAAAACGGCCTTGCGACCCCTGCTTTGGCTCGGTCCTGGTGTCACTATAATCTTCTGAATTTTCGGGAATCGGCACAATCAAATGATCCGTCGTCCCATCTTGAAGAATAAAGTACCGTTATATTTTTCATGAAAGCCCCGCATTTTCGAGCTAGGACTGTTTCTTGAGGAAGGAAGGAAAGAGCATATAATTTGCCCCTTCGCAGTATAAGTTAGAGGTTATAGGAAGTGGATGACGTTAGTAGAGTAGGATTCACGCCACAAGGAACTTGACATAAAATATGAATCAATCACATTCGGTCATCTGTGTCCCACAGATATTATAATTTGGCGGATTTACCCATGGGCGCAGTGAACGCGCGCCCAGGGCCTAACGCGCGCTATCAAAGGTGCCCAGCGGAGGCCCCTTTTCATGACTGTTTTTTTCCCTTCATTTTTGTAAATTCGAAGTTTGTAAGATTTTTTCTTAAATCGATGTATGCTAGTTTCTGGGCCCTGCCCCCTCCCCCCCTTCCGCCCTTTCAGTCTCATTACTTCAAACCTGCACATTCTCAACTTCACTTTATATACCTACTTCATTCACAAAACAAGAGGCCTCTGTTTGAGAGTTCGAGCAGGGCTTAATATTATTCGTATAATAATATTAATGATGATTGATTGGTATATAATAATGCTCGGTATATAATGTGTATTTATGTAACCCGAGTTTAGTGGCGTAGCGGCCTAGCTAGGTGGCTGAGGGCCCCCGCGAAAACTGTTGGGAGAGGGCCCTTCTCCCCCACTTTTTTTAACCTTAAAAAAATCTGTTTTACATCTTTTTCCATTTTCATTTGCTTTTGAATTAAATTTTGATTACCTGTTTTGTGTCGACTGTTGACTAAAAAACACTTATTACTATCAACATTCATATTATTATCCGCAAAAAAATTCTGCGCGGCACGCCCCTCTCCCCCAGACCCCCCTTGGGGGCCTCTAAAGGTGCGTTCTGTCAGCTAATTTAGCAGCAAGTTTTAATTTTTGTCGTAAGCGCAGCTCTTACGAACCAGCCTCCTCAGAACAGCCAATAAGCGGTGCTGCGCTTACGGCTGAAATTAAAACTTGCGACTAAATAAGCTGACTGAACGGGTAAATCCGCCACATACAATATATACTACTCCAAACTAGATGAGTGACTCTCAGATGCCCCGCCTCCCCATAAAAAATTTCGCATGACAAACAAAACTCCAACTGGGTCTGGTTGGTACCTACTTTAGTACCACCTACTACTAACTAACCAACTAATCCTACTAGAGGACTAGGACTAGGACTAGGAACTAGAAGTAACTAGAGTAGGTATAGTCCAGTTAAAATCGACATTGACCCGGACATTTGAAATAGCAAGCTGAAAATTGGTGAAAAGATCAAGGATGATGTCCTAAATGAAATCCCAAAAGTCCCAAAAAATCCCACTTGGGGAAAATCCGCCATCTTGGATTTTGTTAGTTTTGAGCATAGCAGCATTAGCAGCCAAACTAGGTGTCCAATTTTGTTCATTTTTGCGTCAAATTTAATTATCTACGCTTATTTTATCAGAGCTTGCACTAAAATGATGGACATCGTATTTTGTATTATTATAATATATACTATTAAATATACAGGGTGTCCCACGAAGTAACTGACATGACTTGAGGGTATATTATGTACTTTTCCAAGGCAAATCAAAGTCTGCATCTAAAATTTCTCTTCGTCTTCTTCGACGTCTTCCGTTTCCAATATACAGGGTGATTTATGAGTTCAACCAAAAAGTTTGGTTGGCCATAACTCAGGAATAGATCAATAAAATCGATTGAAATTTCGCAGGTAAATATATTCTAGAACCATGGGCCTTTGTAGCGCCCTATTCACAGGGGTGGATTTAGCAATAGGCAAAGTAGGCACGTGCCTAGGGCGGCAGATCCAAGGGGGCGGCATCGACATCTTCTTCTTGGAAAAAATGCGTGGTTTTATTTTTATTCCACGAAAATCGCGTTCGCACCATTTTTTTTTCTGTTCAATTTTTGTTAATTTGTGTCAACTATTGATGAAAAATCACCTCTTATCATCAACAGCAGTTAGTGCTCTAAAAATATAAACACAAACTAGTTCTTTGAAACACACCTCTCTGAGGGGAAGGGGCGGCCAATTCAGTCATACCTAGGGTGCCACGAAACCCAAGTCCGCCCCTGCCTATTTATCTATGACATAAATACAAGACCGTATCCAAAAATTTGGTTTTCGAGTTTCTGTTGAAAGAATCATCCTGTATATAAGATTTTTTTCATATTGTTGTTTTTTCATGATGTCACATTCCGAAACTACATAAAAAATGCTACAAAATGCGATTCCTAAATTGTATGACACTAATTTAGCTGTTCGAGAAAAAAATATATTACCAAGAGATTTTTCATGAATATTTTTGAAAATGATTTCAAATCACTCAAAGAACGCTATTCCAGATGGTCAAACAAAGTCACAATTTCAATTTTGATGTTCTACTAAACTAAGGATAATTCCAAGAGATTTTCTGGAAACATGAATTTGGGTATGAATCTGAGGTACCAAATTCATGTTTCTAGAAAATTTTCCTGAAATTATCCTTGGTTAGTTAGAGCACCACAATTAAAATAATGACTTTGTTTGACCATCTGGAATAGCGTTCCACTGATTTAGATTGAAATTTTCGAAAATATTCCTGAAAAATTTCTGGTAATAATTTTTTTTCAAATCAGCTAAATTAGTGCCAAATAATCTAGGAGTCGCATTTTGTGGAATTTTCCATGTATCCTCCGAATATGACATCAGATTTTGAAAAAAATCTATACAGGGTGACTTATTCAACAGAAAGTCGAAAAAAAAAATTTGAATAGGGCGCTACAAAAGCCCTTGGTTGAAAAATATACCTGCAAAATTTCACTCGATTCTATTGATCTATTCGTGAGATATAGCCAATCTGTGGTCAATAGTCTCTGAGATACACGAGGAGATACAGTGTCTGCTAAAACGCAGTATAAATTACTCAAAATTTATTTCCAAATTTTACCTAACAATTTGCATAGTGTTCAGGGACTGTAACGTGAATAGCAGATGTGCGGATTTCAATGTGTTTTACATTTTTGGAGAGCCAATCCAACATTCGGTATCACACTTTTGTCTAGAAGTCGCCAACTTCAAATTGGTACTTTTCCTTGACATCTGAAATCGATACTTAATTTCCCGAAGAATCCCCAGAAATTGATTTTTTTCATACCATGCCATTTGCCTAATTTTTCAAGTAGAGTAAAACCATCCAGGGAATATATGAAGAACTGAATACCAAAAAAATACCATGTTCCAGAATCTTCTTCCCAGTGATGGTTCCAGAGTTTATGAGTTGAAAGACTCAAACGACCTATTTGGAAAAAAGATACGTTGTCCGGACACTAACTGCTGAATACTGTACGGACCTTGCATTGAGGTGTAAGATGTCATTTGGCAGACTATTCTATTTTATTTCATTCTATGTCACTTGGCAGACGTGAAAAGTACATAAGTATATTCAGTACGTCTGCTAAGTGGAATTTTGTATCATCAAATGCAAGGTCCGTACAGTATTCAGCAGTTAGTGTCCGGATTACTTATCTTTCTTCCAAATAGATCGTTTTAGTGTTTCAATCCATATTACTCAGGAACCATCACTAGGAAAAAGATCCCGAAACATGTTATTTTTTTGGTATTCAATTCTTCAAATATTTCCTGGATGATTTTGCCCTACTTAGAAAATTGGGCAAATGGCATGGTATGGGAAAAATCGATGCTTGGGAATTCTTCGGGACATCAAGTATCGATTTCAAAGGTCGAGGAAAAGTACCATTTTGAAGTTGGCGACTTCCAGACAAAAGTGTGATACTGGATGTTGAATTGACTTTCCAAACATGTAAAACACATTGAAATCCGCACATTTGCTGTACACGTTACAACCCGTGAACTGACACTATGCAAATTGTTACGTAAAATCCGGAAATAAATTTTGAGTGATTTTCACTGCGGTCTACCAGACGCTGTATCTCAAAGACTATTGACCAGAAAGTAATGAGTTTAGTACTGAGCTCTTGGAAATTTAACGAGCTGCATTTGCTTCTCGGGTATTTGTGTTCTAAAGGTGATAGTTTACAAGCTATTTAGAAAAAATCGAAAACTATCAAGGATAACGCTCTTTTATTGGTTCTACGAAAAAATCCAAGCCTTAGAATTTTTGGGAATTCTAGTATGTTATTCTACGATAAATTCTGCATCGATCCACCACATTTTGTCAACTTCCGAATTTATTTCCAGTTTTACCCGATTTTTGCTTAATTTGACTGAACTATTAAGCGTTCGGCAGTTATCATGGAAGATTACAGACAGAACACCCAAACAGATATACAGACATACTTACTCTGGGAATAGTCTTAATCGTCTTGGAGGACCTCAAAATGGATATATCCGTCGAAATCTCGCAGAGTGATTTGCGATTTCGGGAAAGTGAAATTGAATTTCCATAACTAATTACTTATGTCATTATTGATAATTCACGATAAAACCGAGGCCAACACGAATGATTTAGAACAAGAACGAAGAAAATCGGACTCTTGGTTCAATCGCTATGGTCGAAAAACCAAAAATTCAAGATGGCCACGGTTTTTCCGAGGTGGCAGATTTTCCCCAAGTGGGATTTTCTGGGACTTTTGGGATTTCAGTAAAGACATCATCCTTGACATTTCCACCAATTTTCAGCTTGCTATTTCAAATGTCCGGGTTAGGACTATTTTTTGTCGATTTTGACTGGACTAGTAACCAAATGATTGCTGCAGACAAAACCAAAAGCTTTGCTGTCTTCGCCTTGAGTCCTACCTGTCTGCGATAAATGACCCTATATTTCTCTTTTCCGTCAGGCGGTGTGTTGATTACTTTGGCTCCCGCTTTGGCTCCATGTAAAAATTGGTCGTTATCGATTCTAGCTGCAATGGTCGCTGATGAAATAACTATTTTACATTTAAGGACAAAGTTATTTATATTGGTGAAATAAAGACATTATTGCGGAATCAATCCGTGTGGGTTTTTTCTAAGAAAGAAATTTACCATTCAGGTCTTTTTGGAAAGCTACAAGGATGTAGGTACTTTAGTTTGAGCCTACAAACATTTTTATAATAGAAAAATAATTTTTTCAAAACTTGAATTTTTTTGGATTTTGAAAATGTCTATAAGCTCAAACCAAAATACATTCTTGTAACTTCCCAAAAAGACCTGAATGGTGAATTTCTGTCAAGGAATAGAAAGTAAGGCGAACAACAAGTGTGGGTACTTCTTTTGAAAGCCATGCAGATATAGGTATAGGTTCAGAATGCCTCCATATTATGCGGTTTTATCTAGGTAACTACTGGTTTTTGAAAGTAAATTTACCTACATCTTCTTCACAAAGCTGAACACATTACGGGAGTCCATACCACCGCCTCTGTTTATGTTTATGTGATAAGTATATGGTTTATGTTATCCCAGAATAGCGAATCCTCATGGCACCCCCGAGGTAAACGGCGATGTTTACCTAATGCAAAGTGCCGGTTTGTTGATTCTTCACTCCAGGCCAGGGTCCTCATGACAGTCACGTGATGCCGATGCCCCTGCCCTTGTATGCCCTGCCCGCGCCCGGTCTATGCCCTGCCCCAAACGGCTGGGGCTACGCCACTGCAGAACGTACCAGAAGCCTCACTTCATCTCCAGTGATGCCAACCCAAGGTCGGACCAAGCGAGAGTCGGAGCAATGATAAGTCGGAACAAGCCGACGCACCCAATTTGATGTATTGCAAGGTAGGTAGTGTCATTTGAAATTTCAAAGTTGGGGTGAGTGGGGGCGAGGGGGGTGAATATAGAAATTTGCCAATGTATGTTTTGGATGTCCCCCTCGATATAAAAATCGACCTGTTTTTGCTCGAAAAAATATTCACTAGGAATCGGGAGTTATTGCAGGTGGATAGTTTTCAAATGATCACCCGGTATATTGTTATCTATGTTGCACACTTTGTTTATTGCCTCCGGGCAGATTGTAAAGTTTATTTGGGGTTAAAATTGAAAAAAAAAGTTCTAGTGCCCCCCTGGACCAGTTGAAAAAATTCCATTTTTTTCTAAAAGAATTGCGAGCTATTCAAACTTTCCATTTGTTCAGAACCTTGCGCGACACCTGTATAACAGGATGGATGTTGGGTGGAAAAACAGCAGGACAGCTCCGGTAGCCAAAGCCGAGTCTCGCATCCCACTTCATTACTTTCTTAATAAAGGCCATTATTATTATTATTATTATTATTATTATTATTATAACAAATTTGGGGAGCATTTATGTAATATGGCATGCAGAATGTGAAAGTGCAAAAAGTCAGCTTTTCACAGCAATACATTTTTTTTTAACTAGTCCGCTTCCTTGAGGAGTTGTATACCACTTTGAGCTCCACTGAAATTTTTAGGTGGGCCATCAAGTGTTGAGTACTTTATTTATTCAGAGTTCTTACCTTTATCAACGCCGTAGTATCGCTATAGAGAATGTAGCTCCCCAAATGAAGTTGTACAGAAGTCCACATGAAGTAGCTCCTGCTCAAAGGTGGTTTCTCGTACTGTTCCCAATCCTTTCACGTGTATACAACTCCCAAGATGCAGCCAATACAGCTGTTTTACAGTTGTCTGCCAGCAGATTTTCATTTACACTTCAGGCAGGCTCTTGTAGAATTCAGCTATAGGTGACAACATATTGTATTAGTATTTATGAATCTTAATTATTTAAACCAAAGAGCCAGCCAATCATGGATGTTACTTGGACTATCCAGAAGTGACGTTATTTTTCATTTCCTACAACATAAACTGGGCCAATAATGAAGTGAACAACCTCGAAATTTTGTGGAGGATTTCTCGAAAAAAAAATAAACAACTGATTTTAGAAATTTTTGTGGTGCTCGATAGAGTAAGGTTTTGACTACAAGGTGCCCATCTTAGATCATCCGATTGTTGACCGTTGACCCTATATGATGTAAATAAAGAGCTATTCAAACCAATTTGTGCGAATCAAATAGCCATTATTCCAATGTTCTCACAAATTTTGTCTTTTTGAACAGCATCTGCTATTGGCACAGCTTGTGCGAATATACACTACCAAAATATTTGTACAGATTTAGCTGACTTATTATTCAATCAATGATTTTTTTCTGTTCTGAAGTTCTGAGCTAAATCTGATTCTAACTCAAATCAGTGAATTAATCAAGTATTTATTTGAAGGTCTCACCCTTTTGAACAGCACAATCATTACTAGAGAATAATGTTGTTCCTGACGATTGCCATCCGATAAGAACTTCATGCTCCACTACATCTACCACCTCCAAGACTATAAGGCTGTTCTTGCAATTCCACTGAAGAACTTTTTTCTTAGTTGGATGTTTTGGTCACTCCAGCTTGACAAAGTGATGTAATCAAGTTCCATCCAGTACTTGCAGGCTTATTCTATCGAGGACGATACAACTTTCCCCGCATCTGGTCTTCAAAGCCGTCAATTGTTGAGCGATGAGCCGGCCAAGCCTCTCGACAAACTGTAACATATGACCTCTAGCTCTGGGACTTGGAGTGAAGACATTGAAGACACTGTACAAATCTCTGAAACAATAAGATCTATTATGAACGAGACTTGAATGAAAGAAGAGATAACTGTACATACGTTGTAAAATCGTATTTCGAAAATTTACATCGTTATAAAATGTGAGCACAATTTTTGGCAAAAAGCAATAGTGTTTTCGCAGAAAGTCAAAAGTCAAAGGAAAGAAACCTTGCTTTTAAATTAGTTGGCTGTGGTGGGAGGAAGTTGGGAGATTTCCCAATGTTGCCAATGACAGGATTAAAAATTTAGCCATGTCAAAAGTTGGTAATCGGTAGCGTCTACGCCAAAAAGAGAAAAATAAATCAATAGACTTTGGGGAAATGGTGTAAGGTACAGATTATTAATAAGTATGAAATTGAAGGTGAAAATTTCAAAGAGAATTTATTTGCAAATCACGAGTATGCTGGCGCCATCTTCGAGGCAATGATAGAACCTGCATAGGCACCACTGTCCACTGCAACGTCTATGACTGCAACGATAAAGCAGGTATATTTTTTCTAGCCAACGACAGCAAGTAACGCCATCTAGACAAAATTACGAAAGAGCCATACAGATCGCATTCTGGAAGCTCAGAGATTTCTTTCATACAGATTCTGTAATAAATTTTCGTTTATTTATTGAATACAACATAGTAGAGTTACAGTTACAATAAGTAATCATTAAGTAATTATATAATACAAATAAATAAATAAATAGTAAATATCTATAAGTAAAAAACTTCATCCAATTTAACTGAATCTTCAAACGTTCCTAAAATACTTGCCGCATTACCCCTTTGAATTTCTAAACTGATTTTTTGAATAAAAAAGGACTTGGCTTTCACATTGCCAGATTTGTCAATTAAAAGTTTCCCAAGAGAATTTGCAAAATTTAAAGCTTCTGAAGACCAAACACCTAAAGTTTCAACGGCGAAAGCAACAAACTCAAAATGCTCAGATAGAGCAGAGTATTTTCTCGTTTTGTCTCTTACAGCTTTAGAGGCAGCAGCACCTGCTAACAAGGACGTATTTTCGACATGAGAGGGAGCAAGTGTATCCACACAAGTGGAGTCCCAGATGAGAGAGCGACCTTTTCCCCATGGAATTAATGACATACCGTCTGGTCTTTTACCGTCGGTTCTGCTCAGGCCAGGTGGTTCCAAAATTGAGGGTATGTCGACAGAAGCCAAAGCACGCTTGATTGTGTTGTTCAAAGCGGCATGCCTTGGAATTCTGCCAACACTCCTAGAACAAAATAGGCCATGAAGACCACGGGCATTAACGTTATTGGCTCCGCAAATGCAAGTATGTGGCTGGCATAATTTAGAACCTAGCCGCAATGCTACTGCTATTCTCAACGTGTTCTTGTCCAACAGGGTACCCAGAGGAAGGGATGGATAAGCTTTCAGCCAGGCACCTGATTCTTCTCGTGCGCAGGCCAATAAACGTGCTTTATCGGTTATTTCAGTTGAAGATCTTAGTAGTTTGTCAAGCTTATCCTCCATCAAAGGTATATCCCAACTTTTTTGAGAATTTGGGTTCAGTGGGAGGCCGGCTTTTGGTTGTAAAGCTAACCAGCTATTTTGTGCTTCGGACAGACAGTCAACTTCGAAATCACCTAGTGATGGAGAAACGATTGTACCAACGAGGTTGACTGTACTGTAGACCGAAGACAAAAAGGCCGGAAGGGCTACATCCAAGGCACTGCGGACTCCCAAACCCCCTAAATTGACTGGTAAAGAAGCTTGGTTCCAACAAGAATCGGTCAACTTTATATTAAGAATTTGTTGCAAGCTTATCTGAATGACAGAGTCTAGTTTGGACAAAAGATTTTGACATAAAAAAGTTGGGCTAGATCTGAAAAAATAAGTTAGACGTGGAATCCAGAAACAAGATTTCAATAGATGTAAAGCAATATGCGGTTGAATTTCAGAAAGGTTTTTTGTGAAATGTTCTATTTTTCTAATCTTGGAATCAAAAATTAATAAATAAAATAAAAATAGAGTAATAAATAAAATAAAATAAATAGAGCCTGAATTTCAAATTAAAAAATCTTGATATCTACGAAGGAATCTCTAAATTATAAAATCTTGGTATTAGAAATTATCAAGTTCAAGTAAACTACGCAACAAAATTATAGTTGTACTCCAAATTTCATCCTTTTTCAAAACCAGAAAACTCCCGACTGGTTTGAACAATTTCAATTCTGTTTGAAGCATTTGAGAGCTTGATTGATTCTCTAGGTATAGAATCGTATCAATTCGAAGATTGATAGATGTCAACTTGAATTTCTACAGGGTGTTGAAGAAAGTAGTAGTAGTGCAACATTTATTTTCTTTTGAATTTCAACATCAATGGCATATAGCAAAAGTTCATATCTCGAATCGGTTTTTGATTTATCTCTTCTATCTCTTTTATTTACAGGGTGGTATCGAAAAAACGACTTTTTGGTCTTCTGATAACATTTTCCCTTCTTTACCAATTTTCTATATCCAGGGCTCATTTGAAACTGAAGCCTTAGGTAAGAAAACCCAATAAACATAATCGACTCAAGACCAACATTCAAAATATAGGGTGGCATCAAAAGTGACATATGAATATAGCTGTCCAGGAATCAGACGGGGTGGAGAATTAAACGAAAATCAACATTTTTTTCTGATTCGGATGAGGCATTCATTCTGAATACTCGTTGATGTTTCATGATTGATTGTGGCAAGAACTTTGGACGGAGGATTCAAATTGCAGCCGCATGTTTTCCAAGGAGAAGCAGCGCTATAACTCACCTGCAAATGCCGTAACCAATATGTTACGGAAAACAGAGCGAAGATAACTGTCTGTTCCCGATTGTTCCGAATTTTGTAGGTATCGTTGGTTGATAACATTTTCAGACCAGCGAGAACGCTGGATTCCTCCTCAGAAACGCTCAATTCTAATTTGGTCCCTCCATCGATCATTCTGGTGACAATCAATCATGAAACATCAAAGAGCGTGTTCAGAATGAGTGCCTCATCCGAAAACAATGTTGATTTTCGTTCAATTCTCCACCCGGTCGGATTCCTGGACAAATATATTCACATGTCACTTTTGATGCCACCTTATATTTTGAATATTGGTCTTGAGTCGATTATGTTTATTGGGTTTTCTCACCTAAGGCTTCAGCTTTAATATGATGAGCCCTGGATTCAGAAAATTGGTAAAGAAGGGAACATGTTATCACCAGATGACCAAAAAGTTGTTTTTTCGATACCACCCTGTAAATAAAAGAGATAGAGAGATAAATCAAAAACCGTTTCAAGATATGAACTTTAGCTACATGCCATTGATGTTGAAATTCAAAAGAAACAGTTTTATTTCAAATGGGAGTATGTCAAACTTAATAAATGTTGCACTACTTTCTTCAACATCCTGTAGAAACTCAAGTTAACATGTATCAATCTTCAAATTGATACGATTAAAGAACCCAGAGGTTCGAACCAGTCGGGAGTTCTCTTGTTTTGAAAAAGGGTGAAATCTGGAGTACGACAATAATCTCGTTGCGTAGTTCAGAATACAGAATGATGTGCAGTGATAAAAAATATTCAAATAATCATACTAATTCCTAATCAATGGAATAGTAATTCAAGCCGGGACCTGCAACATAGAATTTCGATCCGGTATAGGCACCAGATTTTATGGGCAGCGACTTGGGTATGAGTTCCTTGCGAGAGCACGTTCTATGACATCAGCGTTAGGCGAAATTGTGAGACGACCGCTCGTACCCAATGTTAGAGAAAAAAAATGACCGACAGCGTTCACTGTCTGCGCATTTCCAATGACGGGACATGTGTTTTTTAAGGTGCGTTCAGTCAGCTTATTTAGCCGCAAGTTTTAGTTTTAGTCGTAAGCGCAGCGATGCTCATTGGCTGTCATGAACCGGCCTCCTCAGATCCAGCCAATAAGCGATGCTGCGCTTACGATTAAAATTAAAACTTGCGGCTAAATAAGCTGACTGAACGCACCTCTAGAGTTGGAACATGAGTTTCATGAAAACCAGTGGAGTAGGAGAATTGAAAAAAAGAAGGGTTATCTAAAATCAGGTATGAAAATGTATAAGTATTTCAAAATTTCAAAATTCGAGAAACTCGATTTTTTTTTTAAATTTTTATACAGGGTGTTTCAGATTCAAGTCGCGTCCTTTCAGAGGATGATGGAAAACATCAAAAGAAGTTGAGTTTTTCGAAAAAAAAAGTCAGAAACGAATAATAACGGAGATATAGGCGTGCAAAATTGAACTTCAAAAATCGATTATTCGTCATAACCTTGAAACTTCTCAACCGATTTTGTTCAAATTGGAACCGAAGCCTAATAAAATAGGTCGGTATCTAACGATAATAATGCGGTCCATTGAAATTTTTCAGGAGCGTGAATAATGGGGGATGCCTTCGCTTTTTTAACCCCATTTTTTTTTACCTCCAGAGGTAATTTTCTAGATTGTTCACATTTGTCAACTCTACGTTCAATTCTAAAGAAAAAGTTACCCTTGGAAAATTTTGATTGAAGGCTTCGTTTTCAAGATATTTGGGTTTGAAACTTTGGAAAACACATTAAAATATCCACTTTCAAGAGCCAAAAGAATGTTTTTCCTGAAAACTTCTCGTTTCTCAGAAAAACTCATGGTTTAGCAACTTGAAGCACCTAGAAAATCTATTTCAATAAAGAAATCGTTAGTTATCTTGGATTTTAATTTGTAGGCCTTTGAAAGTGGTGTTTTTGAGAGGTTTTCCGAAGTTTCAACCTCAAATATCTTGAGAACGAACGGCTCGATACCAAGTTGGGGCTGAGACCGCCGTAAGTGCGGTTACTATAGCAACGGCCAGTCAGACCGCTCTCTTTGGCAAGTTACGCCGTCCTAACTTTTGCCGCCTGCAACTTGGTATCGAGCCCTAAGCCTCTAATCAAAATTTTGCAGGGTAACTTTTTCTTCCAAATTGAACGTAAAATTCAAAAATTTAATATATATATATATATATATAATTTACCAAATTACCTGAGCGATTGAAAAATAGAGGTAAACAAGCGAATACGCCTCATGGGCATGAGGCTCAGTAGCGCACTTCCTTTTTGGAGGATTAGTGAACGCAAGATATTAAGTAATTAGGGTTCTACCGTCTTGGGCAAAAAATTCCAATATGGCGGCCAAAATATCGACAGAATCATGAAATTCGGCTTGAAAATCAGAATGATTGTACTAGACAAGGATAAGTTCCAAGTTTCATGAAAATCGTTCCACTAATAAAAGATTTCAATATGGCGGCCAAGATGGCGGCAGAATTATGAAACTCAGCTTGAAAATAGGAATGATCGTACGAGACAAGCGTAACTCTCAAGTTTCATGAAAATCCTTCCACTTATAAGAGATTTCAATATGGCGGCCAAGATGGTTGGGCAATCATGAAATTTGGCTTGAGAATAAGAATGATCGTACTAGACAAGGGTAAGTTTCAAGTTTCATGACAATCGTTCCACTAATAAGAAATTTCAATATGGCAGCCAAGATGGCGGCCGAATTATGAAAGCCAATCTGCCTATTTGGTCCTTGAGAACCCAAGCTATCCACCGGATAAAGCTCAATCTTCAAGGGCTGTAGCTTTAGTTCCCGAGAAGAAGTTCAACTTCATCGAAGTGCACAGGAGATCTCTGTTTTTTGAGAATATAATGATAACGATGTATGGATAACAAAAATAGTGCCCATTGGCCACCCTTGGGGACATCAGCTATTAATCGGGAAAAAGTTCCAAGACTCATGTTTCAATTCTCGAGAAGGAGTACAGCGTCTTAATTTCTGCACGGACTCGGACAGACAGACAGACAGACAGACCGGCCACATAAGCGTCATTCTGTTACTTTTATAAAAAAATGTTCTCCAACTGATTTCGACCTCCTGAACACGAATATCGGGTTCAGTTTTGAATTGGAACATTTCTTTTTTATCGAAAAACCGAAAAAATGGTAGCCTGTCACATGATTTTCAGTGATACCTACCTACTTTTTTTTTTGTTATTGAGCGAACATGTTTCGTAATTTGAGTGCCATTATCCTTTAGGTACCTAGTATTGGCTATTTCAAAATGGTCAATTACTATTTCGGCACGTCTGATTTTAAATTTGTAGGGTCGTGTAATATGCGCCGAGCCGTGGCTTTGCGGTCGTTTTCAAAAATTGATAACAATTGACCCGACGGTCGGATCGTAGTGGGGTTTTTGTCAAAAGAAAGTTCAAATTGTTCTCTAAATATAATGCCGTACATGCGGTGATGTATTTCATCAAGAAATTGTAGTTGCCTGCATATCGCAACTTTCTACATCTTACCGCGAATGCCAGCACTTGATCGGCGAAGCCGCCCTACACCAAAATGTTATTTTTGTAATTGTTCATGATTATTTCGGCAAAATTTTTCTTGATTCGCGTACCAAGGCCATGAGCTACCCATTCGAGTTGAAATATTTTCTGTATTGAATTTCGTTTTGTTCGGAGGAAAGAATATCAAGCACCAGCAAGCAACGAATAAATCATTTGCGGCCGAGCCGTAGTTTCGGAGTCATTTTCGAAAATTAATAACTATTGGCCTGCAATCTCGCACCGATGTGAAATTTTCATTAAAATAAAGTTCAAATCATCCTCTAAATACACACATCAAAAGAATCTAGGGGACAAGCAAATTCAGACGATTTCTAAAATCATCATAACTTTTGATTACCGTCAGCGATTTCATATCGGTTTTCAGTGTTCGATAGCCCAATCCTTCGTTTTCATGCCTTGATCACGTCGAATACGAACAATGTTCCATAAAGTTTCTACAGGCTGATCAATGGAACAGTGTAAAATGACCAAAAATTCAGTACGAGCGCGATTTCCCAAAAATATTTTTTTATGCATTCCAATAGCACAATTATGAAGAATGGTGTTTTAGCTTCAGTAAAGTTTTTGAATTTTGGAAATGGAAGGTGAATTGCCAAAGACATTGATCATTTTGTGCCGCCATGTTGAACTTCCAAGAAAGTGATCCGATTTCATTAAAACTTGGATCTAGTGTTGCACGAGACGAGATCGAGACGAGATTTCACTCGATCTCGTCTTGATCTCGATTTATTTTCAAAACTTCAATCTCGTCTTGATCTCGTCTCGGCGATCAGAACAACAATCTCGATCTCGGCTCGAGAATCTCGATCTCGACTCGAGATTCTCGAGTTATTTTAGCATCTTCAATTACATTCACTATAATTCAAATACCTACCTACAACTCTCTGTATTATCTATTTATATTGTTTGTACCTAGTCCAAGTGACCCATCATTTAGCATATTTTAGGTATTTTACCTGTTCGAACATCGAACTATCAGTGTTAGATGTGTCGGGCTGCACACGAGCGCCAAACCTATACTACTTTCCTATACAATAATACCTAATAATAACAATAACATCGAAACACTTTCTTCCGTTTCATCTCATTCTGAAATTAAATTTTGGCTCGTCTCGCAATATTCTGAAGTATGATACCCACAACCGCGTGCTGGTCGTTCCGTCACTTCCGCCCTTGAATATAGCTATAGTATTGTGTTGAGCTTCATATCGTACCTCCCTGTAATAAAAATGTTGCCGACCATCGATATGACCGTACTTGCAATAAATCAACAGAGGAGAAAAAACAGCCATAGGTATCTAGTGAATGGCAGTATTCTTTTCACCCAACATGAAAGGCCCAAAAACTGGAACTATAAGGATGGGCTACATTCCTGACATCATGTAGGTACTTCTGTTATGATCGTGAACTTTTAACAATGAACGTGAAATTTAGAAAAATGTTTATTAATAACTGATAAGCTTGCTGTAAAAAAGTTCAGAGCGAAGGATGATTCATTTCGCAAAAATTAAAGTTTATTACGAAACATTACTAGCAAACATAAAATGATGAGACGGGTAGGTCTTGTTGTGAGATTTCAAAGTACAAGACCTTGATTTTTTTTGAAAAAAATCCATAGAAAAGGATAATGTTCATCAAAAGACTGAAGGGAAATGGAAAAAACCCACTGAAAACTTTTTCAGTAATTTGAAAAAAAAATGAGGTCGAGAGTCGAGAATCGAGATTTTTCTCGGCGAGATTCTCGTATCGGCAGTCTTATTCTCGTCTCGATCTCGAATCTCGTCGCCTTGATCTCGTCTCGATCTCGTCTCGAATCTCGAGGCGAGATCGAGACGAGATCGAGAATCGAGACGAGATTCGTGCAACACTACTTGGATCACACTCATGCCTGGTCCCAGTAATTAGAATTTCAAGGTCAAATGTCTTTTTCGGTCACTTTCAGGCCGTCACATTGAACTTTTATGTAAATGATTCGATTCTAGTGTGTTTCAAAGTTTTATTCAAATCGAATCATTCATGTAAAAAGTTTAATATAGCGGCTCGAAAGTGATCACGAGTGACATTTGACCTTGAAATTCCAATTACTTGAACCAGACATGAGTGTGTTCCAAGTTTCAATGAAATCGGATCACTTTCTTCTCTCTTGGAAAATCAACATGGCGGCATGAAATGATCAATATCTTTGGCAATTCACCATCGACTTTCAAAATTCAAAAACGTCAGTGAAGCTGAAACACTGATCTTCATAACTGTGCTATTGCAATGGATGGATTTTCTTTTTTGAGAAATCGCGCTCGTACTGAACTTTTGGCAATTTTACACTGTTCCATTGATCACCCTGTAGCGACCTTGTAAAAGATTCTTTTGATGTGTGTATAATTCCGCATATGTATTATGGTAAAATGATAAGATCGGGTACTTCCTCGCATGTGATAACTTTCGAGATCAGGCCGGCTTCTGAAATGCAGCATTCAACGGCGATGCCGCGTCACACTAAATAGTTATTATTGTCATTGTTTATTATTTCGTCGAGATTTTTCTTGGTTCGGGATACAAGGTCATGAGCTACCCAATGGAGTAAATTTTTTTCGCAAAAACCTTTTCGTCTAGGACTAGATGCTGTGACGGACGGACGGACAAAGCGAGGACAAAAGCGTTATTATTCGTTTCTGACATATACTTTTTTGATAAAGTCTATTTCTTTTGAAGTTTACCATCATTTCCTGGGAGGACGCGATTTAAATTTGAAACACCTGTATACAGGGTGTCCCATGTTTAATCGCAAAGATTTTGCCAGTCGATAGAGCATCAGAAAAGAACGGAATATGCATATCGATTTTGATCAAAACAATCCAGTGGCGTAGAATTAGGGGGCTTTCTTACTTACATCCACTTATCTGCTACACCACTGGATATTTTTCAAAATAATGATTTTTTTGAATTTGTCGTTTGATCCAGAAAAAAAAGTTGCTCTTGTGAAACTTTGATTGGAGGCTTCGTTTTTGAGTTATTCGAACTTTAAAGTTCTGAGTCGAAAAAATGGCTGGCATATCGAGGAAAACAGCAAACCCTTCAATCAATCTTGTTTTCAATTATTCATGTTGATTAATGTACCACTTTCTTTTGATTTCACTTACGTTGTGTGAGTTCATACCTACAATTACCTTGATTTTACAGTTCATCAATTTTGAAGAAAGTTGAACTAGGAAAAAAATTTCATTAGCGGTACAGAAGCCGGTATGGAAGACAAAATTGCATGTCAGTCAATGTATGTTATAATTATTTTTGTTCTCCAGTCATGTACCTATCTGCTTCTAAATAGCAGGGACTTGAATTTTACCGGTTTTTTTTATTGATCTCAAACTTTGAAATTTGAATAACTCAAAAATGAGGCCTCCAATCAAAATTTCACAGGAGAAACTTTTTTTTCTGAATGGAAAGACTTTAAAAAAATTATTAATTTCAAAAAATATCCAGTGGCGTAGCAGATAAGTGGATGTAAGATAGAAAACCCCCTGATTCTACGCCACTGGATTGTTCAGATCAAAATCGTTCTTACGTTATGATACTTTATGATCTCAACATCACTTGAGTGAATTTAGAACTGATTATCTCCAATGATGTAGCAATGCAAATTTCAAGCAAATGTTGCAAGATTGACCAGAAATCTTCAAACTGAATTATCTCGAAAAATAAGTCTCCTATCGAAATTTTGCAACAGCAACTTTTTGCTCAAAATTGAATGAACAACTCGAAAATGGTACTGATTTTGGAGAATTTGCAGTGGGGAAAAAGTTAGGGATGATAAAAGGGGCGCAACCACCCCTATCTACGCTATGGGGCTGTTCTCACCCAATGTGTTATTCGAGGTTTATAGGCATATGTTTAGTGAATACGTGTAAGAAATTTGACGCAAATCGGTTGAACAGTATGAAAGTTAAGTGAAAGGAACTGTATTTGTTTTACAACTTTGAACAGCTGTATCTCCGTTATTACGGGTTTTTGAACAAAATTTTTATATGCATGTCTCATTCTTTTCTGATGCTCTATCGACTGGCAAAAACTTTGCGATCAAACACGGGACACCTGTATTTTTCGAAAAAAGCTGACCCGGCAAGCCATCCTCTTGCCAGGTCAGATTTGAATAACTCATTTTTTGTTAAATTTTTAGCTGCACAGATTAGCAGAAACTCACGCCACAAGAATCTATCTGTTTCTCTTTCGTCTGTTTCAGCCATTTTTTATGCTAGGAAATGCCGTCTTTAAGAATATCGAATTTGAACTTGAAGTGCCATCTCGAGAAGACCAACCTAATCAGTTTAACCAATAATAATACTGCAGATTCCTTCCTACTATTGGGACTTGGGAGTCTTAGGGCCGGTAGTTCCATCTCGGGATTAAGGACGGAGTTCAATTGGTAAAATAAGCGCTGCGAAATCAATCCGTCTGGGTTTATTCCTTGACGGATTTCCACCATTTTGGTCTCTTTCGAAAGCTACAAGGATGTACTTTGGTTTGAGCCCATTGACATTTCAAAAATCCAGAAATAATTTTTTCAAATGTCAAAATTTCAATTTTTTTTTTGATTTCGGAAATGCCAATGGGCTCAAACTAAAGTACATCCTTGTAGCTTTCGAAAGAGACCAAAATGGTAAGAATCCGTCAAGGAATAAACCCAGACGGATTGATTTCGCAACGCTTATTTCACCAATGTGACTCCGTCCTCAAGTTACCAACAACTATCCGCCGCACAACTTTATCCGGAGAGTTGTATCTGAGCGTCTTTCATTCGAATTTTAATCTAACGGATTGCTGTTTGACGAATAAACGTTATACCGCACAGTTAGCAACCCTTCCTTGTTGAATTCAGGAGTTAGCCAATCGCATAGGAAGGACCCCCCGCACATTTTATTGGTAAAATGATTCTCGGTCAAATTAATTTGAATATTTTAATCGCTGTGTCTAGGTACACGCTAACGTGTACGCAAACTTGAAGATTAGGTGCACGCGAAACGTCATAGTGTGTATATGACGTCAGCTTTTAGCGTGCACCAATTTACATTTTTAAGGTACACGCGAAATTAATGTGATGGCGTTTTTCGGGCGGGCTGTCATGTTAACAGCGGGTAATAAATGCGATAGTCTCGACGATCGGTACCTATGATGATGAAGTGTGGACAAACGTTCACATAATTTTCTAAGTTTGGGCTAAGCTCTTAAAAGAAACCGAAACCTTATGAAACCGAAAATAACGAAAAGTTGGTTATAAACGGAAGTAGTCCAGCAATTTTAGATGCTAAAATCGCAAATAGCGAACAAAAATGAAACCCTGCCAGATTTTTTGATATAAGCTCAGTTAACCATGTAGTTTAACATACTAAAAGTCCTCAAGAATCCGGTGTGACCTCGAGAAGAACTTGAAAATCAGTTTTTCGCGTTTATCTCGTGAACGTTGACACTTGGAAAAAAAAGTACCTGGGAAGCAATAGTTGGAATTTCCACTGTCCACAAGAAACGTGCTCGCATATTTCATCGCCAGTTCACTCCTTCTCCACCAAAATGCAAGAAAATTAAAATAGTCCAGATGCTTGATACTCAAGACTGTATGGACCTTGAGTTTTATGATGGCGGGATGCCACTTGGTAGATGTGTTATTGTTTGATCCAGATCCATTCTCTTTTGATTGAGATTTGAAGCCATCAATACCAACTATGCTGGCGGCATATACAGGATGAGAGGAAAATAAAATGTTGAACCCTGTATCTCAAGAACCAAAATAGGTGACTACATGTTAATCGTCAAAAATATTTCTAATTCATTCATAATTCGGTTTCATAGCTTTTAAGAGCTCTCTCAAACTTAGAAAACAACGTGAACGTTTGTACACACTTCATCATCATAGGTAACGATCGTCGAGACTGAGACTACCGCATTTACTACCCGCTGTTGACTTGACAGCCCGCCCGCAAAACGCCATCACAATAATTTCGCGTGTACCTTAAAAATATAAGTCGGGGCACGCTAAAAGCTGACGTCATATACACACTATGACGTTTCGCGTGCACCTAATTTTCAACATTGCGTACACGTTAGCATGTACCTAGACACAGCGTATTTTAATAGATAATAAATAAAAAAATAAATACATTTATTTCCAACAGGTACTACCCAATTACAGGAAACAATACAACAATAAATAAGTACTTGGTACAATTGCAAAGTGCGTACATACTTCAAGAAACAGAATGTTGATTATTTAAACAAAAATATGACATTACATATTAGTATATTGGAAATAGAATATCTGCTGGAATTGATTCAAACAAAAACGATTTTTTCACCATGGCTAGCTTTCAGCTCCCCCTTCAACATATCAAAAGTCCTCAACTCTGGGACTGCTACAAATTAGTATACAGAGTGAAAGTTTATTATTTTTCCTTACTTTCTTTCTTTCTTGAAAAACTGATGACTGAAAAAAAAAACGGTTTTAGGCTAGTTTGATAGGCCATAGCCTTCCAATAATCATAAAAAAAATATACCACCCAGCCACTGCTGTGTATCAAGTTACAGGGTGAAAACTATTTTTCATCTTCAATTTTTTTTCTTGGTGGAACTGATCTAGATTAAAGCCGGTTCCAGTTCTTTTACAAGCTTATAATGTCATACTGAACATATAAAAAGGATACATCTCTGCAACTGCTGCTTCTCAATTTACAGGGTGGAAAGTCATTTTCACGTTTCAATTTTTTTCTTGGTGAAATTGGCTCACACAACAATTGCGACTGATTTTTCTGTAAACTTGAAGTTTCTAGTCAAACATATCAAAATAATACATCTCTGCTACAGCTACGTTTTTTTTTTTATGAATTCAAATGGTTGGGTATATTCGGGTATATTGCATCAAAAATCCAAAAAAATCTTGGAACGCAGCCAAACATTTAAATTTATAAATAAAAACGTAGCTGTATCAAAAATGTCTTATTTTGATATGTTTGACTAGAAGCCTCAAATTTACCGAAAAACCAGTCGCAATTGTTTTGTGAGCCGATTTCATCAAAAAAAAAAATTGAAACGTGAAAATGACTTTTCACCCTGTAAATTGAAAAGCAGCAGATGCAGAGATGTGTGCTTTTTATATGTTCAGTATGACATTATAAGCTTGCGAAAGAACTGGAACCGGCTTCAGTCTAGATCAGTTCCACAAAGAAAAAAAATTGAAGATGAAAAATAGTTTTCACTCTGTAACTTGATACGCAGCAGTTGCTGGGTGGTATATTTTTTATATGTTTATTGGAAGATAATGGCCTATCAAACTAACACATCTCTGCTACAGCTACGTTTTTTTTTTATGAATTCAAATGGTTGGGTATATTCGGGTATATTGCATCAAAAATCCAAAAAAATCTTGGAACGCAGCCAAACATTTAAATTTATAAATAAAAACGTAGCTGTATCAAAAATGTCTTATTTTGATATGTTTGACTAGAAGCCTCAAATTTACCGAAAAACCAGTCGCAATTGTTTTGTGAGCCGATTTCATCAAGAAAAAAAATTGAAACGTGAAAATGACTTTTCACCCTGTAAATTGAAAAGCAGCAGATGCAGAGATGTGTGCTTTTTATATGTTCAGTATGACATTATAAGCTTGCGAAAGAACTGGAACCGGCTTCAGTCTAGATCAGTTCCACAAAGAAAAAAAATTGAAGATGAAAAATAGTTTTCACTCTGTAACTTGATACGCAGCAGTTGCTGGGTGGTATATTTTTTATATGTTTATTGGAAGATAATGGCCTATCAAACTAACACATCTCTGCTACAGCTACGTTTTTTTTTTATGAATTCAAATGGTTGGGTATATTCGGGTATATTGCATCAAAAATCCAAAAAAATCTTGGAACGCAGCCAAACATTTAAATTTATAAATAAAAACGTAGCTGTATCAAAAATGTCTTATTTTGATATGTTTGACTAGAAGCCTCAAATTTACCGAAAAACCAGTCGCAATTGTTTTGTGAGCCGATTTCATCAAGAAAAAAAATTGAAACGTGAAAATGACTTTTCACCCTGTAAATTGAAAAGCAGCAGATGCAGAGATGTGTGCTTTTTATATGTTCAGTATGGCATTATAAGCTTGCGAAAGAACTGGAACCGGCTTCAGTCTAGATCAGTTCCACAAAGAAAAAAAATTGAAGATGAAAAATAGTTTTCACTCTGTAACTTGATACGCAGCAGTTGCTGGGTGGTATATTTTTTATATGTTTATTGGAAGATAATGGCCTATCAAACTAGCCCAAAACCGTTATTTTCGGTCATCAGTTTTTCAAGAAAAAAAGAAAGTAGAGAAAAATAATAAACTTTCACCCTGTATACTGATTTGTAGCAGTCCCAGAGTTGAGGACTTTTGATATGTTGAAGAAGGGACTGTAAGCTTACATTGGAGAAAAAATCGTTTTTGTTCGAATTAATTCCAGCAAAGCACCTATTTTTTTCTATTTCCAATATACTAATATTGTAATGTAATATATTTTGAAGGTTTTGGTCCACGAAAGAAATGCTGTCAAGCATAATCCATTTGTATGACCAGTTTGCCTTCTACAGGGGGCAAGAGGGTGGCTCAGCCATGTTTTTGCCAAATCAATCAGGAACAAGACAATAATTTTCCTGAAATCGCCGAAACAGGTCGATTTTGTATTCGAGGGATTCAGCTTTCTGTCATGAAATCACTCATTTCAGGTCACCCACCCCCCACCCCCTGAGAACTTCATGAGCAACATAGGTCGAGTTGCATACAGGTGTTCCGGAATAAATGTTACAAAATTCTCAGAGAGAAAATTGAAAAATAAGGGGACTTTTCTTGATAAACATACCCTCGCAAACGTATAATAACGGACATGCAGGCTTTCAAAGTTGTTTTTTGAGGACAGTTTTTTTTGCATAACTTTCGAACAGTTCAACTGATTTTATTCAAATTCAAACCAAAGTTTTCTAAAACAGGTCTCTATTGAACAATAATAACGCAATTTATTAAACATTTTTAGGGGCAAAGATAATACCTTCCCCTTTTCCCCCTATTTTTCACCTTCCCGAATATTTTTAGGAATGGTTTCAATTTTTAAATTCTACGTTAAATTTAAAGGAAAAAGTTGCTGTAGCAAAATTTCGATTAGAGGCTTCATTTTCGAGAAATGTGGGCTTGTAACTTCGGAAAACATCTCAAAATCGCTGTTACATCCTATAGGTCTTCAAATTGTGCGGCCAGTTTTAATACTGCAACTCTATCTTGCCAGTTCCCCTCCGAGCGCCCTTGTCGAATTGGCAGCATTGGTGTCAACCATATAGTATATTGGAAATAGAAAAAAAATAGGTGCTTTGCTGGAATTAATTCAAACAAAAACGATTTTTTTACCATGGCAAGCTTACAGTTCCTTCTTCAACATATCAAAAGTCCTCAACTCTAGGACTGCTACAAATCAGTATACAGGGTGAAAGTTTATTATTTTTCTTTACTTTCTTTTTTTTTGAAAAACTGATGACAAAAAAAAACGGTTTCAGGGTAGTTTGATAGGCCATAGTCTTCCAATAAACATATAAAAAATATACCACCCAACAACTGCTGCGTATCAAGTTACAGGGTGAAAACTATTTTTCATCTTCAATTTTTTCTCTTAGTGGAACTGATCTAGATTGAAGCCGGTTCCAGTTCTTTTGCAAGCTTATAATGTCATACTGAAAATATAAAAAGGACATATCTCTGCATCTGCTGCTTTCCAATTTACAGGGTGGAAAGTCATTTTCACGTTTCAATTTTTTTCTTGATGAAATCGGCTCACACAACAATTGCGACTGGTTTTTCTGTAAATTTGGGGTTTCTAGTCAATCATACCAAAATAATACATTTCTGCTACAGCTACGTTTTTATTTACAAATTTAAATGTTTGGTTGCGTTCCAAGATTTTTTGAATTTTTGATGCAATATACCCGAATATACCCAAACATTTAAATTTGTAAAAAAAAACATAGCTGTAGCAGAAATGTATTATTTTGATATTTTTGACTAGAAACTTCAAGTTTACAGAAGAATCAGTCGAAATTGATGTGTGAGCCAATTTCACCAAGAAAAAAATTGAAACGTGAAAATGACTTTTCACCCTGTAAATTGAAAAGCAGCAGTTGCAAAAATGTATCCTTTTTATATGTTCAGTATGACATTATAAGCTTGCAAAAGAACTGGAACCGGCTTCAATCTAGATCAGTTCCACTAAGAAAAAAAATTGAAGATGAAAAATAGTTTTCACCCTGTAACTTGATACACAGCAGTTGCTGAGTAGTATATTTCTTATATGTTTATTGGAAGACTATGACCTATCAAACTAGCCTAAAACTGTTTTTTTCAGTAATCAGTTTTTTGAGAAAGAAAGGAAATAAAGAAAAATAATAAACTTTCACCCTGTATACTAATTTGTAGCAGTCCTAGAGTTGAGGACTTTTGATATGTTGAAGAGGGAACTGAAAGCTAGCCATGGTGAAAAAATCGTTTTTGTTTGAATTAATTCCAGCAGATATTCTATTTCCAATATACTAATAGACGACAGACAGAAGACAGAACACGCTGCGTGCGTGCGTGCTGCACGCACCTGCAGTCTGCACCGACCTGCAACACCCCCGCAACTTCGCAGGAAACCATTGCAATTCAACATTTGCATTTTTTTCGGTATTTTTTTCCTTCTGCCCCTAGTTTAATCTATACGAATGCAAAGTTCCAGAATTTTATCCTGTTATCAGGATCTTCACTCCTCCCCTTCCCCGGTCCACACCCGAAGATCACCGGGAAGCGATCAACTGTTTTCTTTTTAGTATTTTTGCCGTTATTTTTCTAGTCTCAATCTAAATATACTAACGCACAAAATTAAGAGAACACTTTTTTGGAGCTTTCTTATGAATTAACCGATCAGCAGATTTTCTCAAAATTTCATATGAAGTAAGCAGGAGCGGTAGTCTAAAGGTCCTCAAACTCCCCCATTTCTGAATTTCTGCATTACAAAGATATATGACTTTGAATGCACCCATGTACCAAAATCGACTTCGCAAGATTTACTGCTGAACTGTTGAGATTCCCCTATGACCAGCAGAGGCTCAATCACGCTTCAAAAGATTCGAATGATTGATATAAACTTCCTGCAGTTGTTTTGTAATGAATTGTAGCCGACACCATCACTCACTGTGAAAGGAGAGCTCTCCGTTCGAAGGCTTGCAAAAAGACCACAAAATCATCAAAGATGATTCAAGACTGAAGGAAATGGATTTTTCTCATCATAAAAAAAACGTGGGTGCGTGACCATAGTCACCCTCGGAAGAAGTGAAACTTCTATAGATATGAATCAATCAGCAAACAACGTTCGAAGAGGTGTTCTTTTCGTATACCCGCTCCCTAACGGTTTGTATCATCTTGTTTTTCTTATTATCAATCTTATTATTATGAGTCACTTAAAGGGCAGAATACTTTCGAAATGATTTTTTCCACTATTAGACTTCTTTTGTTTCTTTTCTCGCTGCGCTCGGCGCCTGAACTCTCATTCTCCGTCACATGAATAGTGGGAACGGTACGCAAAAGCATACCGCATTTTGGAGTGCAGTAACGAGATTTTGCATGGGCGTACTTTATACCGAAACAAGCGATTTGACCCGCAGCACTCGATATTTTGTCCCTTAATGGGGGCCCTCCAAATTTTCAAGATGCAAGAACTTTCACAAAATGATCATTGAGTATCATCATATATGTCATAAGTAAAGCTTACGGGTCTATTGAAAATGTTTTCATCAAATGTCGTCGTGTCCAATTCATTCTTCACATTTGAAAAAAAAAATCTTTCGCAGAGGTCAAAAAAACTGTTTTTATTTTTTCTGCTGTGCAAGGAAACGATAAATTCATATGTTTTGTTGCGTTCCCTAGATCGCGTTCTGTAAGCCCAAATATGAAGACAATTTTTTCGCAGTATAATTTTCTAAAGAAGAGGTGACCTCTTCAGTACACCTTTTTCAACTGCATTTTTTTCAATGTTCCTACTGGATAAGACTGTCAATTTTCGCAGATATGAGAAGCTTGAACTCTTGAAAAGATTCTTAGTAATTTCCATGCTACATGGCTTCAAAACGCACAAGAGAGCCCTAAAACTTTTTTTTTCTGCTGGGCCGTCAAATTTTTGGCATGTTGATTTTGTAGTAGGGGAGACGCGCAAATAAATGAGATCTAGTACAGGCGAATAAGTTCTACCGGAAAATATACCTACTTATACCTAACGACTCTGCGTTTTGTTGTAATAGGGGCTTGTCCTGAGCAATCATTTCAGGGACATGCGCTAAATTTTAGGCGGGCTTTTTGAAAAAACCGGACAAAAGCCTTTGAATCCTACTCTAATGCACCTGTAATGTAATATAACGCGGTAGATTTCCAAGGCTAGTCTATTTTTGAGACAAAATATGCTATAATATTCCATCTGTGCAGAAATTTTGTTTATGACAAATCTGCGTGAATGCATTAGTTTGTCCGGTTGTTTTCAATATCCCGCCATTTCTTGCACCTCGCACATGTGCAGTATGGCCAGGAAAATGCCCTATACAATAAAATACGGCATGGAAGAATATTTTCTGTTGAAACCAAGTCGCCTGCGCCTGCAGCCTGGATTGAATATTGGTTCGCGTCTCTCCTACTATTAAATCAAAATATCGTAAGTTGGACGGCCCAGCAGAAAAGAATTCTTTTTGGGCTCCCTTGGGCGTTCTATAGTCATGTTGCTTCGCAACTACCAAGGAAAGAGTTCGAGGTCTCCATTCCTGCAAAAATTACGAGTGATATCCACTGGGGACATAGAAAGAAATGCTCTTGAAAAAGAGGTACTGAATAAGAGGTCACCACTTCTTTGAAAAATACTATTACAAGAAAAATTTCTTCATAATTAGGTTTAGGGAATGCGATTTAGTTGGGAACGCAACAGAACATATGAATGTATCGTCTTCTTGCATAGAAGAAAAAATAAAAAGAGTTTTTTTGACCTCGGACACGACGACAATCGATGAAAACATTTTCAATAGACCCGTAAGTTTCACTTATGACATACATGACGATATACTCAATGATCGTCATGCGAAAGTTCTTGCATCTTGAAAATTTGGAGGGCCCCCATTGGCCCCCTAAAAGACAAAATATCGAGTGCTGCGGGAAAAATCGCTTGTCTCGGTATAAAGTATGCCCATGCAAAATCTCGTTACTGCACTCCAAAATGCAGTATCGATGTGTTTTTAGGTGTGTACCGCTTTCACTAGGAGTCTCACTCATACCCCTAATACAATAAATATCTATTTTCATCAATAATATTCTCCACAAATAATTATGCGAATGTGACATCGTGACGGATTCTCTTACTGTACGATTTTCCCCGTTATATCACAGCACGGTGAAAACTGTGTTCTGGCAGGCACAGCATGGAAATCTAATAATCTCCACAAAGTATAAGAATGTCGTTTGGAAAACTCGATCTGGTATTAATTTTAATTGAAATAACAAAAACAAAACCACAATAATTTAACAAAAACAAAACAAAAATAACATAAATAAATCAACAAAGCGCAAAAATTACCAAAAAAACAGCTCGGAACTTTGCTTCGATTTGATTCGAAAATGTAACGGTAATCGTCTGCACATGTGAACATGAATTGTCATGAAGCAGACAAATGACAGAAAAGAAAAATGACGGCGAATGAGAGCGCCACGCAATGGTCACAATGATAACTTTTAGCCAAGTCGAGAACTATTCCTGTCGGGTCACCAGCACAACACCAAGTAGAGGAGTCCAGTGTCGGCGACAGGTTGGCGATACGCATTACGAAAATAAATTGATCATTTTCGGCTGTAATTGACACTTCCGTTGAGTTAGAATTCATCGATAAAATTAAATTTTAGTTTATGATGGAAGCTGTTGTCCTTAAAACACAATGCAAGCGGTAAAAGAATACTAACTGTAAAGAATAGAATCGAACGCGGCAACAGCTTACTCCCATTTTCTCGGACGAGACACTGGTCACCCCAAGAACGTTACACCTCCGCGTTACACACCCTCGTTACATGTACCGCGGATTCACTCCCATGTGTGGTTCTGCGTTAGTTGTGTGTTGTGATCTAGGCGCGAGAATAGAAGTTTCACTTCAAAAGAGGTCAACTGATTGTAAGTTATTCAAAACATTCCTACGGTCTTTGTAACCTCTTCATCAGGTGAGATGATGACCACTGTTCTTTTGAGCATATGTCCTTACTTAAGAATATTCTTAGTGGCACGTAGAAACTCACTGAGGCCTCTGGTAACCATTGCCTCCATCTTTTGAGCTCTTGTCCCGCTATTAGCCCCCTGCAGCCCCTTATTGTCCACTCATGCAAGAATGGTGAAGAAAGAGTTGTTTCGTGAAATCAGGCTAGTATAAGCTTTCCTTGGTCTAAAATCATCCATTGATACTATTGAAAACCTAGCAGGTCCTCTTCTTGTGCTCGAAAGGCTACTTTTTGCACATTTTTACCACACATTCCAAACCCATGGAAGTTTGGGGATTCCTCGTCACATTTTTGTAATTTTGAGTCTAAATGTAGATCGACTTAGCTACTCGCCAACAAAATTACCAGAATCCACACAGAACGTCCTCAACTTACAATCTGAGCCTTTCTCTGCTACGTTGTGATGCGAAGCAGTTCCCCAAGGTTTTCACGGTCAAAGCGACAATCACCGTTGCTAAGGTAATGTAGGCGGCTCATAACTGGTGAAGTTATAACCGTTTTGTTGGCAAATACGAGCCGCCTACATTACCTTAGCAACGGTGATTGTCGCTGTGACCTGGGGAAACTTCTTCGCATTGCAACGTGGCAAAGAAAGGCTAAGACTGTTAGATGAGGACGTTTTGTGTTAATTTTGGTAATTTTGTTGGCAAGTAGATGAGTTGATCTACGTTTAGACTTGAAATTACAAAAATGTGACGAAAATCCCCAAACTTGCATGGGCTTGGAATGTATGGTAAAAATCTGCAAAAATTAGCCTTTCATGCACAAGAAGAGGACCTGCTAGGTTTTCAACAGTATCAATGGATGATTTTAGACCAACAAAAGCTTATACTAGCCTGATTACAAGAAACAACTCTTTCTTCACCATTCTTGCATGAGTGGAGAATAAGGGGCTGCAGGGGGTTAATAGCGGGGCAAGAGCTCAAAAGATGAAGGCAATGGGTACCAGAGGCCTCAGTGAGTTCTACGTGCCACTAAGAACATTCTTAAGTAAGGAGAAATGCTCAAAAGAACAGTGGTAAGATCATTATCTTACCAGATGAAGAGGTTGCAAAGACCGTGGAAATGTTTTGAATAATTTACAATCAATTGACCTCTCTTTTTATGGTGAGAAAAATCCATTTCCCTCAGACTTGAATCATCTTTGATGATTTTGTGGTCTTTTTGCAAGCCTTCGAACGAAGAGTTCTCCTTTCACAGTGAGTGATGTTATCGACCACAATTCATTACAGAACAACTGCAGGAAGTTTGAATAAATCAATCGAATCTTTTAAAGCGTGATTGAGCCTCTGATGGTCATAAGGGAATCTCAAAAGTTCAGCAGTAAACCTTGCGAAGTCAATTTTGGTACATGGGTGCATTCAAAGTCATGTAACTTTGTGATGCAGAAATTCAGAAACGGGGGAGTTCAGGGACCTTTAGAATACTGCTCCTACTTGCTTCATGTAAAATTTTGAGAAAACTTACTCACCGGTTATTTTATAAGAAAGCTCCAAAAAAGTATTCCCTTAATTTTGTGCTTTAGTATACAGGGTGTTTCGGTGACCTTGCATAATACTTCGGGAGGTGATTCCTCTCAAGAAAATAAGTCAAAAAGTAAGAGTAACATTTCTCCCTGAAATGCTTCCTAAGGGAGTTACAGCCCCTCAAAGGTACGAAGTTGAACAAAGTTTTTAATTATTTGTATGTAATACCACAAGAGCTATGAGTTTTATCGATAAAATTTTCGAACTATCTCGAAAGCTTTGTTTTCAAGAAATTCACCGAGTGTGAAATGGTCACTTCATTATCTGAAAAAAAACCGACAGCGTAGCTGGAGGGTTTTTGTCTTTGATAATAAAGTGACCATTTGCAGGAGTTGAATTGCTTCATGAAAACAAAGCTTGAGAAACAGTTAGAAAATTTTGATAAAACTCGTATTAGCTCGAGTGGTATTTGCGGAGAATATTCCACAAAACGTGAAAATCAAAATTTGAAAACGTTTTAATCCCAAATCTTCCCCATACCCAAAAATGGAATAGTTTTTCGGCGTTGTGACACCGTCATGCGGTCATGCTAATTCGATCAAGTTGCTTTGGAAATCAAGTGCACTTACAATCTAACAAACAGCTAATATTTCAATTATTATTGTGCTTCTCAACGTAAAAACGTCTTCCAAAGCTTTGCCTTTCAAAAAACGAAACCACATTGGCCGCGAAATATAACCATAACCTCAGAAGTGATGAACTGGTCCTCTTTGTGGCTGAATCTGCGATTTTGTGCCCCGCGCGGATTGCGGATGTCATTCATTGTCAATGTGACAGCTATTGTGCAGGAGAGTGACCTGGCCTGCCTTACCTACGGCGACGTACGTTGCCGTTGTGGCAAAAATAATAATGATGCGGCAATTATAACAAACAGAAATTACATAATGTTCCATGGATAATCATTGCAGATCAAAATTATTGTTACTTATTTGAATTAGAAACTGCCTTAATGTGGTATTTCACAAATTCAGTAAACTACATCCCACCTCTAGTTGGACACAAAAGATGAGTATATATATACCGATTGCAATACTACGACTTTTGGAAGCGGTGTCACTGTGTGTAGGTGACGCTTGAAAGGCTTATAGCAGGCACGATTTTGAGGAACTTTTTAAATGGAGTAAAATGTTTATTAATAAAAAGGAAGGCACAGTTTTATCAATAGTAAATTATAACAAGTGCTTAGTGTTTTTTCAGTTAAATCGTTTTGACCCGAAAACAACTGTCAATCACGAGGGAAAAGTAGACCCGATATTATCAAGGTCAATACCGAGAAAACCAAGATTGTGACCTTCAGTAAATCCGGAAAATTGAGAAGCGGTAATGAAAATTTCATATATAGAGGCGAAGCGATAGAGGTGGTGCGTGTGTTCAACTACTTAGGGGTGAAACTCAAATCAAACGGAACATTTGAAGAAAATCTGAAAGACCGACTGCAGAAAGCAAGGATTGCTACAGGGGCAGTGTCCCACATAATAAATAAATCAGAATTGAGGTCATGGGATACAGTTATGAGATTGTTCACATCAGTAGTGGTTCCGACGTTCACTTATGGGGCAGGGCTGTGGGCTTTGAGGTACTTGGAACAAACAGAAAGGTTTCAAAATGATTTTCTTCAAAAAAGTTCTCTGCTTACAACGATCAACACCAGGATATTGTAGCGCTCACCCCCCTTTTTGACCCATCTACGTTGTGTAATACAACCCTTTGTTTCCCGTGAATTAGTTCACCCCTTTCTTTTGTTGACAAACCTTGGTTCTACCTACGAGAGGACCAAATTAATCTATTTCCTACACAGAAACAAACAATTCAAGTTACAAGTTCCTTTATTTTATTTGATTAAATTTGAACAAACATAAGCCTTTTGCTTTTACTGAATCTCATTGTCTGATTCTTCATTTCACTGCTTAATTAAACTAGATTCGTAACCAATACCATTTAATTTCTGGAATACGTCATTGCCTTCTTTAGCAATAGTTTACACAATTTTAATTATATTCCAAACAGCATGGCAAATTCATTATTTGTGGAGTTCCCCTGTTAAAGGGTTATTAATTGAAAGAGTTAGCTTGGAATGATTATGCACTGCAATAATTCCCAGCTTTGTCGGTTCCCAATTATTGTCATAATGTCATCAGTTCAATACCATACGCTTCAACTCGAACTTTAGTTGATGGTTTATTTACAGGTATGATGGGCATGAATTAACCCTTTGGGTCTTTGTTTGGTTAAGTCCTTTCAATAGACTTTTCGGAGAGAACTTTCTTTCAGATCAGGTATCAGGTAGCTTCAAATGACTTGGCTTTTCAGATTTTGTGTGGGGAATTTCTCGCTTTGCATTTCCTAATTTCCGCAATTTTCCGCTCTTATTTTCTACCGCTTCGCGATGGTTGCAGCCAGGTGCCAGAGATTGATTGCCACGAATATCTTTCCAGACGATTCGGGTTAACTCTGTCCTGTCGTTAACTGCCTGTTGATTAACCCTTTGGGTCAGGTAATTGTTGCTTTGGTTTAGCCTTAGTTCATGGTGACATCTCACCCGGTTCTTTGTGAAGACAGCGTCAGTTTAGTAGGCTCCGGACATCACTTGGAGTTTGCTGGTTCATTCCGCAATGCCGCACCTGACTTTAACCCTTTCTTATTCGCGTCTAGCTCTCACTTCTAATTCTTCTGAGCTTAGAATTTTAACGCACTGACTAAAGCTTATATCTGAAAGGGTTAACCGCATATAGAAGAAAAGCCACGTCAACTTGAAGCACCTTCACAGGTGGGGAAGCCCAGGTAATTTACTTCTTGAAATTCGATTAAATCTGACATTACAACTGTACTTGAGTTCCAACAGCTGAACATTCATAATAAAGATTGTACCCCAGTTAATTGAAGTACGACTTTGACTTCACAATGATCTTTGCTAATAAACTTCTGAATACCTGCTACCTCAATTTAGGGTCAAATAAATCAAATCAGTAATTACTTGCCTTTCTAACTTCAACGATCGATCACACTCAAAGTCACAATCACTAAACCATTAACAGCTTGATCAACAAATAATATAACAATAATAGCAGGAGCGCAAAGCAAGGTGTCTTCACTGCGTCCCATTCGCATACCAACCATCCCTTGCGTCTTTTTCTCGGCTTCCTCAAGCCATGCATCTTCCCCTCCTACTCTCTGAATTTCACCAGCTGCAGCTACGCTCTTATGCTTGAGTCCACTATTTTAATTTTAGGCTAGGCCGATCACCACAATATGTAATCAGGTCAGAGACAAAAACACCCAAGGCCGGCTGTTACATGGTAAAACTTGCACTGCGTTATTTGATAAAAGTAAGGGGACAGAGTGAGTCGCGTTACACATCAAAACTTCTCAAACGATTAGTGGAATTAGACGCATGTAGCACTAATTATGACAAGACTAACTGGTACAGCGTTCTCAAAGATTTTCTCCTGAAGAATCTGCACATAGACCTCGTCGACTTTGATCTGAATCGCGACAGCGTGAGGGGCCTTCTTGACGCGTATAATTCTGATAACAACATGCAGGACTGGAATAGGGTCTTGTTGAGCACATACTGTCCGTATTATAAGAATTACCACTCTGCCGATCCTTTTGTTGATTCGAGTGAGTACTACCTGAACATTGACCTACCTTTGAAGATGAAAAGAGTTATCGCGCAGATCAGAACATCGAACAGACTGACTTTGACTATGTATTTGGATGCAGTTTCTTACTCGATAGAAGTGTCGGAATTGTGCTCACTGTGTAATCTGCAGCGCGCGGAGGATGTTAATCATATTTTGTTCGAGTGTCCGCTCTATTCGGCATATCGAGGTGGATTTCAGTGCACAGGGGATGTTTCCGAGAATTTGAATAGTTTAACGTTGAGAGAAGCTAGGGAAATCTCTAGGTATATGGCAGGTGCCATGAAGATGAGATCCTTTGCCAGGAACGAGTAGGTCTTCTAATACGTTGCTCCTCATTCATCAGTGATATCTAGATACCTAATTTTTCGCATTAAGATGTTTTACTTGTAAGATTCATTCGTAATTCGTCATTCGTCATTCGTAAGATTTGTACCTGTGCTTGTTGGAGTTGTTATGATCATTATTTTTGCCTTTTGACGTTCCTCTTTTGTTGCAACTGGCACTGTTGTTATTTTTAAATTGTTTTATTTTGTACTTGTATGTGATGTACCTATTTATATTTATGCCATACTCCTGCCACAAATTTCATTATGTAAATTTTAAAGGCAATAAAGCGAATTTGAATTTGAATATTATCCGACTAAAATCCCGAGACAAAGTCGAGGGATTTTGTCCAAGATAATATCGGGTCTACTTTTCGAGTGATCGATAGTTTGTTTGAGGAATTTAAAACATTTAACACGAATAAAACACAAAGCACGAGTTGAATTTAGCAGATTATCGCCCGAATAGACTACTAGTAGAAATAGTAGGCCCAGTGTATCATTGTATTGAACTGTCAATTTCAAAGCATGCCTTGTTGAAAAAAAAATCAATTTCAAAAAAATGTTTGTTTTTTTTCTTTCTAATAACTGAATACACTTGTGAAGCTCACTACTGAATCAAGCTAATTCTGCTTGGCTAAATAATAATTATCTTGCCATGAGTGGTAGTTCACAACACAGTAGTTTCACATGGGCGGTAGACTGGTAGAGCTAAAAACTAAATGTCACTAACAGCTGTTGACAGCGCATGAAAGGAGAGTGCACAGTCGCGGATTAAGGAAGGGGCCTCGTTGCTGGAAACAATGCTGAAACGAAGTCTTATAGGTTGTAAAATTGTATTTTAGTGAGTGGAAGACCCTTTAAACGCACCAGTACTAAAATTTCAGTCCAAACAAGTATAAATACAGTCGTTTCAATTACATATTATTCGTAGGGCCAAAAATATTCCAATCCGGTGCTATTACCTAGTGTGCATTAATCACCTCCTAGTGTGCATTAATCGATAGCTTAAACCGAGTCACGTGGGTCTCATTCGGTTGTTCTGATTGGTTGAATTGGGTATGTGGGCGATAATCAGTATAAAACTGTACGAAGGTCGTGTTTTATCAGTATAAACTGATTTCATTGGTTCAACTCAAAGGTTTCAAACGTATTGATTGGTCAGAAGTATGTTGTGTGGAATAGTCGCTGAGAAACCGTCAAAGGTAGGAACTTCAAATTTGGTGTAGAGAAGTTTCTCAACAGTTCAAATCTACATGCTAAGTTCCAAACAAATCTAACCAGTGGCGGCGAAAATAGAGGGGATTGGGATTATGTTGAAAGTTATTCATGACACGTCCGTGTTTTTTCACTTTTACTTCAGAATGATGCATCCTACGGAAAAAATGCAGGAGGGATAAAAGTTTTGGATTGAACGAATCTATCGAAAAAATCCAATTTAAAGCTCTTACCTTTGACAGTTCTTGAGCAAATAATTGAAAACTTTGTTGCATTTTGTGCCTTTGAGGAGCTGTAACTCCCTCGGGGAGCACTTGAGGAAAAAAATTTACTCTTACTTTTGACTTATTTTTTTGAGAGGAATCACCTCCCGCAGTATTATGCAAGGTCACTGAAACACCCTGTATATGAATATAGAGTTTCACAATCCAATTCCGTTCATTTCCAAATCACGGTCTTGTTACTTCAATTCCATATTTTTCTAGACTTTTGTTGGTAACGAAACACATCACATTCACTTCTGTCTCACTCACTCACTCAGTCCATGAGGGTAATAGGCCATCCACAATGATGTTAATGTTAACATAATTGTGGATCGCCTATAATGCTGGAATTCGTCCTGATTCCAAGATAATAATTAATTTGCGTCGCACTATTTCTTCCCGCGTAGTCACAGAATAATGGCATTAAGTGGTGAAGCTTTGGTTCAAAGTTTTCTACGAGTATTTCCATCTCGCCCATGAACTCATTCAGGTGTCTAGCTTCTGGATATGCACCAACGGCAAAGGGCAGTAGGATCTTCAGTGTTATTCCTATGGTACCAATTAAAATTTGTTGTCTTGTGTGTGCTGGAATTTGTGAGAATGGAAGTATAGTGCTATCAATGAAGGCGCAAAAACACCTAGGACGTGGACAGGCATAGAAAACGGGCATGGGAAACATAGATTCTTTATATGAAAAACGTGGGTGCGTGACCATAGTCACCCTCGGAGGAAGTGAAACTTCTATAGATATGAATCAATCAGCAAACAACGTTCGAAGAGGTGTTCTTTTCGTATACCCGCTCCCTAACGGTTTGTATCATCTTGTTTTTCTTATTATCAATATTATTGGGGGCCCTCCAAATTTTCAAGATGCAAGAACTTTCTCATGACGATCATTGAGTATATCGTCATGTATGTCATAAGTGGAGCTTACGGGTCTATTGAAAATGTTTTCATCAATTGTCGTCGTGTCCGATTCATTCTTCACACTTGAAAAAAAAATTCTTTCGCAGAGGTCAAAAAAACTGTTTTTATTTTTTCTGCTGTGCAAGAAAACGATAAACATATGAGACATTAGATAACGATAATTCATATGTTTTGTTGCGTTCCCTAAATCGCGTTCCGTAAGCCCAAATATGAAGACAATTTTTTCGCAGTATAATTTTCTAAAGAAGAGGTGACCTCTTCAGTACACCTTTTTCAACTGCATTTTTTTCAATGTTCCTACTGGATAAGACTGTCAATTTTCGCGGATATGAGAAGCTTGAACTCTTTTCTTAGTAATTTCCATGCTACATGGCTTCAAAACGCACAAGAGAGCCCTAAAACTTTTTTTTTCTGCTGGGCCGTCAAATTTTTGGCATGTTGATTTTGTAGTAGGGGAGACGCACAAATAAATGAGATCTAGTCCAGGCGAATAAGTTCTACCGGAAAATATACCTACTTATAGAGATGGGCGCCGCGCCGACGCCGCGCCGACGCCGCGCCGCCGCCGACCATATTTTGAGTGCCACCGCCGCCGACATGAGATGAACGGCGCGGCGCGCCGGCGGCGTCGCCGCCGGCAACCTCATCGGCGCCGCCGCCGGCGCGATTTTTGTTTTCATATATTTATTTTTTTATTCGTTCATTCAACGTCGGCCTATTTCTGCAACGAGACCTAACACCGACGCCGGTAAATGCTCTTCTCCACTATACCGCTGTTCGTGCCGAAAGGGTGAATGTTTAAATAGAAGGTCAAGTTCAACAAACATCGGTAGTCTATTTTTGATACTCAAATATCTGTTTTTGAATTGAGGCGATTGAACCCATGGTATAGAAGAGAGTCACAACCTCCAAGTTCAAGATGAACATGTTTAATTTTGTTTATTGGAAGATATAGTCAGAAATGACATCTTTCCTGCTTTTTTGAAGCACAATGATTTTGATAGTGGTCAATGTTGATACATTTTTCGAAGACTGAATGTTTACGTACATATCATTGCTCTTTTGCTATTTCTACCCTCAACAAGTACCTTTATCCATGGGGTAGTTTCAGTTACTTCGACCTCGTGAACTCAAATCGTATTTTACCCATCATAATCGTACTCAGCGACCCAGAAAACATTAGAAAAGATACCCCACACCAAATCCTCCGTTGTTTTTGAAATTTGACTTTTTTTCAAAATGGCGCTTATTTTTCGACTTCCGGTGGCCGGATCGTGAGATGGGTACTTAAGTCATACTAATTAGAGGCAAGTTGCTCTATATCGACCTCAAAAACTTATTTGTAGCGCAAGGAGTTCTTTTGAAGATTTTTTCCTATTTTTACCGCATGGAATTTTTTTTAGGAATACGGGCCAAATCGTTCAAATAGGTCTTGAGCAACTGTACCAAATGGCTTGCTTCAATCATCGAATGCGGTATCTTTATGCGAACCACGGGCACTTTATGAGTCCTATGACGCCGACCACGCCGACCGCGCCGCCGCCGAATGACAGGTCGGCGTGTTCGCCGGCGGCGCCGCCGCCGCCGTTGTTCTTAGTGACACACGCCGCCGCCGCCTAGAATGGGGTCGGCGCCCATCTCTATTTACTTATACCTAACGACTCTGCGTTTTGTTGTAATACAATAAAACACGGCAAGGAAGAATATTTCCTGTTGAAACCAAGTCGCCTGCGCCTGCAGCCTGGATTGAATATTGGTTCGCGTCTCTCCTACTATTAAATCAAAATATCGTAAGTTGGACGGCCCAGCAGAAAAGAATTCTTTTTGGGCTCCCTTGGGCGTTTCATAGTCATGTTGCTTCGCAACTACCAAGAAAAGAGTTCGAGGTCTCCATTCCTGCAAAAATTACGAGTGATATCCACTGGGGACATAGAAAGAAATGCTCTTGGAAAAGAGGTACTGAATAAGAAGTCACCACTTCTTTGAAAAATACTATTACAAGAAAAATTTCTTCATAATTAGGTTTAGGGAATGCGATTTAGTTGGGAACGCAACAGAACATATGAATGTATCGTCTTCTTGCATAGAAGGAAAAATAAAAAGAGTTTTTTTGACCTCTGCCAAAGAATTTTTTTTTCAAGTGTGAAGAATGAATCGGACACGACGACAATTGATGAAAACATTTTCAATAGACCCGTAACCTCCAGTTATGATATACATGACGATATACTCAATGATCGTCATGCGAAAGTTCTTGCATCTTGAAAATTTGGAGGGCCCCCATTGGCCCCCTAAGGGACAAAATATCGAGTGCTGCGGGTCAAATCGCTTGTCTCGGTATAAAGTATGCCCATGCAAAATCTCGTTACTGCACTCCAAAATGCAGTATCGATGAATTTTTAGGTGTGCACCGCTTTCACTAGAAGTCTCACTCATACCCCTAATACAATAAATATCTATTTTCATCAATAATATTCTCCACAAATAATTATGCGAATGTGACATCGTGACGGATTCTCTTACTGTACGATTTTCCCCGTTATATTACAGCACGGTGAAAACTGTGTTCTGGCAGGCACAGCATGGAAATCTAATAATCTCCACAAAGTATAAGAATGTCGTTTGGAAAACTCGATCTGGTATTAATTTTAATTGAAATAACAAAAACAAAACCACAATAATTTAACAAAAACAAAACAAAAATAACATAAACAAATCAACAAAGCGCAAAAATTAACAAGAGAACAGCTCGGAACTTTGCTTCGATTCGATTCGAAAATGTAACGGTAATCGTCTGCACATGTGAACATGAATTGTCATGGTTCAGACAAATGACAGAAAAGAAAAATGACGGCGAATGAGAGCGCCACGCAGTGGTCACAATGATAACTTTAAGCCAAGTCGAGAACCATTCCTGTCGGGTCACCAGCACAGTCCAGTGTCGGCGACGGGTTGGCGATACGCATTACGAAGATAAATTATTAATCATTTTCGGTTGTAATTGACACTTCCGTTGAGTTAGAATTCATCGATAAAATTAAATTTTAGTTTATGATGGAAGCTGTTGTCCTTAAAACACAATGCAAGCGGTAAAAGAATACTAACTGTAAAGAATAGAATCGAACGCGGCAACAGCTTACTCCCATTTTCTCGGACGAGACACTGGTCACCCCAAGGGCCTGACATAACGTTACACCTCCGCGTTACACACCCTCGTTATATGTACCGCGAATTCACTCCCATGTGTGGTTCTGCGTTAGTTGTGTGTTGTGATCTAGGCGCGAGAATAGAAGTTTCACTTCAAAAAGTGATCAGGTAGGCACCAAGACCTTTTAAACTCTTATTTTGCAACTATAGTACCTATAATACATGGTGTATGTTTTCATGGCTTGTTTCTTTGGCTTGTCCATGTCCATGTCCTAGACGCTTTTGAGCCTTCATTGATAACTCGATACATTCATTCACCTGAATGAGTTCACGGGCGAGACTTAAGACTTCAAGCCAAAGCTTAACTATCAGCCGTATGTTTCATTCCAGAGCAAGTTCAAAGAAGAACTTTGGAATTAAAAAACGCTTTTCTGATGTTTGGCAATCGCGGATCTGGCGATTTGGCGGTTTTATTTTTATATTATATGAAAGTTTGAGCAAGGGTGGTTGTTCCAGGTGAGAAAAGTCTCTTGATGTATTTTCCTTAATGAAAAACAGCTGCATTTTTTGGTGTCAATTGTACCAATTATAAAAAAAGTTATGAACAAATCATGAAAATTAGTTTTTTCGATTTTTTGTTTCAAATTGTCATGGTATGTTGATAAATGCTTTGCATGTGTTAGTTCATACATGAAGCAGTAAAACATACTGCAGAACATTCCTCCTTTCACACTTATGTTTCCTAACCAGCTGCAGCAAAATCTGCAAAATATGCTCCCAGCGCCCATATTTGGTATAATTTGAGGCGCATCCTGGCGATGTTTGACAATTTTCCACAGGAATTCTTCCATATCTGTAGTGTGTTTCTGAATAAATATCGAGGTTCTTCTGTCTACACTACTTTATAAAGGCGTTGTCTATTTTTTGACCAATATATATTTTGAGCTAGCGCTCATCATCAGGGTTTTTTTGCTACAAATAAATATATAAATGGAATGAACATACAGAAACCAAAAGTCAAAATAACTCACTTTTTAGTCGCCTTTATAAAGTAGTGTAGACAGAAGAACCTCGATGTTTGCAAAGTTATTTTTCGTGCTGCCATAACCGAAAATGACAATATGCGCTCGGTGTCCTGCACTGTAATATTCAGAAAAAGATCTAGAGCGGCAAAGTAAAAAGTACACGTAAAAAATAAACTAACCTCGCAAAATCATTCACAATTCAAGAGAGATCACGTTTCCAATGTTATAGCTTGAAATTTTCGGTTTAAATCAGTTGAAATTATAGATAATTACTTTGAAAATTGATGTTTTAGGGTCATTTTTCTAATAGCTGTTGGTGGTTGGTCATATGGGGATCTGATAGGACCGATAACAAAAGGAAAAATACTTGAAAAGTTGATCGACTTGGAAAACCTCCTAATTCTTAACAACGGCAACAAAACTAGATTCAACGCATTCAATGGAAACCTAACAGCATTAGATGTAACCTTTTGCGACCCTTCACTGGCAGCAATATCAACATGGAACACAGACGAATATTTACACGGAAGCGACCATTTTCCAATTGAAATTAGTGGTGACACAAAATCCCAGTTCCCTTTCCACGGACAATCAAGATGGAAACTTGATCGTGCTAATTGGGAGATCTTTTCTGGTGTGGTGGACAATCACCTCATGAAAGAAGACAATCGAGAACAGATGAGAAACGCAACAGACGAGGTCACTGTTTTTACTGAAACCATTAAAAAAGTTGCAGAATTGCAGTTGATAAAACTACTCCAAAATATAGAGATAGAGTGATACCATGGTGGAATAGAGAGTGTGAGTTAGCAGTAAAAGAGAAGAAAAAGGCATTCAACAGATTGAAGAAAGTTAGCATTCTTGAAAACTTACTCCAATTTAAAAAATATCGTGCGAAAGCGAGATCCACTTTAAAGAAAAGTAAAAAGGAAGCATGGGCAAAGTACGTCTCCTCATCGCAAATCAACACTCCTCCAAGCGAAGCCTGGAAAAAGATTATAACAATACGAAGAAGCAACACTCAGCACCACATTTTAGAGATCAATACGGGGGATCAAACTGTAGAAACACCAAAAGAAATTGTAGGAATACTAGCGACACACTTTCAAGAAAAATCCAGTAATGAAAATTATTATGCGAATTTCCTGGCCAATGTGAATGTGAAATACCCACAGGAGGGACAAGTGTTTGATCTGAAAAATGATGATGGTGATCTCAATGCCAAGATTGACAAGCTGGAGTTAATCAGCGCCCTAGACGATACCAAAAATTCTACTCCCGGACCAGACGACATCCCCTACATTTTTCTGAAAAATATCTCTTTCCAAGCAAAAGCACACCTACTCAAAATATTCAATAGGATTTGGATTTCTCACCAACTCCCATCTAGTTGGTCAGACGCAACAACTGTTCCAGTATGCAACCACACAAGCCGAAAGATAAAATGGACTCATACAGGCCAATTTCATTGACATGCACAATGAGGAAACTATTTGAAAAAATAGTAAATAAAAGACTTATGTGGTATTTGGAACGCAATAACTTACTCGCATCTGAACAAACAGGCTTTAGAAAATCAAGATGTACCACTGACAACCTTGTCGTTCTACAGTCTGAAATCCATGAATCCTTTGCAAACAGACAACAGGTTATGGCAGTTTTCTTTGACCTAGAAAAAGCATATGATATGACATGGAAGCATGGGATTCTTAGAAAACTCAGAGACTGGAACCTTAACGGGAATATCATGCACTTTATCAAGAACTTCCTGAACAATCGGACCTTCCGGGTGCGAGTGAATGGCGAGACATCAGATCAGAAAAACCTCGAAAACGGAACCCCATAAGTAGCTAATCTCAACGTCACATTTTTCTTATTGCAGTTAACGATGCAACTCGCGGAATTCTTCTACCTGTCAAAGCTCTGCAATATGCTGACGATTTGGTAATCTACATAAAAGGAAAGAACCCTCATACCATGGAAAAAAATTTACAACGTGCTATTGCAAAAGTAGAGAGCTCGGCCAATAACGTAGGCTATAAATTTTCAACAAACAAGACAAGGTGCATGTTGTTCTCAAAAAAAGCTTGTGTGAATGTATCACACCTAAAAATCTACGACAAACCGATCGAAACTGTTGACAGCCATAAATTCCTCGGTATGCACTTTCGACTCACAGCTTAAATGGGACATTCACCTTAAACATCTCAAACAGCAATGCCAAAAAGGATTGGGACTCTTGAAAACACTAGCAAGTCATTCATGGTGAGCCGACACAACAGTTCTCCTGCGACTCTACAAGAGCATTGTGCTACCGAAAATTGACTACGGATCAATAGTCTACGACTCTGCCAGCAATACCCTCCTGAAAACAATCGACACAGTAGGTACACTCTACGGCTCTCAGAATTTGCACCGGTGCTTACCGGACCAGCCCAGTAACAAGCATCATTAACACCTCCAGAAACATGCCACTTACATTCAGAAGACAACAGCTGACACTTTCTTATGCAGCTCGCATTGTACAAAATTTAGACAATCCAGCTCACAAGTTCACCTTTGCCCGGCGATTCCAACGACTTTTCGAAAGGATGAAAAGTAATGCAAAACCTTTCTATGAAAAACTCAACAATATTCTACAGAACGTTGACTTCACTTTCCCAGACCTTATAACCTCAATTCAAACAGATGCCCCACCCTGGCGTTTCAAACCCCCACAAGCCATAACCGATCTCGAAAGTTTCCAAAATCCGAAATAAACCCACTTGTGATCCAGAACGAATTTAAAAATATCTGTGATAAGTTTGAAACACCGCGAGTAACAGTGCGAGTACCATACACGGACGCCTCAAAAAGTGAAACAGGAGTTTGGTGTGCAGTGATTATAAACTCTGAAAACTCAGCGACCTTTAGATGATGATGGGAATCCACAACGCAGAACTGTATGTCATATTACAAGCCATTAACATATCAGCCAACCTCACTGGTGATTGGGAAGAAGTCGGCGGCACGCCGCCGGCTCCCCAAGCACCAGCCATCGCCCAAACCATCGTTGCTATCTGCACCGACTCTATGACCGCTATCAAAGCTCTACAAAAACCCTACCCGAATGACACAGTAGTGCAGTTGATCCAGCAAAAGATATGCGAAGTCGAAAGCATAAATCGAAGAGTGGTCCTTGTGTGGGTGCCATCACATGTTGGAATCCCTGGGAACGAGAGAGCAGACTCGGAGGCGGCGGGCGCGCGAGTCTTCTTTGGCTCAGTCTGAGATGGGGCTGCTTCGTTCGGACCTGAAACTCCACCTGAGGTCGCTTATGTTACATCGGTGGGACATCGAATGGCGTTCAACGGAAACAAAATTAGTTGCGATCAAGAAAAATGTTGAACCATGGATATCCTCAGCCTCATCCAGAAGAATCCAAATTGTCACAACAAGGATAAGAATAGGACATACACGAATGACACATGAGTACTTGATCACCAAAACCGACCCCCCGATGTGCAATAACTGTGGTGACCGCAGCTCGATACTTCATGCTATCATGGGATGCAATGCAGCTGATGACCATCAACTTTTACTCCCGGAAAATGAGGACAAACTCATTGAAGTCCACAAACGAAAAAACATGTATGATCATATTTAAGATACCTACCTGTACTGCAATTCATGTTAAACTTGAAATTTGGTAACACCTACTAATTGTTGTTGCTAATAACATTTTATGTTGATGCAACGTTGAAATGCATAATAAAAAATAAATAAATCAAGGGTAAGGGTTTTTTTTCCTAAAGTCTTGCCACACTCATTTTGAATTTCTATGTAAGACCTACTACCTGAAATTTATATACTGTTCTAATACATACCCTTATTTTACCTTGTAGACGACGTCTTGACAATGGCTTAATGCCGAAACGCGCGTCGACCAAATAAATAATACAGGGTTATTCAAAAGTCCTGAATAAAATTCATAATTTTTTTCCATATTTATTTCGGAAAAACGCTCGAACAGGTCGATTTCTAAAAACGGTAAGCCGTTTTTTCGTGACACGTGTCATGTTCTACCGTCAACCCCCTAACCCCAAGCCACCCTTAGTATTTTTTTTCAAATGGCACCCTATGGCTTGTGGGGGCTCGTTGAAAAGCTCGTCAAAAGCTCTATTCAGATCTACCATTGAAAATTAGATCGGACGCTTCACCATGAAGTTTTGAGGAACCCCAGTTTTACTCAACAGTCCGGAATAAAATTCATAATTTTTTTCCATATCTATTTCGAAAAAAACGCTCGAACAGGTCGATTTCTAAAAATGGTAAGCCGTTTTTTCATGATACGTGTCATGTTCTACCGTCAACCCCCTAACCCCAAGCCACCCTGAGTATTTTCTCTCAAATGGCACCCGGCAAATGGGTGGCTTGGGGTTTGGGGGTTGACGGTAGAACATGACACGTGTCATGGAAAAACGGCTTACATTTTTTAGAAATCGACCTGTTCGAGCGTTTTTTCCGAAATAAATATGGAAAAAAATTATGAATTTTATTCCGGACTGTTAAGTAAAACTGGGGTTCCTCAAAACTTCATGGTGAAGCGTCCGATCTAGTTTTCAATGGTAGATCTGAATAGAGTTTTTGACAAGCTTTCCAACGAGCCCCCACAAGCCATAGGGTGCCATTTGAAAAAAAATACTAAGGGTGACTTGGGGTTAGGGGGTTGACGGTAGAACATGACACGTGTCATGAAAAAACGGTTTACCGTTTTTAGAAATCGACCTGTTCGAGCGTTTTTTCCGAAATAAATATGGAAAAAAATTATGAATTTTATTCCGGACTTATGAATAACCCTGTATATAAAAACAAGTGTGGCAAGACTTTAAGAAAAAACCCTCACCCTTAATATATTTAAAGCCACTTAAAGAAAAAGCAACATCAATGCTGGAAACATACTTCAATTTATTAAAAAAATAAATGAATAAAAAAAAACAGAAAACATATTATATGCAACAAAGTACTGAAACAACGTACAATTACAAAAAAGCGTTGTGGTCGGAGGTGAGAAACTCGTCCCACGAGTAGTGAAGCCTCCTTGATCAACAGTTTTTTGACATGGCTTTTAAATGACAATAAAGGTAACTTTTTTTATTTCATCTGGGACTTCATTGAAGAATCTGATGGCATGCTAATTGCTGGCCATACGAGACCGGGTGAGCCGCAGAGGAGCAGGACGCAAAAGCTGCTTATTCTTTGTATCGTGCACATGAATATCTGAATTCGCGGAGTACTCCGATATAGTTATTTATGTACCATGGGCATAAAGTGCCACTTTTTTCCCCGCTGTGCGAGATTGCGACCGAGGCCGTAGGCCGAGGGAAGCAAGCACAAGGGGAAAAACGCACTTTAGCCCAAGGTGCATACAATGTTTTTTGCACTGGTTAGTGCAAGACTGAAAATTTCGAGTTATTGAGTCGTTGAAAAATTGTCATGGCAGCGCTGATTACTTGGTGGTACGTCGCACGATCTACCATGCGATCAACAAAATTCGGAATGGGGGTAGGCTGTTCCCCAAGAAAGCAGCTTGACATCGTGAAATTTAACCAGGTCATAGCCTACCAGATCGTATGGACGAGTGGCAGGTTACCTCTATCACCTATCTTGAACACGTAGCTGCCGGGGCCCCATCGCTTACTAGCATAAAACAGATATTTATTGGTTTTGGTATGTAAACGTGCTAGTTTTGTTGTTCTTGTAGTCTTCCGTGTTCCCTACAAATTGAAGTCAATTTTACATCGCATCAAGTAGTTACGTCAAAATAGAAGGTGACGTCTCCTCTGACGGATCAAGAGCGCTCGTTGCCATGACGACTTTTTTGCCCAAGGGCTAAAAAGAGTCACTTTAGGCCCTGTTTTGAGGTCGTAAAATAACGCATTTAAAATAGGTAGTGCAAAATTAGTATATTATATACCAAGGTTGAGAAAGTATTATTATAGCTGAAGCGCCAGTTTAGATCCCGAAGCGCAGCTGAGGGATATAAGGCGCTGAAGCTATAATAATTTTCTCGACCGTGGTTTATATAGTATTTTTTTCACTACTAGCCGTGAAGTGCATCATTATTAACCTCTCCCTGAATTAGGATGGCGATTTTTAAGTAGTAAAAAAAATACTATATAAACCACGGTTGAGAAAATTATTATAGCTTCAGCGCCTTATATCCCTCAGCTGCGCTTCGGGATCTAAACTGGCGCTTCAGCTATAATAATACTTTCCCAACCTTGGTATATAATATACTATTTTTTACTGCTAGAAAAACGCCTTTTTAGTTCAGGAACAGGTTAATAATGATGTACTTCACGGCTAGTAGTGAAAAAAGTTATTTTTGATGTGGACCAAGCACTGGAAGATATACAGACAAGGCAAGGTCATGATTTTCAGTCTAACAAAATGTGGCCGACAATCGTCTCTGTAACCAATACCCGCCACAATACGAAGAGCTCTTCTTTGTAAACGGAAAATGTAGGATGTCACCGACGAGTGACCCCACACAAGTAACGCGTGCGACAAGTGAGTCTCAATGACAGAGAAATAAGCGTTACGCAATACAGAGCCCGACACACAGTTCGAGGTACTACGCAGCAAGTAAATCTGTCTCGACAACTTGGTCCCCAAAATATCACCATATTTGTCCCACAACAGTCTGGAGTCTATGTGCACTCCCAGAAACTTACGATCCCTTCAGGTCCACATCACCGACTACATTCAAAGTAAACAAAACACTAGCAGATTTGTCATTGTTAAGGCTCAGCGAACCTCAGCCTATTCGACGCAAACCAACGTGTAACTAGACCCCGCAAACTGGCGTCGAGACAGACAGCATCCTCAAGTCCTGGAGCCGAACTGCATAGAACTGTGTCATCAGCGAACAACCTGATAGCTCCATCAGCATGTTCGGAAGGTAAATCATTGATATGAATCAGGAACAGTGTCGGTCCAAGCACGGAACCTTGGGGAACTCCTTGATCAACCGGGAGCGGAGAAGACATGGTGGAACCATGGCAAACCGATTGAGATCGTCCGGCAAGATAAGACTAGATCATTCTACAAGCTGTGGGGTGAACATTATAGAAGTAAAGTTTGCGGAGTAAGACGGAATGAGACACGCAGTCAAAAGCCTTACCGACATCGAGAAACGTAGATACATCACAGTCTCCCTCCTCAAAACCATCAACCAACCTCCTAACTCCAACAACGCCTGGGATGTAGATCTGCTCTGCCTAAAACCAAAACTGCTTCTCTGAAAACAAACGGTTGGTCTCAAAGTGAGCAACGAGATGACCATTCATCACCCTTTCAAGGATTTTGGAAAAGACCGGCAACATAGATATGGGTCGATAGTTACCCGGATCACTGACATCACCCTTGTTCTTGAAAACGGGTATTACTAAAGCTCTTTTCAAACAGTCAGAAAAAGTAGCGGATGTTATGCATAAATTAATCAGCTTGGTCAGTGGGACTATAACAAGATCAGCAATGGAGTTGAACACTCAGCCCAAAGACATCTCTGGGCCTGCTATTCTTCAAACTGAAGACAATATCTCGAACCAGATACAAGATACCTCCTCAAACCTAAAATATCTCATCCGATGCAATGTCGACTTCAAACGTTTGATATCTGCCATCATATGAACAGGATCGGTCGATGTTGGAGGCAACTTCTTGAGTAATTCATCAGCTATACCTACCAGTGAAATAGGAATTGAGTTCGTCGGGAGACACACTCAAAGCATCGTTCGTGCGAGATACATTAGCTCCACAGTTCATGTTAATAATCTGCCACATTGTTTTGGTCCTGTTACTCTTGGAATTGATGTAGTTGCTGTTTGAATCTATCTTGGCCGCCTGAGAGCATCCCGGTAACGATTCCTGGAAACATTACGCAGCCTCTGAGCATATCAGGATCGGATGTCTTGATATAAAGGTTCTTATACTTTGTAAGGTCTTTTATCATAACTTTCAGAGACTGTGAGCACCATTCAACATTAATGTCTGTTCTGGCACCATGAGCCTTCATCATCTTCTCAGGAAATGCAATAAGAGACTTATTTCGAATAGTTTCCAGAAAAGCAGAAAACCTGTAGCCTAAATCGCACCCAGCATCACCAACAAAACTCCAGTCGGTCTCACTTATAATCCAGGAACTTTAGCTGTTAAAATCGCAAATAGCGAACAAAAATCAAAGCCAGCCGGATTTTTGTATATAAGCTCAGTTAAGCATGTAGTTTAACATAGTAAGTCCTCAAAAATCCGGTGTGAGCTTCGGCCGTTGTGGCCTCGAGAAGAACTTGAGGATCAGTTTTTCGCATATAAACTGCTCAACGAAAAATAAGGATATTGAAAATTGTTGCTCAAGTTCAAATAGAGATAACTCAAGGAAAAATTACCCAATTCAAAAAAAATCAACATTGCCTGATAGGACTATTCTTTGACTACAAGGTGGTTTCATTAGTTTCATCATCCATTGCATTTTGCAAGATATACAGGGTGCCAAAGGAAGAGGTGAAAATCGGTGAATTTTCGAAGTCATCTACCTGCTTCAGAAAAAATGTCCGTTTTTTTCTGAGTCAATTTTTAGAAAGTCTGCGTCAAAATCTGTCGACTAATAGTAATTTTTTTATTCAGTTTTCTTTTTTTCAAAAATTTTAGAATTTTTTCATGAAATCGAAAAAATTCGATGTCGATTCTGCAAACGGCTTCTACTGAAATTTGGTAATAAAATAAGGTATGATTTCATTTATGTTTGTTTGAGTAATCTATAGCTGAAGAACACATGGGCCTAGAATCGAAATTTGTTTTGAATCACAGGACAGAAGGCGCATACCCATATTCTCATAGCAAGGATGTTTCTCAGAGCAAACCCGACTGTGATGGAGGATGGTTTGGACATTTTCAATCAACAAACATTCTTATGCGTGCTGTCCAAAGGACAAGACAAATATGTCAAAAATTATACTGGTGATGGTTGGGAAGAAATTTATTGCAACAATAAACCTATACAATGAAAGAACATCAAACAATCAATAACTTGCATAATCGACTTCTCAAAATCGTAGCATTTTCGAAGGGATTTATTCGAGCACTGAACGATAGAACGATTGCCTTGCAGTGCAGTTGTCTTTTGTCTTTGACTTGAGCCAGGTCTTCTAGCGACACCAGCAGTGTCCATGTTGTACTTCCATAAAAGTCTAGAACTAGAATCTAGAATCAGGCTTTGTGATGTTTCTCTGACCTAACTATCCTGATCTGATAAATCCAACATGTAACAAAGTATTGACGGATACCTCCTTGGGAAGTCACTTGCATCGGTTGGTTTGATGATTCAATGAGACGGTTTGTGAAGTGAAATCATACTTTACTATCAAATTTCAATAGAAGCCGTTTACAGAATCGACATCAATTTTTATTTGATTTCATGAAAAAAAATAAAAACTTTTTGAAAAAAAAACCTGATTAAAAAAAATTCACTATTTAGTTGACAGATTGATGCAGGCTTTCAAAAAATGAACTGAGAAAAAATCTGACATTTTTTCTAAAACAGGTAGACCACTTCGAAAATTCACTAATTTTCACCTCTTCCCTTGGCACCCTGTATATCTTGCAAAATGCGATGTATGATCAAACTAAGGACAGCACCTTGTAGCCAAAGAATAGTTCTATCAGGCAGTGTTGATTTTTTTCAAATTGGTCAATTTTTTCTTCGGTTATCTTTATTTAAACTTGAGCGACAATTTTCAATATCCTTATTTTTCGTTGAGCAGTTTATCTCGTGAACAATGGCACTTAGAAAGAAAGTGCTTGGAAAGAAATTGTTGAAAATTTTATTGCCTCTAAGAAAGGTCCTTACACATTTTATCGTCAGTCCACTCCTTCCTCGTCAAAACACAAGAAAATTAAAACAATCCAGATACTCGATGCTGAAGACTGTATGGACCTTGAGTTTTATGATGGCGGAGTGCCACCTCGTAGAGGTGTTGGTTGGTCTACTATTTCTTGATTGAAACTTGAAGCCATCAATACGAACTATGCCGGCGGCATATACAGGGTGAAATAAAAATAAAAAGTTGAGCATTTGTTCCTCAAGAACCAAAATAAGTGAAGACATGTAAATCGCCATAAATAATTCTGATTTCATGGTCATGAAGTCGTCGTAAACTTGAATTAGATATCTTAAGCCGTTCTTGAAATATCTTCAAAAGACTGAAGTTGTTACCGAAAAAAGTAATTTGTTCGTCTACTCATCAGAAAAAAGTTGACTGTGTTTTTTCTAAAAGTAGTTGGCCTAGAGAGTGTTTTTCACTATTATTTTATTTTAAATGTAATTTATCATTGTTTCGATTCAAAACACCAAGTTTCGATTCAAAACACCAAGTCTCGATTCAATATCTGAAGAATTACTGATATACGGAAAACTATTTTTTTTTCGTAACGACTTCAGTCTTCTGAAGATATGTCAGAAACGGCTCAACATATTTGATCCAAGTTTACGACGACTTCATGACCATAGAATAAGAAATATTTTTGGCAATTTATATATCTTCACCTATTTTCCACAAAAAAAAAATCATTTCCATCCTCTAAAGACTGCTATTTCTATCTAAGAGAATTTTTTCAATATTTTCAACAAATTCACGACCTCATTACGGGATGGTTCCGTGAAATTCAGAGTTTTGGCCAAAAATTTGATCATCAGACCCACTGTGCAGTGCCAGTGCAGTGGTCCCAAAAATAGCGCTATTAGTGTATTGTTGGTTGCCTATGTTCCTCCAATTTTAAGTAAACTACCCTTCCGTTGTGGATAGGGGTGCTGATTTTTTGCAGATAAGACCCTGCAGGTCTTGCAGTACACGTGTGCAAAAATTCAGGCACGTCGGAGGGGCCCTTGTGCCTCACATGCAAATTTCATGCGGCATGCATTTTAGTGACACCTCCAGTAAGGGACCTTTTCAATAATTCAAATGTTTTCTGTTTCAATGGCATGTTACTCTGAGATGAATAATAATTTAATCAGCAACACATTTAGTTACTTACGCCCATGGAAGCTGGCGAATGCGTGGCAAGAACAGCGGCATCGACATCCTCGTGTGATTCCAGAGTTGCACTCCGATGATCATTCTTAAACGCACACCAAGTACCAAGTAGTCCAAGTGGTTGTAATGAGGTCCTCGTCCATCTTGAAATAATAGCGCAAATAAGTTGAAAGAAAAAACAAGATGTGATGTGAACATTGCTTCTTAACGAAATTACTAGATGGTAGTCTACCTTGAAGTTGAACTTTTCATGGGAAATCTTCGTCTTCAACTTCGTTGTTCATGGCTTAGCCGCAAAACATGCCACACAACAATAACTGAATTATAATAACAGCCATAGTTCGAAACGAAAACAAATGAAAAGATGAAAAATGAAAACATTAGACGCAACGCAAAACAAAAGCTAAATACGTCAAAACGTCAATGGTGCCAATAGTGAAAAAGGACAAATTAGGGGCAATGAAAATGTCGTAAATAGGTACCTAAACTGCTACCTATCAAAAGAGAAGAAAACAAGTTTACCTCGAATATATTTACCTGTAGCCAAATCTGTTATCCTGGCTGCCATTTATTTTTTTGCTCGACAGCTAATAAATAAAGGAAGTCAGAGCCACCTTTTCGGCTATAGTAGGATTTAGTAGGTATACATTTTGGTGCGGGTTTTTTGTTTAAAATTAAATATTGTTACTACATTATATGACTGGAAAGATGATGCATTCTTGACGAATGACGACACTTCCTTTGAATCAGAATCGTCAAAAATAGAAGCAGACCTCGAAGCAGACTTTTTTCTGTAGCCATTTTGACCTCGACCAGATTCTATAATGAGCGATATAGCCATGGGTGCCGCTGGCCCCCCTTCCCAAATATTTCAAGCGAAATCACTAAATATTTTTTCTTTCAAAATTGAGACTTGTAGGTAGGTACTTGAGACATAACTTTCAAATTATCTCAAGAATTTTCTTGAAAATCAGTAAAATCACGTAGGCAAAATCTGTGACAAATGGTTTCAACGGTATGAGAATGATATGGAAAAAAGATATATCTACTCACAACCACTATGGTAATTGATTCATTACATACCTAGTAGGAGGTCGGGAAGTGACCTATTGCCGACCTCCCGAGAAAGTGAAGAAATGGTAGCTTCAGAAGGGAAATTTCAAAATATGCATCCAACCAAACAATAAGTGTGTTGATCAGTATTTCCTGAACCACGTTTCAGCAAAATTAATCGGCCTATCTGGAAGTTATGACAAAAAGTTAATTTTCAGATTTCAACTTTTGAACGCCTGTAATCCTGCAAGCTGAGTACACAGTACACGGTTGTGAGTAAAATAGTATACATACTCTCGACGGTAAATACATCATTCCAGCATCGGGCTAGAGGGCTTTGCCTGGAGGCTCTCTGTGCCCTCAGCAGTAATGATGTATTTCCCGTCTCGGTATGTAATATATATTATTGAAATATTTGTTTTCGTTTTTTTTTCACCGAATAGAAATAATAGTACATTACGTAACAAGAGTAGTAAGTAGCATATTACGCACGCAGGGAAAAGTTGCGCACGAGCGAGCGTAGCGAGCGAGTGCAGTACTCCCTGAGTGCGTAATTGCTTTACTACTCGTGTCATGTACAGTACTTTACCTACGACCCCAATCCAAAGCGGTATTGTAACTTTGTGAGGGACCCAGAATAATTTTCAAAAAAACAAGGTAATAAAACAGTCCTACATCAACAATAACAGTAGATATTGACTTAAAAGCTATAATTAACGTGAAATGTAGCCAGTGGTATTGTAAACGGCAAAAATTATAGGTAAAAAAGCCACGTATTTCATGAAATACCTACGATTTAAGTTCTCCCCTGATTCAAAATTCAAATAAAATCCCGCCGTATGCAGATTGTGTTGATTGGTCGGTGCGAAGTGTGCCTTGACACTCTTGACAGGAGAAGCACGCACCGCATAGCAGTGTCAGCGGCCGTCATCCGTGTTCATAATATTAATATCCGTGTTCATAGGATACTAGGTTTTGCTAAATTCAGAGCAAGTAGAGCAAGTTAGAGCCTGCTGGCTCGGTGGTTGTCTGTTGTACAACGTTTTTCGTCAAGACCTGAAAGAAAAGCACCCAAAAATCGATTCTTGAAAATTGAGTGTTCACTTACTGTGCCTAAAGCGAGGCCTGAGGTGTATTTAGAAGCGTACCTACCTATAGCCATTCAATTATTCGTTCGGCGTGGTGATATAATTGGATTACAACACTGGGACATGAATACTGGACAGCAATAAATAGTATTATTTGAAAATTATCGAACTTAGGTAGGCAGGCAGCAGGAGACCTGTCATCAGACATTTGATGCTTGTTGTAACTGTCTAATTTTTACACCTACTTGATCCCAAGTTGTTGTTGACTGCGGATAGTCCTTGCATTGATATTTTGAATCTTTTTTAATAAATCTCGCAAAATTATTGTGATCAGGTAAAAACTAAGCCCTACAAATGCAAGCTAAAATTTTTTTTTTTTTTTTTTTTTTTTAATTGTCTCCATATATAATACAATTGTCAAATTTGACATTAGGTATATAGTTTTGTAAATATAAAATCATGACATTGTGGAGGAGTCCCCAATGGTACTCTCCCTTTTTTCAACACTTATACAATAAAATAAAATTTAGGGTATAAAACGAATTGACAACAGATTAAAATAAAATAAATCGACGAATCATCGGGCGAGGTCCAAGAAGTCCACTCTTTTGAGCCGCTTATATTTTGGCTGATTTAGGAGATCGGTCGCCAGGTCGTTGGGCTGGAGCTGGAGTCTCTCCAGGTATTTTTTTGTAGTTGATTTTACTTCCTGTCTCACATCCGCCATCTGGAGGTCGCGATGAAGGACTGTGTTGGGCACATACCATGGGGCGTCTGCAATACAGCGAAGGGCCTTGTTCTGAAATCTTTGGATGATTTCGATGTTGGACGAGCGTGCAGATCCCCACAGCTGGATTCCATATGTCCAAATTGGCTTCAGTATCGCTTTGTAGACCAGCAATTTATTCTCTAGTGACAGCTGCGAGCGACGTCCAATAAGCCAGTACATCTTCGAGAATCTGATGCCGAGTTGTTTTCTTTTGGCCCAGATGTGCGATCTCCAAGTGAGCCGTCGGTCAAGATGAATTCCAAGATACCGGACTTCTTGCTTCTGCGGAATGACCAGGTTGTTTAGGACAACAGGTGGACACGTTTCTCTGCGAGTTGTGAAGGTGATGTGTACAGACTTCATCTCGTTGACCTTGATTCGCCACACTTTCAACCAGCTCTGCAACCCATCGAGATACAGCTGCAGTCGTCGAGAAGCCATCGAAGGATCGTGATGTGAGGCCAGCACTGCTGTGTCGTCGGCGAACGTAGCGACTGTCGCGTTCTTATTTTTGGGTAGGTCTGCCGTGAAGATGGTATACAATACTGGTCCAAGCACGCTTCCCTGCGGTACTCCTGATTTTATTGGATATGGCTTTGTTCTGGCATCACCATGTTTGACCATAAACTGTCGGTCTGTCAGGTATGATCTTAGTACCGCATAGTAGGTGTGTGGTAGTCCCCGCTTCAGCTTGAACAACAGACCCTCGTGCCAAACCTTATCAAAGGCCTGGGATACGTCGACGAACACTGCCGAGCAGTACCTTCCGTGTTCAAGGTCGTGCTTAGCTCTGGTGGCCACCCTGTGCACCTGTTCTACAGTTCCATGTCGCTGTCTAAAACCAAACTGATGTCGTGGAATCAACTCCCTCTCCTCGATGACTAGTCGCAGATCTTTAAGAAGCACTTTTTCGAACACCTTTGAGAGGACTGGCAGCAAACTGATTGGTCGGTATGATGTTACTTCTGTGTCCTTCTTTCCTTGCTTATGAATCATAACAATCTCAGCCAGCTTCCATTGAGGCGGAAAGTGTCCCAGTCTTGTGATTGCATTAAAGATCATGGTCACAGCTCTTAGTCCCGAATGTGGCAGTTCTTTCAATACGTTGGCGGTCAGAAGATCATATCCCGGGGCCTTATTTTGGTTTAATTCGTGCTGTATGACGGTGCGCACATCTTGGATCCTGAAGTATCGAATAGGAAGCTCCATTTGGTCTGGACTTTCTATGAACTCGTGAATGTACGCTTCTTTCTCATCCGACATTGTCCCTGGAAAGGGTGTAAATACCTGCGCTAGGTGGTCTGCAAATACCGTAGCTTTTTCCACGTCGTTTCTTGCCCAGGTCGATCCAGATTTGATTGGTGGCATTGATTTTTGTGGCTGCTTGATATTTTTGGTGGCTTTCCACAGAGAATAGTCGCTGGTTTGAGTTGGTGTTAAATCTCGGAGATATTTCTGGATCATTTCATTTTTGTGATTAAGCAGCATCTGTTTGAGCTCCCTGGTAGCCCGGTTTAAAGCGTTTTTATCGCTCGGTGCTCGGGTGATCTGCCATCTTTTTCTTAGCTTTCGCTTGTCCTCGATTTTTTCTCTTATTCGTATTGGAATTACTTCATCACGCCCAGCCGGATCAGTCACCGGTGTGGCCCCATGAACTGCATCCTGGATGATGCCGGTGAGCATCTCCACTGCTCGATTAATTTGTAAAGGACTTTTCAGATCTATGTCATTAGGTAGCTTCTCCTCAAACTTTCGTCGGAACAGTGCCCAATCAGTTTTCTTATTATACAGTCTTGGAGGTGTTGGTTTGGTAATAGCATGAGTGCTAATGGTCACGATGAGTGGGGTATGATCAGACGATAATTCCAGACTTGATTCGACTGCAGTGTGGTCCTTTTGTAGTCCCTTTATAACACAGAAATCGATGAGGTCGGGGGTCTTTGCCATGTCAGTGGGCCAGTATGTGGGCTGTCCACTCGAAAGTTGATCCAAGTGGTTCTCCATCATTGACTGTTTCAGTTGTCTTCCCTTGGTGGTGGTCAGTCGTGATCCCCATTCGATGTTTTTAGCATTGTAGTCCCCACCAGCAAGAAACCTTGGACCCAGCGTTCTGAAGTAGTGAGTAAATTGATTCGACTTTATGGCATGTTTTGGTGGACAGTAAACAGCTGAGATGGTCAGTTTTCCGTTTTGATCTTCAATTGCGATGCTAGTTGCCTGTATATGTTCCTGCCTGTACTCATCCATCTCATAATGCTTGATTTTGTCTCGCACTATGACAGCCGTTCCACCGTGGGCCCTTCCATCTGGATGGTTTGTTTGATATATCTTGTACTTTGGTATCTTCAGGAAGCTTTTGTTCGTGTAATGTGTCTCTGAAATCATCATCACATCGATGTCGTGTTTCGCGATAAAAATCTTCAGCTCCTGCCCATGTTGGATCAGGCCGTTCGCGTTCCAGACTGCCATTTTGAGGTTTGGTGCCATTAGTGGTTTTTAGAGACGATGGCGACTAGAAGATCCAACATCTTATCCATTTTGTCCATTAATTTCGTTAGCATATTTTCAAGATTCGCCAAGGCTGTAGACTGCTGAGTGACTGGGTCAGTTTGTATACCGCTGGAGGGCCGTGGCTGGGACAGGTGGCGATTCCCCGTTATTTCGGCAAAAGAAATTCCGGATTGAATGTGTCGTGTGGGTGGCTTATCATTATCTGCTTGTCTTGGTCGAATCGGAGGGAATTTCTTTTTTTGTTCGTGCTTGTGTACGCTGCATCCTCGGTAGTTGGCAGGGTGTGATTCTCCACAATTCACACATTTCACCTTGTCATCACGGGTCTTCCGAGGACATTCTTTTGTGTGATGTTCTCCCGCGCACTTCACGCAGCGTGGCTTTCTGTAGCAATAGTTCTTTGTATGGTTATACATTTGACAATTTTGACATTGTACAACTTCGCGCCTTGAATGCGGTGGTTCAAATGTGACAACTGAGTTCAGCAATAATTTTACATTGTAGATGTCTTTGTTATTTTCTTTTGTTTTGAGTTCTACATGGAACAGTGGTAACGGAGTAGTAGTTCCCCTTTTTCGAATAGTGCCTATATTCAGTACAGTATGGTCCAAGTCTTCAATTGCCCCCTTTATGTCGTTTATTTCTGTTGAGGGGTGTATGTTTCGCAGAACAACTCGAAACGATCTTTCGGTTTTTGGTCGGAATGAGTGGAACTGGGTGTTTCGATCCTTCAGGGCCTTAGCTATGGCGTTATACGTTTCGGCATTTTGCGGAACAATTTTGATTTCTTCATTATTGAGGACTTTCAGCGTATAGGATCCCGGTGCAACTTCTTCCAAAACAGTTGTCAGAGGTTGGATGAATTTTACTCCACTCACGAAGATTGGATTTCGAATGGCTTTCTCCTCGGCCTTTTCCGCCCCAGCATCCAGTGACATTTGTTCAGCCTCACCCTGTTCGAGGCCAGAGAACCGGTTTGATGTTATTATTGGCCGACCTAGCCAATAATCCTTAATTGTAGTTTGCCTAGCTTGCAATTTATGCGTCTTATTTGGACTACTTTTACGGCCTCTTTTTAATGAATTAGCTGCCTTCCACACCTCATCGTTGTTTATGTCTTGCGTTTCCATGATAGATGCGCCTTGCTGTTGTTGCAGGACCTGTCGATTGTCGTTTGGGGATTGAATGTCTCGGACGTCGCCGAATGGCGGTCTGTTCGTCATATTTAACCTACTTTAATTTAATTTAGTCCGGGCCTGTGCTGCGTTGTCGAACGCAGCGGCGTGAGTGTGATAAGGCGCTGATAACGCAGTCGATTTCTCGTGTTTTGAACTTCCCATCCACAAATAAAGGGTTGTACTCACTGTTTCAGAAGGAACTGTCTCTTCTATAGTCTTTGCTGTGTACAATCACAATCTCAGCCAATTTTCGCAATATTCAGAGCTCTTTTACTCCATTTTTCAGGCACCAAATGGTTAGAAGCATACGGAGCGTTTTTAATCTCTCAAGGGCAGGGCCGGACTCAAGCTAAAATTTAATCAAGAAATTCTCAAATCCCTCACTTGGAAAAAAAATCTGGACGATTTTGTTGTTGGTACATCTCACTTCTATGGCCATGCCTTCGCTACGAATATATACAGCTAGTCTCGCCTATGCTTTCGGTGTGAAAGGTGCTACCGGGGCACGCGTCAGATTCCCGTGAAATGCTCCCATTTTTGAATGTGAATTATTCGAAAATGTCTTTCGATAAAAATTCCCCCAACATCAGAAACATAAATTCCCTAACTGTGCGATTTACTTTACCATTACCGCACGCTGTGCGATTTACTTTACAGAATACGTCACGATGTGCGTAAGGGCTCACTTACTAAGGTTCCGAGTTGTGCGGTATACGGCACTTACGGTAGTGGTCGTAGGTAAAAGACCTTTATTATTATTATTATTATTATTATTATTATATATAGTTATATGCTATTAAATCTCAACTTTGAAGAGGTGTATCCAGTTACTGTAGGTTTGTAGGTACGTTTTTAAACAGTGTTCTGAAAAAAGTCCACTTATTTTTTGTGTTCTAGCGACTGGCAAAATGTTTGTTATTTAACACAGGACATCCTGTATCCTGGATGTCCTGTGTTCAATAAGGACACAGGATTGCTCTGGAGATATAGAATTGCTCTGCTCTCTGCTCTGCAATTATAAGCCTTCTTAATTCTCATAAAATGTTAAAAGTACATCGCAAAACCGGCCCATCATGGATGGACACCATAACTATAAGAAATTCAACCAATTGAACCGCCTCGGTCCTCGGTACAAGACAGTGGCCACGAAGACTTGACGAGATACCGTAAAAGTAATGGCCTCCGTCTCAGTCAGGTAGGTGAGAACCTTCCAGGTAACAGATAGTTGGTGGGCGTTACCTCTGGACGGAACCAATGTTGCTGGGTTCCAATATGGCAATCAAACAATCTTCAGGTACCGACTAATGATGGGTTTAGTTTGTCAGTCTTATTCAGCCGTAATTTTAATTTCAGCTGTTTGTAGATTACCTACAATGTTAACCTAAAGTTCGGTATACACTATACATATACAGGGTCCTGCAACAGTGCGTCGGGCTTTCCTAGCGCCCTTCCCTTACAAGATAGAGTAAAAGATGTAAACCATAAAATAATTGATTTGAAAAGTTCTATCTCGTGAAATTATTTTCAACTATACAGGATGTTCCATTTTTGCGCTATAACAAGAAAAGAGATTTTTTTGAATGGAATGCCCAATTTTTTATTTCATTTTCTTATTCAGCATTTTAAGCTCTATTATAAGTATATTCTTATTTTCCCAATTTGTGGCAGTGCTATAACTTCATGATTAAAAACTTGAGATTCATTGATACAGAGGGTGTGTACAATTTTTTTTCGAACTTCACTGATTTCAAAGTGCCATAAGTCAGTGGTCGCGCCACTGGCTATTGTTTTTTGTTTTGGGTTGGGAAACAAAAAAGGGCAGTAGCAATCAGAAACTCGTCGATAGCTAAGCTCGCATCCGCAGCTTGTTGTTGTCATATAGAACTCGTAGTTTTAATAGTTTTCTCGGCCGTAAGAAGTGATGCCCCAACTTGGTGGCGCGTAGTGCGTGGTGCCTCCTTTCCATCCTATCCTCTAGTGCACCACCGTGTCAACGCAACACCCAGAAGCCAAAGAACATCGGCCGTTGGTAAGTCCCTTTTTGCTTTGCGCAACCTAGATAGAAAAACAGTCCACTAGCTCTCGTGTAGCCGCCAGTCAGTTTGTTCAAATGACCCCTATTTTGTCTCACGATTCAATAGCTTTTCCCTTCTCTTTGATTTTTACTTGTAGTAACCCTACCCCTAAATTTCATAATTTCCGAGATAATCGATAATTTTTATAAAAATTGTCGTTTATTTGTATTTCTCATGTTCTTAATTAATAGGTCATAGGTCCTGATACAGAACATCATATGTGTACGCACTTCCTAATTTGACAGTTTGAAGGTTTTTGAAGTCGCGAAAACCGCTTTACCAAGTTCAATTTGATTTCCTTTTTTCATTCGTGCAACAAATTTTTTTACTGCATTTTCTTCAGATTGAAGTTTAGCGCGGATATTCAATAAAAAGACTTGTTGTTAGTATAAAACCAAGTAAAATGTGTCATTATGACATTTGTTGATTATCACCATGGGCTGCCCAGAGTGAAAAATTCTAATAAACTGCAATTTTTATCGAGATTATCGATTATCTCGGAAATTATTATATTTAGGGGTAGGGTACCACTGGTAAAAATCAAAGAGGAGGAAAGAAGCTGTCAAACAGTGAGATAAAATAGGGGTCATTCCATTTGGAAAAAAAAAAAATAATAATATAATAATAATAAAATGTCTTTATTCAGAAAAAGAAGTGCACCGGTGGAGCGTAGTTCAGGTGAACAAAGTTTGAATAAACCTTGCCCTCTGTTCTTCCACTCAACTCCACGCAGGGACTAACCAAAACAAAAAGATAAATAAATAAATAAATCAACAATTATTCCTATCGAATAAACTCACAACAATTCAAAACAGTTTCATATAAAAAATAATAAATAAAATTCATACAACAAGGAAAACAAGACAGTAACTTAGAAATTCTGATGATAATTGGCACGTACATCAAGTTATAGGGATCTGAATAGGTAGGCGCCTGGCAGAGGAAAAGGAAGGATGTTCAAAATGTGGAACATTGATTTTCGAATAGCACAGTGAACAGGGCAGCACGAAATGATTTAACATAATAAAACAAGAATATAGCCGGGAATATCTGTTAAACGTCCGGTGAGCACTGTATGTAAATGAGCCCTCGAAGAGTGTCGTAAGGTGGATCGGTGCCGTGAGAAGTCCCTTTGACCTGACATTAACGTTGTGAACATCGGTTCGAAAGCTGAGCTTTTCAGTTAGGTATCTAGGTTCTGAAGTGTCAATGATCTTTTTCAAAAAGCAAGCCATCTGCAAAACCATCCTATTTTCCATGTTGAGCCATCCCAAGTTTCTCAGCCTGAACGAGACATGGTCGTACTTGCGCATACCGTAAATAAATCTTATACCGGGTGGGCCATAAAAAACCGTACTGTTTTATTTTCCTTGCCGATTTTTTGTTTCTTAACCGATTTTGACAAGCTTAGTATCATTGTGTAGCTAATTGAAAAGGCTACCAGGACCATATACAAAAGATTCCTGAATGTCAAAATTCAAAATGGCGGAAACGACTGAAAATAGACCTTCTTTCGCAGTTGTTTTTTTTATATGAAATTTGACAGAATAACCAAACTTAAGACGATTTCTGAAAGAATAAACTATTTTCTACATTTTGAGACCATAATTAGCTCAACTGGTTCATTCGTTGGGAAGATGTGGCAAATTGAAAAAAAGCTTATTTGCCATTGTTTCAATCCAAAATGAATAATGAAAAATATTGTTTTGCCTGTCAATTTTTTTCTTCTGGAGCGATTTTGACAAATTTAGCATCATTGTGCAAATAATTAAATAGGCTTCAAGTGTCATCCACTAATATGATCGAAATGTCAAAATTAAAAATGGCGGACACAACTGAAAATTAGCCTTCTTTCGCAGTCGTTTTTTTGAATTGAAATTTGACAGAATGACAGAACTAGAAGCGTTTTTTGAAAGAACGAACTGTTTTTCACATTTTGACACCACAACTAGCTTAATTGGTTCATCCGTTGAGGAGATATGGCAAATTGAAAAAAAGCTTATTTGCCATTGTTTCAATCCAAAATGAATAATAAAAAAATATTGTTTTGTCTGTAAAATTTTTGTTTCTGAAGCCATTATGATAGGTTTGATGTCATTGTGTAGCCAATTAAATAAGGCTACAAGTGTCGTATACAAATATGATTGAAATGTCAAAATTCAAAATAGCGGACACAACTGAAAACAACCCTCCTTTTGCAGTTTTTTTTTTCATTGAAATTTGACAGAATTACAGAATTGAAGGGGCTTTTTGAAAAAAAATGATGTGCAAATGTTGTGGAAAAAACTATTAGATAATTTTCCTACCATCAATAAAATTTAAACCTATCTTACATGTCTATTTTAAGGCTAACAATGGATTCAGGTAACCAACAACAACTTTGACCAACACAAATACAAAAAATAGAATAGTCCTCAAATGTTTGCATCCAAAGAGTCTGCGTCCATAGATAGGAACGTACCTAGTGAACACCCTGTGGAATAATTTTGAATCATATTTTGAAACATGGTGAGCATATCTCAGGCACCCACCCCTTGAATATTTCACAGACAAAATAAGTGATATTTTTTATTATTCGTTTTGGATTGAAACAATGGCGGATAAGCTTCTTTTCAATTTGCCACATCTTCTCAACGAATAAACCGATTGAGCTAGTTGTGGTGTCAAAATGTGAAAAAAGTTCGTTCTTAAAAAAACGTTTCTAGCTCTGTCATTCTGTCAAATTTCAATTTGAAAAAACGACTGCGAGAGAAAGCTCATTTTCAGTTGTGTTCGCCATTTTGAATTTTGACATTTCGATCGTATGTGACACTTGAAGCCTATTTAATTTGTCACATAATGATACTAAACCTGTCAAAATCGCTTCAGAAACAAAAATTTGGCAGGAGAAACAATATTTTTTATCATTCATTTTGGATTGAAACAATGGAAAATAAACTTTTTTTCAATTTGCCACATCTCCCCAACGATTTAACCAATTGAGCTAGTTAAGGTCTCAAAATGTAGGAAATAGTTCATTCTTTCAGAAAACGTCTTTAGTTCGGTTATTTTGTCAAATTTTAATTTAAAAAAACGACTGCAAAAGCAAGCCTATTTTCAGTTGTTTCCGCCATTTCGAATTTTGACACTTAGGAATCATTTGTTTATGGCTCTGGTAGCCTCTTCAATTAGCTACACAATGATACCAAGCTTGTCAAAATCGGTCAAGAAACAAAAAATCGGCGAGGAAAATAAAACAGTACGGTTTTTTATGGCCCACCCGGTACAAGAGTTTTGAATTTTTTGTACTTTGTAAATGGTCGACTTATCAATTAGAGCGGAATAAATTGGCGAGCAAAAGGTAAATTGTGACAGTACTAGGGAGTCGCATAGCAATTTCTTAGTTTGAATGGAAAGGTATTGTCGATGTCGGTAAAGTAATCTAAGGTTGAGGAAAGCTCGTTGAATGCACTTGGAAATGTGCTGTCTGTAGCGGAAACTGTTATCAAGAATAATGCCTAGGTTCTTGGCTTCCTTGGAGACTTTTAAAGTGCAATTTCCAATTCGGAGATGAATTCTTTCTTCAAGACGATCGCAGCTACGCTTGTTGCCAAAGAGTAAAACAGTTGTTTTGCAGAGTTTAAAGTTAACTTGTGGTTGATGGAGGCCGTCTGTATTCTTACTAAATCCTCGTTGATTTTATCTAAAGCTACATCCAAGTCTGCTGGATCGAAAGAGTGATAAATTTGTGTATCATCCGCATACTGGTGAAACTGACAATGATGGCAATACGTATTAAGCATTACGGTATACAGTGCAAACAGCAGTGGGCCCAAAATTGACCCTTGTGGGACACCGCGATTAACAACAATCGGCTCTGAGCATTCACCATCAATTTTCACAATTTGCACTCGGTCCCTCAGATAACACTCCAGCAACGAGACAGCATCTATACTTAGACCCATGTAGTGGAGTATCGAAATTAAAATTTTGTGATCGATCGAGTCAAACGCCTTAGAGTAGTCTAGTAACACAAGGAGGGTTAGCTTACCTTCATCCGTTGCTCGTAAAACATCATCTGTAATTTTCGACAGTGCCGTGGTACAACTGTGATTAGGTCTGAAACCCGATTGATGGGATGGAAACAAGCCGAATGAGCTCAAATAGTGAGAGAGCTGGGAATTCAAGACAGATTCTAGAAGTTTTGACAAAGTGGGAAGAATACTTATAGGGCGCAGATCTTTGAAATCTTGAACTGAGCTTGACTTTGCAATAGGGATGACGTGTGCCGTTTTCCATGCGGAAGGAAAGTAGCTATTCAATATGCATTCGTTCAAGATAAGTATTATATAGTCTGCGATAATCGGTAAACTCAGTTGCAGCACGTGAAGGTTTATACCATCATATCCCACAGCGTTCGACTTCAACCTATCAAAAGTTTCCAAGAGCTGTTCCTTAGTTAACAGTTGGAAAGCAAAATTATTGTCATTGTTGTCAATAGTATTCAGCGGTTTTGGAAGAATCAATCATATTAGTGGGAATAGAGTTTTGAAAATAATTGCCTACAGCGTTCGGATCTTTAAGACGATTGGGTAGCTTTGTCAATGCCGGCTTCAAATCTAGTGATCTCAGCTGTTTCCACATGTTTCTTGGTTTGCAATTGGTGAAACTGTGACGAAAGTAGGCAACTTTTTCATTACGGACAGCTAAGGTTGTATAATTCCGGAGTTGTTTATAATAGTCCCAATCAGCAGACTTTTTTGACTTTTTAAAAGACGTTTTTGCCTTATCTCTCAACTTCATAAGAAACCGAAGATTAGATGTTAGCCAGGGAGCCGGCTTTTTGTGCATCTGATACGTCTTAACGGAGCGTGGTCGTCGAGTACGTGTAGTACTCGTGTACGTGTAGTACTTCTCATCAATGGCGCGCGTCCTGTAGATGTTGTGAAGAGGCATTGATGCTAGGTCCGCTCTAAATTGATCTGTGTTTATATTGTTGAAATTCCTACAGTACCGAAACTCGGGCGTATTTTTATTGGACTCGATGTCTAGACTGCAGAAAACTAGATCATGGTCTGGGAAGTGACAAGGAGAAACACCCGACGACAAAACCCGGTTCAGGTCCTATACAACTATGAGATCTAGTAACGTGGAGGTGTTGTTAGTTACACGTGTAGGTTCAGTGATTATTCGATGAAGTTGCAGTTCTTTCAGGAGGTGATTCAACTTCATGGACTTCGTATTATTCACAGACATATCTATATTGAGATCTCCTGAGCATGTTATCTTCTCTGAGAAAAGAGAACAAGTGAAAATACTATTTTCCAACTCCTGCAAAAATAAATCGACGTCAGTAGATGGAGACCTATAACATACACCGAAAAGCTTTTCAGAACCGATGCTCACACTCAACCATAGCTGTTCAATAGAAGAATTTGTTTTTATAATATCAAACTGAAGTTTATTGGAAATAAAAAATCCCACACCACCTCCCCGACCGACACGACCTGCATTTATGATAGTAAAACCATCCAAACTCACCGGACGGTCACCATCATCATAGTCCCGCCCAATGCAAGTTTCACCCACCGCAATTAGGTCGAATTTACCATCCGTAAAAAAAGTTTTGCAATCCTCAATGTGGGCAATTATTGATCGCACGTTCAAGTGTGCCGCATTCAACCTGGAATTATCCATGATGTATGTAGGATTAAGGAGGAAAAGTTGTTCAAGATCTAGAAAAGAGTACAAATGAAAAATATCAATTCCCGTAATTTGTGTTATCACGTTATATTTCCACTTTTCTTATATAGCATGGACAGTTGGGGTCTCTGGCCGAGTGTTCCCGGTCTCTGATTCTCATTCTTTGGCAGTTGATGCAATTCAACTTTTTGTCACAGGTAGGGCTGCTGTGTTTCTGGCCACAGCGATGACAGATTTCTTCTGCTTCACAATTTTTTTGGACGTGACCGAAGGTAAGGCATCTATAGCAAAGGGCGACATCAACCCTTTCTATGACGAACAAGTTTGTTAAATTGATGGTGACTTTTGAGTTTTTGAGAATTCGTTTGGCTATAGTCGACACAACCGAAATTATCAGATTTTCTTTGGTTTGTATATGGCAAGGTCTTTTGGTAAGTAATCTGATTCCCGACTGTAGCTCCGTTTCACTGATTCCTTGAAATAGATCTTCGTTTTCGATCGTTATCGCTTCAATGATGTCTCGCTCTGTCATTCCAGCTGGTGCACCACAGATTTGAAGAGTTGGGTTTCTTCGGGTGTGTTCTTTGCAGGTAATCCCTGAGCTACTTTGAATGATACTGATAGCCTTCTGTTTTTGTTCGGCATTATGTGTTTTGATTAGGATCTTATTTTTATCGATGGGAATCACACCCTTGAAGCCTCCTCCAATGTCCTTTGCCTTGATTTTCCTGCGAATCTCCACCCATTTGGTCGTAATGTCTTCATCATCAATAGTTTCTACGTAGAACTGCGGGTCGGGAGTAGTTTTTGCCTTAGGTGGTGTCGTCCAAGGTGTGTCAGTGCGCTCAGTTTTTTTTCTGCTGGATCGTACCATAAGTCTTCACCATATCTGAATAAGTAGGCTTTTCTTGATGGGCTGTGGTTCCCATTTGGTGCTGTTTTTGAGGATGATTTCGTTGCTGCTGCATTTTGTTTGTTTGCTCTTTCATGGCCAGTTTTATTCTTAGGCGATCCCTTTCAGCACGATGGAGTCTTCTCACGATTCTCATCATGTTGGCGTAGATTGTGGCAGACGCTTCAACGACACTTTTCTGGTCCCCCCTGGTGAAGGCAATTTTCCCTGTGAGCTCCCTTGTTGTCGCCTTCCTGATTTTTTCCAGGGCGTGCAGAACGTTCTCCACTTGTTGATCTTCAATGTCGTCTTCATCGTCGTCGTATTCCATTTCTTCATCATGTACACTATCTGCATTCTCTGTCATAAATTCTTCATCCATCATTTCACACTTCCAACCTTCTCTTCGTCTCCAGCCAGGTTTTCCTTTGCCTTGATTACGGTAAGATTCTCCAGTTCTATGTTTTGTTCTTTTCTTCTCCTGTTGTCATTATCGATAGTCTCAGGTGGCGTTCTTATTATTACATTTGATCGGTTGAAGGCAGCTTCATCTGGGTACACGGACTTATCTCCATTTTCACCGGGAGGACTCACCATCCCCGGTGCCCACTCCGGTAGCGGAGTTGCAAAATTTCCAAGTCGGGCTCTGCGCTATGTTTACAATGAGTTGCTTATCAGCACTCTCAGCGATAACGATGGTAGAACATGCGACAGTAAAATCTAATTTCCAAATTTCCACGTTGAGTGGAATATGGCTTATGGAATGACTTATGGCACTTTGAAATTAGCGAAGTTCGACAAAAAATTGTGCATACCCTGTATCACTGTATCACCCTCTATTCGACTATTGTTGTGCCAAATTTCATCCCTCAATAAAACTCCAAAAAAACGAGTCCCACGCGATTTTTCAAAATGAACTTTGAAATTATAAAAAAATTCAATTTCCAATTTTTAGTTGGTAGCACTGCCACAGCTGGAAAAATAAAAAAACATCTATAATACACCTTAACAAGCTGAACAAGAAAATGAAATCAGAAGTGGGGCATTCCATTAAAAAAATCTCTTCTTGTTAAGTATCGCACAAAAATGGAGCACCCTGTATAGTTGAACATAATTTTACGAGATAGAACTTTTCAAATCAATAATTTTATGTATTACACCTTTTCCTCTATCCCGCCTCTCCCTAAAGGTGCGTTCAGTCAGCTTATTTAGCCGCAAGTTTTATTTTAGCCGTAAGCGCGGCATCACTAAAGGTGCGTTCAGTCAGCTTATTTAGCCGCAAGTTTTAGTTTTAGTCGTAAGCGCAGCGATGCCCATTGGCTGTCATGAACCAGCCTCCTCAGATCAGCCAATAAGCGATGCTGCGCTTACGACTAAAATTAAAACTTGCGGCTAAATAAGCTGACTGAACGCACCTTTATTGGTTGTTCTGAGAGGGCTGGTTCATAAGAGCCAATGGGCGTCGCTGCGCTTGCGACTAAAATTAAAACTTGCAGCTAAATAAGCTGACTGAACGCACCTTAATACGCCTCTCGCCCGTATTTTGACCAGGACGACTCGCTTTTGTTTTGATGCAGGACTCCACTCAAAAACTCATTCCTGCTCGGGAATCGACTTTTTTAAAAAAATTCTAACTGATATCGAAAGTAGATTGGATTGGGCGTCGTGTAGACCCATTTTCAAAATCGGCACGGTTCCGGTTTTCCGACGGTAATTTTTTCAAAACAAAATTAGCACATTCCGTGAATTTGAAAAAACCATTGCAAACTTCGACATGCGATGAGCCCCACGAAATATTCATTTTAGGTGCAGACAAGCTGGGAATGAAAGTTGGAGAAAGGATTGAATTAATTTATGGACAGAAAAGTTTCGAAATCGGACCCACGACGGTTCCCGAGTTTCCATTTCTGGAAAACTGCTGATTTTCCGACGTGTTTGAGTCTGTGATGTTTTTGTGGAAAAACAGACATTTATTTTCGGGTTACGAGGCAAAACATTCGGTCAATTCGCGAAACGTCAATTACGTGTACCCGCACCACAGACCGTCATAGACGGAAAAAAGTACCTTATACAGATCCATGTAATTTTTTAATGTTTTGCCCAATAGATTAAAGTTGATAAAAGAAAAAAAACTTTCAAACGAGAAATAATGGATCTGTTGGTGCGTCTGGAGCCATATACTGTAATGAATTTATAAGCAACTGTGCTGGATAGTTTTATTTATATTGTGTTTGTTGACGTATTTTCATTTCTATGTTTTCCAGTGGTGGAGCTTTTTATGGAAATAAAATTTATTCTGATTCTTACTTTTACTTTCCCGACTCCCCACCAACATGGAAGGGGAAGTATTGTAATCGTGCAGAAAAAAAGTTTTGAGATTTCACCGGATATATCCGTTTTGAGGTCCCCCAAAACGATTGAGACCATTTTCAGAATGATGTCTGCCTGTGTGTCTGTCTGTCTGTCTATGATCTTCCACGATAACTGCCGCACCGTCGACCGGATCAACTTGAAATTTGGTATGCGGACATGGTTTTTCTCTGGAAAGAGCCCATTAGTTTTTGGCTGTCTTCTGTCAAACGGAAGTTTCACTGTCAACAAATGTCAGAAGATATATCTCACGGAACTTGACTTGCAGTATGTCATTTGAAAGCCCTTGAAAAACTCTATTCAGAACAGTTGAAGGTATTGCCCTATCTGTCATCTGTCATCTGTCAAATAATAAAAAATGTCAAAGTTCAAAACTTTACCAAATAACTATTCAAAATCTATCCGATCGATTGGAACCAGATTTGGCAGGAAGCAACACAACAAAAGAGTCAAATTAAGGCCGCAGTTGCAGTTTTCCACCATTCTCCAGTCGGGCGGAATGAATTTTCAAAATTTCCCCTGGCCGTTGCCACCCGATAGGGGCTCTCGCCGGTGTTTTGACCAGAACGACTCGCTTTTGTAGCCGGACTCCACTCAAAAACTCATTCCTGCTCGGGTATCGACTTTTTTGGAAAATTCCAACTGATATTGGAAGTAGATTGGATTGGGCGTCGTGTAGGTCTATTTCCAAAATCGACAAGGTTCCAGTTTTCCGACGGTAATTTTTTCAAAATGAAATTTGCACATTCCGCGAATTTGAAAAACGCAGTGCAAACTTCTACAATCTACATTAGTGGAGCGAAATCGGCCTGAAAAGTCGTCGTTTTTTTTTTAAGGTATAACAGCACCAAACCTTATAGGTCTTATAGAGAATCAAATTTCACGTATGTATGGTCATTTTGGGGATGATCTTGTGGTAGGGACTTTTTTTATGGGCAAAAAACCTCAAAAATTGAAAATTAGCAGTTCAGCATTCACAACGTTATATTTCTGGATCCAGTTGAGCTATCGGTCTGTTCTTTTTTTTAAATAAAAGTACATTGGAAAACCTTTCTAATGGTACATCACTGACTAAAGATAATTGTTCACGAACGTGTTTATAGAACAATAAACATTATATTGACCAAAAATGCAGTCCCTTTTTGACCATGCGAGGAACTTCTTTCCTCGTAGGAATTTTCAGATACAACCTGCGAGGAAAATGAAGCCGAAATATCAGAGAAAATTTTAAATAAAGTTTCATTGATCTAGGCCGTATAGTTTGTCAGTTATGAATTTTTTTCTGGCGCATTGAGTTTGAACGTCGCCTGGCGTGTGCTTGCATACAGTAAATCGCCGCATAATAAACAGTGAACGCGGCACAGCGCGGCGATTTACTGTATGCAAACACACGCCGGGCGACGTTCCAACTCAATGCGCCAGAAAAAAATTCATAACTGACAAACTATACGGCCTAGATCAATGAAACTTTCTTTAAAATTTTCTCTGATATTTCGGCTTCGATTTCCTCGCAGGTTGTATCTAAAAATTCCTACGAGGAAAGAAGTTCTTCGCATGGTCAAAAAGGGACTGCATTTTTGGTCAATATAATGTTTATTGTTCTATAAATACGTTCGTGAACAATTATCTTTAGTCAGTGATGTACCATTGGAAAGGTTTTTCCATGTACTTTTATTTAAAAAAAAGAACAGACCGATAGCTCAACTGGATCCAGAAATATAACGTTGTGAATGCTGAACTGCTCATTTTCAATTTTTGAGGTTTTTTACCCATAAAAAAGGTCCCTACCACAAGATCATTTCCAAAATGATCATACATACGTGGAATTTGATTCTCTATAAGACCTATAAGGTTTGGTGCTGTTATACCTTCAAAAAAAAAACGACGACTTTTCAGGCCGATTTCGCTCCACTACATGCGGTAGGCCCCACGAAATATTAATTTTAGGTGCAGACATGCTGCGCATGAAAGTTGGAAAAAAGATTGAAGGTGCGTTCAGTCAGCTTATTTAGCCGCAAGTTTTAATTTTAGTCGCAAGAGCAGAGACGCCCATTGGCTCTTATGAACCAGCTCGAGTTATAGTATCAGTTTAGGAGAGATAAACCTTCTGTCTAAGGGTGGGTTTAGCCGTAAATTTTAATTTTAGTCGCAAGCGCAGTGACGCCTATTGGCTCTTATGAACCAGCCTCCTCAGAACAGCCAATGAGCGATGCAGCGCTTACGACTAAAATTAAAACTTGCGGCTAAATAAGCTGACTGAACGCACCTTGAGCTAATTTTTGGAGGAAAAATTTTCGAAATCGGACAAACGGTTGCCGAGTTTTCTCCGGCTGAAGCCGGTTGAAGATAATTTTCTCCAAATTATTTTAAATCTTTTTCTGTAATTCCAACTTCCCACCGAAAGAGCCGTTTCAAACAAAAATTTACATAGGTTCCTGGATATTAGTCGGGAAAGTTTTGGGGTGACACAACCGATTTTCATCTTGTGAACAGATTTTCACCAATTTTTTTTAAACAAGAAGTAACCGGCTCTTTGACATTTTCCAACAATTTTCTTTTTAATTTCCCGGGAATTTCCTTGTTGAAAATGTAAAACAGACCTGGGTTATCGGAACCGGACTTAAATGATGGAGCTTAGATTGAAGCCGTAATGGGCGATCTTTACCTTGGAAAATTGGAATTTTCAAAATTTTCAATTTCCTGCAAATTATTTCCAATTTTTTTGTGGTGCCAGTTTCAGCTCGTTCACCTTCATCCATGTACCAATGCGTCTGACGCCTCACTGGCTTTTCTTTCTACATTATTTGGAGAGTTTTCCACTTTAAAATGAGTAACCAGCCTAGCTCATATAGAGACCGGACTGTCTCTATAGTCCGGGGTGACACGACAGATTTTTTTTTTATTTAGTGGATAATCCGCAAATTTTCTTTTGTCGGCTATAACTTTACGGAATACTGACCTTTAACGTGAAAAAATCTTTTGTTTGTGCTTGAAATGTCAAGTACTGATGGCCATAACATACTTTGTAATAAGTACCTACCTACCTAGTATCAAAGATGATACAGATAACAATTTTGACATTTTTATTACGGTGCTCAATTCACTTTTAGACGAACCACGCGAAGTGTTGCTTGGGTCGAGGACTATGACCAGTGCTTGAAATTGATTTTATTTTACAGTGACCGAACTGGCACGACGCCGACGCGTCCACTAGCCACTAGTGAGAGATCATCACCGCACTTGATGTCCAGGAAATTCTACTGCATTTGCATAATATTTTTCAGTGTTCTGTTAGCTCGCAGAGCAAGCGCTACAACTTTAGAAAACCTGCAGGCATAACTTAGCAAGCTTTGCTAGTTTTCACAGGTGAAAACAGAGAGGAAACGCGGCGATGCTTCATCACCAATCAGAACTGGGCTCGTCTGCGCCATTGGCAATTTGACAAATGTCATGGAATACGTTATAACTTGGCGCTCTTTTACGTCCAGCGTCCAGCTATCATAATCATTACTCCCACACAGCAACGTAACCATTTACAAGGTGGTGGTGACTGGTTCGTGGTTCCCCTTAAAGTTCCCCTCAGTTTCACTTGCAATTTTTCGTCTTTTTTTTTGAGAAAAAGTACTAACCACGAATACTGAGTAAGTATAAAGTCTGAATTTAGTTTCTGCCTGCTTGAGTTTCACTGAAAATGCACGCAAAGTTTTTTCTCAGGACATTAGGCAACGATTTTTTGCAACATTAAGTATCAGTTTTACGCTAAATAGCCACCAAAGCTTCTCAAAAAGAATAAACAATAAAACAATGCTAAAGACAGTTAAATTACCAAATAGAAGTCTCCTACCCTAGGTATCTAAACTTGTATATTCGCTGAAGCTGAGTTTATTATTGGTACTTTGTCGACAGGTTTTTACCTTCCGTACGGCATGTGTATCAGGTATCCCTCATATCTGCAGCATGTTCAAGCTACAAAATTAATGTTAATTGGTTATTAAGGTACTACAGCTGATTTTTACTTTTTTCTAATTATTGGCGCCAGCAGTAGTTGTGTTGTATGCAGCAGTCGTTCTAAGGTGCTGTCGTTGTGCCGGCAGGAGCTGCTCAGGGTAGATCACTAGACAAAGAAAGTAGATCCAGCTGGGCTGGGCCGTCCGGGATTGGCGTATGTATCTACTTTCTCTATCTAGTGATCTACCCGGAGCAGCTCCTGGCGCAAAACGAAAGCGGCTCTAAATAGACACATTACTCCCATATTATTAGGGCTACTTCACCGTAAAGTAGAAGAAGTAAAATGGGGCACCTACTTCGGGTAATGTTGTATTTTTGTTAATAATGTTGTGTACCTAGTAAGTATGTGAATTAAAAAAGCTCAAACGCCCAGGCGCCAGGCGCCTAGTCAAGCACAGAGCATTGATTTCATTGGTCGTATTCCATGTTGCAACACGTCGACTACACTACTTATTGGTCGTTTTTTATCGACTACAGGTAACGCTACGTGGAGCAGTTTGAACTGTGTTTTGATGCCTTGATGGTAACGTAACCGTTTCAGGCACCAAAGAGAATGCCATGTTTTAGTTATCTCATCTTCACAGAGGTCATCATCGTGATTAGTTTATTCAGTTGTTTGCTTACGGAGCTGTGGGGATTATTTGTGACTTTGTGAGTTCATCTACTCATGTCAAATATCGGTATAATATTGAACATTGAGTCAAATGTATGTTGGCGATAACAAGGTGGACGAATCGGCCTATACAAAAAGTGGCTTCATCTTTTGGGCGGCAAGTTCAGTGGCGCCTCTATTGACGAACCCTCTGGGGACTCTGGCCATATGAAATTGTATGTGGAGTTTGAGAGTTCACTCTAGTTTGAAGGGGCGCACAGTGATCGATTTGCCATTTTTAGGAGGACATTTATAATTTTGATCAAAAATAATCCAAAATTGTTCTAGTCCACTTCTTTTTTATAAATTATGATCTATGAAGTTCTAAAACAACTTTTCAATCGTTATTACCTTCCCGACCCGTCCCCTCATGCGGAAGGGAAAGTTAAGTGATGATGCAAGGGAAAGGTTCTAACATGATAGCTGCCGAACCGTTGATCCGATCGACTTGCAATTTGCAAGCCCTTGAAAAACTGTATTCAAAACAGTTGAAAATATTTTTCCATCTGTCACCTGTCAAAAATTAAAAAATGAAGAAGTTTAAAATTCGACATTTCAAAACTCAAAAACTACCCGATGGGTTCGAGTCAAATTCAGCAGGGAGCACTATCACGAAATAACAAAATAAAGTCTGGTTGAAGTTTTTCCCCATTTCCCAGACGGAAGCTGCGAATTTTCAAAATTTTCCCTGGTCTATATCAGTTGGGACGGCTGTTTGCGCAGGTTTTGGCCGGGAATTCTGACGTTTGGTGCCGGACTCACCTCGGGCGACATTTCCTGCAGGTGAGACGACATTTTTCGAAAAAAATGTGACTGATATCGAAAGTAGGTTGCATTGGGCGTCGCTTAGGCTCACTTCCAAATGCGACACGGCTTCGGTTCTCCGGCGGTGATTTTTTCAATACGATTAATTGCAAATTCCATAAATTAAAAAAAAGCTGCAACGCTAACTTCGACCTGTGTTGTTGAGCCTCACGAAAATTCATTTCAGATATAGACATGATGCGATTGAGAGTTTATGAGGAGATTGAATCCATTTTTGGTAGGAAAATTTTGAAAATAGGGCTAACGGTTGACAAGTTTTCCGCCCTGGAAAAACTGCAAAGCTCCAACTTTCTATCCCGCTAACAGATTTTCAGCTTTTATTTGAACAAGAACTGGCTTTTGAACATTTAACAACAATTTCTTTTCCCAATTTCCTGAGGGTTTTTCAGTTGAGAATACAAAACCCTATGTGACCGGATTCAAATGATGAAGTTAAAAATGAAGCTTGTTTGAGCCACAAATGCGAGCTCTTCAGCACTGTGATTCGCCACCAAATTTTTTGTACGCCTTATTTTTGTATTCGGAACAAGACGCTTCAAATTCTTCAGTAGCTTCAGTGGCATTACGTTGGCGTCTAATGGGTGGTGGAGCAACAAGCTGTTCTAGATCAGACACGGCATCTGGTTCTGTTCCATAGATTACTTTTCCAAGTCAAGCTCTACTTTGTTTCAAAGAGGTCTCTTTTTTTCTTCCACTTGTTTTTCACCGTGTCAGAATTTTGTAGGAAAACAGTGAAATAGTGGCAATAATTTCCTCTTCCGAAATATCTGATCTTCTTGATACAACGAAATTGACCATCTGCTTTCTCACATCTATGACATTTTCCTAAGAAAGGAGACCTCCGCGTTGAAGAAATTCAAATAATTGCATTCGCGTCACTCCCAGCTGGATACCTGGCGACAAGAAAAATTTAAAAATGTGACTTCCGCAGGTTTGCGCACATTGAGAATGGTACCACTGGATAGGCAGAGAAGTATATAGTAATAATAAGTCATTTTTTGCTTGGAAAAAAGGGGGCTTTTTTTTCTCCACTCCAAAGAAATTTGAACTACGATTACAAAGAGTGTACGTTTTTTGGATGTGGAGAAAAATTCCAAAAATAGGTGCAGAAATGTTATAAACAAATGGAATCTAGCTTAGAACTAAGCTGAAGATCCAGTAGCCATGATGTAATAAGAAATTCCCTGAGAAAAACCTCTCGATACTTGTCAGAGCAAATCGAACACAAGTAACAAATGGCGCTGAAAAATTTGAATATCGCATTATTTACTTACGCTTACTTTGATGCTTGGTAACTGCGATCCCCGTTAACAAATTAGAGTTATTTTTACTTGATTGAGCAGAGTCACTATTTAGCTGTAATCCCATAATGCGTTTTTTGAAATAAAAAATAGGACTTTTTGATCTAAATGTCCACCTAAAAATGGCAAATCGATCACTGTGGGGCGTCGGGGAGCTGGCCGAACGAAATTGTATGTGAAGTTTGAGAGTTCACTTTGGTTTGAAGCGGCGTCGGGAAGCGCTTTGAACCAATGACCAATGTCACCTGTCACTGTCACTAGTGTCTAGGGTTGCCAACTCTTGAAAGTGAGAAAGTAGGACACTCGAAACACAAAACGTCGAGGATGGGAACCAGGGTGCACCCTCGGGTGCACCGCTCAGTGGTACAGCACCGCAGCCAAATTTTTTTTCTAGATTCAAACCTGGATTTGCTTTCAACCACAAAAAAAATATGCTAATTAGTGCTTATGAACCTATGGAAAAACATCTCTACACGTCTCTTTGGGTGGGAAGTTGAAATTTTAGCGAAAGATTAAAACAAATTTGCGGCATCTCCATAATGATTGAATAAAGAATTGGAAAAAATTGAGTTTCCCGGAAAAAAACCTGAAGTTTTACCTCGGATTTTTCCAAATCATCTTATTGTAAAAATCGTCAGATTCAAGCTTCATTTCAGGCTCTATCATTTGAGTTCGGTCTTGATATGTCGTCATGCTGGTTTTGCATTTATTACTGGAAAACTCTCGGTAAACAAAACAAAAAGTTGGGAAATTCTCAAGAACCGATTACCTACTTTACTTCACTTACATATTGTCTGAAAAAAATGGTGAAATTTCAACTCAATCGAATCGACGGCTCGACAGTTGAAAAAAATTGGGGCAACAAGACTCGATGAGAGTGGGAGCAACAAAAGTGGCGGAAATTAATATCTACAACCGCCGGTTTCCGCATTCTATCCTATAGAATCATAGAGTTGAAACTTACTGGAATAACTGATCATAATCGTAAAATAGAAGTAGGTACCTAACTACCCAAAAAAATTCTTGCACTTAGTTTTGTGATGACATTTAAGTTGAGAAAGTAGGGCGAAGTGGTGTCCTACTTGACGAAGTAGGAATGTCCTACCGAAAGTAGGACGGTTGGTCGGTTGGTAACCCTACTAGTATCACCAGTGTGCAGTGTGTACTGTCATTCTTGCATTCCTGTATTGTTATTTGTTATCAATTTTCGACATCTAGAAACTCCCAGTCCCATAAGCATACCCTCTATGAGAATAACTAAGATTATAATAACCAACAATCAACACGAACGAAGATTGATAAGTCTCAACGGTGTTAAACAATGTTGGTATAAAAATAAAACGCGGGTAAATTGATCACATTAGTTGAAATATTACAGACGATTCAGATATTTCATTACGTCCGCCTAATAATGATGTTCTGTGCAAACATTACTCTGGCGCTGGGACTGGTTGCAGGTTGCAGGCCCTTTGAGGTTTTATATCTCTTGTTCTCTTGTGTTGAGTCCCACCTTCCCCATTAAACACTAGGTGGCCTCCCTGGCAGTCCTGTACTCCCGGGACAAAAAAAGGTCCACTCAGCGCAGTTTTTTTTTTGTCAGAGGTGGTGAGAAAAAGCGTGAATACAGGAACTATCAACCGGGGTACAAGGTACCCCAGCCGCTAATAAATTTTTATCAAATGTACGTGAAACATATTTTGAAAACGATAATTGGAGTAGATTTGCGGTCAACTTGAGAACAATAAATTGAATTGACACTTCAATGATCACAATCCATTTAATCAACACTAAATCACAAATGGTTTGTTTTAAATCGGGTTTAATTCTTTGTTGAACCGAAAACAATAACTTTCACATCACAAGGCAGTAGTGGGCTGAATTTAATCGAAAAAAAATCACGAGACTATTACTGAAATGGTTGTAAAGTTTAGGTAGGTATAATGTAATGAATTATAAATTGTAGGTACTAAATACAATATTTGATTTTTCACGATATTCAAACCGAGTTTGCAAAATGAATACCGTCATTTCATTTCAATCGAACTATTTCATAAAATTTATTTAATAAGTTTAAATCTACAAATACTTTACTCGATTCATCTTAAGGTGCGTTCAGTCAGCTTATTTAGCCGCAAGTTTTAATTTTAGTCGCAAGCGCAGCGACGCCCATTGGCTCTTATGAACCAGCCTCCTAGGAACAGCCAATAAGTGATGCAGCGCTTACGGCTAAAATTAAAATTGCGGCTAAATAAGCTGACTGAACGCACCTTTATAGCTGAAAAAAGCGTTAAGTGCGATTTATAACTCGATTTTAATTTTAGTCGCAATTTTAACGAAGTTCAAAGATACGATTTCCTCTATACATTTTATAACCCGATTTTAATCGCAGGCCGCAATCGCAACGATTTTAGGGATTTTAAGAAGTTGGCCAATATCCAACTCTTGCGATCCGATCCTTACGATCGACCAATGAAATTCAAGATAGTATCAAGATTAGCGAAAATGAACACAGTAGTCTTCTTGATTAGCAGTGTTGTTAGTGGATTTTCTGGGGACTTTTAGCGACAAGCTGACGGGTGAGCAGTGGTGCAACTCATTTTCCCGAAAAATGTTCACTTGCGGTGCCTTCTTGGACTGTATAGGTGCCTGTTTGTTTAAATGGGCTGGTTACGTCACTGCACTGCACCCTAGGTTTCCTCCCTCCATCACGCCGTGCTTCCGACCGATGCGATCGTTGCGATCGAGTTATAAATTGATGAGGTGAATATGGTTACGATCAATCCGACTAAAATTGCGATTAAAATTGCGACTAAAGTTAAAATCGAGTTATAAATCGCACTTTAGATGTCACCAAATACAGCTTTCTGATTAGCTTAAATTAAAAGAAAAGAAAGAAATAGGTGGATGGTGCGCCTCAACATTTCACCCTTATTCAATACAGGCAAACTCCTGCTGGCTTTCAGTTCTGTTTCTAAATAAATATTTTCTAACGCTGTTCGATAGCTGGTTATATTTCTCTGATTTTCAGTGCCTTTTACCATCCTCTTTCAATTTTGAACCACTCAAAAGAAATTAACAGAAATACATTATGTTAAAAGATTGCAAATTAGCTCAGTTCAATTTATCACAGAGACAGCCATGAAAAGGTAGAAATATGTTCTGCAGGTTGAGATAATTGAGATCAGAGTAAACATTATTTTTGACAAATTTCGTTTGTCATTTTGTAAGAAACATTTACATTTTGACATTTGTCATTTTTAATTTCGCTATTACTGAAAAAAAGAGTTCTTGACTTTTTCTTACAATTATTATTATTATTATATTATTATTAATGTTATTATTATTGATTTATTGTTTTGAAGAAATTTCTTACAACAGATCTGATTCCGAACTAATTATGTATATGTACTAGAGTGAAGGTGAAGAATAAAAGGAACAAAATAACACAACTTCAATCCACAAGTACAACCGCAAGAAGGATACAAAACCAAAATTAAACAAAGAAAAATTCATACAATTCATACAATTACAAAAAGGTGGTTATTCGTTGGATACAATGGCTCTAATTTTCAGAACACCTGACACAAATTTTGCTAAATTAGAAACTTGATCACCGTCACTCAGATTTTGCATAAACGCCCTAAAGTTTTCGACCCGATTCGGGATCCTTGACCCTCTCACGCTGCGATAAAGGGGGCATAATTTGTTCTTTGAACTTTGAAAACTGGCTGTACCACCTCAAAATCTGTAATAACATAACATGCGGTCAGATTGATAACCCATTCATAGCTGTCACCGAAAATTAAATAAATAATAAATATGTACACCATTTTGTTAATACATGAAGACTCTTTGTCTTATCGTACATCGTCAGAAATTAGCGTAGATCATAACAATGAACACAACAAATAAGCAATAATTACATATCACTGAATAGCTGTTAAAACTAGACTTCGACATTCCTCGGTCCAGCGTCTATGACTTTTTTTGTTAACTGTATTGCAATATTATCAAATAAAGTCGATTATGAACGTCCGGCGTCGGTGAGATGAAATAATCGGTATCCTATAATACAAGATCGATGTATAAGTGCAAAAGAAATACCCTATGTGTCTCATCATTTTCGAGGAAAATGGCTTAGGCGTCGAGTTTGAATCAGCCTGTACAATACAGTATCAGCATTGTATAGTTATAGCTCGAGTTATAGTATTAGTTTAGGAGAGATAAACCTTCTGTCTAAGGGTGGGTTTAGCCGTAAATTTTAATTTTAGTCGGAAGCGCAGCGACGCCTATTGGCTCTTATGAACCAGCTTCCTCAGAACAGCCAATAAGCGATGCAGCGCTTACGGCTAAAATTAAAACTTGCGGCTAAATACGCTGACTGAACGCACCTTTAGTACCGGCTAAGCAATTCGCTGAAAAATCTGTCGCGATACTTCGGATACATCAACGTTTTTGTATGTACACTTGTACAGGGTGATCACGCGAGAAGGATACCCCTAATAAAAAACTTCCCCTTCAAGATAATTCGAAAAAGAAAAACTTCCCTGGAACAATTTTTTCCATTGTTTCTGAATATGTCAGGTACAATTTTCCATTTCGTGCCATATACAAGTGTCCCAATTTGTTTTGCTTTTTTTCGAAACACCCTGTATTTCATCATCTCAATCGATCCACATATTGTTATCGTGATTACAAATATGTATGATAGTTCTTAATTTTTTACTGGAAAAAAACTGAAAAATTAAAGCTGGAATCTCAAAGAAAAAAATTCATTCAGAATGACCGATTTATTTTAGGAATCAAATATGTTCCGAATATTTGCTTAGTCATTTTATGTTATTCCATGTCATTTAAAAGTGGAACAAAATATCCTGGACATATTTGAATTCTGAAATAAGTCCATCATTCTTAGAAAATAGACGTTTTTGGAGATAGCATTGTGAAATTTTCATTTCTTAAAAAAAATATCTAGAAGTCAAATACATTTTTGTAATTAGGATAACAATGTGCATCCATTGTGCTGATGAAATACAGGGTGTTTCGAGAAGAGCAAAAAAAAATTGGGACACTCTGTAGCTATATGGCACGAAATGGAAAATTATACTTGACACATCCAGAAACTATGGAAAAAATTGTTTCAAGAAAGTTCTTTCTTTTTTGGAATATCTTGAAGGGGAAGTTTTTTATGGGGAGGTATCCGTCTCGCATGATCACCCTGTACACACATCAGGTGTTGGCATAGTTGTGTTGTTCCTTGGAGAGTTCATTATGTATCAATTGTTATTAAAGGTCTATTCTCTCAATTTATGCTACCGGTTTCGACCGTCAATGGCACAGGTCATCATCAGGCTGTAAAAAGACACTTATTAGCCATCTACAATTACAATACAAACACAAAATTAGTACCAAGAAGAGCGAGGACCAATTTAATTCACAACATGAATAGCTATATGTTAGTTTTCATCAAGTTCTGTTTAGTAACTACTTCTACAAAAATAAAAAACTGTCTATATCAAAAAGCTTATCTGTACAGCAGAGCTTGCCTGGCCATACGTACTTGCCATTTTGCGCTCACTCTGCCATACATCATCATACCTTGATGTTGTGAAATCAAGTCCTTGCTCCCCTTGGCACTTATTTTGTCTTCGTATTGTAATCGTAGATGTCTAATTAATGTCTTTTTACAGCATGATGTTGACCTGTATTATTGACTGTCGAAACCGGTAGCATATTAATGAACAATAATTGAAAAGAAAGGACCTTCAATAACCTCAATATAGCAAGTGTTGGAACTGAAATCAAAACTCATTGTGCATTGTCCTTCTGGCGTTGTCAATGTACCCAACCCAAAGACTAAAATATTTAAAGAAGTAGAAGAGCTTTGTTCCTTTGATTTGGATGTTCATTTTCTACAACAACGTCTTTGTTTTTTTACTGCAGCATGAGTCGCCAAAACAAGAAAAACTCACCTTGGTGGAATCGCGATCAACACCGGTGGCTCCGTAACGGAAGCAATACCCCAAGTATGAGTGGCAGTTGTGCGCATCAGACACCACGACCAGGACAACCAAAGGACCATGCCCCATCAAGATATGCCACAGATCTTCCTTCCAGCTACAACCATAAGAACCAAACTACCACACAACAAAGACCTCAGTCAGAAGCGAGTAGCTTTCAGAAGCCTTCAGTGGTTCAGAACTCACAATTACGGTCCGCCAATGGTTCAACTTCCAATGTAGGTTTTCACCGCGGGAATGCGAAAGAGGTCAGTTATGAACAAAGCCAGAATGGCTACCCATACAAACGCCCTTTTATGAGACAACACAAAGATTATTGTAATAACCAACCCAGACGAAATGAAGTCTTTCCTACCTGTTGGATGATGAATCAACCGAGGACCTACGCTAATCTGCCCTACCAAAGGAGACAATCTGCCAACAATCATTGGAACCGAACGAGGTCCACACAAGCGAATATTAACATGCTTGATCCATCATCGCCACCAATTTATTGTTCTTACCAAACAGCTCAGTACACCATTCCCGTGAATCAGGCGGTTCAAATGAACCCGACTGTTCAGTATTATGTACATCAAAAGTATAAAAAGCCAATAGTTTATCCCATGAAAAATTTGAATTATCAACAATTTCTAACTGTGTATCACCAAAATAAAGAGCCAACGCTTTATTATTATGAAAATGTGGCACTAAATGAGAAAAATCATAAAACAAACGCCAAAACCACACCATCAAAACATTCAGAAACTGCCCAGCAACGTGAAATGGAGAACGCAAGCAACATCTTGACCGATCAGATGTTTCGCGAACTAGAAAACTGCTTGATAAAGATGATGATTGGAAACGCGGATTGGACACATCAAAGCCCCTCTGAAAATTTGAAAAACCAGAGTGATAAAGCTGGATTATGCTCCGAAGAACAAGTACCATCGGTGCTTTTGCCTACATTCTTCTGGACAGACCAGAGATGGGAACGAACAGACCACCCATGGGACGATTTAAAAGGAACCAAGCCGGGATCTTTGGATGATCTACAACCTGAGCATGCTTCTCAGAAATCATCATCTTTGGATGATCTACAACCTGAGCATGCTTCTCAGAAATCATCATTTCAGCCGGCTCCTGTTCACGGCGACAATTTGTGGGCCAGTTTCGATTACGGCTCGTCCAAGTATTATTACCCAGTTGAGTATGGTGTTCCTCAGCCTTACCCAATCCATTATTATCAATAATACGACTTGTTACGTAGCTTACAATGTTAAGAGACTTTATACTTTTTTTTTGTTGCTATTTAGTATAGTTTTTTGATTTTAACAATCTGTGTAAGTAGGTTTATACAGTTTTGAGTTTATTTTACATTTCTTCTTTTACAGAATTTTTTTGATATGATTTATTCTTATATGTATGTATTTACCAAATATGACTTTGAGGAAGCATCGATTCAAGTTTTTTACGTAATAAAATTATATTCAATCGCCCGCAAAAAAACGGCGACAGCGAAAATACTTTGAGATCATTATTCCCAGAATTTTAGTTGTGTGAGGTTTATGCATTCATTCATGTTGATTGGTTACTCTAGTATGCATGCATGCATCACTATTACACAACTAAAGTCTAGTAACTAAGGTCTCAAAGTATTTTCGCTGTCTTCGTTTTTTTTGCGCACGATCGAACGTATGTATGTATGTATGTATGTATTTTATCGCAGTGCAATAATTTACGTTCTTCAACGCGTTAAATATTGACATAAATTGTACATTCAACATGTTCTTACTTGACGGAATAAATTTAATGCTCTCTTTCTATATCTTTTTCAAATTTTTTCCAATGGAATTTTACTCTATCCCTACTTGCTGTTAATGTTACGGAGCGTAATGGTGAAAGGATGGTTTTACTGGGTCTTTGTTGAATTATTTTTAATTTAACTTACCTTTGAAAAATATTTAATCATTTACGAGATCATTTACTAACTTTCATCTGCAAATGTTTTTTAAATTTTTCCAATTCACTTCCATTTTCATCGTTTTTACGCGGCAGTATCATGCAATACTAAGCGCCTTTGTCTCTGTGGGATGTGTTCATCAGGTGTAGAAATTATGAAAACAATTTTGAGGCATATAAGCCATTTAGATTTAATATTTGTTCACAAACAGACGAAATCAAAGCGGTTTGCTTTCAGGAACTAAATCATGCATCAAAAAAATTAATTACTAAATAAAATTGCGTCCAGTTCGGTTCATATTCTAACCCTTTGAGTGCATCCCTTTAAGAGTTGAAGGCATTTCACGTATGTTATATCTGACCCTAACCCTCGCATGTTTTTGACATTATATTCCAATTATAATCACGTATTTTGATTTTACAAACAAATCTTCCGCTCGAACCGACTCATGATATAGGTGTACGAAACCGGCCTACCGAACACGGTTTGTCTTGTCTGGTGGTCTGTACCAATACGGGGTTGAGCAAAAATAAATTCTCCGTAAAAAATTGAACCGAAAAATATACGATATACCGTTCTAGTTTTCAACAAAATTAATTGAAGTGGGACACCCAAAAATGTCGGTCAAACTGAAATTATCGTATAGCTCCCGAAGAAAAGGGCAATTTTCGTAACTCTTTCCTTCCGAGGATAGCCGATTTTTCAGAATATTACATGGTATGCTTTTTTGTACAAGTGCTTCATATTATTTATACAGGATGTCATGATGAAGTACATACTTCAAATGTGTAGAACTTCCTCACTTCAATTTTTTTTTCAATTTTTTTACTCATTCTGGAAAACTGGTCAACCCATATGTCGGAAAGGTTTTTCAGGTCTACGTCCATCTTCTTCAGGTACAGGATAATCTCAAAAAAGCGATAATAATATTACACCCGGTATAGTAAGGGACAGTCTGTAGAGCGTACCTATATGCCAAGTTTCATGCTTTTATTACATGATGTGAGGTTTCTCTGAAAAATGGTCGCTAACCGCCGCACTATGGGTAGGAGGATAGGTACGCCTTCAATTTGATAATATTCAGGTTATTTGTGTGAAAACTGTCACCCAGCAAAAATAATTTTGTTGGAAAGAAATCTGGTAAATGGCTTGACATTCCTTCTATACCTACCGAAAGAACTTGGGAAAATCCGGCGTACATAGAGCCGTGAAGCACTTCTTCTAGGTAATGTAGAAATAGCAACAATAATACACTTAATCATTTTTGCCAAGTCCTTTTAAATAACGAAACTAGAAGGGCTTGTTCAAAGTATCTACAAAAATAAGGAATCCAATGTTTTCAAAAATTTTCTGGCACTTTTTAAGCATTTCCGTAAACTGCCCTGGGCTTCGGAGACGCGAATTTTGAGACACATTGTATAATATGCCTCATGACAATTTTCTTCTTTCTTTGTGAAAAATTATCAACCCCTCGGTGAATTTTATTAACGAGCTACTGTCATCACACATAATATGAACGAGAACAATTTTCATCATTTGGTTTATGACATGACCATTGAACAAAGAATGTTTCATGCTTCGTTATATTTTCAACTTATGCGAATGAGTGTTCGCTAGAAATCTTGCTCAGCGTTAACTGAAAGAGCACAATATCAAAAATTGAGCCAAATTAACCGGTGAGCTTTTTCAACCCCACCTCCTTTATTAGGGGTTAGGAGAATTTTTGCGCCGCAATTCATATTCTGAAAAAAAAACAGGACAATCTGATTGGCTTTTAAACGTTATTTCGAATTTGATGTCTATAAGTAGTGGTTGAACGTGAGGGAGGGGGTCAATGATTTTTTCACAAAAAAAAGACATTGCCATGAGTTATTTATGTCAGAAAGAACAATGGAATGCTCTTACTTACGTTGAAAAAAAAATTTACCTTCAAAGTACTTATCTTCGTGAACGGAATACACTTTCCTACTCCTGTCTTGATGTGGTAGTTCATCATTTTGGCTTAATTATGAATCAACTGTAAAGAAAAACTTCCGGTTAGTGTCTAATTGGGTTTATCACATATCGAAAGGGTTTACATACTACATATCAAAAATTCAGGAAATTTGGCCAGTACGCAATTCGTTTGCGTTTTAAAAATCATGCATGGTTCTTTGACCAATATTAATTGAATGGTCCAAAAGTTATGCCCAGACAATTGCATTTCTCGAATCCATTTTCAACAGAAACCCAACTCTCAAAGTTTGTAACAGTATTTCTGTTACACCTTGTATGCAATAATATGTTGTTTCTGGTATAAATATAGAAAACTTGACAAAAAAGTAAACAAGTCCAGGCCTGAACCTTTTAAATTGATCGATGTGTAGAGCCGTAGAGTAAAAATGCGTTCAGTCAGATAGACAGCTCACGTGGCGCCTCTATTAGCGAAAACTCTAGCCATATTCATATTCATATTCATATTCATATTCATGTTTATTGCACCATCCATATATACATAAAATATCACAGGCTTCGTCAGTCTAAGAACAAAATTCACAATAAATAAATAAATAAATATATATCTTATGTTTTAAAACACAACACAATAATAAATAACATTGATACGGAAGTACCTTTTTACAAACAAAAACATTACACTAAAAATTCCTGTAATCTGTAGATAGTTTTTTCCAACAGAATGGCGACGACTCGACTCTTGAATTTAGTGCGTCTACCACAGTCTTTGACAGAGTCCGGCAGCTTGTTGAAGAGCTTTATACAAATGTGGTTTATGCCGTGCTGGCTGGAACTTATGCGATTTCCTGGGATTGCAAGGTCGTTCTGGTTTCGCGTATTATAGCTGTGGAAGTCACTATTTCGCTTGAATTTGCTGGGGTTGTCAAAAACGTAGAGAACACAGGTAAGGATGTATAGAGATGTTACCGTTAAAATATTTAGGTTCTTGAAAAGCTCTCTACAGCTCACGTTCTCTCTTGTATCACACTTGCATATATAATTCGGATGCATTTTTTTTGTAGTTTCAGCACTGCTTCCACTTGTGGACTGTTTCCCCAGATGATGATGCCGTAGGAAATTCTGCTGTGAACGTTGCTGTAGTAAGCCGTCAATGCGGTCTCCACGTTACCGAACTGCATCATTCTTCTCACCGTAAACACCGCCCATGACAGCCTCCTGGTGAGAGTCTCGATGTGTTTGTTCCATTTTAGATTCCCTTGGAAGGTTACGCCCAGAAACTCGATAGATGTTTTTTCTGCTCTAGGATCTGGCGTGAAGTGTATTGTTTGTGTTTTGTTTGGGTTCAGCAGGAGCATGTTTGTGCTGAACCATTTTGTGGCCATCTCAAGGGATGAGTCTGTTTTTTCTGTTGTTGAAGGTACGTCTGTTCCCCGATTCACAACTGTTGTGTCATCTGCGAATTGGCACACTCCCAAGCAATCTATGTTCGATGACAAATCATTTACGTATATGAGGAACAACACAGGACCAAGCACCGATCCTTGGGGAACTCCACACGTCATTTCTCTTTCCGAAGAGCCACTTCCATTGAAAGTAACCATTTGTTTTCTTTCCTTCAGGTAAGATGCAAACACTCTCAGAGGTAAACCCCTTATTCCATAATACTCCATTTTTTCAAGCAATATGTTGTGGTCGACGCTGTCAAAAGCTTTGCTCAGGTCGCAGCAAGCTATCTGGGTCACACTTTTCTCATTGAATCCATCCAGAATGTGTTCCATCAAACCTATCATGGCAGTTACTGTGGATTTTTTTGTTCTATACCCATGCTGACACGGCGCGAATAAGCCGTGCTTCTCGAAGAAGATGATCAGTCTGTTTTTCAACAACATTTCAAGCACCTTTGATAGAGCGGGCAAAATTGAAATGGGTCTATAATTTTGAGTTTCGTTTCTGTTTCCTTTTTTGAATAATGGCATCACCTTGGCCACCTTCATGTACTTGGGAAAGACTCCCTCACTGAAACATTTGTTGATTAATAGTGCTAAGGGGGTAACAATGTGTGGTAAAATTTTCTTTAACATGATTGTGTTGTGATCATAAATATCTCTCGTACTTTTTCCCTTCATGTCCTTTCCTATATTCAACAATTCATTTTCATCTGTGTCATATAGGAAGAATGAATCACTTGTGTTTCTCTGCTTTCTCAAATAATCTTTTGGACAGAACTTTGTTCGGGCAATTTTTTCTTTTACCGTACACCCAACGTTCACAAAAAAATTGTTGAAATCGTCTGCAGACAAAGAACTATTCACCTGTGTACGCTTTGATTTAGAACACTCTAGTTTGATGATTTCTGATATTGCTCTTTGTTTGTTTGGCGCTCTTAGTATGTAACTGTTATTTGCTTGATTCTTATTCTTCACAATTTCTTGTTTGTATTCTCTTTTTAACATTTTATAATAATTCGCCACTTCAGAATCATCTCTATTAGATTTTCTAATCATTTCCACCGCATCTAAATGTTCCTTTAAACGTTTTAAACCTGGATTATACCATTTTATGTTTCCGTGTTCTCTTACTTTTATTGTTTTTATAGGACATGCTTGCAAAAATTTTTCATTCAGGGCCTCGAAAAACTGGTTGAATGCATCCTCAGGGTTGCCAATCTCAAGCACGCCATCCCAGTTCAGGTTACTTAGCTTATCGGTGAGTACTTTCAACGTATCTTCGTTAATTACTCTGATTTCTTTCTTTTTAGATGATGTGTTAGCTCCATCTACGATTGTCTTGACTTCTATATGCTGAGCTCTATGGTCACTGATGTGTGGTTCGAAAGTGCGGGCAGAATACTCCTTTTCATTTGTAAATACATTGTCAAGACATGACAAATTTCTTGTAGGTGCTCCAAAACAAGGAATCAATCCAAATTCGCTCATGGTGTTGAGGAGTCTATCTTTTAAGGGGGAATCCCGCAATATATCTATGTTGTAGTCGCCACACAAGTAGATACTCTTGTTTTTATATTTTTTGCTTAGTGCAGTCAGCATAATATATAGCTTATTAAAGAAAATATCTATATCAGCCATCTGTGTTTTATATAACCCGATTATCACCATATTTGCTTTCGACAGCTCAACTCCTGCGACTTCAAAATGTAGTTCTTCATTCATTTGCTTGAGCCAGTCCAGCTCTTTACTGGGTGAACCATCTCTAAGAAATATGGCGACTCCCCCATGCCTGAACGTTCTTCTCGAGAAGGAAGATACAACACTGTAGTTTGGTAAATTAATATTTTTCAGGACCTCCTCAGGAATCCATGTCTCAGTCAATACTGCAACATTATAGCTATACTCATCCAAAAGCGCAGAAAGCATTTCAATTTTGTTTCCCAAGCTTTGTATGTTTAGGTTGAGAACTTTAAATTTCGAATTTCTAGAATATAGCACATTTTCACAATCTCGATTTATTCGATTCTCTATTTGCTGCAAATTTTGGGTCGCAAGGGCGTCGAAATCTACGTCGATCAATTTATGGACTCTTTCTTCTTTCCAGACCGGAAAAAAGATCTGACCACAAGACACCCCGCCGGCCATATCGATGGATTTAGAGCCTTTTCCAGTTCTTCTTGGTTGACTATCACCCTGAAAGATGCGTAATGGTCCGGGTGTTTGGATTTTTGGATTTCGCAAATAGCATTTGGTAGATCCTCCCTCAAGAACTCCATCAGATTTTCCGGCTTAGTTCTTGGTGATAATCGCGACACAAATATGACGGCCTTCTTACTTATAGCCGTCAAAAGTTCGCTCGTTTTTTCTCTCGTGATTGGAGGAGAGTTTCGTCTTCGCTGCTGTGTGCGCTGCACCGACACCCATGCTGGTTCCGGCATTTCCGAGGCATCCGCTTTTGCATAAATTTGTTGTTCTTCGTTGTTTTGATTTTTTTCCTTGTTTTCTTTGTTTACTAGTGGGCTGTTATCTATCAGGCAAGGTTTTGGCGAGACTTTTTTTGTGGATCCTCGCTGCTTTGTGTTTTTGACCTTGGGCTGTTTCACTTCTTTTCTATCAACAGTGCCATCTTCCGGCTCTGCTATCCTTTGGGTGGCAGATCTCGTTACAACCGCGTAGGGATCTGCGAGCACCTTCGCAGTGCTGCCGGCGGGCGAGATCAGCCTTCCACTACCACTATCAACAATTTTTAAAATGTTTTCGATTTTGCAATTCTGCTCTTCTGATGTATTTTCTAATGCCGATAATTGTTTACCGATTTGTTGCAACTGCGTTTCGATACGTTCCATCATCGACACAAGCCCGTCCACCGGTTTTGCCGACTTCGTCCATTCCTCGCTGCACTGCTCGCAAATCCATTTTACTGCTCTGGGATGGGTCTCCAGCATCTTCAGCTCCGCAGGTTTGAAAGCGCTGCACGCATAATGCATTCCATGTTTTATGCATCTTGTACAACTCAGAAACTTGTCACTTTCCGGCTTTGAGCAATGTAAACACAGTCTACCTGTCGCCATCTTGCCGTGTCAAAACAATAATTATTCACTTATTTTTCTTGAGGAAATATGGCGTTAGGAGCCTCCCCCAGGTCATCCCTTCGAAAAGGTGACTCCTATCCACATCCAGGGAAGTCACTGACTGTTTAGTGGTGCAATTTTTCTGTTTTATTTTTACAAAACACGCAAGACGCGAACGTAAACAAAACACTTGCTGCTGCCGCTGCTCAACCAGTCTGCTCAATTCAATTTCAACATATGAAATTGTATGTAAGTTTGAGAGTTCGCCCGCTCTACCCTAGGATTGCGGTGACGCTAACGCCAAAAACGCTTCTTTTAGCTGGGCCAGGTTCTGCTTTAAGCTCCTAGGCTGATTAATCAATGTGTTATAGCCACCTTAGCACCAGTTAAAATGAACGTTGCGCGCTGGACCAATCGGAGACATATTCCATGGATCGTTCTGTACGAATGTAGGCCAATTGCGCATTGACGTGAAAAAACTGGCTATCTCATTTCTATTCATTTGATCTCTACCACCCTGTAGCTTTGAAACGAAGAAACTAAGCAAAGTGTTGAAGCTAGACCTCAAGCTAGACCAAGATTCGCCCAAAAAAGAAATTGAATAACCCAAACTACCCATATAATAATGTTTTGTCGGTTTACTCTTGGAACATCCTGTATAATTATAATGAACCGTTATAGAGCTGACTTGTTTCGGGAAGGCATAGAGATCTTCTAGAAGAACCTAACTCACTGTTAACTGATAGAAATATTCGATCTTTTTGGAACAATTAGCGAAGTGGGATTTTGGCGGGAAAGCAATTGCCACGCTCTCTTGGTGCCTAAAGATCGCCATCGTCTTGGTGGTTGAGCCGAAGGCATCAAGTTAAGGCCTCTGGTAGTCTGATGAAGACTCGGAGGCAATCACGACGATGGTTTTGGTTTGGTCCTTAATTTGATTTGATGATGATGAGTTACGATGATGCTGCTTTCTCGGGGGGGCTGACGACTTTGGAGTAACGAAGCAGCACGTGTTGATGATATAATCGATGGCGGGCTTGCGCGCCGCCGCCGTTCCCCCTCAGTCGTGACGTGGGCGTCGGCCGTGGAAGCCGCCGACCGCCGTTACAAGTGCATGGCTCGACCCGCCAGGAGCGTGGGCTCCCCATGAGGATGGCCGGTCGTCGAAGTAGTTCCATCGGCTGTCGCTCGCTCATCGGACGCCGGACTTCCTTCTACATCACTTCCTATGACCCCGTCAAGGTAACTTAAGCTGCTGCCAAAAGGAGTAGGAATACATGCCACTTGTCATGCCATGCCACCGCTAGCCCCATCAGGGAACCCCCCCAAGAGTTAGCGCGCCAAAATTTCAAACCCCCCGACACACTGCATGACCCGAGACGGCCTTCGGAACCAAAAGCGCGGCGACGCAAAACAATTACAAAACTTCTGATCAACTTTTGAGCAACTTCAGATACGACACGTTTCATGCAAACTATCGCAATGAGAAATCCGCTTAGAATATTTCAACACAATATGAAAAAAAACTATAGAAATCAAGCTTACATCATATGACACAAGTGAGACAAAATGTATCTAAACAGAACAAAAAAAACTGAATATCTGAGGCAATTCAGAAAAGCTAACAGTTGAATTTATGACGGCAAGTAACCATGCACGTTTTGAAGTTGTTGAACTGAGAGAACGCTCAGATACAAAAGAAATTCATGAAACACATGAGCGACGCTTTATTGCATATATGCCTGGATGTGGCCCAGTTCGCTTGAAAAAAGGCATAGTATGAAGCTCATGTCCATATTTCATCGTACCGATCTGAAACCAAAAGTATCATAGTTTGCCAACGAACTGTCACTGCCATGCAAAATTACATGTCTTATACATACCGGGTGATCATTTGAAAACTATCCACCTGCAATAACTCCCGATTCCTAGTCAAAATTTCTTCGAGCAAAAACAGGTCGATTTTTATATCGAGGGGGACATTCAAAACATACATTGTCAAATTTCTATATTCACCCCACTCACCCCGACTTTGAAATTTCCAATGACACTACCTACCTTGCGATACATCAAATTGAAGAGAATTGAATTTTCTTTCTGGAAAAAATATTTCCAAAATTTTTTATCCCACCTCCTTTTCCCTAAAAATTCTCTGACTGTCCCATTTTATATTCTGGACCCCTAATTTTTTCTCAATTTAGTCGGCGTTATCTTAGATAGCATCGAAGGAGAAAATTTTCGGTGGGAAAAGTGCTACCCAAATTTACCCCTTTGCTCTCCCCCAACTCAACTCCCAAATTTAACAAAACACCACCTACTTTGTGATACATCAAATAAAAGGGAATTGAATTCTCTATCTAAAAAGAATTTTTTTGGAATTTTCTACCCCTCCCCTAATAAATTGGTCATTTGGAGTATTCTAGGGGGGAAATGGGGGGCTTTGAAAATTGTGAAAAATCGTTTTCATGAAGAAAATTCAATTTCCTTGAATTTGATGTATTACAAAGTGGGTATTGACATTTTAGATTTTCAAGGTCAGGTGGAGGGAGCGAAGGGATGAATTTGGGTGGCACTTTTTTCATAGAAAATTTTTTCTTTTGATGCTGTGCCGGATGACGTTGACTGTATTGAAGGGAAATGGAGGTCAAGAATATTAACTTGGACACTCAGAGAATTTTAGGAAGAACCCCAGGAAGAACGTAGGGTTGAAAAATTTCGAAATATTTTTTTTCAGAAAGAGAATTTGATTCTCTTCAATTTGATGTATCTCAAGGTAGGTTGTGTCATTTGAAATTTCAAAGTTGGGGTGAGTGGGGGCGAGAGGGCTCAAGATAGAAATTCTCCAATGTATATTTTAGATGTCCCCCTCGATATAAAAATCGACCTGTATTTGCTCAAAGACATTTGGACTAGGAATCGGGAGATATTGCAGGTGGATAGTTTTCAAATGATCACCCGGTATATCTATCTACCTCTCTTCGACAAAAAGTTCTGCCCCTAAATCTAGTTTGTTTTTTTTGACATAGATTAGCAGAAACGTATGTGAATTGCAGACCATAGATATAATAATTTCGTTTGTACCTAATGCTCCTTGCGCTCAAATAAAGTGGAATTAGTTTCATTCCGGCCTGTAAACGGCGCGGCGGCGGTTGAATTTAATTATGGTAATTTTATGGATCCTCGCGGTGTTCTCCAGAAGTTGTCCCTTGGCCCTTGCTCAATCGTTTTTGCACTACTAGCATCATTCCGACTCAATTACAAATTAGTTCAAGATGGGTTATTTCTTGTGTTTGCTTATTGGCAATCGATGGTCATTCGTACTGAACAATCTTGAGGATATTAATTAGGGACCAAGTACATGTTGCTTCGATATGCGTGACTTGAAGCAACTACATGATAACTGATTGGATTTCTTTTGATGTAAGCATAAACGCATAGCAGTACCTACTTTGGTCGTTTGATGAAAAATGGAAACGAAAGCGGGTACCTACCTATCCTATACCTACATTGTGGTGGTGGTGATGATGAATTAATTATCAGGATAATTAAATTATATTGCCTCCTGACGTTCCTTTGTCTATTATTCAATTATTGTCGAATATTATGACGATGTGTATATAATAATGGAATTGGCGTAGTTCACATAATAACTTGTATATCTACATCTATATCATCCTGCTGGTTTTGCGAGCTTCTGAGCGCGTGTATAGTGGTCGGTCGGTGATGCATGTTTTATAATCTATTACCTCTGTACGTTGAGTCTGAATGGGTTGCTTATGAGCTTTATGCAAGGGTTTGTGATTAATTCATGGAAACACGCTCGCTTCTACAACAGCATTCCCAAACGCCCTCCGCAAATCTTGACCTCTTTTCTTGGCTACCTACATAGTACAACAGTAGAATGCTTGACGGATCCGGACGATCTTGGAGTCTAGCTGACACCGTAACGCTCAACTAACAATTTGTGCTGAAAAACCGTCAACAAAGTTGCGCCATCACTAAAACAGTAGGGTGTGCATAATAAATCACCTGATGGCTCGACCCCGGACTCCGATTTTATAAACTACTCCAATACCGGAGCCAATCATTATTCACACCCTCATTTCCATTGTCATACACCGTCCTCTCACCTCATGGAAAATTTATTGTAACTACTACTACTGTTACTGGATCAGACCGGTCATTATCAAATTGAAGCTCATAAGCCTGCGTCCGCCACTCCGACCCGTCATTATGTTCCCCCGCGCCCCCTCCCCCAACCCCCGGAGTTTTGGTGATGATTTTCTGGGCATGCAGTTTTCTCGCATAAATCGCTGTCAAATTTTATTGGAAATTAAAACTTCGGAATATTCCAATATTTAGTTAACGCCCCCCCACTGGGAGCCAATCAATCACAAAGAAACTACAATTGCCTCCACCGCATGACTGGATCGTGCAGATTAATAACTCCACGTTTTTTCTCCACGATGTCGTTGGGGGGTGGGAGAGGAAAATTAGAATTTTACCGGCATCCTTGTTTAGTCAACTGCTTTGGTTGGAAAACGAAACTGAACGTGCTGTTACAAGCTGCCTTATCAATCGCCACGTTCACCCCCCTAATGGATCCAGGTTCGGTCGTAAAGCTGCGGTTCCCCTCTTTTGATGTGGGGTGATTAGTAATTATATGTACTACTTGCCACATCATTTCTTAGTAGATGTCAATGGTAGGCAGTGTAATAAGGAAAAATTCTGTGATAAATTATATATCAAGTGCGATTTTGTAGAAAATAACAATAGATAGAGCGCCCTTCTGTGAACATTTTTGTCGGCCATTGGCTGTTGTCCAGACAACAACAGCGTTACAGAGCGTTGATCGAATGCTACTTTTACGTTATAATACGAATTAAACGTTCTCGTATCCAGTAATTTTATGTCACCATCTTGAAAAACGGCAAAGGAACTATGACAAACTAAGTCAGATCAAGTTGATTCCGAACAGCTTATTTCACCTTGAGCTCATTCTGATCTCATAATTTTCATAACGGCATTTGTTGACGAGGTGCACTGCAAGAAATGTTATTAAACTGCCAACACCAAATTCAACAGTCGTTTTATCATTGTTGCCATCGACCAGGAACTTCAGTTTCAACAGAAATGATATTGACAGGAGGATGGCAGGACGGCAGCGTATTGCGGCTGTGGTAATTCAATAAATTATAATAGCTAGGATGACTCTCCAGTAGGATGGTGCAAAGGCTCCTGGTACTGTGTAAATTGTAAAGAAATATAAAAAAATACCAGTTCCTAGAACATAATTAAACCCACCACCATCTCTATTACAAAGACAAAATGTTTAATTGTTTAACAAGGATGCCGGACCCCTAACAATAATAATAATAATATTCTTATTTTGAATTTTTCATCATAAGGGCAACTTATTAGGAGTCCCACATTTCTGTAATGAGCCCTCATAAAGACGGAACATACTTCCAACTTACGATGCTTTTAATAATTATCCAATTACTGTCCGATATCCCCACGAAACTATTTTGCATAATGCATATAATACAGATGCAATTTTTAAATAATAAATCCAGTAAGTATTGCCATCGCTTTTATTGTGGTGACCTAGGATCTAGATTCATGTTTGAAAGTGATTGTCTGGAGCACCTAACCACATAACTTACATAGGGAAATGGAGCTTTGAATTTTCCATTAAAGATATTCGCTCTGATTCCGCGGTAAATTCCAGTTGTTCCATACCAGCTTACAAGGGTACGCAGATCAAAAGCTCGACCCTTTTAAAATCCAGGTAGGTACACCGTAAATATACATATATGTTCGCGCATCACAAATCCCTTTTCTCCTCTATCTCCAACAACTATCTGAATCACTAAGCATAGCTAATGAGGGCATAATAATAATATTCATAGTAACAATAAAAGCATTCATCAAATTCATATAAACAATAATAACAAGAAAAGGACACTATCATAATTACATCATGCAGAGCCATAGTATACTGGAAATAGAAAAGAATGGGTGCTTTGCTGGAATTATTACTAGAAGAGAAACTTTTTTTTTACCACAGCTAGCTTTCAGTTCACTCTTCAACATATCAAAAGTCCTAGTCTCTGGGACTGCTACAAATCAGTACACAGGATGAAAGTTCATTATTTTTCTATACTTCATTTCTTTCTTGAAGAACTGATGCTCGGGAAAAACTGTTTTTAGCTAGTTCAATATATTTATAGTCTTCTAATTAACATATTAAAAATATACATCCCGAAGCGATTGCTGTGGAACAAGTTACAGGCTTTCAATTTACATGGTGAAAAGTCAGTTTTACCTTTCAATTTCTTTCTTGGTGGTATCGGCTCAAACAAAAACTTTGTATAGTTCTTCTGAAGACTTGTAGTTTCTTGTTAAACATATCAAACATATTACACATCTCTGCTATGCTACAGCTACGTTTTAATTTACAAATGCAAATGTTTGGTTATATTGCATCAAAAATTCAAAAAATCTTGGAACGCATCCAAATATTCAGATCTGTAAATATAAAACGTAGACACTGATGTAGCAGAAATGTATATGTTTGACTGGCAACTCCTTTACAGAATAAGAACGTAGAAGATACACAGTTCTTTGAGCCGATTTCACCAGGGGAAAATTAAAACGTAAAAATGAATTTTTCACCCGGTCAAATGAAAAGCGACAGTTACAGGAGTGTATCCTTTTTAAATATTCAGCATGGCATTAACAGCTTGCAAAAAAACTGAGACCGGTTTCAAGCTAAGTCAACTCCACCAGGAAAAAGATTGTAGACAAAAAATAGTTTTCACCCTGTAACTTAATTACACAGCAGTTGTTGGAATGTATATTTTTGATATGTTCATTGGAAGATTATATCTAAATAGAATTCAAGGCCCTCAAAGAGTGTTACTATCTCAACTCCTATTGTCACTGAAAATTTTGGAAAAGCGATTCTACCCCTGCTCTAACTCAGTTCCAACCATGGAGTGAAAAATATCTAAATTTCCTGTTCGTGTTTTCTTCCAATCTGAGATATGCACTGGATGTATCAACTAAATAGTTTTTCAGATGCAATGTTGACGCAAAAGAATAAAAACTTCCTATTTTGATTAATTCATTACTTCAGAACGGGTTATTGGATTTGAATTTTTTTTTACACTCTTGTGAAGAGCATTAGAAGACCTTAAAAGTGATGTGCAACTCGGCCCCCATTCTCCTATTTGAAATATTTGAAGGGTAATCATTATATCAAGGGAGTGGACCGGTAAGATTGACAATTCACCTCACTCCTTGAAATAGTAGGCCGTTCAAGTGTATTACCACCAAGGTCATTGGTGAAAACACCCCTCCAGAATGACCAACCTCAAACATTCAAGTAGTTTTTACTTTTTTAGGAAGATTTTCAGTGTTGTTCGGTTAATTGTCTTAACAAATCACCTCTAGGTTCGATGCATTATCGCTTACATCTCGATTTACACTCGGATCCCCTCGTGAAAATCCTCGATGTAGCGATAATACACCTCACCTATCGGTGTATTACATACGACAATACGCTAGTTATATGTCCTCCTCAAAAAAAAGTTGTGTTCCGACTTTTTTGCGGAAAAAAAATGTTCACCGAAAAATCGAAGGTGGCTTTATCACTTTTTTTGTGATTTTCTATAGAAAATCACCCTATTTATATTGCAACTGTACCATTTTTTTCTGATGCTCTCATGGCAATCTATTATCAAAGTATTTTCAAAGCTAACCCCCGGTTGCACCAAAGAATGTAATTATGTAATAGCTAATTTGAGATTTTCTCTGATGAATTATAGATCAATGCCAGTTTTTGATTGGGCACTACGCTGAAATTCACCAAGAAAATGCTCAATTAACTATTTCATGATTAAATGTTTTGGTGCAACTGGAAGTATATCCATACACTTTCTATTTTCAGTAGAATAACTTTTTGGAGTAAAAATAAAGTGACAAGCTGGGGGACTACGGCTACGGCTTATGGCACCTACAAAGTTTTGGAGCGAAACTATCAGCGGTCATCAGCCGTATTCTCCCAGCGCTCTAGCTTGTTACTTTATTTTTGCAGTCATTCTATTGAAAACAGAAAGTTGATGGGATGGGATATACGTCTTTTCTTTTAAGAGGACGTAGTTCACATTTACCTCGACATTTACATCATACATCATACATACATATGTATATACATACGCAAAATGCAAAATTAAAAAAAAAACACCAGTCAAATATCAAAATTCAAAAACCTCTGTCATTTAACATGTCACACTTTGCTGTGAACTAAATAGGTACATTAACTTGCTTATTGTAAAGTGGAGATTTCGCGAGTACCTACTAACTTGTGCTTGAAATTTGGTCTGCCAGTTCCAGAATTTGCTCCTCGGTTTCCAACATTCCTTGTGGTAGGTATTGGTCTTCCCGCACGTCCTTCACATTTTCTTGCAATGTGCTTGTGTTTCTAGCATTTCAAACGACATGAACTAACTGCCGCAGTACAGCATGTATTCTTCGAGAAAATCGCTGAAAATGAAACTTGCAAATTTTCGCGGCATTTTGATGACACTCTCCATACACTGGGATCGAGCCTAGGATCAGATTCACATTGTTCATTGTTTCCGTACCGGCGAGCGCGAGCCATTTTAATTACATACATACCGAAGTTACAATCGAACACGCATGTCAATTAGGTTTAAACGTACCTGGACTGCAGTGACTGTACTGCTACTCTACATGAAATAGAGAAAAAGCAAGTGCCTATATTATATACCAAGGTTATGAAGAATGCTGTTATAGCTGCGCCGCCTGTTCAAATCCCGAAGCGCAGCTGAGGGATATAAGGCGCCAAAGCTATACTATAACAGCATTCACAACCGTGGTTTATATATTTTTCTTACTACCGACCACCAGCTAACATTAAATCCTGATTTGTAACGTTTTTTAAGAATATGAAATGTGACAGAACTGACAGAAGGTTAATAATGTGACAGGAGGTTTATAATGAAGACAGGCGGTTAATAATGTGACAGTCCTCTAAGCATGTCATGACCTCTAAGCAGGTCAATAACGGCTTACTTCACATCCAGTAGTGAGAAATAGCTATTTGCGATACAAGAGTTGAAAACGAGCGACAGCGAGTGGAGCAACCCCGCGAACAAGATAAGACACTTTTAATGCGTGTATTGTACAAGATTGTATCTACAATGGTCTTTGAAATGTTTATTGAATGTCAGATTTATTGAAAATATGACAGGAACGCGCAGGATCATCACTTTTAGCACGTCGCCCACGACGACGTGTTAAAAGTGACGGGCATTATTTCACACTTGTAGATGAAGTATTATTATAGCTGGAGCGCCAGTTTAGATCCCGAAGCGCAGCTGACCCGTATCGTATAGAAGATGTGATTCTAAATATGAAGGAATGTCGTGTGATCAAATACATTCTTAATTTGGACAGGATGTACCCTTACCAAATGCAGCCTCGCATCCCTAACTTTGACCAGACCACAGCCTGCCTAAATTAAGAATTTATTTGATCACACGATAGAATAGGTGTCTACTCCGCTACGCTACGCAAAATGGAATTTGTATCTTTTTTTTCTAGATAATTGCGAAAAAAAACTGTAAAACTGTAAGTATAACATGGGTTTGCATATCCACTACTGATTTCACAAATGGCCACTGATTATGTGATACAAAAAAAAATTGCATATTTAGAGAGTGATTCAAAAGTGTCAGACCAAAACAATATACCTAATCGTAAGGAATTCTTGACGGAGTCCCCAAAAAATAATCAGAAAATTCTACGACTTTTCGAAGTTATCAAGGGTGGAATGGGTAGTCCTTCGCACTTCTCTAGTTCCGTTATTTCAAAAGATTTTGGTAAACTATTAGTTTAGTGTGTACTAGATTTCCATTCACTATGCAGGGTGATTAATGAAGTAAAAAGACTCAATTTTTCTTAAAAAATTATTCAAAAAGAATTCTTTGCTACAAAACCCTGTCACCTTCTGCTAACATCGATTGAGGGAACAACCGAAAGGTTCGGAGGTATTTTTGAAGAAAAATAATTTCCTACGTTACCTACTCATCCTGTACAGAAAACAGAAATTAAATACACAACCAGTGATTGATATTTCTTTCTTATAATTCTACCACTTACAGTTCATTGAGTTCTTTCGGATTAACGAGACTAGAAGGGTTCGAAGGAGTATCCAGCTTCATAAAAGATTTCCATATCTACCGTATTATAGGCCATCCACAATGATGTTTATGTTAACGTAATGTTATCGGCAATGGTAATGTTAGCATTTCAAAGCAATGAGATTCAAATGGTGACGTTCACAATCATGTTAGTGGCAATGGTAAGCATTACCCATTGAAACTCGTTGCTTTGAAATGCTAACATTACCATTGCCGATAACATTACGTTAACATTAACATCATTGTGGGCGGGCTATTAGGCTTTTGGACCGGCACTTTTGAATCACATTGTGGATAACAGTTCAATATTAACGTGTAAAATTTTAACCAAAGACGAATTCTGATATTATAAATATTGCCTAGGAAAGTGATGCGATGCAGGTGTCCTAATACGAATGATGTGAAAATTGCGCACTGAAGCCTGACATCTGCCAAATATGTGGCCCCGAGTGCGTCTTCCCCTGGCATACGAATTTATTATATTTTCATCATTTCATGAATTTGTTTCGCTTCATCTTCACTTTCTCCCTCTCTCTCTCTCTCTCCTCTCCCTATCTCTCTTTCTTTCTCGACATTTAATTTTTTCCAGTTTGCCAGATTTCCGACACTTCAATAATCTTCTCGTATGTATAGGCTGGGACGTCGTCGACGCTCCCCGATGTTCTCGGCACTTGTGTGGTTTTTATTAGGTTTTTCGCCACTTAGACAAATTAAACAAAGCACCGGGAAAAATAGGAAACACGTCCTAATTCGACGTGATTGCGCTTTCCCAGAGACCCTCAACGAAGTTTCTTCATCCAATGTTTGCAGCGGCACAATAAACGAGGTAATTGATCAGTACCTGATTGTGGTTCCCTCCAAATAATCAGCGTCGAGCGTTGTATTAATTATGAAGATGTATGTTTTGAACGGATTTCATCAGCGATGCATACGACGGGAAAGTTTTTCATCTTGAATTTCCTCGACAGACAAATCGGTTTATGAAAAAACAGAGGAACCGCAAGTTTAATCGACCAAAGCGACCAAATTTAGGTCTAACTCCTTGAGAGTATGTTTTTTCTTTCACTGTAAATCACTTCATCTTGGAATGAAGGCCCGAGGAGAGAACTATTATGCGACAGTGATTATTGTTACTGTTACTATACCTTTTCCAGCTGTAGTTTAGAAAACTTCAGATGTATTTGAGAAAATATGAAATGTATTTAAGATTAACCAAATGTAGTTCAGAAATCGCCAATGCATTTTAGAAAACATTAGATGTACTTTAGAAAATATGAAATGTATTTTAGAATTACGAAATGTATTCGAGATATTACCAAATGTATTTTAGAAAAAATCAATGCATTCCAGATCCACGAAGTTTGATGGAGAAGTTGCCAATTGTATTTTCGAAAACGTTAGATGTATTTACGATAAGATGAGATGTATTTGAGATATTATGAAATGTATTTCAGATTCAGATATTTTGTTTTAGGGTAGAACAGCGATGAAAAAGCAAACGTTGTTGAGGAAAACGAACTCCAAATTCTCAACTACAATTGGCGGTTTCTCACTTACAATTCACGTTTTCCGAACTACATATCCTTATTCTAAAATTCATTTGGTACTTTCTCAACTACATTTGAATATTTTTTTATATATAAGTTTGTTTTCTCCTTATCAGCCTTTTTTCGGCTATAGGAGCTCGCCTTTATTATTGTTACATTTTATATAATTGAAAAATTGCAGTTTAAGACGAATACAACACCCAGACTACAGCGGGAATCGAACCCGCAAACCTCCGCACCACAGGCAGATACTAACCACCTGTGCTACGGGGCCGTCAATTATACAACTGGCATATTCTAAACTACATTTCTCAAATCTAAAATACATTTGGCAATTTCTAAACTACATTTCCTATCATTAAAATACATTTGGCAAATTCTAAACTACATTTCTCATATTCAAAATACAATTGGTGTTTTCTCAAATACATATCGCTAATCTGAAATACATTTGATATTATCGCAAATACAGTTGGAAATGGTGTAGTCGTCCTCATCCACTGTTTCGCGGTGCAAATTCTACCGACAATTTATTTGAAGGTTTTTTGATCATCTTTAAGACACAATATTATTTTCCTTCTAGTTTCTCAGAGGATGAGTCTCTCCATAGGATTATTCTTTTTTCTCCTGGTGCACTTGTAGTCCAATTATTGTCTTTAGTTTCCCGGTGTCAAAACATATCTTTTGCAATTAAACATTGTACTTTCTAAAAAAATTTTGATGTCATATGAATGAACTGATTAAGCAACTTCTATTTTTAGATTTGCTCTACACTCTACAGTATTTCATAATTTCAATAGTAGTTTTCATCAGGTCTAGAGCGCATGCTCACGTTCCTTGCCGGTCGGCAAAAATTCGACCTACGCGTGCTTGCCACTCTCGCAGCTCTGTAATCAATCTCCCTATTCTATACCGAGCTCTATACCTCTAGTGCAAGCCGACCCGAACTGTCACATCTGTGAAACACAAAATCCTTATGAAAACACCTCTTTAGGGATGGACGATCGGCGCAGAAATCATTGCTTCAATGTTTTGACTTTATTGATGATGTAGGGTAGGTATTAAGCTTTTTTGAAAATTATACTTATTTTATTTCTAAATTATATTAAGGCCTAAAATAAAAACAAGAACTGTAAATTTTTCAGAACATTTCTCTGTACCCAAAATTTGAAAGTTCTTAGCAACAAGAAACCTTATTTGCATTTTCAAAAATTTCTGAAAAGTTGCGGAGTCGGCGGCATCGATCATGCGCCGGAATCACCCCACTATTGGACAAAAACTGACCACGGTATACATGCACATGGAGAAAACAAAAACAAAAAAACACGAACATCCACGTCAAAGGTTTACACAGAAATGACAAACTTGCTAGTTTGACTCCATTCATGGCTATGAGATATTTTATGGCATGTCATGCCCGTACTCCATAGGCTTCAAATAAGAAATTAACCTTCAACAAAAACAGATAAACACGAACATCTATGTCTAAGGTCCTTATGACATTATCTTCAAGGGGAAACCTCCCTGTGGGGGGGAGTTCTCGCGTGATCACCCTGTACACTTGTGGTTGATGAACGGTACAAGAATTGGATAAATGTCACCGTATTTGTCACAAACTTTGCAGCTATAGGCGCTTTACTTTTAGCACAGTCCCACGTCACCTCATCCCAGTTAGAGAGAGATAAGCGAAACATCACTAAGGAGCGAGTGAGACACGTCTACCAACTTGAGGTGAGAATTATCTGCGATTGAATGTTTCGTTGTACTCACACTCCCAGCATGTGTTTTTTCTAATTCACTGGGCTATATTCTAAATTCTTTCCTTTTATCTACATATGCTGCAAAATCTAAAGCTTGACATGCTCCAAATTCTGTAAAAAGAAATCTCGAATTTTTTGAGGTCAAATGGATGTTTTGGAAGACATATTGTGAGACCATTCTTTACTTCTCACCGTTCTGAAGTTATGACGTCACAGCCTTTTTTAGACCCCACTCTTTTAGTGGATTTGGATAGATCATACAATTCTGATTCCAGTAATAGACACAATTCATGTGTAGTCTCTAGTCTTTTGGCTAGTAGTTCACGGGATAATTTTTTTTTTTTGAAAGTACAAAATAACAGATCATTGTTAATGTGTCAATACTATGTAATTTTACTATTCTGTTGTGACCGCTGCGCTGTCAGGAATTTGTCACTACTATATCACTGAAATTAGAATTCTATGATTTATCCAAATCGACGAGGTAGAAAAATGAAAATGGTCTCAAAATGTGTTTAAAACAATTTGATTTGTCCCAGAGTTTCTCGAAAATTTCCACGGGGGAAAATCCAGGGTTCGAAACGCTAAACTTGATTATTACCTAACTAAACTTCACAAAAAAGGAAAAATAATTACATACCTACCTACAATATAATATGTACCTACAGTAGGTATTACTTAAACATAATTATTTATTAATTTAAGAGCCTGTTCTTGTAGCCATGGCTATTACAGAATTCCCATTCATGGTGTAGTAATGGAAATAAAACAATCAGCAAAAAGTTTGAATGTAAAACCGAAGTAACAGTTTTTTACATTTCGTTATTAGATTTGTAAGGTGTTTTGTTGTGTTGGGTGTCTGTAAATCTTATACCCTTGCCAAAGCTGTGTTTTCAATAATTTGTTTATAAGTGTGTGCTGAAGAAAATAATTTTCTATTTTTCTTTACAAATCTACAACAATCTTATTCTTTTCAACTTATTCAGGGGCTTTTAATTTTCTTGAATGAGAAGAGCTCATTAAAAGTATGAACTTATGAATTCATGAAGCAGGAATTTTTCAAGTGGTGGTAATTTGATGGTTAATCCGTCTCTAGGTGCTTTTAGCGTATTAATTTACGTATAACAGGTGATCCGGGGATTAGGGGGGCTTAAGGCGCGCTCCGGGTCAGAAGTGGGATTTATTTCGCCCGCGCTGGGCGGGCTGTTTGTGTTGTATGCCATATCCTGCGTCGAATATGCCTGCAATTAGCGGCCTTCTTCCCGTTCATGTGCAGTGGCGGCCTTCCGCGTTTAAACTCAGTTCAAGTTTTCGAGTGCGCGACAAAATGACTGTTATACATAACTTACTACAGAAAGCTCAGTCTGACAAGGTGTATGAAACCTAACGCGAGTCCTGACTCCGCTAGCCAACTCCGTCGACTCCGCACCTAGGTAACTCCCGACCTACAACTTCGACTCTCAGTCTCTTTATATCATGCGGTTTATCGAGTGCGACGTTACCTGATATATCGTAGCTTGGTCGGCATCGGAATGTCCCACCATCACCACCATCACGATGCCGATAACAATCTCAGCGCGGTACGTCTTTCTCATCAATGTATTTGCATGTAACTTCAAAAAACCTCTAATGTTGGTTCCTTTTAATTCCATGACTGGAACTGCGAAAACGTAGGTAACTCCTGAAACAATGATGAAAGAACATCGGTTTTTATCCCTCAAACTTTTAGACAAAAAGCAACCAACTTATGAAAAGTCTTTTTTTCAAATTAAATTAATTGAAAAATAAACGTTTTTGAATCAATGCTTTCAAGTTGCAAGTGTACATTTTTTCAACATTCACATTATGAGTAAAGAAGTCCTCATCAAAAGCGGTGGTTCTGAAGCAAACAAACTTCCGAGTTGGACCATAACTAGTGAGTGATTCATGTAAAGGAGGCCTCTTTGTTATTTTGCGCAGTTTTTTTTCAATTGTACATTTTTTCTGGAAACAGTACAAATGCAAAACTCACTGATATTTCCTCAGGTTTCTTACTGAATAATTACAATATTACAGAAAACCGAAACTTTGTCGATTACTATTTCGTAAAAAAGACTTTTTTTTTTAAATTTGTTGGGATGTATTTAATTTACTGCGGTTAGCAATCATTCAATCCTCAAGTCTTGCGTTCATAGAGATTTACAAGATTCAAAAGTTATGATTATGAATAATTATTGTTTCTATGGTACTCAACACTTGAAATGGCTCACTCAAAAATTTCAATGAAGTTCAGTGTGATCCAAACCATTCCGAATCGGGCTGGGCTGTGACATGGTCAAATTTCGAGATGTGAAGCTGCTTTTCGCCAGGGCACAGCCTACCCCAATTCGGAATGGTTTGGATCACAGGGTAATGTATCGCCAGTACCGGACTTGGTACTTTTGGCGCCCCGGGCAACAATTCGAAGTTGACGCCCCTATTTCAAGTTTGCGAAAAAAGCGAACGGATTAGCACCACAAACGAAAATTTTCAGGAATATTAATGATAATAATAGTAAATAATGCTGACGAAAATTGGTGAATGTATTTGTATTGCCATGAAGAATATAATTACTTCCCCGCGGCGGCCGCCCATCTCGCCCTACCCTGAGGCCGCTACTGGGTATAGCTCCACTAATTTGAAAAAAATATTATTCTTGTGAATAGCTGACTTCTTGCAGCTATGTAGAATGCTATGTATGCTTGCAGCTGGTGGTTACATGCTTCATGCTTGATTCCATACAGGTCCGCCGTATTTTTAGGGAATGGCGTGAGGATCTACAAAATCTGAAAAGTTTGAATGGGCTCTTCCACGGGTTTTGACGCGGGAATCCAATATAAAGGGTTCTTTTTTGAAAACCTAACAAAAATCCCAGAATCAATGAGAACGTATGACAATGTAGAGAGCAAAAAACTGATTAGAAAAAACCAAAATAACGTTTCACACCATTCAGGGAAACATGAGAAAAAAGGAGAAATCCGTACAATGGGAATTTCCACTGCAAGCTTTATCAGGATGTCACGCCAAGGGTTCTTCAGTTTACTGCACTGTACCGCACTATGCGCGCAACTTTGAACGCGATTAATGGCTAAACAGATGTTTGACTTATGCCCTCGCCGTTTTTTTTGTGGATCATTATAGATTCGCTACAACTTGGTCCATCACAATTCTTATATATCTCTTACCGTTCTCTCATCGTTCTAGCAGTAAGACCGCGCGGCGCAAGTTTTTCCATCTTCTTCATTATTTTTACCATGGTTGCTGAGAGGATGGTAAATGTAACTTTGCTCGTAACTTTGCTTGTTCCAATTCAGTTTTTCATTTTCTATATTGCCATACTTTTTTCATTGAGTCCTAGTTTGAAGTGAAATCCTTTTTTTGTTGGCCTACAAGCTGATTAACAGCTACAGCCCTTCGTGAGAATGACATATTATCATCAGGTGAGAGTTTTTTCTGCTCTTTCGGATATACCCAGCAACATTGTAAGTTTAAATTTGTCCATCATTTAATAAGTTATTGGCGTAGTCAATGACTTTTGCGGCAATAAAATTCGGTAAACCTTCTCTTAATATCTTCCTCTAAAACGAAAAACCGCTGACCATCGCGCTTATGAAAATTGTTACCATGCAATATAAACAGTTATTACGACCTTGATGAATTTACAAAAGGGCTTTGATTAAGCTCAAACCATAGGGCAGAAAGGACCAGTGGAGCATGATAATTGCGGTTTTCGGCAGCTCCAAGTAAATTTCTGCTGCTTGTTGTAAATCGTTCAGACAATTATTTTAACAACTACTTGTGGCCCTTTGTGTGTCTGTATGTGTGTGTGTATGTGTATGTAAACGTATTTAGAGGCTTTGTGGGTTTTATTGCAAATTTCCAAGGCACCACACCAACATATAATAATTGTGCGGTGCGCGTGTGGGCATAGCGTGAGCGTTAATTTAAGATTTCTGGTGCGTTGTGATTGTGCGCCCGTGATTATAAATTATTTACCTCGAAACGTCAGTAAATAGAACAAGGGATAAAGGAAGAAGTCAATTTTCGAACAAATAATGGGAGCGGATCAAAAATTTATGTCGCGGAGTAAATTAGCTATATAAAATACACAATAAGGTACCATGGGCAAACAAAATCAGAGGAAAAAGTACCCAACTGTGCCAGAGAAAAAAAAATGAATTGAGCCAATGTGCTCAAACACAAATCGATCAAATATTTATAGAAAATTGGTGAGACCCCTCTAGTCCTCTCTCCGGGCGTCTAATATAAATTACTAATTAAATTTACAAATAATTATTTAGGGAGGATTTCGCGTCTTCCGTTTTGCGCTCCTCAGTCCTTTGCAATGTTGATTTTGGCCGGCTAGAGGGTAGAACCAAAAAAGGTGTCGCCGCGATATCCTCTAAAGCGAAGACAGCTGCCATCGTTTCTCACAAGATCAAATTCTTGGGTATGTGGCCCCACGTATATCCCATACACTTTCTATTTTCAGTAGGTAGAATGATTTTTTGGAGCAAAAATAAAGTGACAAGCTGGAGCGCTGGAAGGATACGGTCGATGGCCGCTGATACTTTCTCTCCAAAACTTGGCAGGTGCCATCAGCCGTAGCCGTAGCCCCCCGGCTTGTCACTCTATTTTTGCTCCAAAAAGTCATTCTACTGAAAATAGAATGTGTATGGGATATACGTGATGAATTTAGCTTTAAATCAAAAAGCCCATTATCAAGTCATACAAATTTGCACGAATCGTTTCAGTCAAGACGAAACTTAAAAATATATGGTACGAAATGAACCTTACGGATCAGGAGAAGCCGCACCTCAAAGTAGGGGCTCGAGTATGGGCTCATTCTAGAAGAAGTTACGTGATTAATATATTGGGCCGAAGGAGAGCTTCATACGCTTGTAGCATCATCCCTTAAGACCATATCAACCCCCCAGGCTGTAGTGTTGCATACAAAATACCCATCAACCGCTGTGCCGACGTCTTATTGATTTCATCGAAATGTAAACAATTATCCATTTTTCATAAAAACGGCGCCAACCTCGTATATACCTTTCCATTGGAGAAGACGCCACAAGGTCTCATTAAAACTGACTTAGGCATGTGCCCATACGAAATTCTAACGATCCTGATGCGAGGATACTTGTTGACGTTGACGCATCCATGTTGGTTGTATAGCCACTTTGTTCTCTCCAACTCAAGTTCAAGCTGTTTTCGATAAGTACCCACCTAGGTTCATACCTTTGAAGGTCCATAAGCTCGCTACCTGTGCACGCGATTAAAAATAAATTCCAACATAATTTTAAATCCCGAAATATCTTATTCATTTTTTCTACTGGCAAGATATTTCGTTGGATTAAATTGAGATGTTTCTACATCCCTCTATAACAATGGGTGTCAAAACTGTGTGCAGTGTTATTCTTTCATAAAACTCCTAATTTGATAATATTCACTACTTATCAGGCTTTAATTCACTAGGAGTTCAGAAGTTTGTTCTTATTTAGATTTTCATGATGCCTCATAGTTCTTTCGACCTCTAGGGTTATGGAAATGGTTTTCGAAAGCAGTGAAGTGAAAGGCTTGACAGCTTACATATCGCGACACGCGATACCCTCGGCGCTTTGCTTAAATATGCTAAACAAATTTTAAACCTTTTGCTGTACTTATGGATGTGAATCATTGTTATGCCCTCTGCTCGGCGAAGGACGAGGAGAGGGGGGAGGCGTAAGTTCCAAGCATTTGTACACGAGAGAATGTTCGCATTAGGGAGAATGGAAGACTTCAGAACCAGATGAAATTCCGAAAAGCGTTATTTGAAAAAAAAACATGTGGCACTGTACGCTCTGCGCAGTAGGTAGGTACCCATTTATCTACCGATTAGCTCTAGTCGAAACTTATTTTTACCATTTTGGTCTCTTTCGAAAGCTACAAGGATGTACTTTGGTTTGAGCCTATTGGCATTTTGAAAATTGAAAAAAATATTTTTAGATTTTGAAAATGCCAATGGGCTCAAACTAAAGTACATTCTTGTAGCTTTCGAAAGAGACCTAAATGGTAAGAACCCGTCAACGAATAAAACCACAGGGATTGATTTCGGAACGCTTATTTTACCAATATATAACAACATCCTTCAGTCGGTAAGCCGAGACGGCGCGGCGCACAGTTTTAGAGTGTAGGTTCATCCACTATGAACGCGACCCAGTATTCTCTCAGTTTCACCTACCATGCATATTCTGTATACGCTCCGTGATCACTGCTCCAGTGATGATGTTTGCTTACATAGTGACTCCGAGGAAGAAATGCCCTTTCTTTCCACTATTGTGGGTGGAGGCTGAAGGAGAGAAATGTAGATGGAAAAGAAAAATACGGGTACATGAGATCAATAACAAGAGACCTAAATTCGAAGAGCGTCATCATCTTTTCTCAGATCTTCTGAATGCTTCCGAGAAGAACCGATGTTGGACAAACAGGCTATTTCGTTTGGGCAAGTGCCCATGCGTGGAGGCGTCAAATTTTTGTAAAAAATTCAAATTAAATGACTGCATACTCTGTCCAGCTTACTTAGCTACTGGTTCCTGGCTGTCACTTGTCATTAGTGTCCATGACTCATTGCACCATTGCACATTTAAAGTTCTTCACGACTGGTGGTGTTTCGGCTTATCGGCTGTTTTCTTGATGTTTTCAAATGCTTTTGCTGTTAGAAATAAGCAAGCAAATATGCCTCATGGGCATGAGGCTCAGTAGCGCACTTCCTTTCTGAAGGGTTAGTGAACGCAAGATGTTAATTAGGGTTCTACCGTTATTTGGACAGAAATTTCAATATGGCGGCCAAAATAGCGTCAGAATCATGGAATTTGGCTTAAAAATCAAAATGATAGTACTATAGACAAGGATAAGTTTCAAGTTTCATGAAAATTGTTCCACTAATAAGAGATTTCAATATGGCGGCCAAGATGGGGCAGAATGTTGGAATTTGGCTGGAGAATAAGAATGATCATACGAAACAGAGGTAAGTCCCAAGCTCTATGAAAATCGTTGAATGATAAGAAATTTCAATATGGCGGCCAAGATAGCAGCAGAACATCATTTGTCCAAAATCGGATGTATTTTGATGAATTTCACATCGCCTGTGAATTTCACGCAAATCGGACCACTTTCAGAGGCATTCAAAATGGCGGACCAAAAATGACGGCCAAGTGACAAAAATCATAGGTCAAATTTATATGGTGAACACGTACGCATTTGATTGGCATTCGCACCACATCGATACCTCTTTTCGTTGAGGCATAATTCTCCTAGTTCTATCATTTTGAAACATGTTTAATATGGAGAATACAAGGTGGCGGCGGGGCATCAATTGTCAAAAATTGGATGTATCCTGATGAAGTTCACTTCGCCTGCAAATATCACTCAAATCGAACCACTTTCAGAAAAATTCAAAATGGCGGATCAAAGATGGCGGCCAAGTGACAAAACTTATTGGTCAACTTTATATGGTGGTCACGTACACATTCGACTGGCGTTTGCACCACATCGATATCTCTTTTTATTGAGGCATAATTCTCCTAGTTCTATCACTTAGAAACATGTTCAATAGTGAGAATACAAGATGGCGGCGGGGCATCAATTGTCGAAAATTGGATAGATCTTGATGTGGTTTACATTGCCGGCAAATTTCATTTCAATCGGATCACTTTTAAAGAAATTCAAAATGGCGGATCAAAGATGGCGGCAGAATAACAGAAAACCAAAAGTCAACTTGACATCCTGGACATATGTATTATTGATCAGCGTTTACACCACATCGATATCTTTCTTCCCTGAGGAGCTATCCCGGGTACGGACGGACGGACGGACGGACAAAGTGAAGCTAAAAGCGCCTTCTTTTTCCCATTTTTTGGGAAAGTGCGCTAAAAATGTTACGGAGTGCTGAAATATGAATCCCATGAGATGGTGAAGAAACGCTGTAAACGAGGCTGTATAGCTGAAACGCCGAATGCGTTCCCAAACATGAGAGTTCCACTACTGATCCGCTCCGCCCGCAACACCGTCCACTGGGTCGAAAAAGCAGAGCGACGTGGCGCGGACCGCTCCCAGGAAGTCCACTCCGACCCGCGCTGCCTAATCGACGGTCTTCATTCTATCACATGGTTTTTGCTGTGGAGCCGCGTCGTTCCGCGCCGTTCCGATCTGCCGACCTAGTGGACGCTCAGCTCCACCGGCCCTTAGCCATAGGCAAGGTAAAGAAAAGTTCAAAAATGATGCAGAAGACGTTGAAGTGCATGTAAAACGGTGACGGTGATATCTTCAATTTTTAAAATCAGTGAAAACCCATAGCACACGAAATATAACATTTCGCCCCCTGTATCTGTTGTCACGTTATTAATAAATTATTATTTCGCGTTTTAATAACGCAAAGTGAATGTCACCCGGACTCGAAATAATTACGAGTGTGCTGCTTTTTATGGTTCTCCAGTTTTATTATTTTCAAAGCTGTTTTCACGCGGAACAAACACGTATACGTTTATACCGACGTATCACTTGATCCCAGGCGATTTCAAACTGATGAGACCACCCCGTATATTCGACTTTATTGACAATAAAAGGGCTTTTAAGGCATTAATCACCCCTGTACTAGAAGCAAATCAGTGTTAACAACACCTACCACCCGGAGATCTAGGGACCTTCGTCACACCATAGTTCACAAACAACATGCGAAAAAGCGTATAGGCAGGTACCTACCAGTCCTACCACCATATTACAGAGTTTACATTTTATTTGGAACTGGATTGGAACACACGTTCATTTTAGTTACTGCAAGGATCATCTTTCGTGGAACTACAAGGAACTTGGAAATTAGGTATCTTAATTCATCACTGCTGCTATACAACTAAAACAGCTTCATATCGTTTTATGCTTCTATCATGCCCAACAAAAAAATACCACATTATTTCCAACTTCTCAAGTTCTTGACAAACATCAACTATATTACCGAGTTTTGATTGAAATTACCGTCGTCGCACGTACTCATTGGAAATTTTGAATAGAAACGCACCTTCGCCGCATATTGTTTCAAAATCGTTACGTTAAAGGAGATCTTGCTTTAATTAAGGAATAACCTATTGAAACATTTCAAGCTAACACAAAACGTCTTTGATCTCCGATCGAAAATGATTATTGACTAATTTACCGTCAAATATAAAAAACTAAACAAATAACAAGCAAATAAGCAAATAACTTTACGACGTACTTAATTAGGAAAATGTCGAAGTATTATAGGTAGGTATAGTACCTAACGCTTGACATAGCAAATTTCGATTATCTCTCCAGCCCACAGTGCTCCTCAACACAAAATAGGTTTTCCGGAAATGTCAACCAAAACCATTTATGGATTTGAGTTTTGGACACATTCACGCTTCTAACTCGTATTTTGTTGAAATCGTAGCTGATCGGAAACGCCTTTTTTATTTTATTTATTTATTTTTTGTCAAGATTTTTCCATTTTAATTCTAAAAGTGCCAAAAACAAACAAAAACTTGACATGAAAGAATTTTTAGTGAATCAAAGATGATCTAGTTGCCTTCTACTACAATTGACATACTTGTCACTTCTTTGACGTTGATAAATCATGCCGAAACAAGCAAGTCACGAAGAAAACAGAGCAAAAGTATGTGCACTCTGTGGTTCAAAGTTGTAATAGGAAGGGCCCATCGTACCCCTCTCCCAGATCAGCCGGACTCACCGAGCCGCAATGTGGTGCCTGGATGTTTGATGGTCGGTCCATCCAAGCACTGGGGCCGAAAAGCGCACGGTTGACCTAGACTCCGTCATTCACCCCGTCAACAAGTTTTATAAAAGCTTCTGAACAATATTTTATTGATAACATACAATTGTAGTTTTCATTTTCAAACAAGTTTTTAAAAAAGAACACAAACTAGGGAAAGTTTACAAAGAACATTTCACAAACGTTTTATGACAATTCCGTCACTGCCTTCAGCAAATATGTGCCATATCGGCTGTCGTTTAAATTATTCAATTTATATTTTGACCATGTTATCAAAAATTCGCGATGCAAGGACTCTCCAGGCTGTTTCGATCATAATCCGAGGCCTCTGTCAGTCTGTTACCTAGATATTTCACACAGTCTTCAAGATGGTGTAAGGCGATATGAATTTGAAGAATTTCTAAAACCCCTGTTGCTTCAAAAGTATTCCTAAGATGGAGAATATCTTCTTTGAGGAGGCCATGTTCTTCCACCATCTTGGAAGAAGAACAGTCTTCGACAACTTTGTTCATTGCTTTTATGGCCGATACTGTTGGTACTACTTTTAAGGACGGTGTTTGTCCCGAAATTCCAACATCCAAAAGGTAGTCCGGTTTTTTCAAAAGCTGGCGGCAAGCGTTACCTTCAAAAATTTCGCCTTGGTAGTTTTTGAAAAAACTGGACTACCTTTTGGAAGTCGGAATTTTGGGACAAACGCCGCCCTTAAAAGTAGTACCAACAGTATCGGCCATAAAAGCAATGAACAAAGTTGTCGAAGACTGTTCTTCTTCCAAGATGGTGGAAGAACATGGCCTCCTCAAAGAAGATATTCTCCATCTTAGGAATACTTTTGAAGCAACAGGGGTTTTAGAAATTCTTCAAATTCATATCGCCTTACACCATCTTGAAGACTGTGTGGAATATCTAGGTAACACAAGTCTTGGATTATGGTCGGAACAACCTGGAGAGTCCTTGCATCGCGAGTTTTTGATAACATGGTCAAAATATAAATTGAATAATTTAAACGACAGCCGATATGGCACATATTTTCTGAAGGCAGGGACGGAATTTTCATCAGTAGGTTTGTGTAATGTTCTTTGTAAACTTTCCCTAGTTTAGGTTCTATTTTAAAAACTTGTTTGAAAATGAAAACTACAATAATTGTATGTTATCAATAAAATATTGCTCAGAAGCTTTTATATAACTTGTTGACGGAGTGTAGGTCAACCGTGTGCTTTTCGGCCCCAGTGCTTGGATGGACCGACCATCAAACATCCAGGCACCACATTGCGGCTCGATGAGTTCGGCTGATCTGGGGGAGGGGTACGATGGGCCCTTCCTATTACAACTTTTGAACCACAAAGTGCATATACTTTTGCTCTGTTTTCTTCGTGACTTGCTTGTTTCGGCATGATTTATCAACGTCAAAGAAGTGTCAAGTACGTCAATTGTTGTAGAAGGCAACTAGATCATCTTTGATTCACTAAAAATTCTTTCATGTCAAGTTTTTGTTTGTTTTTGGCACTTTTAGAATTGAAATGCGAAAATCTTGACAAAAAAAAATAAAAAAAATTTGAAAAAAGGCGTTTCCGATCAGCTACGATTTCAACAAAATACGAGTTAGAAGCGTGAATGTGTCAAACTCATTGAATGGTCATTTCCCGAAAACCTATTTTGTGTTGAGGAGCACTGTGAGCCTTGGTCAAGTCAAGAATCGAGAAGGAAAAAAAAAGATAAAAGACACTGCCCGTCTTTCAAAGGGTGGATATTGGGAGCTCGATTGGGAATTCCTTCTATTAAATTTTCCTACGTGATATTTTTCACTTCATTCATGTGACATTCCTTTCTTCTTGGCTTTTGCACATCTGCAGTTTCTTTTGCTTAGTTCTTGCAATAGCAATTCTATTCCTTCTTGGGAGAATGCCAAAAGATGTGCTTGACACCCGATGTTGATTGAACAAGAAACGTGTTGCCCGCAGAACGTGGACACATGAACAAGTCAACTGGGGCGTGAATGAATTGCTACCCTGCCTCTTCACAGATGAGTCCAAGTTTGGCTTATATCAAATCATTCTTCAGACAGTCACATTTTGGTATGGTGTGAACCATTCAAGACCCCAACACTTTTGCTTTTGGTGGTGGGTCGATAACTGTTTAGGGCGGAATTTCCCTCATTCTTATGAATGAGGCTATGAATGATCAGATTTCATTTTAATGGATGGCAATGTAGATGTCGGCCCGACTCCACCTCAAAACATTGTGAATGAGGTGCTGCAAGGGCAAAATATCGCTAGAACTGAGTGGTCTGCTCGGTTACCGGATCAAAATCCCATACAGCAACTATGAGACTAACTCCAGTCCAAATGCAGCTTCACAAGCGAAATTCCCAGCCTGACACTTGAAAAGCTGACCAATGCTCTATTAGAAGAGTGGGAAGTCATGTCACAAGAATTCTGGGACTCTTTTCTAGACATTTATTCGCCATTGCTTACGGTGAGGTAGATTTAAAATTTTTAATAATATACATATAACCCGGTCCCCGGTCTTTCCACAAAATGTGATATAAAATAAGAGGTTAAACGACTTACCTATAAGGAAGTTCAATCCTCAATTATACGAGATGGCCCCGTCCGAAGAGATCACACATGTAGTTTATGTTTCGGCGCTGGTTATGGCGTAATGTTTCAAGAAATATGAAATAACTGTTTCATAACCATGCCCTCCTCATGCCAACTCTTATATAATAGCCCACTCACTCGTCATTATGTTTTGTCCCTCATCAGATCGCGTCCTTTTCGGGGTTGTTGAGGAGCGGGCGGGTGTGATCTCTTCGGACGGCGCCATCTCGTATAATTGAGGATTGAACTTCCTCACAGGTAAGTCGTTTAACCTCTAATTATACTTCGATGGCCCCGGCCTCAAGATCACACATGTAGATGTTTGATGTTTGAAGTTAGCGATCTGCATCCTGCATCACTGTGGTTTCTTAAAACTTTGCGCGATGCCATCTTATGTAAGGTCTCAAGATGTATTGCAACATTGCAACAACAATTTCTTATTTCACATTTTGAAAAATCCATTTTTATCAATACCCTATTAAGAAAGTTAAGAATTATCATGATAAAACAAGCTCCAATCCCTTAAGTAATTCAACAAAAACTCAAGCGTATAGAGTCTTGAGTTAGTACATATAGAGTCTTGAGTTAGTACATATCAGCAAGTACATATCAGCAATAATTTTATGCAGAAATAAATACAAATGTAGTTCAGGGTTCAAATTTCTGAATCATGAAAATATGTCAGTACCTACTGTGTACCTACTATAGGCAGTTCCTATACATTCTTGGAAAACTATACTTCAGCAAAAATGTCATTCGTTCTTGTTAGCCTTCAACAGTGCTGCTATTATTGTTCTGATGAATAAAAAGTTTCGCGGATTGTGCGTTCTCTATCATTGGTTTATTATAGACTTCAACTCGAGCTTCAACCAAAGTATTCCATTATTGTCACTCCAGCCCGTCGTTGTGCATCTGTTTTTTTTTATAATATTATAAGATCTAGTTTGAAAACGGCCAATGTGGACGGGTAGAATGAGACTTGAAGGTTGCTCATTTAGGTGCATCCCCTAATGTTTGATGTTATGCAGTTTTTAGTTTTTCGTGGAAATACGTTGCAATTATTTTGGCTTGATATTTTGTGGGAGCTGATGTTTTCATTATATCCACCGACACAGATTTTATTTCGATTAGATCTTCATTGTTGATGATAATACAGTTTAATTTTTTTTTTTAATCTTTTAAATCACGTATTTGAACTCTGACTTGACGTGAGTGCTAAAAGGACAACTAATTTGAATGTCAGCGTGTCTGTCAGAGTGTAATCCAAGAAAGGATTTGGATTCCATGTTATTATATCTGAGAAACACCACCGTCCTTTTTAGCGCATTTTTAATCTTCATGAAAATCGCTATTGCAACCGCTTTGTCCGTCCATCCGTCCGTTCCTCGAACTCCTCCCAAACTAGACGCCCTAGCTTTTTAATTTTTTCGCTGTTACATAGCTGCCGCTCTCAAAGGAGGGGCTAGGCTATATTGAATGTCTATATTGCGCCGCCAACATAGAGAAAACCGCCCCCGATAAACTTGAAATAACATGATATTGCAATTTCTCCCAGACCTACTGCTCTGGTGTTCTCATTTTATGAATAATACATAGTTGCCACTTATAAACGTAAGCCCAGGAAAATTCCGCCTTCAATATGCGCCGCCGATATGAAAAAATTGCTAAAAACCGCCCCCAATCACTTCATAATGAAAAACATAAACCCGAAGACATAGCGATCTAGTTCTTTCGGTATATGACAGCTGACTGAAAATGGAAAAGGATAGACTACTTTTGGTTAGTCGCCGCGCCCAGATTCCGCCCCCAAACGACAAATAGTGCAACTTTCACAATTTTACTGATTGAGATGTTTCTCAAACATTTAGAAACTGCCAACTCAAATTGTGGAACATTTGATTAGCCGAACGCTGCCGCTCCCACACGCCGCCCCCAAAGTAAGAGATAAATGAAAAACATGAACCCGAAGACATAACGATCTAAGTCTTTCGCTATATAGATCGCTGACTAAAAATGGAAAAGGATAGGCTACTTGTGATATGGCGCCGCCCCCAGCTTCCGCCCCCAAAAGAAAAAAAGAGTAACTTTCAACAATTTAGACTCATTCAGATGTTGATGTTACCTCAAACATTCAGAAACTGTCAGCTCAAACTGTGCAGGAATTTCTTTGTCAAACTCTGCCGCTCCCACACGCCGCCCCCAAAGCAAGAGATAAATGTAAAACAAAAACCTGGAGACATAGCGATCTAATTCTTTCGCTATATAGATAGCTTAATGAAAATGGGAAAAGATAGGCCACTTTTGATTAACCGCCGCCTCCAGCTCCCGCCCCCAAACAAAAAAAAAACAACTTTCACAATTTTCACTGATTGTCATATTCCCTTAAACATTTAGAAAACTCCCAACTCAACTGTGCAACAGTTACTTTGCCGAATGCTGCCGCCCAACAGTTTTCACTGATTTGGATGTTTTTTCCATTGTTTTTTTTCCATTGCTTTTTTCCCAGCATTTTCGTTTAATTCCAAAGAAACGAAAGGCTCTCAACGTGCAGCCAAGTCTGCAGCTACCTCCTGTCCTTGTATTTTGTGGATGTGACCTGAGGAGATTTTCCAGATAGTCCACCGGCATATTATTTGTCCTGTGCAGGTTAGTTAGCGGCTGGGAGATTTTGGCTTTCAGCTGAACGCGAACGGAAGTTTCCAGAACCGGATTCACTCATTGCTTTTGCGGAATTTCCCCAGTCGCTGTCTCCTGTTGCACAAAAATTATTTCTTCGCAATTGTCCGTGTAGGAACGGACCTGGCTTGGAGAACATTTGGCAGACGTCGATTCCTTTTCCCATTCTGCGGTGACTACAAACGGATATTACTCACGTCTTCAGTCATTATTGAATAATTATTCCGCTTTATACCACGTGTACCCACATTCTTAATCAAGTTATTACACTGATTAGAAGTGGTTCGCAATGTCGCGTGTGCCTACATTCTTAATCAAGTTATTACATTGATAAGAAGTGGTTCACAATTTTTCACCAAATCCCAGTCAGATTTTACTCTTGTCTGGATGTTTGGGTACTGTTTTCTTTTTTGGGCTGACACCTGGTGTTTTTTGGCGTGGTCGAAACACTGTAACATGATAAAAAGTATTATAAGTGTGTTACTCACTTGTGTAAAAAATTTCCAGCATTCTTTAAAGCCTTCTCATTTCATTTTAGGTAGTCTTTGACTTCAACTATTTTCCTTTTCCTTGAATTCAGCATTGCACTTTTGTCGATTCAAGGACGGAGTCATATTGGTAAAATAAGCGTTGCGGAATCAATCCCTGTGGGTTTATTCCTTGATCGATTCTTACCATTAGGTCTTGTTCGAAAGCTACACGGATGTACTTTGGTTTGAGCCTATTGGCATTTCCAAAATCCTAAAAACTTTTTTTCAAATGTCAAAATTTTCTAAAAATTTTTGGATTTTGGAAATGCCAATGAGCTCAAACCAAAGTACATCCTTGTAGCTTTCGAAAGAGACCAAAACGGTAAGAATCCGTCGAAGAATAAACCCACAGGGATTGATTTCGCAACGCTTACTTTACCAATATGACTCCGTCCTTAAGCACGCCCGAAAAACATCCGCACCGTTCGAGCGTGAGAAACATAATGACGAGTGAGTGGGCTATTATATAAGAGGTGGCATGAGGAGGGCATGATTATGAAACAGTTATTTCATATTTCTTCAAACATTACGCCATAACGAGCGCCGAAACATACACTACATGTGTGATCTCTTCGGACGGGGCAATCGAAGTATAATTGCCTGAATGCAGTTTTGGGAGTCTTTTGTCTTCCGTCGTCAGAAAAAATTTTAATTACAAAAAATAAATAATTTCAATTTAACACCAAATTGGTGAGTAATACATACATCATAAGCTTGTAGATATTCTCTTCGACAAATTGTCAGAATATTTACAAGAATTCTTTCTCCTTCACAAGAGAATATTTACAAACTTATTACCTCCTGGTACCTCCTTTTAATAGATATTAAAAAAAACTAATATTGGTGTCAAATGATGGTGTTCTCACTTGAATAATTCGTATTTCTTGTTTTCTTGCATTGACTCTATTTTTCTCTCAATAACTGTGATAAAAAGCTGCATCATTTGAGAAATTCCGCAAATTCCGCCATTTTTCTTCAATTGTTATTCAGTTGAATCGACTAGTCACGACAGTTGTAATTCAAGATGGCGGACCCAACTACATTCGGTATATCTTCAAAACTCCAAGATTCAACTCAGCATGGTCTGCGAAGCAATTCTGTCATTCTGATATTTCTTAACCAAGCGGCGTGGCCGGCAATTTCACGATATTCTTTCTTTCAACCACCATTTTAAATTTCAACATTTCGGCCATTTTGAAACTGGCCTGTTAAAATCGACTTATAATAATTGATCAAAACTAACTTGAGATTTTGACCGAGATTTTGACCTGTCAAAATCTTTTTTATGGCACCATCTCTGAATATTCCATCTTAAATAATTCATTTTGTTGTCTAGAGACTAGTTTTGCATTTGTACCTGATTTTTCCATGACGAAAATTTATTGAATTTGATGATAAATCCAAACAAAATTAGGTCCTAAATTATTACAGTAAACGGACCACCAAATTTTTTACCCAAAGTCAAATTATTCGAAAACGGTTTATTCGATTTGAATAAATATTTAAATCATAAATATATCCCATACACTTCTATTTTCTATAGAATGACTTTTTGAAGCAAAAATAAAGTGACAAGCTGGGGGGCTACATCTACGGCTGATGCTCGAGCTGATGGCACCTGCAAAGTTTTGGAGCGAAACTATCAGCGGCCATCGGCCGTATCCTTCCAGCGCCCCCAGCTTGTCACTTTATTTTTGCTCCAAAAAGTAATTCTACTGAAAATAGAAAGTGTATGGGATATAAGTTTTCAAATAATTTCTGATCTGATTGTTCAATATTGTGGAACAAGCGCAGCCACTTTTTCGCTGGTTTTCTGACCTCAAAGTTATACGTATTTTTGCAATTTTTTATATTTAAGTAATTCAAAATAATGACTCCCAAGTAAACACTTTTCTCTTGGAATCCAGCTTTGGGATCAATGACTGACAAATGTCCGTTTGTGTATCTCGATCATGGAGTCAGTATTTTGCAATTATATCCGCAAATAAAGCACTTGGGGCACACTTTATTAATGTAAGGAATAGCTCGAGGCATTCATGACAAAACGAGTGACAAAACAGTTTTTACTATATTACCTGATTTGTTGACATGTCATTTCAGCAACAAAATGTTTGTAAGAAATAACACAACTTCGAGAACACCTGATTTCATTTATTAATAACTGAAATATAGTCCGAGATTTTGACAAAGATTTTAACCGACATTTTGACAGAGATTTTGACCGGTCAAATTCTCAACTCTAATCAAAACTCACACATGGGTGTTCCGGTGTAACCCACGAATCGTGAACCGACCTTGATATCATTGATAACTATGCAAAATTCAAGTGTGATCCGAATTTCACCAAAATCTATTTACATTTGGAACTGTTCAATATGGCGGTCCATGGCGGCGAAGTTCGCTATCATCTAGCAAAAACCCGAGCTCAATCCGAATTCTAGGAACCGTGATCGTGATATTGACTGGAAATGTCTGGACGCAATAGCGAGTGGTAGCAGCCCGTTTTTTTTCGGCTCACCCGGTACATTGTTCAACTAAAAATATTTTGTAAGTGAACGCCTTCACTTTAGCCGCTAAGTTCCCAATATCCACTTCAAAAGACGGGAGCGTTTTAAGATCACAGGAAAGGATTTGCACAAAGATCCGCGAGCTGTTATGCCAACAACTCTTCCACAAGTCAAAACTTTCTTAACATTCTCAAACAACGTTGTTTAGGTATTGTCGGATTGGAGCTTCTGATGTTATTTTGGAGGTTTGATGTGTTCGAAGAGCCGTCAAAGAAAAGTAAGTGGGTACCTAATATTGGAAAATCTGAATACTTATAAAAAATATATTTCGACGCACCACCAACAACCTTACGTGAATACAATACATAAAAAAATAATTTGCACCTCGATTTTGTTAAACCTCCTAGTCATTTATTGCCACGATATAAGAAGCAAGCCAGGTGCACCATGAATTTGGAAACATTGAAAGTTAACCGATGACGGAGAGATGCTGAAATTAGTGTATTTTCAATAGGAAAAAATTGCATCAAAACGTGCGAAAAATTATTGGCACGTGATAATCACATCGAAAGATGGAATGACGGAATTTCTTTCGCCTTTCGAAAAACTTTGTACCTCCGTTTCGTATTCGGGCAATACTGTTGGCGAAATTTTCCACTGATCTAGATCTGCGATAAAAAATAAGTGATTCGTATTTCTCGTTTTTTTTTTTAATTGATCGGAGCGAAGACGTTGACTACCGGTTTCATTTCATTTCTTACATCATTTACCTTAATAAAAGGTTGCATCATAATATCTCGAGAAATCAGTGAGTAAGTAATTGAGGAAGCAATCAGTCAAGTATAATTCCCATTATTTTCAGGATTTTGTTGTTGTGAAATTTCTCAAAATTGGAAAAACTTCATCTGGTTTTCGGTAATTTCATTTAATTTACACAAAAATTGTAAAGTGGCAATACAACATTTGAAAATATACATCAGAAAATAGGATATCAGTAAGTAGTATCGGTGAGTGACGCCTTCTGACATAAGTATTTTGATATTTCGATCGTCAATGAACCGACGTCGGACAACGAAAATAGGTCGGTCGAAGGAAAAATAGTGTACACAACTCGTAAGAAAGTGTCTTTTCTTGCATTCGTGTGATTACCGCACTCGCTAGCGCTCGTGCGCAATTTTTCACACTCATGCGAAAAGTATCACTTTCGTTGCTTGTTACGTAATAATTATACTATTTGTCACTTGCAGCTTACCTCACTTGTCAATTTGTGGTAGAATTCAATTTCGGATTTTCGGGACCATGCTAGACCCAATTCACCAAATAAACATCTGCGAAATCAGTGTAGGAAAGTTACAGGTGTATTTGAAATCACGTCGCCTCTACAGAAAAACCACAAATCAAATTGAGGTGTCCAGATATTCTTACTGAGATACGTGAAGCAGAAATTTTTAAAATTGGCAAGGGGGGTTCTTGCAAAGAGCGCCTAAATTATTTTACACTGTTTTACATACCAACCCGTAGAAATTTCACATTGAGTTTCTTGGCATTTACTATCGCAGTACGGATAACGGAAAAACTGGAATAATCAACGCAACAAACGGAATCGAAATCGCTTTTTTTGGCAATTTAAAATTACTGTCGTTCAAAGTCTAACCATTTTTTCGATACCGGCAACGACGCTATAAACGTTCTTGATCATAAGACAAAAATTAACCCAATTCGACTCAATAAACTTGGAGAATAAAAAACCACGTTATCATGAGATCGTCAATAAACAAGAGATTTGTTATAAACTGCTGGACAAGGAAGTTGTCGGTATCGGAAAAATGGTTCGACTTTGAAGACCAATAACTTCAGATTGCCGAATGTGATTTCCATTTTGTTTATTGTGCTAATTAGCCTTATGTTTGCGTAATATATCCTGTAAAGGCGAATGTTGAAAAACTAAACGTAAAATTTCTACAGGGTGATACGAAAATTGCTGCAAAATTGCACCGATTCCTACGTACCCCCATTTGTCAAAAAAAAAATTCAAGTATTCTTATAAAAAAAATCATGAAGTGTGGTGTATTATCTCGAAACGGTCCTGGAATTACCCAGATTGTAAGTCTGACATTGAAGATAGAAATTTGTATGTTGAATGCTACATATTTGCCTTGTTGGCACGCGAGATCAAGTCAGTTTTAATGAATGATGAATGGATGTTGCCACTGAGCAAGATTGTTCATACAACAGTCCAGGACAATTTTACCCTGAATACACAACCAACACAACACAACACAACCTGAATATTTGGTAAGGGGCCAAGCAGGGGGCACTTTTTTAAGTGGCTGTCACTGCCTGTTTTTCGTACGTTGAATTTCGTCAGAATTCCATCATAATTTCAGATGTGATACATGTTCTATTTGCAAGTTTAAGCCCCTGAACATTGTAATATTGAATGTAAGACTTCAGTTTCCGGGGGAAGTAAAGCCTTGTGCTATGCCTGAGTTTCGTAAATCTTCAACATTCAACATAAAAATTTATATCTTCAAAGTTCAACTTCAAATTTGGGTAATTCCAAAACCGTTTCGAGATAAGGCACCACACTTCATGATTTTTGTATTAGAATATTGAAAAAATATATTTTTGAAAAATGGTGGTACGATGAAGTCGTTGCAATTTTGCACCATTTTACGTATCTACCTGTAGAAAATTCACATGAAGTTTCTGAACATTCACTATTATAGGATGAGTTACGGAAAGATTGAGCTCGTTAACGTAAAAACAAAATGGAAATCGCAATCGGCAATCGAGAGATATTGGCCTCCAAAGTCGAACCATTTTTCCGACACCCACCGACAACTTCGTTGTCCAGCAGTTGAGTTACCATTTATATTTCTCAAGTTGAAAAGAAATGTTCGTCTCATTTTGTATTGTTTCTTATTTTGCATCATTTTGGTGTCTCATAAAAAAATCTGAACTTTCAACCAACACAGATGACAACAACAATTATAGCTTGAAAAAATTGAGCATTGCTTATAGCTAAAGAAACCAACTTCCCAGTAGTGAAAGAAGAGCAAAGTTCACTAATTTATTTGGAAGATCCCAGTGATCAAAGTGTCGGTTGCGAATTGGTGATGCGTTTCCGCGATTCCAATATTTTCCAATTTTTCTCAAGTCGAACGTCTTTCATTCGAGTGTAAATTTCAGCTCCAACACCCAGTGACCCCGTGTCATTTTCAGTAGTGCACATGCCCGCATGCTGTAGAACATTTCATTAGTCTTTCTCGGTGGCAGCAGTGTGAGGGCTAAAACTCACCTCGGCTTGAAATAATGCGTTTTGTTATTTGTTTCCATTTTAGTTGCGGTTCCTACTGAAGAATTGGGAATACCAGACAATGTGGCCTGGATTAGGGTCACCAGAATTTCTCTAGAGAGAAAGAGGACACCTTTGATATCTCCTTCAAATTTACTTCATTTACATTCGCATTCATTTCCAGCATAGAAATAGCACGCAAAGATGAAACTATAGATTCATATACAAGCTGATTCGAAATTCGCGTCCTTTGAGTCCAGGGCAGTTCACGGAAATGGTTTAAAAGTGCCGGAAAAAGATTGTGTCTTATCTTTTGGAGTAAGGAAACTAGAAAGGCTCGAAGGACCTTACTTCGACCCTCCATATCTTGAAAAATGAATTGAATTCTCAGGAAAGTAGCCACTCATAACCGGTGAAAGGCGGTTCGAAAATCGAAACCCATGTTAGGTTACTAGCAATTGTTAATCACAAGCTCATGACCTGTTGTGAGTGGTGACTTCGCTGAAAATTCATTAAAACATAAGACCTATTTTTTTTCCAACATTTCTCTGTCACTTTTCAAGCATTTCCGTAAACTGCCTTGAACTTCGAAGGCATGCATGAATTTTTGAGATACCTGTGAGCGTACATTTGTATAGGAGTACATTCTGTCCCGTTTTTAGCGCACTTTCCCAAAAAATGGGAAAAAGAAGGCGCTTTTAGCTTCACTTTGTCCGTCCGTCCGTCCGTCCGTCCGTCCGTCCGTCCGTCCGTCCGTACCCGGGATAACTCCTCAGGGAAGAAAGATATCGATGTGGTGTAAACGCTGATCAATAGTACATATGTCCAGGATGTCAAGTTGACTTTTGGTTTTTTGTTATTCTGCCGCCATCTTTGATCCGACATTTTAAATTTCTCTAAAAGTGATCCGATTGAAATGAAATTTGCAGGCAATGTAAACCACATCAAGATCTATCCAATTTTCGACAATTGATGCCCCGCCGCCATCTTGTATTCTCACTATTGAACATGTTTTGAAGTGATAGAACTAGGAGAATTATGCCTTAACAAAAAGAGATATCGATGTGGTGCAAACGCCAATCGAATGCATACGTGTTCACCATATACATTTGACCAATGATTTTTGTCACTTGGCCGCCATCTTTGGTCCGCCATTTTGAATTTCTCTGAAAGTGGTCCGATTTGAGTGAAATTCACAGGCGATGTGAACTTCATTAAAATACATCCGATTTTGGACAAATGATGCTCTGCCGCCATATTGAAATTTCTTATCACTTAACGATTTTAATGGAGCTTGGGACTTACCTTTGTTTCGTATGATCATTCTTATTCTCCAGCCAAATTCCAACATTTTGCCGTCATTTGACCGCCGTATTGAAATCTCTAATTAGTGGATAATGATTTTCATGGAACTTGGAACTTACCCTTGTCTATAGTAGGTACGATTATTTTGATTTTCAAGCCAAATTTCATGATTCTGAAGCTATTTTGGCCGCAATATTGAAATTTTTTCCCCAAAATAACGGTTGAACCCTAACTAACATCTTGCGCTCACTAATCCTCCAAAAAAGAAGTGCGATACTGAGCCTCATGCCCATGAGGCATATTCGCTTGTTTAACACTTACTATTGGAATCTTGGAAACGGTACGAGATATAAAGTCAGCCGAATTAAAAAAAAGTTGCGATATTTTATGATTAACTCGAATGTGTCAAGATGTCCAAGATATCATTGGTCATTTCTTGAATATCCCGAAAAAAAAAACTAAAAAATGTCGAAGTCGAAGTTTTCAAATTGCTTCTTTGTTATGATAGGTAGCTATCAATTTGATAATTGGTATAATGACATTCTTGAAGGTCCTTGATCGACTGTCGCCAATCTTTTTTTTCTGCGTCTACTATTTGTACCTCTTACCGTTTCCAAGATCCCAGTTACTGCGTGAGTGAGTGGTAAAAAACGGGACTCTGTATAAGGGGGGTTCGCGCGGAAAGTTTCAACTGCCAATATTCCCGCAATATTCAAGTTACATATTTCAAAATTCATAGCGTCATCCAGTAACGTGAGGGTTGACGCGAGGGACCACGTAATAATTTGGCATAATCAGTAACAATACTACCAACCGACTAACCTTGACTGACTAGACCTAGAATCCATCAGAGAAAATGTCTCAATTAGTTAACAATGATTAAATTCGTTGGTGGAACTGGATGCTAGAAAACTCATTTCAGTTGAGAAATCATGAGTTTTCTTGGATTTTAATCTTTAGTCACTCTAAAGTGGTGTTTCCGAGATGTTTTCCGAAATTCCAAACTCAAATATGTCGAAACGAAGCCTCTAATCTAGGCTCTAATCAAAATTTTGCAAGAGTAACTTTTTCTTCCAAATTGAATTTTCAAAAATCTTCAAGGGGTAAAAAATTAGGGGACAAGAAGAGGGGTGTCCCCTATTATCTACGCCTCTGGATAATTTTGATGAAACGCGTTATTATCGTAGAGACTCGCTTGAGTAAACTTTGGTTCAAATGCAACATCGATTGAACAGTTCAAAAGTTATGCTAAAAAAACGATTATTTATTTCCAACTTTGAAGGGCTATATCTCCGTTATTATTCACTTCTGAAATATTTTTTCCGGGAAAGTCCCCTTCATTTTTGGTTCTCTATCATCCCTCAAAATTAATGTATCAAAAATTGGACCAACCTGTATATCTCAGTTATTGTGCTTTTCTAAAAAATCTTTTCTGAGGAAAACCGGATTGTTTTTCGATGCTCCATCAATTGTGAGATATTTCTACTAAGCTACAGATTATGCTCCTTCCCAATTAAGCCGGCCACTGTAAATTTTATTCTGAACGGTGCTTGCCGTGTGGCATTAGATATTATTCCAAGCTCCAAGTTAGATTTAGTGTGTGGGTTTTTGGTAGGGCTCGTCGATCTCCGGGTACCGAAGGCTACAATAATATTTTGTGTGGTTCCAGTTGATCGTTGATATAAACGGACAAGTGGCTTTATTCAGAGATCTACTAATTCACATCGGACAGACAAGGGATTGTCCAGAATTACGGGAGAAGATCAGAAAATTACGACGGAGCTGCGTCGAGGCCTGCAAGCACACCAGCCAATTAATTCTGCCCCAGCTACGCAGGTAAGTATTTAAATTTTGTCATGGGATTGTTCGAAATATACGGTGGCGGGGCGAAAGCGAGCTGCCTGGCGCTGAGCACAACAAGGCTAATAAATAATTTTCATAATTGAAAGTTTTAAAGGGCAAGTTGGACTGTTACAGGGCGCGCCAAATTAAATTAGCAACTTGGCTGAAATACCCACGGCCTATGTGATATTGATACGACCCGAAGCAAAGAAGTGGACACTTAATAAGCGCAACGCGCACAAAACGGCCACAACACAGAGCAATAAACTATCAACTGTATAAAACGTCCCGTTTATATGCATATGTAATTGAATTGAAAGGTCCAAACAGCTCAATAATTCAACATAGCAAAGAAAACGAAAACGTATTTATTTTATAGAAATTGGTCTTCGGGGTGCGAAGCTGGGAAATAAAATAGGTGGAATGCAGCCGTCCTGATGTTGTCTTGACGGCAATTGATCTATAAATACTCCTGGATCCAACCAAGGGGATGGTGCGGCATAAAGGACATGAGACTGGCTAGATCAGAGGGGCTAACAATATTCAATCGAAAAAAACGCTCTTTTTCCCATTCTGATTTAACTACAAGTATGTATACAGGGTGTTTTACTTTTTTGTCAATATTTCAAAAGATGGTATGGCATCAGAAAATGAGTAGACTTTCTCGAAAAAAATATCGGAAACGCATTATAACGGAGATAGGTGCTTCCAAAGTTGAGTTTTGAAAATTTCTTTTTTTGTTATAACTCCAAAATTTAATTACTGGATTTTGACCGAATTTGGTACACAAAGTAGGTTGATGCATACATACAAGCTGATCATATTTATTGACTTTCGTCACATTTGTAAAATTTGTAATTTGTTCTATCTTTTAATTTTTTTTTATTTTTTTTTTTGGCGAAAGTACTAAATTGTCGATGCTCTACCATCTAAAATGTTGACAAATAAAAATGAAACAACCTGTATGTGTATTGGTACCTACTTCGTGACATTCGTCATGCACTATTACGTCAACAAAAATCATGATTCCATGTACCTAACGCAATAATCAGAAGCCGTTTATTTGCCCCCATTATTGACAATAAGTTTCATAGTATAACGGAAGACACGTCACCTGACTAGCTACCCTAATAGGCTAATCGAAAATTCCCAGGAGTTGAATAGAAACAATATTATTATCTTTCATTATCCTACATATCCCTTTCTACTCTTTCATTATCCACCCATTCCGTCATTTTCTGTGTTGCCGTTGTTTTTTGGCGTGCCTAATAAATTCAAATTCACATCAAGAACAATATTTGGCATTCCATTACAGGGTGTCTCACGTTACAAACTTAATTTGTTTCGAAATTACCACGCACGACACATTATTCATGACGCTACCCTGCTTCTGTTTATCAGGACATACATATGCAGGTCTATCTGTGCAACTGTCAACAAAAATTAGGGGAATTGGGGATAAATGTACACGCAACATCATATAGAAAGTTCATATAGTGAGGACTGAATTCGGCCACTCACACTGCTTCGAAACTTCGGGACTCATTACATGATCGAGGGTACGGGAGTAGGTTTAGGATAGGGAATAGAATATAAAGCGCCACGAATATAACAGAATATAATACGTTACCAATGTCAGATTTGCGAACTTTTTTGGTGGTCGGTTAAGATCCCTGGCTTCCATAATTAGAGATAAACACCTTGTGGACTTTAATCGTTACAGCGAAAACGCGCTTGCACCTTCCGCATCTGCCGGCCTCGAAGGTGCAATTGATTCGTTCAACGACGCCTTTTTGTTCTTGATTGTTCTGCCGCTACCATAAGTCTCCCTTCTCCCTTCGATTTCGTGGGAATCTGCTGTAAATGAAGCACATTTGTTTGTATAGAGCAGTCATTCTGCAGCACAAAGTTAACTGAGTGCCCAGCACCTCTTCAACTTCAAAGGTTCTAACTTCAATTGAACTACTGGCTTACTGGCACCAACTTGAATTCCCAAACTAACAAATCGGTTTTCATAATCCGCTACGAAGCAAGTTTCGTAGTGGCCGCTTTGACGCTGCAGTAAACGTAATTCAGTAAAGTTTGATTCAAATTTGAGCACAATCGGTTAAACGGTTCAAAAGTTATGTCAAAAATTAATTTTGGAAGTTCAACTTGAACACCTGTAACTTTTCAACGGAGCACTTTAGAACATCGAAGCTATATTATTTCCTGGTCGACAAAAAGATTGATCTTCCCTCGTAATTTCTTTTTAACACATAATAATAACACGGCACAAGAAAAGTCGAGAAGTCACTTGCTTCTTTTGCGAGAACAAGGACTTTGGGTAGACTAGTGTCCAAGCCAGACTGAAGTCACCGAAGCAGAAGGTAATACACGTAACTGACACACCATTCCATTGTCGCCAAAGTGTAGAAATCCTTAACCCTGCTAAAGAAGAAACAATATAAGACCAGCTTTCACATAAATACTGCGTCTACAGAAAATTCTTCGCAAACCTGCGCTGGCGAAACAGCCAGCAAATTCGAATTCGACAAGCCAAAATCAAAAGAGAAACTCAGAAAAAAGGCAAGAAGCACTGGTTTCGACCGTAAACTTGGCAGATCTAATCAAACCTAAAGTTCATGAAATCAACAATTCAAAAGGATCCTAAGAGTATATTCTCACGTCAGATCAATTCCAACACTTCTTGCTGTAGTAAGTGCATTGGTACCGGCAGTAATACAGTTACGATAGGACTAGACTTTGTTAGCAACATAGATGCTCCTGTACAAATGTTGAAAGACGTCTATATCCACGTCTTACAAGCACATACAGGGTGATTCAAAAGTGTCAGACCACCTTGAAAGTGCGTAATATGGAGGTTTAGTAGAATGCTAGAAAGTTGTTAAAAAAATTCTATGTCTTTTAATTCTGAAGTTATGAATATGAAGGGATAAAACTTGGTCCTTCTATCGCTTCTATCTCCGTTGTTCCGGAAGATTTCTGTAAACTGTTCATGCCTGATGAATTCTGAAAATTATGTTTTTCTAAAAGTGCCTGCATGCAGTCACATTGATCCCATAACCTTTGTAGAGCACAATAAAACACAATAAATTTCAACTGAATTCCTTTGCTTCTGTTTTTTTTAGGAAAAGTGAATTTTTGTAGTTTATGACTTACCCTGTATAGAAAACACAAATTTTATACAGATTCAGAGGTTGATGTTTTGTACTCATCATTTTTTCATAGACAATTTACTGAAATGTTCTGAAACAACAAAAATAGAAGTGATCGAGGACCAACTTTTACTTTTGTCTCTCCAAAACTCCAAAATTAAAAGACCTGGATTTTTTTTAACAACTTTTCAGCACTCTACTGTACCCCCAATTAACGCATCTTCAAGGTGGTCCGACACTTTTGAATCACCCTGTATTTGAAAGGATGATTCACCAGAATATGCAACAAGTTGAACGATTCAGAATTAGATACAAAAGTGAATAAATATGTCCAGTAGCGGACCAAGTCTACTGGACATACTTAATCTTGGAATGTATTGCCTGAGCTGTATGATAGTGATTGATCACTTCCCAACTGAAATCGAAATTTCGAGACTAAATCATGACAAAACAATACACTACCCAGAAAGATGGAAGACAAAGACACCGAGTCACAGAGTGGTTCATCTCCCAAGGCTACATCGACACAGGATTGGAAGAATTTACACCTGAACAAGACATAAATCCAACAGCTGAAGAATTTTCAAAAATCATAGTTCAAACAGCAGAGTTACGCAATTCAATAACTATAAAAAACACAAAAATGTTAAAAACTTGGTTGATTATGAAAAAAAATCCGTGCGAGAGCCCAGGGTTACTATAAAAAGTGGAAAGTGGCAGTCATGGGAAACATTCGTCCCTTCACTCACATCAACCTCTTCGACCATGGAAACTTGGAACAAAATTAACAAAATCAAGAGCACTGAAACACCAATCAATAACTACTGCTTTGAGCCCCAAACGAAGAAATCGTTAACTTTTAGCAAAGTTGCATGTATGTATCCAAGATCAATGTACATATTATGAAAAATTCAGCAATTCAAAGTACGAACAATCATTAGTGGGAATCAAACGAGACTAACCGTGAGTTCCACAAAACAGATAATACGAGATTAGTTGATTTGCAATTTTTGTTTGTCAATTTGTAGCTTACTGATTAATTGCTGATTGCAGATTAAGTGAACTTTTTTCTGCTGAATGCTAGGTGATTACTCACAAAAAATGCCTGAAATCTGTACTAGACCCATCATCTTTCCATTATTGAGGGATAAACCAGCATTTCCATTGATCAGTCAGCTACAAATTGACAAACAAAAATCGCAAATCAACTAATCTCGTATTATCTGTTTTGTGGAACCCACGGTAAGAAGCACAAACACTGAACTCCAGCCCTCTTGTGAGTCAACGAGATAAACCTGTCGATACTGTTCAAGAACTTACAAAAGTCCTCTCGTCATGCGAGGCTACGGAACATACCTGATTCAATGGTGAGTTGAATGAAGGAATGAAACAGTGGCGCCGAACTCCTCAAAAGTTACTATGGCGAAAAAGATTTTAACCCCCCCCCCTATTGCTACGCGACGGTCAGGTCTGGGGGTCTAAGAGCCCCTCGTGCAGTTGGCGCCGCAGGCGAAATTTTTTCAGAATAATAATAATATTAACAATAATAAGCAAAAAAGGGGAAGCCGCTGACCAAATTGTCCATAGATTTCATTATCTTTTACACAAAAATCGAAAGTTTTTTGTGAGATCGTAAGATCGTGAGGTTTTCCTAGTCCATTTAGTTGGCTGTTCAAATGCCGTATGGTCAAAACCTTTTTGCCTCTAGTCTAGAGTGCTATGAAATTATTATTTTATATGTATATCAAAGGTTGGCCGTAATCGAGGCCATAATAACTGAATAAACTGTTGGATGCCAGTGTCGGTCTCTGATAAATGTTGAAAACTGAATAAGAAGTTTTTCATTATCAAAAGTTATTTTCGAAATGGCACAAAATTGGAAAATGGAGAGTGGTCGTATTCTCTACCGACAAGTATTGGAGATTGCCAAACAACATGCAGATGTCATTTTGAGGTAAATTGCAGGATATACTACTACCAACAATTGAAAAAGGCAAAAAAATAAGTCATAGGACTCTTGAAGTAAAATCGTTTTGCTCATACGGTACCTATACCTAGGTAAACATCGTAAATAACTGTCATTTAGATTCAAAGTGCCTAATAATCCTAATATCCAACGATTTGCTGGGCGAATCTCTCTTCTTCTTCTTTTCCTCCCTTCTTCTTCTTTTTTCTTTTCTTCTCCTTTTTCCTTTTTTTTTTCCTCCAGACCCCCCCCCTCATTTTGAGGTATGGCGAGCGTCACAAAATAAGGTCTATTCGGCGCCACTGGAATGAAAGATCAAGTTTTTATTGCAGCAAAGATCATGAGAACCGGCTAGGAATGATTTTTTGGAAAATCCAGTCCCTGCTTTCTTTACATCTGAATTAACTTCATCTAATGTCCCACCAATTATTGTGTCATCAACAAGATACCAAACGTTAAGCGGCGATTGCAGGTGATGTGTTAAATCCATAGCGGACAGGCTGAAACCCTTCTATTGTGGTCAGATTATATGAGCAGTCCTTTATACATTTATTTATACGTACTCCACGTCACTTCACGAAATGGAGGTATTCTACCAAAAATTTAAAAAAAAAACCTGTGCCAAAGTGAAGAACGGACGTTATTAGCAATCTTGTCCAATTTTCAATTTGATTGTCATCATGATTTAGAATTCACTTACGGTGAACGGACATAGGTACCTACACACGGCACTCCCTTTTTCAATTTTAAGTGTCCAAATGGTTTTAAAATCAACGAAATTTGATTATGACATGAAGCGTTCTGAAGGGCTTTTTTAGCTGTTAGACACCTTTATTGCATTCGAAGGTGTTTCACCTTTGCCCAAAGCCTAATTCAAAGGCTTTGTGGTAAGTGCGGCATTTATTAACATTACCTACACAAGTATATAATTCGTGCTCTCACCTTGATCCCTGTATTTATAACGTGAATTAGTAAGTGGTAAAACATAACGAAGCGTGATGAAAAATTGATAGAATATTTTATAAAAGGATGCCACGACAGGGCAAAAAGGTGTCCTTACCTATAGGCAGGTACTTAACTATCAATTAGCAATATTTTGGAGATACGCTCAAGAAGTGATTAATCGCGAGAAACAACAGGAGGGTGTTTTTGACAAATGATAAACAACGTCGATAAAGTAACCCTTATGCAAATGCAAACAGTAGCAGGGCAATTGCAAGTATATCGCCTGGCTGCTTTTGTCAGGCCGTAAATCAAACATGGCCACGACAAATTCATGGCTGTTTCCCACAAGAAAATGTACAACTGCAGGCCAGTAAGCGAGTGAAAAACATAAAATTTAACTTTAATTAGCAAAGTTTATGGTTGCGTGCCTGGCAAACTTTTCAAGCCATTTGTCCTTAGGTATAGGTAGGTACCGTATCTGTTGTCAGTAACTTATGCAGAAGTGCGATTACAAAATATCCGCAACAAGGCCTAACACCGATGCCGGTGAATGCTTTCCTCCACTATACCGGAAATTTTGTCGAACCCCTGTATGTTCCAACACAGGCACAGGGTAAGGATTTTCAACGACCACCAACATCACATGGGGGTCGGCACCATCGTTCGTATTCTACGTGCTATGCGACACACGGCGCGGCGCGTATTGCATTCAGCAAGCATTCCAATTAAACCAAGAAGCTTGTTTTCGAGGCGAAAATCCGTCCCCGGCGAAGATCGAACTCACGACACCAATTGAAAATTTCAATACGTATCGTATAGGTACGAGTATATCATGGCTGAAAGTTCAAGACCTCGCATATGCATTTCACAAATAGTCCGGGTACTAAGGGTTACTCAGTTGGTGAAAAAGTTTTGAAACTCATACAGGGTCATCCAAAAAAGATGTCCACCCCCATTTTTCTCAAGATCCGTTGAAGCTAGCGAGTTGCGGTAAAGACCGTTGGATTCAGCTGGTTTTTCTGAACAAATTTGATATGTCAACGAAACTACTTCACTGAAACTCTGAGTACGGGGGCACCTCAAAATGTTAGCCAAGTTTTTTTTACACTGCACAATATTGAGTGATAAGTCATTGAAAAGCCCTTAAGAAGTTTCAATGGACAAGGGCAAAAAGTTTTCGAAAATTTTCAGCGGTTTTCATTTTATGACAGAAAACAAAAACCTGGAAAAACACGTTTCAATGTATAAAATGAGAATCAATGGGAATTTTTTCAAACTGCGAACTGCATTCAATAGAACTCATCAAAACGGTCAGTATGATGTGTAACTCAATATGCAAACAGCAATATTTATTGAGATTCTATAGAGTCGGTATATGAAACAGCATTCACCTGTACGGGGTTCAGGGAAATGGCAAAATGCAATCGTCAAAAAGCCAACAGGACAGGACATGAATTATATCCGGGGTGCGCTTGAAGCTCCTGGTACCTACTGTAATCATCGTAATCGTGGAACAATTATGTCGATTTGTTTTTGTAGCACGACCGTCATCACTTGGATGGCCTCACTTCACTGGCCACCACACCCTCTATGATAGTGTTGTCTATACTCAGCTCGCATCATTAATCTCGCACGCCACTGTGCAAACAAGAAAACTGACAGTAATACATAATATTAGGGTCTCACGATGAACACATATTTTTCACATAATATTGTATTCAGCTGTCAGTCTTGCAGACAGAAAACTTGACCTGACCTGACTGCATTGTCAGTTTGAAAGATTTATGTGAGAGTTAGAGACGCGCTGTGGTGTTGGCTTCTTCAAAAAAAAAAAAAAGAATTCTCGATCCGAATTTCTTTTCACTTGAAATTTTTGATTTGAAATAATTCATGCGAGTCATGAGACGTTCTAAATCCTCCACTTTGGATATTCCAAAATTGATTTGCAATAAGATTGGTCGTCTTAGCTGGTGTACGTGTGTATGCGAGTATAAGCAATGGTAATTTATTCTTTTTGATACGAAATACCTACATTAGGTTTTCGTTAGGTTAAATAAGGACTGCTGAACGTAATATCGCACACATACATACCCACAACCGACGAAATCTAAATAGCGTTTCTGAAATTGTCTCCTTTTAGGTTGAGGTCCTAACAGCAACAAAGAAACGCGGATATTACTATGCGCGTCACAGACACGTAAACGAAGTTTGAGAGATTTTTGCAAATGCTTCGGGAACCAATAAAATTCACTATCCCGATCGGTAGCTAGGGTTGGAGCCAGGCAATGTCACCGTTCCTTTCTGATTACTGCCTAATACATACACGCACAGGCACGCACGCATGCAGACCCACACCTGGCAAATTGCGTTGCCATGCCCAAAAGAAGGGCTCAGAGATGCTCAAAACGTGACTCTGAGGACTTTTGTACGCATTTTGTTGACTGCGTTGATCAGTAGAGGCATCGAGTTCAACTCTGACGGAGAATGGAAAATATCCGACGAAAAGAGTCGCAAATCTGCATGTGGTGTTAGGTCGGTGCCCGAAAATCACAACAATTATTGGTCTTCCAAGACAAGAAAACGGTTTTTCATTTTTTTGAAAATACACATCGGATCCTTGGGCGCATATAAAACATTTACTAAAGCACGTTGAATTTGCTTTCTTCGCCATTCTTCTGCGGGGTAGCAATAAAGTGTTAAAAGAGGGTTAGCTATGGAGCCAATGACTTTTCCAAGGTTTCAATGAACCTTGATATCACCTGAGCTCTTCGGATTCTTTGGGACAACAATATTTTAGCTAGTGTTACGAAAATTACCTGGCGCGTGAAAAGGTTGTAATGGACGCGAGTGATATTTTCTGTCATTTAGGCTCGTGTGAGCTTTATATTAGAGGAAAAGTCGAATTTCGAATTGCACACTTTGCTTCGGGAAATCATACGGACATTTCTACACTTTAAGAAATAAAGGAGTATAGGCAACTCCTAATAGATGTCAAATTCGTTACGAAAATAATGCAGAAGGACTGCCTAGGACGTGAAGGGTCTATCAAGACCATTTCAAACGAGGACCACCTTTTCCGAAGTCCTCGGATAATCTTTAAGATATGTTGGGAAATCCAACGAAAATGATTTTTGGACATATTTACCTTCGAGAGTATCAATCACACCCTGTAATCTGGAGGTCTACATCTCTGCAGACTCATGGACATTTAGAAGACTCCTGAAGCTTGCTTCATGGAAAATTTTAATGACATTTGTTGACGGCTTCGTTAATGCCAATATTTTGACACATGTAACGCTGATTATTAGCATCCTAAAGGAAAAAGAAGCCTAGTTTTCTATCGATTATTCCATACAACGCCCTTGACTATTAGAACTATAGGGATAATAATCACTTATCAATTTTCCACTGTTAAGGGCAACCGAATAGCAAATAAAATTAATACAAACAACAAAATCTAACGGCTGTCACTTCGGACCTTATTTTTGCAATAACAGATAATTATGGCCAAGCGTATCTCTCGGGCTCCGTAGGAGGGGAGAATTTATCTAGGGATAATCTGAACTTGCGATCGCTTGGCCAAGATTATCGTGAAAATCTGAGCAGTTGTGCTTTTACTGTTGAAAATATTCAAGGGGATCAAAACTTTCAAGAAAAAGTGTTGGTTCAGTAAGAATTATGCTGAAAGATTTTTAGAACGGAGAGGTTAAAGCTCCTGAAATGCTAATTATTATACTAATTATTATTATTCCTTGCTCTGCTTGCATTCCATGCTTTGGAGCTAGCGGTTTTCGGACTCAGGCCTTCGTCTTTTCCAATGCCCCTTTCCCCTCCCTCGAATCCTGGCTACGCCACTGATTCAAGTTGATGACCCGATCCTAATCATGACCATAACTACCAAGGTTATTATGGACGTTCTTCAACAATTTTACACGCCATCCTTATTAAAAACATTCTCCAGAAGAAAAACTGGGTATCGAGTGACTCACGATAAGACTACGAAAGATATTTGGAGAAACCGCTTTTTTTTACAACCTATTGCAAATTAACAAATTCTACAACAACCTAGACCCCCTATGTGGCTGATGATAATTTTCTCTGTGAGAGTGTCCGGACAAGAAACAATTTGTGAGTCTACCCTGTGTACCCATTGCAGTCAACGGTACTAATTCAAGTGTTGAAATAAAAATGTCATCAGGTATTATGTTCCTAAGGAACAGGAACTTGAAAAGGCATTCTGCCGTTGTGAAGCAAGATGAGCAGTGGCACTCAAGTGGCACCGATTGCGGTGCAAAACATTACGATCGCAAATATTGTACCCACCTACTTCCATATGACCGTATTTTTAGCGCATTTTCCATCTTGATGAAAATCGCTATTGCAACCGCTTTGTCCGTCCGTCCGTCCGTCCGTTCCTCGAACTCCTCCCAAACTAGACGACCTAGCTTTCTAATTTTTTCGCTGTTACATAGCTGCCACTCCCAAAAGAGGGCTAGGCTATATTGGATGTCTATATTGCGCCGCCAACATAGAGAAAACCGCCCCCGATAAACTTGAAATAACATAATATTGCACTTTCTACCAGACCTGATGCTCTGGTGTTCTCATTTTTTGAATAATACATAGTTGTCACTTATAAACGTTAGCCAAGAAACATTCCGTCTTCAATATGCGCCGCCGACATGAAAAAACTGCTAAAAACCGCCCCCAATCACTTTAAAATGAAAAACATAAACACAAAGACATAGCGATCTGATTCTTTCGGTATACCGTCCGTTTTTTATTTTAGGCCCCAGCCCGTAGCACCTTTATTATGGATTTCACACCCAATATACGGGGTGTTTATAAGAAACTGTGATCGCGGCAGGCATGGGTCAGGCCGAAAAACGCAGTAACAGGCGCAATTGTAGTGATCGAAAGCGGATTCCAAAGGCGATGCGATCACAGTCGTTTATAAACACCCGGTATTATATATTTTTGAAATCAGAAAAACAAGAGCTTTCGAGTGATGATGTCAAATTATTTTTGACAGATGTCATTTTTGACAAATGACAGAATAGTACTTGTGATACATCATTTCAAAGCCCATCAAATTCTGAAGAGAACTGTGTTCTTATTTTTGAAATAAGGTGTCTTTTACAGCTTCTAGGGGTCTTTCAATAGGGAAAAATGTCATTTCCAGAAATAGACACTCAATAAGTAATAGGTATTTTTTAAATTAACTAATGGTGATGATCTGATTTTTAAATCGTCCAAATTATTGGGAAACTCTATAAACACCTCATCTTTCGGGTAGGCCGAGGGGTAGGCTCATAAAAAAATCGAGGGGGTCATATCTGGCATGCTCGGATGTCATCGCGTTGGGCCGGTAGTTCCAATTCACTGATCGTCGAATCTTTCATTCAAGAAACAAGAAGGCGGTCATTTTGAGCAACTTCTTTAGGACATTTTTTGTTTCATTGTAATTAATTTATTATTATTATCATTAGTTAACATTAAAAATAGGTACCTGCTCCACCTACTAACTTACTATGTATTTCTGAAATTCAACATTTTTTCCTATTGAAAGACCCCTAGAAGCTGTAAAAGACACCCTATTTGAAGAATAAAAACACAGTTCTTCTTAAAATTTTATGGGCTTCAAAATTATGTATCACAAGTACTATTCTGTCATTTGTCAAAAAATGACATCTGTCAAAAATAATTTGACATATCATTAGTCGGAAGATCTTGTCTTTGTGATTTCAAAAATATATAATATATTGGGTGTGAAACCCATAATAAAGGTGCTACGGGCTGGGGCCTGGAATAAAAAACGGACGGGTATAAATAGCTGACTAAAAATGGAAAAGGATAGGCTACTTTTGGTTACTCGCCGCCCCCAAACGATAAAAAGTGCAACTTTCACAAATGTTACTGATTGAGATGTTCCCTTAAACATTTAGGAACTGCCAACTCAATATGTGAAACATTTTTTATATTCGAGACCTTCAGCCTCCCAAGAACTGAGCTGGTTATTTCTGATATCCGTACACGGAAACTGCTAAATTTTTTTTTTTAATTCTTCAATTAGGTTTTGACTTGGGTTCTGACTTTCCCCTCGAAGGATACCTACTTAAAACTTACCTATACATTTCTGAATACTCGCTGAAAAGTATTTTGATACCACAACAGATTTTTTGTGACGGTTGAGGAATTTTGGTTAATTTTATTGAGCTCAACATATCAAAAATTCAGGAATTTGAGCGGGATCCATTACTCTCATAAGAATAGTGCATGTTCCTTCGTTCGATTCGAATAAACCTATTCAAGTATTCACACATATACGCAGGTTAAGCACTGCACACCGACAAGAATCGCGTTGCAGGAAAGTACATATTTTACAACAAGCGAATATGCCTCATGGGCATGAGGCTCAGTAGCGCACTTCCTTTTTGGAGGATTAGTGAACGCAAGATGTTAAGTGATTAGGGTTCTACCGTCTTGGGCAAAAAATTGCAATATGGCGGCCAAAATATCGACAGAATCATGAAATTCGGCTTGAAAATCAAAATGATCGTACTAGACAAGGGTAAGTTTCAAGTTTCATGAAAATCGTTCCACTAACAAGAGATTTCAATATGGCAGCCAAGATGGCGGCAGAATTATGAAACTCAGCTTGAAAATAGGAATGATCGTACGAGACAAGCGTAACTCTCAAGTTTCATGAAAATCCTTCCACTTATAAGAGATTTCAATATGGCGGCCAAGATGGTGGGGCAATCATGAAATTTGGCTTGAAAATAAGAATGATCGTACTAGACAAGGGTAAGTTTCAAGTTTCATGACAATCGTTCCACTAATAAGAAATTTCAATATGGCAGCCAAGATGGCGGCCGAATTATGAAAGCCAACCTGCCTATTTGGTCCTTGAGGACCTAAGCTATCCACCGGATAAAGTTCAATCTTCAAGGGCTGTAGCTTTATTTCCCGAGGAGAAGTTCAACTTCATCGAAGTGCACAGGAGATCTCTGTTTTTTGAGAATAATGATAACGATGTATGGATAACAAAAATAGTGCCCATTGGCCACCCTTGGGGACATCAGCTATTAATCGGAAAAAAGTTCCAAGACTCTTGTTTCAATTCTTGAGAAGGAGTACAGCGTCTTCATTTCTGCACGGACTCGGACAGACAGACAGACAGACAGACAGACAGACAGACAGACAAACCGGCCACATAAGCGTCATTCTGTTACTTATATAAAAAAATGTTCTCCAACTGATTTCGACCTCCTGAACACTAATATCGGGTTCACTTTTGAATTGGAACATTTCTTTTTTATCGAAAAACCGACAAAATGGTAGCCTTGTCACATGATTTTTAGTGATACCTACCTACTTTTTTTTTGTTATTGAGCGAACATCTTTCGTAATTTGAGTGCCATTATCCTTCAGGTACCTAGTATTGACTATTTCAAAATGTTCAATTACTATTTTGGCACGTCTGATTTTAAATTTGTAGGGTCGTGTAATATGCGCCGAGCCGTGGCTTTGCGGTCGTTTTCAAAAATTGATAACAATTGACCCAACGGTCGGATCGAAGTGGGGTTTTTGTCAAAAGAAAGTTCAAATTGTTCTCTAAATATAATGCCGTACATGCAGTGATGTATTTCATTAAGAAATTGTAGTTGCCTGCATATCGCAACTTTCTACATCTTACCGCGAATGCCAGCACTTGATCGGCGAAGCCGCCCTACACCAAAATGTTATTTTTGTAATTGTTCATGATTATTTCGGCTACCCATTCGAGTTGAAATATTTTCTGTATTGAATTTCGTTTTGTTCGGAGGAAAGGATATCAAGCACCAGCAAGCAACGAATAAATCATTTGCGGCCGAGCCGTAGTTTCGGAGTCATTTTCAAAAATTAATAACCACTAATCGGCACCTCGCACCGATGTGAAATTTTCATTAAAATAAAGTTCAAATCATTCTCTAAATATAACTCCGCATATGTATTATGGTAAAATGATAAGATCGGGTACTTCCTCGCATGTGATAACTTTCGAGATCAGGCCGGCTTCTGAAATGCAGCATTCAACGGCGATGCCGCGTCACACTAAATTGTTATTATTGTCATTGTTTATTATTATTTCGTCAAGATTTTTCTTGGTTCGGGATACAAGGTCATGAGCTACCCAATGGAGTAAAAATTTTTCGCAAAAACCTTTTCGTCTAGGACTAGATGCTGTGACGGACGGACGGACGGACGGACAAAGCGAGGACAAAAGCGCCTTCCCGTTTGGAGAAGTGCGCTAAAAATACGGCATAACATAAGCATGATTGTATCCAAACAGTTGTTCACTTTTTAACCCGATTCTAATGTCATAAGCTCTTTTCAGTTCGCAATATACAAATGGATGGGAAATCGAGTGGGTATTTGATGTTCCTACTTGATGACTGTCATTTTTCTAAATAATAATTCCTTTTCAAAAAAGTAACGATCGATTTATTGTCTGGCTATAACAATAATAACAGCAATAACGATTCTCCATTTGTGTCGTCCGTATCTCGCTATGTTTCCTTATTTGTAAAGGGTATATGGGATGATATTGAATTTACATTAGCGCAATATCCGTTCTTTCAATGGCCTATTATAGTGCGGTCAGTGGCAAAACTTTGTTCCGGAAAAGAACGATTTTAAAAAATAGTCTGACTATTTTTGGATAAAAAACATTGATGCTTAATCGAGTGTTCGATTCCTCTTCATATAGCGATAAGGCAGCGCTCGCATCGCAACGCAACTTTGCCGAACTAGTATTATCTCTCATGACTTCCGAATTTTCACTACGTCGAACGCCCTTACACAGTATACTATAGTATAGTCAGTATAGGACCTACTCGTGGGTCGTATCAAGATAAGTGGATATAGCTACACCGCCTAGTCTAGACAAAATCTATAGATAGTCCGCAAGTATGTTACGGCGCAGGCATAAAGAGCACCAAATGTTTTGAACAGTGTTTGCAAAGTAACTTTGAACATTCGCTAGCGTTTGGGAATTCCATTTGAAAACGCATTATGAAATTGGAGTTGTAATGGTGACCTTACATTGAGCATCAAATGCTGCAGCTTTTTAGCGCACTTCTCCAAACGGGAAGGCGCTTTTGTCCTCGCTTTGTCCGTCCGTCCGTCCGTCCGTCCGTCCGTCCGTCCCCGCATCTAGTCCTAGACGAAAAGGTTTTTGCGAAAAATTTTTACTCCATTGGGTAGCTCATGACCTTGTATCCCGAACCAAGAAAAATCTTGACGAAATAATAATAAACAATGACAATAATAACAATTTAGTGTGACGCGGCATCGCCGTTGAATGCTGCATTTCAGAAGCCGGCCTGATCTCGAAAGTTATCACATGCGAGGAAGTACCCGATCTTATCATTTTACCATAATACATATGCGGAGTTATATTTAGAGGATGATTTGAACTTTATTTTAATGAAAATTTCACATCGGTGCGGGGTGCCGATTAGTAGTTATTAATTTTTGAACATGACTCCGAAACTACGGCTCGGCCGCAAATGATTTATTCGTTGCTTGCTGGTGCTTGATATCCTTTCCTCCGAACAAAACGAAATTCAATACAGAAAATATTTCAACTCGAATGGGTAGCTCATGGCCTTGGTACGCGAATCAAGAAAAATTTTGCCGAAATAATCATGAACAATTACAAAAATAACATTTTGGTGTAGGGCGGCTTCGCCGATCAAGTGCTGGCATTCGCGGTAAGATGTAGAAAGTTGCGATATGCAGGCAACTACAATTTCTTAATGAAATACATCACTGCATGTACGGCATTATATTTAGAGAACAATTTGAACTTTCTTTTGACAAAAACCCCACTTCGATCCGACCGTTAGGTCAATTGTTATCGATTTTTGAAAACGGCCGCAAAGCCACGGCTCGGCGCATATTACACGACCCTACAAATTTAAAATCAGACGTGCCGAAATAGTAATTGAACATTTTGAAATAGCCAATACTAGGTACCTGAAGGATAATGGCACTCAAATTACGAAACATGTTCGCTCAATAACAAAAAAAAAGTAGGTAGGTATCACTAAAAATCATGTGACAAGGCTACCATTTTTCCGGTTTTTCGATAAAAAAGAAATGTTCCAATTCAAAAGTGAACCCGATATTCGTGTTCAGGAGGTCGAAATCAGTTGGAGCACATTTTTTTATATAAGTAACAGAATGACGCTTATGTGGCCGGTTTGTCTGTCTGTCTGTCTGTCTGTCCGAGTCCGTGCAGAAATTAAGACGCTGTACTCCTTCTCGAGAATTGAAACAAGAGTCTTGGAACTTTTTTCCGATTAATAGCTGATGTCTCCAAGGGTGGCCAATGGGCACTATTTTTGTTATTCATACATCGTTATCATTATTCTCAAAAAACAGAGATCTCCTGTGCACTTCGATGAAGTTGAACTTCTCGGGAACTAAAGCTACAGTCCTTGAAGATTGAACTTCATCCGGTGGATAGCTTAGGTTCTCAAGGACCAAATAGGCAGAATAGCTTTCATAATTCGGCCGCCATCTTGGCTGCCATATTGAAATTTCTTATTAGTGGAACGATTGTCATGAAACTTGAAACTCACCCTTGTCTAGTATGATCATTCTTATTTTCAAGCCAAATTTTATGATTGCCCCACCATCTTGGCCGCCATATTGAAATATCTTATAAGTGGAAAGATTTTCATGAAACTTGAGAGTTACGCTTGTCTCGTACGATCATTCCTATTTTCAAATCTTTTGTTAGTGGAACGATTTTCATGAAACTTGGAACTTACCCTTGTCTAGTACGATCATTTTGATTTTCATTATTCTGTCGATATTTTGGCCGCCATATTGCAATTTTTTGCCCAAGACGGTAGAACCCTAATCACTTAACATCTTGCGTTCACTAATCCTCCAAAAAGGAAGTGCGCTACTGAGCCTCATGCCCATGAGGCATATTCGCTTGTTTAGCTTCCGAGCTCTCATGGGTCACATGTTGGTCATTGACAGAAATGACAGGCGTCAGTTCCAATCAGAACTCTGCAGCTAAAAAAGCTGTAGCATTTGATGCTCGATGTAAGGCCACCATAAATATGACAATGCGATAAGTTCCACATGTACAGGGTGTCAAATTCAAAACTTATAATTGCCTGTAAGTCTGAAACAAAAGCAGATATCGAAAATCGCCCAAAACCGTTCCGACATAATTGAGGGGGAACCATAATAGTAAAGTCAGTGACTCACCCCCTCTAAAAAATTTTTTCAAATGCCCCCCCCCCCCCCCGCTTGTGAGACATCATTGAAAAGTCTTGAAAAATTCTTTCCAGTGGTACCAATTATTCCGTATTTTGTCCGAATAGTTTTTGATTAATTTGGAAAAACTGTCTAATGGATTTACATTGATTAAAATGAATTCACTCCACAATAAATCAAATTTTAACAATGAAACAACGGCGCTGATAACCCAGCAGTTGATGCGCCATAAAAAGTTGAATTAATTTTTTTTTTTCAACTACTTCGAACCAAAAAGAAAGACCGAATGTTCACAATAAGTGTTCAAAATGATCGACGTTGTTTTCAAGGCAATGATAAAGCCTGTTCTCGTAATCTTTTGTAAACGTTTTCGAAGGTGAAAGCGCGCAACATTCCTCGGTAATTCTACGCCACAGGTCTTCAATCGACTCCGGCTGAGTTTTAAGAACAACAGACCTCCAGTGATCCCACAGAAAGAAGTCTGGAGGAGTCCGGCGATCTGGGTGGCCATTCAATAGATCTCCTCCTGCCAATCCGCCGATCTGTATAATGATTACCTAACCATTGACTAATTAGACATAGTGAGGTGGAGCTCCATCCTGTTGGAAATGGAGTAAGTCCTCGGTCAAATTAGGGTTTTTATCTAGGTCCATCTGATTTTCTAATTTGAGCTATTAGGAAATTGGGAATAATGGTCTTAGATAGATAGATAGATAGATAGATAGATAGATAGATAGATAGATAGATATATAAACTGCTCCACAATAGAGTTGTCGCCACCAAAAAAATTGCTTGACTTTGACGGCCAATAACTTTCGATTGCCGGAAGAGATTTCAATTTTGTTTGTTCCGTTTACTAGCCCAATCTATCCTCAACAGATCCTGTAATTGTGAATATCAACAAATTGCATGTAGTATTTATACATGGTGATATGTAAAAAGGTGAAAAATTGCTTCATCGAACTCCCATTTGCAAAAAAAAAATTTCTTCAAATTCTAAAGATCATCAAGTGTGATGCCTTGTCTCGAAATGGTTTTAGAATTACCAAGATTGGAGGTCTAAGTGTGTGTCCGTAACGGCGAACCGACCATCGCCTGGTACCCTCGCCTCGCCCATAGCGAGGCAAACATTCGTACATTAGAAAACAAGCGAATACGCCTCATGGGCATGAGGCTCAGTAGCGCACTTCCTTTTTGGAGGATTAGTGAACGCAAGGTGCTAAGTGATTAGGGTTCTACCGTCTTGGGCAAAAAATTCCAATATGGCGGCCAAAATATCGAGAGAATCATGAAATTCGGCTTGAAAATCAAAATGATCGTACTAGACAAGGTTAAGTTCCAAGTTTCATGAAAATCGTTCCACTAACAAGAGATTTCAATATGGCGGCCAAGATGGCGGCAGAATTATGAAACTCAGCTTGAAAATAGGAATGATCGTACGAGACAAGCGTAACTCTCAAGTTTCATGAAAATCCTTCCACTTATAAGAGATTTCAATATGGCGGCCAAGATGGTGGGGCAATCATGAAATTTGGCTTGAAAATAAGAATGATCGTACTAGACAAGGGTAAGTTTCAAGTTTCATGACAATCGTTCCACTAATAAGAAATTTCAATATGACAGCCAAGATGGCGGCCGAATTATGAAAACCAACCTGCCTATTTGGTCCTTGAGGACCTAAGCTATCCACCGGATAAAGTTCAATCTTCAAGGGCTGTAGCTTTATTTCCCGAGGAGAAGTTCAACTTCATCGAAGTGCACAGGAGATCTCTGTTTTTTGAGAATAATGATAACGATGTATGGATAACAAAAATAGTGCCCATTGGCCACCCTTGGGGACATCAGCTATTAATCGGAAAAAAGTTCTAAGACTCTTGTTTCAATTCCCGAGAAGGAGTACAGCGTCTTAATTTCTGCACGGACTCGGACAGACAGGCAGGCAGACAGACAAACCGGCCACATAAGCGTCATTCTGTTACTTATATAAAAAAATGTTCTCCGACTGATTTCGACCTCCTGAACACGAATATCGGGTTCACCTTTGAATTGGAACATTTCTTTTTTATCGAAAAACCGAAAAAATGGTAGCCTGTCACATGATTTTTAGTGATACCTACCTACTTTTTTTTTTGTTATTGAGCGAACATGTTTCGTAATTTGAGTGCCATTATCCTTCAGGTACCTGGTATTGGCTATTTCAAAATGCTCAATTACTATTTCGGCACGTCTGATTTTAAATTTGTAGGGTCGTGTAATATGCGCCGAGCCGTGGCTTTGCGGTCGTTTTCAAAAATTGATAACAATTGACCCGACGGTCGGATCGAAGTGGAGTTTTTGTCAAAATAAAGTTCAAATTGTTCTCTAAATATAATGCCGTACATGCAGTGATGTATTCCATTAAGAAATTAGAGTTGCCTCCATATCGCAACTTTCTACATCTTACCGCGAATGCCAGCACTTGATCGGCGAAGCCGCCCTACACCAAAATGTTATTTTTGTAATTGTTCATGATTATTTCGGCAAAAATTTTCTTGATTCGCGTACCAAGGCCATGAGCTACCCATTCGAGTTGAAATATTTTCTGTATTGAATTTCGTTTTGTTCCGAGGAAAGGATATCAAGCACCAGCAAGCAACGAATAAATCATTTGCGGCCGAGCCGTAGTTTCGGAGTCATTTTCAAAAATTAATAACTATTGGCCTGCACCTCGCACCGATGTGAAATTTTCATTAAAATGAAGTTCAAATCATCCTCTAAATATAACTCCGCATATGTATTATGGTAAAATGATAAGATCGGGTACTTCCTCGCATGTGATAACTTTCGAGATCAGGCCGGCTTCTGAAATGCAGCATTCAACGGCGATGCGGCGTCACACTAAATTGTTATTATTGTCATTGTTTATTATTATTTCGTCGAGATTTAATAATAAACAACTTTCCGTCTAGGACTAGATGCTGTGACGGACGGACGGACGAAGCGAGGACAAAAGCGCCTTCCCGTTTGGAGAAGTGCGCTAAAAATAAACGCGTTTTAAATGCACGTGGCCAAAGTGGAGCCTCGCCCAGCGCACCCCGCACATAGCCTGGCACCGTAGCCTTGCCTCGAGAAATAGAGCATGGTATTGTTCAGACCATCGCCCATCGCACGCGATTTTTGTAGCAATATGTTGGCTTTTTTGAAATTTGATTTTTTAGTTCAGTAATAGAAGCAACTCCTCTGCTCATGTCTTCAGACATCGAAACTGAAATATTGATAAAAAATGTCAAAGGTAGTTCTCCCCTACATTTAACGCACTTCAGTTCAGTTCGTTTATTGCTTTCTTGTTACCGCATGGGACTGCATGAAATATTTTGAAAAGGGTAGTGGTATTCTAGAGTAGTCACAACAAAATTGAATAATATATATCCCGTTCACTTTTTATTTTCAGTGGAATGCTTTTTGGAGCAAAAACAAAGTGACAAGCTGGAGCGTTGGGACGATACGGGTGATGGCCGCTGATAGTTTCACTCCAAAGCCTTGGGGGTGCCATTAGCCGTAGCCGTAGCCCCCCAGCTTGTCACTTAATTTTTGCTCCAAAAAGCTATTCTACTGAGAATAAAAAGTGGACGATAGATATATGAATCCATCAACAATACCATATAGTTGGATATACTACCGTGTGTTCCAAACCATTCCGAATTGGCGTAGGCTGTGACATGGTCAAATTACGGGACGTAGAGCTGCTTTTCACCAGGGCACAGCGACAGATCAAAAAAGCGGCAGATCAAAACAGTCCAACATCACAGTGTACACAGTATACAAGGCGTTCATTTGAAAAGTTCCCACACCTGATTTCTCGCCGCCAATATTTTTTATAGGAAAACGCCGAAGCGAGTCGTTTATTGTTTTGAGGGGGGACATCTGGGACACATTTTGCCAAATTCACCCCCTTCGCCCCCATCCCACCCTATTACTTTCAAATTTCGAATAGCATTCGCATTACCTATCTTGTTGTACATCAAATTGAAGGCAATAAACGATAAAATTCTCTTTCTGTTGAACATATTTTCGAATTTTTTAAACCACCCCTCAACCCTTGTAAAAACCCTCTCTGTCAATGAAAGAAAAACTTTTTCCCTGTAATTTCCCGATTCTTGAGAAATAGACTTCCCAGCAAAAACAGGTCGATTTTTATTTCAACATGGCATCTAGCCAAATTTTTATCTTTGATCCCTTAGCCCCGAATCTTTGAAAAGGGTAAGAGGGTTGTTTAGAAGATTTAATTTCATTATTTGCAGACAGAATTTCATTTCCTTCAATTTTATGCATCACGAGGTAGGTAATGCCATTTGAAATTTTGAAGTAGGGTAGGGTGAGGGCTAAGGGGTTGAAGATAAAAATTTTACAATTTACGTTTCTCAGATGACCCCATTGTAATAAAAATCGACCTGCTTTTGCTGAAAAATCTTTTTCTCAAGAATCGGGAGTATTATAGGGGGCACATTTTCCTTTCATGAACAAAGAGAGGATTTTTAGGCGATTGGGAGGATTAGAAATATGTTTGGCGGTAAGAGAATTTTATTGCCTTCAATTTGATGCATTACGTACATGATCAGTACCTAATGTCATTTGAAATTTTAAAATAAGATGGGTGGGGCGAAGGGGTTGAAGATAAAAATTTGGCAATGTGTGTTCTAGATGTTTCCTTCGGAACAAAACTTGACTGGTTTTGGCGTTTTCCTGTGAGCAGTTTTGGCGGCGAGAAACCAGGGCTGACAACTTTTCAAATGACTACCCTGTATGATTTTTTCAACTGCGTTTTAGCAGACGCTGTATTTTAGAGACTATTGACCATAGAATAATTGATTTAGTACTGATTTCTCAAGAATTTAACGGGCTACATTTGCTTCGATGGTGTTTGTGTTCGAAAGGTGATAGTTTACAAGTTATTCAGAAAAAATCGAAAATTTTCAAGGATGCGCTCTTTTATTGGTCCTAGAAGAAAAGCCAAGCCTTGGAATTTTCGAAAATTTCAGTATGTTATTCCACGTTAAATTCTGCATCGATCCACCAAATTTCGTCAACTTCCAAATTTATTTCCGATTGAAACCTATTTTGACTGGACTAATAGCGGAAAACACTACACATAATGACTAATCCAAGGATAAAAGCGCCGCAGACAATTTTTTTTCGGAAAACGGGGCTTCACCAGCTTGCTTTGAGCTCTCCAAGTCCTTGCACTCCAAATCCGTAGATGCCTTTTGCACCTTGATTAATCCGACACTGACACCCCCTTACTACTGGGGGTGTCTTACTTACTGTGAATGTACTTACGTACATTCTAGAATAGTACAGGTTCTCATGCCATCTTTTTATTTACTGTCAATTTACTGCCAATTTTTATCAAAAATCTTCTACAAACAAGCAATTTATACACTTTTTTAAATAGTTTCCTGATGATGAGGGTCTTCCTCGAAACAATTGTCAATTAAACCTTTTTTAAAAAACAACAAATACGTGGTGTGACTGGAACAACTTTAAATTTATACTGACAAAGCCACAGATGGACCAATTCTACATTAAATGGGAGTCTGATGAAGTTATCGCAATTTTTCACCTTTTTACATATCACCCTGTATAAATGTTACATGCAGTTTCTTGATATTCACAATCAGGATCTCTTGCGGATAGATTGAGGTAGTAAACGCAACAAACAGAATGGAAATCACTTTCGGCAATCGAAAGTAATTGGCCGTCAAAGTCAAGCCATTTTTTTGGTGGCGGCAACTTCATTGTGGAGTATTTTATTTTCTGCTATTATTCGGTACAATTTGTACATTTAGCAAGTCAACATGTTGAAGAAGAAATAAATAAAAATAAAAAGAACAACGGCGGATTGGCGTTGATAGGCAAATTGAGTTTTGCGAAGCTATGAGATGCAACGAATCACCGCAGAACTTCAACTCGTGAAAAACATGTGTTTCAGTGACGAATGTACCTTTGACTTGAATGGTATGTTAACAAACAAACTTGAGGAGCTTGTGGTGTGGTTAGTTAGCGCGTTCGACTACCACTCCAGAGGTCGCGGGTTCGATCTCCGCCGGGGACGGATTTTCGGCCTCGAAAACAAGCTCCTTGGTTTAGTTGGAATGCTTGCTAAATGTAAGACGCGCCGTGTGTCGCATAGCACGTAAAATACGAACGATGGTGCCGACCCCATGCGATGTTGGTGGTCGTTAAAAATCCCTACCCTGTGTTGGAGCACACAGGGGTTCGGCAAAATTTCCGGTATAGTGGAGGAAAGCATTCACCGGCGTCGGTGTTAGGCCTCGTTGCGGAAATAGGCCGACGTTAAATAAACGAATAAAAAAAAAAAAAACTTGCCGCTACTGGAGTTTTCCGGGAAGGGCATACCCATGAATATTGGGACTCGACTCCTCCAGACTTCTTTCTGTGGTCTGTGCGATCACTTGAAGTATGTTGTTTTTTAAACTTAGCCGGAGTCGATTGAAGAAATGCAGCGTAGAATTACCGAAGGATGTCGCGCGGTTTCAAGAAGAACCTTCGAAAACGTTCGACAAGAGTTCGAGAACAGGCTGTATTATTACCTTGAAAACAACGTCAATCATTTTGAACACTTATTGTGAACATTCAGCTTTTCATTTTGGTTTGAAGTAGTTTAATTTTGATTTATTGTGGAGTGAATTCTTTGAAATCAATATAAACCCATTAGACAGTTTTTTTTCCAAATTAATGGACAACTATGTGAGCAAAATATGGAGTAATTGGTACCACTGGAAAGCATTTTTCAAGGGCTCTTCAATGATGTGTGACAAGTGGGAGGTTGCCATTAAAAAAAAAATAGTGGAGGGGGCTGGGGCTCGGGCACGAAGTGGAGGTGAGTCACTGACTTCACAATTATGGTTCCCCTTTCATTCTATCGAAACGGTTTTGGGCGATTATCGATATCTGCTTTTGTTTCAGACTTACAGGCAATTGTTAAGTTTTGAATTTGATACCCTGTACATGCATATGCGTATAATATTATTGCAACCAACTGTAGGAATACCCGTCAATTTATTAAATAAACGTATTTATTCAAAGATTTGCAATCCGACCACGTTTTTCTACAGAACCTATGTCAAGCAGCATCGAGGTTCGAGGTCGTAACATATACAAGGGCCCACGGCACGATACGGCCGAGGTCGGCCCCATTTTTTTAAATAAAATTTAGTGGTCTGTTGGACGTCCTTTGTTCAATAACGTACGCTAACGCAGTTTTTCTTCCGGTGCTCGACAGTAGTTAAATTGTAGTGTTAAATTCAGCGCTCAACAAACGAAAGCGTCGTGCTTTGAACAATTATGGTGCACGCTATTTCTCAAAGGCTGGTAATAAATAAATAAACTTGAATGGCGATACTCATATAGCAACAAAGCTTGGCTTGTGCGAGGAACAAGACCCAAACTTGAATTGACTATCTATTTTAATGACATTCTGTTTATACAGTGAAACCTGGGGGCCGCTGCTTCGGCTATCAATCAAATCACGAATCTTGCTTTCGTGCTCACCTTTTGAACAGAAAACTATGGAGAATAGAGAAGTGGAAAACTATATTCAAAAAGCAGTCCAAATGCAAAATCGATGCCTCTCGCTCCCTGGCGTTTCAATTATTAATTCTCAACTTCATTCCACCAACAGAAAATAACTGCGGGATCTACAAAGCTGGCGATTATTCTCCATAATTGTGTGACTAGCTTTTCGCGTCATTTTATTTAGGACCGCCGCCACTGTATAAATTAAATTTCGTCGCATCATAACAAACCGATCTCTCCGGAAATAATATAGAGTGGACAATAAGTTACGACGAAAAGTTCCGGAGTAAATTCTATGCGAATCTGTTCATTTTTCTTTACAGAATTGTGTTATTGAATTCAAAATCGCGTCTTTGCAGATTGAAATCTGCAAAATAAGGACTTTATCAAAAGAATATATTTCAGGAATGCATACTGACGCAGATTCAGGCTTTCGGAGTTGAGCTTGAAAATCGTTTTTTTGTCAAGATTTATTGAACCGCTGAACTGATTTTTCCCAAATTCAGCACACATGTTTTCCTGGTACATATCTATGATCCACTGATAATTAAGTCCCCCAGCTCAATGCAGTGGCGTAGTGAAAGGGGGGCTGCCCGCCCACTTTTTCAGACTCTGTATAGAAAACGCCACTAGGAAGTTCTTCAAACTAAACTCTTTTTCAAATTCTATTCTATTACATTTATATTTTCTATTCTAGCTTAGAGAGTCACCCTAGAAAAATTCTGATTCGATACTTCGTTTTCGAGATATTTGAGTTCAAATGTTCAAGAAACTCCCCAAAAACAAAATCAGAGGGCTAAGAATTCAGTTTGGGGAAAACCTGTGATACGTTGTCGAAAAAAACTTTTTCCAAACTTAGTGAACCTAAATCAGGCTTTTCAACCATTCTTCGAAATTCAATTTTTCAGCTTCGATTTTATTGCTATTGGGATGTTTTTTGAACATTCAAACTCAAATATCTCTAAAACGAAGCCAGTTAATATTGCGCTACGACAACTTTTTGCGGTCAAATGAACAGATAACTAAAAAATACGCTCAATTTTAGAAATTTCCAGACGCGTAGAAAATAGAGCGGAAAAGAGTGACAGTCCGTCCTTTCAATATGCCAGTGAATCGGTTTGGAGCAGTTTCTATTAGGGGATCATGTGCAACAGGAAAACATGTGTGCCAAAGAACCTCGCATGATTCTCATGGATCTAGGATAAGTTTTGCAGATTGTGTATCTAGCTTGAAATTCGTTCAAAGTGGTATCAAAATTTACGAAAAATTCGAGTTTTCTCTCAACTTCAGCAAAGAATACGGAAAACGTTGTTCGACACCGACTCCCAATCCATCACCATTACCAAACATTAACGCCAGCTTGCAATGTTTTCGTGACGCCGGTCGAACCCAAAATCTTACTTCAACCTACTGCGGCGAAACTTATAGTAATGACACTCCTAAACGTCTCAGACTGCCTGATCGACATGTGGGACCATTGCGGACCCCACCCTCACGCAGTTGAAACACCAACTCAGAGTTTTAGTCAGGTACCATAGGTTCAAAAAACTGATCCCGTGGGCTCCTTCGTCAAGGGGGCAAGAGACCTTCTATTTCTTATTCTTATAGTCCTATATGTGGAGATACCGAAATGTTTTGGTGCCACTATCAAAATGGCGTCATTTCAAAATGGCGGCCATTTGTTTCCGGTGACATTTATTCGGACCTAACTTGCTTCATTCTCACCCGATTTGATTTTTTTTTTAAGAAATACGTGAATTCATATTCTCTATCCGCTGCTGTCATCGGTTATCATTTATATCAATCTGTTTGACCGGAATGAGAAAAAAAACTGAAAATTATGATGACTTTTAGTCCTGTAGGTTTCTCGACTGTTTCTCAACGTAATTCAAGTTGTATTGATCCTAACAGCATCTACAATAAATGAAGTTCACTAGAAACTCAGCTTGCTGGAAAAATAATGGCCACAAGTGATACAGTAGGGGAAAGAGAGCGATATTCACGAAAAATGGTAAAATTAAGAAGGTTCCTGCTGTGTGTTTGTTCAGGGTATAGGTATACGTGTGATTCTTTGGTTACTACTTGATGCAGCTTTTCACCTCAGGTGAATGGAAAACAGAGTCAAAGCAAGAAACACAGATCATTCAAGCAAGTGCATCATCATTTGACACCAATGTTGGTATTTCATTGTATTTATTTTGCATAAATAAAACATTGCAGTTGCATTGCAATTATGCGTGCTTTCTTCGAGCAAGCAAAAGTTACTTGCCGAGACGAAAGAAATTGTTTTTTTTTTTAATTTATCACAGTATGTATTGTTCTATTTCATGTGTTTGGATATTGTCATGAATATGACGGAAGGGCCATAACGAAAGGCTCATCCCTTAAGTACGAATTATTTTATTAGGTATAAATTATAATAATTCATAAATCGCCTTCAGCAAAAACAACGAGCTGCCACAGGAAATGCTGAATGCTGCAAGGGCAGCACAATTCTTAGTTCATAACCGCCGTGGTATGCCGGGTACACCAAGCATGAGGAAACGAGCATCGACCTGATTGGTCGATTCGGATTAAACTTACATACGCGGGCACACGGGGATGGATTCATCAGGGGATTCGATGATCATGAGTCGACTGGTTCGGTGTTAGTAAGAAGTACTGCGGGTTGAAGGCAGACTGTCGGTTCAAGGGACTGAGGTTGTGCCCTCAGTCCCGAGTTTATAATTGTCATGTAAGTAGTGTGATGTGGATTTATTTTATAATAATTAATAAACTTGTATTATGTTAGCATGCTCGAGTTCCATTTACCTTTCCGTTTCAGCTGTGCAAAACAATAAGTAAAGAGTGAGCCCTCAGTCCACGAGTAGCAAAGGGATAGACCCTTTTCTACTCGTGACAATATGCTTTTGAGTTTTCAAGGGCGGCTATTTTCATTTCCATATAACTTTGCCTGGACCTTAAATACCATGGTGTTTGATGGCATGGTAACCGGAAGAGGTATCTCACCTATTAATTCTAATATTAGCATTATTGTTAAGTACCAATACTTACTATTACTTAATGGTTTCAAATTCAGTGTGCTCACGTTGAATAATATGTGTTTCTTGCATTAACGCCATTAATTCTATTTTTCATTCAGGTGAGGTGAAAAAATGCATAATTTGAAAAATCCCGAAAATCCCGGGATCTCGGTGGAAAAATCTCGGGATTTTCGGGATTGGAAATCTAACGGGATCCCGGGATTGGATGCCCTACTTGGTACACATGCAAATTTCGGACAATAGCAAATAGAGAATATCAATGCATACCTGATCATAAGAAAAATCATCAGAATCGGTTTGAGTCGAGCGAAAATAGGCGTAAGTTGAGTGTGAATCCATGTTACCAAAATCAAATGGTCACCATTTTGGAACGACGCCATTTTGAATTTGGTACCAGAGCATTTCGGGGTCTTCAGAGGCCATAGAAGTAGTAACCAAAGAATCACACGTATACCTGTACCCTGAAAAAACACACGGCAGGAACCTTCTTAATTTTACCATTTTTTGTGAATATCGCTCGTTTTTTCCCTACTGTATCACTTGTGGCCATTATTTTTCCAGCAAGCTGAGATTTTAGTGAACTTCGTTTATTGTAGATGCTGTTAGGATCAATACAACTTGAATTGGGTTGGGAAACAGTCGAGAAACCTGTAGGAATAAAAGTCATCATAATTTTCAGTTTTTTCTAATTCCGGTCAAAAAGATTGATATAAATGATGACCGATGACAGCAGCGGATAGAGAATATGAATTCACGTATTTCTAAGGAAATTTTTTTCAAATCGGGTGAGAATGAAGCAAGTAAGGTCCGAATAAATGTCACCGGAAACAAATGGCCGCCATTTTGAAAGTGGCACCAAAACATTTCGGTATCTCCACATATAGGACTATAAGAAATGAAAGGTCTATTGCCCCCTTCACGAAGGAGTCCACGGGGTACCGGATGACCCCTGACTATTTGAGGAATGAAGGGTCAACGTAATTTTTGGGGTTGATGATCCATGAATCATTGATCAGCAGTATTTAAAACATGATATGTATATCAAAAAATTTTCTACGTTCCTCAGTTACTTTGGTCATCATTCGACTTTGAATATTCCATTTTTCAAGATGCAAACTTTGGCAGCATGGAGCCGCTAAATTTGAAATACTCTCGGTTCCTATTAGGACCACATCATTGTCATTGTTATTGTTGTGAAACACAACCTGATTTGAGAGACAGAGCAGCAAAATATGTCCACTTCACCCTGAATAGATGCATGAATGGAACACATCTGGTATAAAGGAGAAGCCCTTAAGAAGTTAGTGCTAGCAGCCGGAAGATAAAATGTCTCAAGAGCATCTAGCATTTGCTCGAGGGATTCTATACATCAATCTCTGGAGTAAATCCATGGAATGAATGGCACCATTCATCAGTTTATGCAAAAACAGATCGGTTGTGTCACCCCAAAACTTCCCCGACGAGTAGCAAGGAATAGAAGGAAATTTTATTACGAGACGTCCGTCCCTTCGCGTGGAAAGTTAGAATTTGAGAGAAAGATTGAAGAATTGAGATATTTTCTCTGACATAAGCTAAGCCGGTTACTCATTGAAGTGGAAAACTCTCGGAAAACTTGAAGAATTCAAAGAGAAATTGCCTGAAAATGTTCAAGAATCAATCACCCTTTGTTTAAAAAACGTTAGTATAAATCTGTTCACAAGCTGAAAAGTTACTAATTTGCAGTTTCAGTTTTTCATTAAGAACCAAATTATGTAGGAAGAAAAGCGAGTGAGGCCGTCAGACGCATTGGTACATGGATAAAGGTGGACGATCTGAAACTGGCACCACAGAAAGATTGAAAATAATTTGCAGGCAATTTAAAATTTTGATTTTCCGGGAAAATTTCAAATCTTTTTCCAAGTCATCTCATTATGAAGATCGTCAATCACGGCTTCACTTTAAGCTCTATTTATTCCCGGTTTCGATAACCCAGGCCTTATTTACATTTTTGGCAGCAGAATTCCCGGGAAACTAAAAAAAATGTTTGAAAAGGTTCAAGAGCCAGTTACCCCTTGTAATAAAAAAAAATCTGTTTGGGGGATAAAAAGTTGGGAAATTTGCAGTTTTTCCAAAGAGGAAACTCTAAAACCGTGGGTCGTTCAAAAAATTTTCCTCCAAAAGTTGATTCAATCTTTTCTCCAACTTTCATTCCCAGCATGTCTCCACCTAAAATAAATAGTTCGTGGGCCTCACCGCATGTTGAAGTTTGCATTGCATTTTTTTTAAATTCACGGTATGTGCTAATTCCATTTTGAAAAAATTACCGTCGGGAAACCAAGACCGTGCTGACCAAGACTCATTTTGAAAATAGGTCTACACGACGCCCAATCTAATCTTTTTCCGTTATCAGTTGGAATTTTTCGAAAAAAGTCGATCCCCGATCAGGAATTAATTTTTGAGTATGGAGTCTTACATCAGAAGAGAGTCGTGCCGGTAAAAATACGGGCGAGAGGTTCAAAATACTTCCCCCCCTGGTGGTGGGGTGGGTCGGGGAAGTAAAAACTACAGAATGAAGACTACGGTCTCGACTGCATGCTCACAAAGCCAGTTCGAGCAAGCAACACGTCCTCAGGACATCCTTGAGGAGGGAGGGTAGAAGTAATCAGATTTCAAAATGAGAAACTTCAAGAATCGCCTCTGAGCTTCTGACTCTCTCAAGAGCTGAAACATGAGTTGAGGTTGAGCATATGGGATCCCAAACCACAGAGGCATACTCAAGACGGGTCCCAACAAAATCCACATAAAGCAGACGAGTTGTGCCAAGATTCTCAAAGGGCCTAACATTCCTCAGAACAAAACCGGAAATCCTAAAGGTCGAAGTAACAACCTCTGTGATATGAGGAACAAAAGTGAGCTAGCTATAAAAACCAGAAGAACTAGATCTAAAAGGCCATGATTGAAAATTGAAAAACTTGTAGATGTCAGCGCGAGTTTGTCCTAATGCTTTGGGAACAAATTTTTGGAAAATTAGCAAAACGATACCTAATAATATTTCAGCACAGAAGAAAATCCGGAATGTCTCATCGCCCGTCGAGTGGCGAAAAGTGCCAAAGGGTGGAGGAATGCTTATGCTCAATGACCTCGAAGTAGCCCGATTGAATCAAGATTCGATCATGTCACATTAAAAAACGACCACACCGCGTGAAATAATCAAATTGAAAGCTCCCTTGCGCGCGGATTTCAAGTAGAGCGAATCTGCCTTCTTATGCTGGGGTCGTCAGGATATTGAATGGGTCGGTTCATATGCCCAGATTTTTAATTAGCTGGATCAGCAAAAGTTTACAAATAACATTACTTACATCACATCTTCCTACTTGTTTTAATGCTTTGTTGAGTCCCATGTGAAATAATTTTATGATGAATGCCTTAAAATTTTGCGCAATTTATTTTAGAGTTGGTCAGCAAAATTGACGCAGCTAAAAATAAGTCTGCAAGGACTTAATCAAATATAGTGCCATTCCGTATTCCTATTGTCCGAACAGACAAAGCACACATTCATGCGAGTTAATTAAATATTACTTTTCTATTTAGGTATAGAATCCAGGAATTGTGTACAATGGAGCGCGTGCCATGCCGTGTTTTCTACTTTTCCACTATAGCCACCAAATTTTTGTCCTCTTCTATATCTCGAACTACTTAAATCAACTCGAATTGATGAATTTTCGAAATTGTCATGAATGCCATTCAAATTAGTCGCGAATCCGGGATTCCGGGAAATCTATTTTCAAGCTTAATAAATTCAAGTAAGTGCCCACGACTTGGCGACCCAAAGTCCATACAGGCACTTCAATCAAACCTTGCGTCAAATTGAATCGAACAATTATTCTTAACGGATGTAACCCGGTGACGTGCGGCAAACTAGAATTCAGTAACTAAAGTTGAAAAATACAGTAGGTACAACTGCTGATACCGCAAAGTGCTCGATTTTCTGTGCTCGATTTTCTATAGCTGTAAATATTTTCGTGATCTTCTCGCTTATTAAACGATTTCTTCAGTCGCCTGGAGGCTCTCTTTGCCCTCAGCAGTATTGAGCTATTTTCTTCTCCAAAAGTATAGACACTATTTCGAAGGACGAAGGATGTTTCCATCCAAAAGGAACCTAAATACAGAGTTTTATTCCGCATATAATTGATTATTTTGAATTTTTACCGCATAAAAATTGATAGTCCATACAATCGCATATTTAGTCCATATCATTGCATATAACTGCATATTTAGTCAATATTTTGGCCATTTCATCTGTGTGTGCTAAAAAGTCATGATTTTTTTCATTTCAAAAAAGAAAAATTAGAAATGTTTGAAGGGAAAAAATTTGGTTAGTTTTACATGTAAATGTTCAAATTTTCAATATTTCTGCAGCATTTATCACATATTTACTCGCATATATTTCTTCATTTGAACATCTTCACCGCATATTTTGATACTTTTGAAGCCCATATAAACTGCATATATATTTTTTACCGTACATAAATCCGCCCTCTAGTGATGGCACACAATATAATTATTCGTAACAAAGAATCGGTAGTTTTCAATGGTAGTTTCTCTCGGCATATTTTAATGAACTCGGATTTTTCTCGTGAATCGTGGAAACGTGGATTCCCAAAATTATATTTCTCTGTATTGATTCATGTGTGGAATCGCTATTGGCTGTTACTGAATAGTGCTGTGTAATTTGATCCCGCATGAAAGGATTTGTTGTCACAAAAGAAAATCATCTCATTCAGGTACCTACAAATTTAATACCCAAAACCACCTTCTATCCTCTTACCATATTTTAAGAAATCTTTCAGTCGAGAAGAGCTTTTCCATCCATCGCGAAGCGGAAGTTAACCCATACATTAATTTACAGATACAAGCCGCATCATCTGCATTGTAAATATGTTCAGCCACTTCTCTTCTCCAGATTCTCGTTGGTTGTTGGCTTATAATCGCACACTTGTATGTTGTTGATCTTGTATTAAACTTCGTGTGTTCTCTCTTCTCTCGCGCGCGCCACCTCACAGATACATACCACACATCTACATCAATGACGCAAGATGTCGCTAATTAGAAAGGGGAATCCAACTAATCTATTCAACAAATCTCAGGTGATCAACCATTATTTCCTGAGTAGTACCAAGTACGTCTATCTAATATGATAAATTTTCAAAATATGTAGATTGACAATAATTTACGACTTATATCTTATATCCATCGCAAACTTACGTCATCAAATCCAGATCTATAATATGTATTTCGAAAACGAGTTCAAATATTTATTATCTGACTACTTAGCTTGGGGTTTGTTACAACACGGGTAGTTAAATCCGAAATTTATCGCAGTTTTTGATGTGATGTTAGTGCGGAAGTAATATTTTTGTCTGTAGCTATGAGTTCGGAATGGAATTGGTATTGGTCAGGTCGAATGGTTCCATGAGTATTTTGTCGAAAGGCCTAGGCTGCTGTAACAGTAATAAAAAGCAAAATGTTGGGGGTACTCGTGTGCTTTTCCTTTTCAAAGAAACTCGATCCAGCCGCAAAAGCTCTTGTTGACACACTTTCCTAATGAGATTTTGCAGAGCTGTTGTTTTGACTATTCCACAAACATAGAAATTCTCCTCGCCCTGCTTCCGCATTTATGGTACTGAGCTCATACTAGTGTAGGTGTATGGTGTATTTACATACCACATACTTGTACAATAGGGGTGTTCCAACGAAAATTATCCACTTGGTAGTAAATAATCGAAATGTATCCAAAAATTCGCGAATTTCAATATAATTGACTGTAACGGTTAGCGGTAAGGACCGGTGTGTTGTAACCTTCTTTGCCTCGAATAGAAAAAAATCATCACTACTGTGAAGATATTTGAAAGCCGTTAAAAGTGACGTGTGGCCACTTTTGCTCTAGACAACTGCCACCCAGGCACGGGGGTGAAGCAAGTAGAAAAAATTGCAGTTTAATTTCCCCCTTGAGTTACATAAAATTGAGCGGTATCATCTTTTTTTTTCGAAAAATAACTTCAAACAGTAATCAAAATCAACTAAGAGAAGGGGTGGATCCTTTACGTTGGGACACCTGGTATTTGCATCTGCACCATTCCAACATTTTGTGGCGAATTGTATTGTGTGCAGCAACCAATACGAGATAATATCTACTTCACATAGGTAATAATAGCAATAATAACTTTTATCATGTTTGGCAGTGCCGTCGCAGAGGGAATTCCAGCCGACAACCCTCATCTCGTTCTGCTCTTCTTCATGTCGCAATTATTCCTTCGCGAACTCACCAAGTGCCACCGACTAGTTCAAATAATTCCCATGGACATGTCAGGATATTACGGTAAAAGCCGAGCTTGAGAAAGTCACGTTAACTTTTGAAGATGACCTTGGTTACAGATAACAGAGCAGGGCCGTCGAATCTTGGAAACGTGATAAGTCAAATACTCTTATGCAAGCAAATAACACCTGACTTCAATCAAGAAGAGCTATGCAGCATTTCAAAGGATTCCCAGGAAATCGCCAAACTACTGAAAGAGATGCAAGAATACATGCCCAAACAGGAAATCAATTTGGGTAAATCGGGGACCTAATCCCCAACACTAATCCCCAATTAACTGAGTGACATTTTCAACTAATTGCTTTGTTCTGTTGTTTTCTTTTCCAGAGAAATCAGTTGCTCTAACGGAGGACCTTACAAGTCAGTGGACCAATAAACGAAGAAACTCATTATATAAGAATATGGGGTTCTTGTGTTGTGTACGTCGTCCCATGTTGTGACCACAACACCGAACACTGATGTAGCCGCCCAAAATACGATACACGACCGCCTTGGTTTGGACACAAAACAGACACGCCACAACACTGCAATCGCAATGGCTTTATTCCATTTTTATATAATTTCCACGACGTTGACGTTCCCATAAGTACAACATTACTTACTTGCAATGAACCCTGCAGCAATGTATCTCCGTACATACTAAAGATACCCTATAATATGCTTTATGTGGTGCAACCGCCGTGGAAATTTACAAAACCAGCTGAACGGGATCTTTGAAAGCCTACAAAATAGCAGCGAGTCCTGAGATACGATCAAAATCGTTCGGTACCTTTCAAAGCTTTCAGACATCGCTCAAGTAAATTACATATATAGCATATTTCCAATATACGAAACCTAATTTAACTTTGTGGAAGGAACGAAATCGACGCGATGTTTCTACCGATACACTTCCTAAACTTCATAGATTTCAAGTTAATTTTCAAATTGGCAACATGATACAGGGTTGGGTTCTTATCAAAAATTACAAATTATCACGTCTCATCTGTGAAAATCGAATTCTCCATAGAAATTATTCACACTTCAGAGAATTCTCAGCCCTAAACTTGAACACCGATTTAGCCAAAGAAGATTTCTTTCTAATTTACACAACATGATTTGAAAATGATTGATGGTCTTTTGTTACGATAAATAATTTGTGCACCCCGGAATCGATATCAGTGGGTTTCACGAGTGGGCATCACCAGTAGGTTTCGGTAAGATGCAAGCAAGTTCTACGGTTTATATTGCAGTGCTTGGATTATCATCGGCGACGTCTTGTTGATGGATGACGACCCATTTAGCGCGAGTTTAGAGTCCAGTCACTATGCAGTTTAGGACCTTCGCATATTATTCTCTTGGTATAATAATTCTGGGATCCCTAGAACCTACCAATTCGGCACATCCAAATATGATTAAACTAACTATTCAGTTTACGAATACCGAGTCGCCTCAGTCAATCGAATATGGACTCCAATAATAACGGTTGATGTAGTATCTCTGAGAAACCTTGTTCTTCAGCTGGACCAGCTAGATTTCAGGTGAACTTAGGAGATCCTGAAAAGACACCCATTGACCGGTGTAGTGTATAGTTTGGTTGATGCTTTTTTTTTATAAGTGTCTTGTTGAAGTATTTAAATCTCAGCCGTGCAAGATTTGATTTTTCATTAGCATCGTTTGCCTTTCCGTATCGCATCATAGTTATGGACCAAGAAAGAAATCCGGCGCAAAAAGCGTGGGCAGTTCACTAACACTTCGTTGGCACAATTTCGTTCTACGAAGCCTTATTCAAATCGTGGATTTTTATTATTATTATTATTATTATTATTACCAGACCAGCCTTAAATCTTTGTTTTGCTTATTCAGTTTTTTTGGTCTCTATAAAAACTGAATGTATGAATTTGTTGTGAATGCTGCTAATCAGAAGTGGATTTACAAGATGGATTCACGACTAATATGACAAATGTGATATGACTAATATGATTTTTATCTAATTGGCTACAAGATCTAAGATATACGGTGTTTTCTAGGTTTGAGCTCAAAAATCTTTTTCACCTGTTCTTGTCGGACCGATCAAGTGTGCCGTGCGATTTAAGAAGCCATTCTTTTCTTAATCTTGAAGCATTTTTCTTGAACTTTCTGCATCCGGTAGGATATTTTCGACAAACGATCATAAAATGTACTTTTCTGCCAAAAAAAAGCATTCCAACTTCATTCAAGTATGGTCCTGGATTTTCTTTTGGACTCTCGGCTAACTTGCTGAGTCCTAGTCAGGGAGGAATACTTTTGCTGCCAAATTTAACTGAATTACATATATCACACTGTAACCAAAATTTCGCCTTTCTCAATTTCAGCCTAAACCTAGAGAACACTCTAGGTTCTCTAGTAGACTGTAGTCAGATATCTGCCATTAAGCTTTGTCGTATTAGTCGTGAATCCCCATCTATACAGGTGTTCATTTTCAAACTTCCCAGCCCAGATTTATCGCCTGCAAATTTTTTTTCAGGAAAACGCCAGAAAAGGTCGAACTTTATTTCGAGGGGGACATCTAGGACAAGTATTGTTGAATTTCAATCTTCATAACCCTTTCGCCATCAACTTTCGATTCTTGAAAAATAGATAATATTTTTGATAGAGAGAAAAATGTATTACCTTCAATTTGATGTATCACCAGATAGGTAATACTATTTGAAATTTCAGGGTATGGTGAGGGCGAAGGAGTTGACGATAAAAACTCGGCCAAACGTGTGGAATAAAAATCGACCTGTTTGTGCATTTCCCTGGAAAAATTTTTGATGGCGAGAAAATATAGATGTATCGCATAATTACAGGCAAAATGGTGGCTCTCACTTCCGTAGCATCAGTGAACAAAGTGATTCAACAATTTAATCAATCCATTGTTCCAATATAAACCGTAGAGTAATAATAATGACCGTCATTTTTTATGAATGACAGGGTGTGCCAGAACAAAGTAGTCAAACACCTATGAGAGATAGCCCAGGAGAAATCAAGAGACTTTCCTTATACTTTTTTTCGGCATTCCAATTTTTAAAAACATTTTCTTACCACTGTTAGGATTTGAGTGAAATTTGACTGATAAGTAGGTAATTATTCAAAACAAGTCTATCAAATTCCCTCCTAATACCTCGACCTGTTGTATAAATATATAAAAATAAAAATATAAATTATTCATGAAAAACCAATAAAAAAACTCAAATTTTGAAGACATGTATCTCGGTTAAAATTGAGATTTCGCAAAAAATATGAAGGTTTCTTAGTTTTTGCTGGTACTATATTCTGGGACATTCTGTATACAGGGTATTAAAAAAATAATTTCAATTTTTGCGACACTGTATGCAATTATTATAGTGCAGTTTTGTATGCTGATAACAAAAAGTATAGCTTATTTCCGAGGTAACATTCCGGGATGGCTTAAATACGGGAAATGCTCACAATTTGCTGATGCATTGCCGCGAGTAATTCCAGATAAAGTATCAAGTCCTATGAATGTACAAAATCGTTTCGGCTGTATGTGCAAAACTTCTTAGAAACTGATAGTCATTCCGAAACATAAGAATGGCTGTAAGTGTAATGTAATAATTCAATTATTGTATTCAGATAAGTTTAGCTAATACCGAGAGTTCATAAATTAAATGGGTCAAGGGTGCCTGTGAATATGAAAACGTCTGTCGGAACTAGCGTAATCCTTTTGTAATAAATTTGTCAAAGTTTGACAAGTTACGTCCCATATTATTGATCTCTGATCTGCCATAAGTGCACGAGAATACTTCAATTTCGAAAATACTCCTCGTCATGTAGGTTTTGTGCCCTGCCGTAAAAACCTTATTCAAAATGTTCCGAAAACGAAAACTGCGACTGGTTTGACAAAAAATCGATAACCAAAAAAATACAGACATCAAATGAACGATGCTAGTTCCGACAGATGTTTTCAAACTCACAGGCACCCTTGACTCATTTAATTTATGAACGCTCGGTACTATGTCTGGTGTAACTTGTTCATTTGACAATAGTATAATTTCCCGCCTAAGAACTTGAACGGCTTTTTCTAAAAAATCAACGAACTAAGCATCAAGGCCTAGGAATTTTCTTCAATTGGTTGCAAAGCCGAAGTTGTCTACCCGAAATTGCCGGTGTTGAGTCGTTGATAACGACTGAAGCGACGTTTCATTTGCGGCTTTGTTTAACTTCATTTTAAGGTGTGTCATGTGTAAGGAAGAAAGCATATCTCACACGAAACTGCCACCGTCAGACGTTGGTAGTTGTGTTATGTAGCTGCTAAATAGTTTTCATCGTGTCAAGTTGTTGCGAAATCGTTCAATGCTTGCCAAGACAACTGAATAATTATTATGCAGGATGTGCATTGCTGATTTTGCCAGCTGGGGTCATTGCCAAGAGGAATTATTCTCACTGTTTCATTTATTTTTCCTCAAATTCAGTGAACATTTTTTTTCCACTTTTGATTTGGCATAAGGCGTTAGCCCGTACTGCCACGTCATTGCGTTTTTCTTTGTGTGTCTTTGTGGTTTTTACAAATCAATTTTTGCTTGTTCAAGAAATTCAAGTATCGCCGCTACTACTTATTTTATTTACCCCATACATTACGAGTTTCTGGAAATGGCTTCTTTCAGCTGCAACGCAGATGTTAAATTCGAGAAATCTCAGCTCACTTGATGCACGACAAAAAAGTTCCGGTAAATATTTGATCCCCTCCAGTAATATGTAAAAAAACTACAAAATAAAGAAAAGAAGTATACAGGTTGTCTCAAGACTCGTACCCAATCTTGAAGATCGGCTCTACCGAGTGATCCAAAAAATGCTTTCCTTTTGAAAAATCTCAATTTTTGGCCGATTTTGATGGAAGTGGCACCAACGGGAAGCCAACTGAACAAGACATAACATTGGGAGTTTGAATGACCAAAATGTCAAAATCAAAAATGGTGGACGCAGCCGAGTATATAGCTATTTTTGTTGAGCAACTGTTTTATTTTGTAAGACATGGGGGCGGGCCTCAACGTCTTGACCCTCTTATTTTCGGAATTTACACAAGATTTTCGTTAAATTTTTGAAACGGAATAATAACTACTTGGTTAAATTTCCCAATAGTTCAATGTGTACTGAATTTTTATTTACTATACCTACAGGGTGAATTATAGACTACAAAAATGCAGTTTACCTAGAAAACCGTAAGCAAAAGAGTCTATGGAAATGGGTAGTATTAATAAAAAAATAAGCATAAGCATTTGCTCAGGTTTTTGACAAGTTGCTAAGCAGACATTTCCTAGCAATGCCTATGAAATCCAAGCAAATGCTTAACCTTATTTTTTATTAATACAACCCAATGAATTGTTTCTTTTTTGTGCTCTACATCAATCATAGAACGACTTTGACTGTGCAGTGCAGGCGCTTTTAAGAAAAAAGAAAAGAAAGATTGTGTAGTAACTGAAAATTCAGTACACATCCATCAACTGAAAAAATTTAAATAATCATTATGTTTTAAATATTGTATAAAATCTCTTCAAATAACTGGATTAGAAGGTCAAAGTGCCAGATTTTGAGCTCCTATATCTTGCAATATAAGGGACATAGAATTGTTCCTGCATTTTTTCAGCACTCTACTACTTTCCCATTCGTCGTGGATATGGCGATATATCGTATGTCACAAAGCTTTTTTTATGAGAGCCAAAAAACTTCGCCCATACATATCATAAGCTTGAAAAAAAAACTGTTTCACTCATCGTAATCTCGTATTTTGGGACATACGACCTATTGTCATATCTACGATGATATAACGCACTTTCAAGGTGGGGCACGAGCCCTGAGACACCTGTATACCTATGTACCGTATGTTCATTAATAACCTCTATAATGGGCTGCTGTGGAAATTCAACCGTATGTCCGTGACTTGAATCAGATTGTTAAGACTAAAATGAAAGTGTCACCAATGATAGATTTTGTAACTGGAAACTCAAAATAGTCATATAAATTAAGAAACAAAGCTCTCCGACCAACCACAACACCAGACGATCGAACCGAACAACTGCACAGACACGTGTTTCGCCCCTACTGGGGGCTCATCAGTGCGCAGGCGTGATCAGCTCAACCATCCGATGCTGTGGCAGTCAGAGAACTCATGGTAATATACACCCAGGAGGACTCCTAATATGTGAGTCCTCCAAGCGGCGCCATCTATCAAAGGCATTCCGCAGATGCATCTGCGAAACACGTGTCTGTGCAGTTGTTCGGTTCGATCGTCTGGTGTTGTGGTTGGTCGGAGAGCTTTGTTTCATGAAACTGCGAGGTGCCGCTATATGGCCCTAAGAGGCGCAATATTTATTTATATTCGCGTGTTTGTTTGTATATAAATTAAGGACTAGATTACAAAAACGGTTGAAAGTGACCTCCAGTTTCGCGTAAATATAACTGAACTCGTCTTTCCATGTTTTCAAACGTGTTCTGGGGGATTTGAGACGTGATGTTACTGAGACAATTTTCAGTGATAACATTGTGTTGATACACTCTCCCATCCCAGCTGTTCAATGTTTTGGATAGTGCGTTTTTCAAATGAGAAAAAAGGGAGTCGTCGAGTGAGGTCAAAAAGAGGACCTCGGGGAAAATTCTGATCTGCAGTTCAGGCTGATAATCCCGTCATCGAAAACTGTACTGTGAAGTCATCGAACAAGACTCGCCCTATAATGCTTCGCTCTGACACCCCAACAGATTTGAAGCTTGATGACATTTGATTTGAATTTTATAAATAAGAATCGAGTCACGGACATACATACGTTTTAGTTTCCACACCTTCCGCTTATGGACATAGGATATAATTTCTTGGTTATTAGAATCTGACGCAATTGAGATAAAACAAAGATAAATGGACATTTTTCACATTTTTTAATCACGTAGTATTTCAAAAGACGTATCATTTTCCGGAAGAATATGATAAATAGAAGAATACTCTAGAGGATTTGGCCAGTTGTATTACAAAAAGGTGCCGAATGAAACACCATTCCCGTTGAGGATGAAATCATTCTGTGCATACTGCATACGTAGGTACAGGGCGATTCAAACTCAACGCCTAGGCTACATTTCTGGAATATGGTAAGACAAAGGGGGATTTTTTGCGCTTCAACAAATCGATCTTGTGCACCATACCAACCATTTTATCTCACCGACGCGACGCCTGAAACACTTCTTTCCCTAGGAACCTATATACTATTAATGTTCGGTAGCTAATTTTTCTCTGACTTAGATACCTTTCACCATTTTTATGTTTTTAACCGTTGAAAAAATTATCAATCTGACTGCATGTTATGCTCTAAACATTATGAGGTGGAACAGCCTGTTGCAAAGTTCGAAAAATGAATCGTGAAAAAAAATCCTCGTGAAAAAATGAAATAAAAGTTATTTCAGAAATGGAAATTTGAGCCGTTGATTTTTTTTTCAAATTTGTTTTTCAATTTTGAAACAGGCTGTCCCAACTCGAAATATTTTGAAAATCTGTAATAACATATAGCATGCACTTGGACTGATAGTTTTTAATAGCTGCCACTGAAAATTTAAGTGAGATAATTTGAAATTTTACAACAAATTTCTGTTAGACTTTCAAAGGGCGTCTAGTTTGAATCACCCTGTACGGATCAGTATGAATTACTCATTCACTGATCTCGATTAAGTATACAGGGTGATATGTGCACACATATCTGATGACAGGTACAAAGTTCACAGGCATGTTTCTTAGCTTATTGAAGACGAAAAGTTCCTATCAAACGCGTATGTCCGGAAATGCTTGCTAAGAAAGTTACAGCCTCCTAAAGGTGAGCCTCACGAGGATGTTTTTTTTTTTGCCTGCATCAACTACTTGGTTATTAGCAGGCTTTTTCTGTAAAGGTTTTTTTTCAGCAACGATAACAACGGAGTACTATATAGATTGACATTTTCGATCAGTGAGGGATGTATCATTAGGGTTTTGTTTCGATGGCTTTCTCGTTTCATCTCTCTTCCCGGGGCATTACAGCACGGTCATGATGCCCCAGTACTAAGGAAGGCGTGAAAAAGTTCACCTGGTCCAGTGCGGATTTGAACCCGGGACCACTTGAAAGCGGGATCGAGCTAACTGTGCTGGGTTTTTATCAGCATCTTCTGAACCCGTTGATATAAAATTATGAGAATTGTCACATGTCAAATAGAGGGGGGGTAGAGTTACCCCACCTTCTTGGCAGGTGGTTTGTTATCGCTGGACTGAATTTCAAGGGTATTTTTGTTCCATTTAATCAAGCATGGGATAGGAGTAGACGTACCATTTTTCAATATTTTACATTGATGCGTTCAGGAGATATTGATTAAAAAAAAATAATAGCTCACTTTAGGGAGCTTTAATTTTATTAGGGAACATTTCCGCACGAACGTTGACAGAAACGTTTCTTATTCAAATAAGCCAAGGAACACGCCTGTGAATGTTGTCATTAGATGACACCCTGAATAATAAATATCATTGTTATGATCTTCCGACAACATGTAGCTTTAGGAAACTTAAAAGTTGTATAGCATTAATGATGTTACTAGAAGTGACGGCGTATATTTTTTGCACGCACTTTTGAGCAAACTATTTAGGTATGCTCTTTACGACCTTATAAATTCACATTAATTCGTCGTCATTACTTGAATAATGATTTAGGATGGCAGAAAACAGGTACATTCAACATCTGCTGCATAATTTCAGTCGAAACTAAAATAATATTTATCTCAATCGACCAAAACCACGCGCCGAATAAGCCATCGAGAAAGATATTCAGATAGCTTAATTAATTAAATTTATACGACTTTACTCCAAGTACCTTTTCATTGTTCAAAAAAATGAATGCTTTTTTGTGGTCTTTTCTCCTCTTTTCTGATCCATGATCTAGAAAGAAGGAAAAGAGCTCCTCTATAGATTATATGTATAAGTAACTTTTCAAGTAAATCTTAGTTACTTCACAAAGAAAAATCTCGAATTATACAGGGCGATTGAAATTCGAGGTCGATTAAATTAGAAAAAAGCTGGGCAATCATTTGAAAAGCTAAAGCACAATACCGGGAATCAATAGGAAAATATCCACCCGTAATAATTCTTGATTTCTGGTGAATATTTCTTGTAGAGAGAACAGGTCGATTTTTATATCGAGGGGGGCATCTAAAACCTACATTGGCGAGGTTTTATCTTTAACGTCTTCGCCCCCACCCACCCCAACTTTGAAACTTCAAATGACACCACTTATTTTTCAATCATCAAATTGAAGAGGATTATATTTTTTGTTTCTGAAAACATTTTCAAAATTTTCAAAAGAATTATGGGGTCAAAAATCTTAAATTGGACACTCGGACCATCATTTTTAAAGGGGGGGGGTTGAAAGTTCGAGAATATTTCTAAGGGGGTTAAAGATAAAAATTCGCTGATGTATGTTTCAGAATAGATGTCCTCCTCGATATATAAATCGACATGTTTTTGTTCGAAAAAAATTCACTAGGAATCGGGAGTCATTACGGGTGGACAGTTTTCAAATCATCACCCGATATAAATACAAGCTCTTTCTTTGACAGATATACCGGGTGGGCCATAAAAAAACCGTACTGTTTTATTTTCCTTGCCGATTTTTTGTTTCTTGACCGATTTTGACAAGCTTAGTATCATTGTGTAGCTAATTGAAAAGGCTACCAGGACCATATACAAAAGATTCTTAAATGTCAAAATTCAAAATGGCGGAAACGACTGAAATCAGTCCTTCTTTCGCAGTTGTTTTTTTTTTACATAAAATTTGACAGAATAACCAAACTTGAGACGATTTCTGAAAGAATGAACTATTTTCTACATTTTGAGACCATAATTAGCTCAACTGGTTCATTCGTTGGGGAGATGTGGCAAATTGAAAAAAAAGCTTATTTGCCATTGTTTTAATCCAAAATGAATAATGAAAAATATTGTTTTGCCTGTCAAATTGTTTCTTCTGGAGCGATTTTGACAGATTTAGCATCATTGTGCAAATAATTAAATAGGCTTCAAGTGTCATCTACTAATATAATCGAAATGTCAGAATTCAAAATGGCGGACACAACTGAAAATTAGCCTTCTTTCGCAGTCGTTTTTTTGAATTGAAATTTGACAGAATGACAGAACTAGAGGCGTTTTTTGAAAGAACAAACTGTTTTTCACATTTTGACACCACAACTAGCTCAATTGGTCCATCCGTATAAATACATAAATACAAAAAAATAGGATAGTCCTCAAATGTTTGCATCCAGAGAGTCTGCGTCCATAGATAGGAACGTACCTAGTGAACACCCTGTGGAATAATTTTCAATTATATTTTCAAAAATGGTGATCATATCTCAGGCACCCACCCCTTGAATATTTCACAGATAAAATAAGTGATATATTTTATTATTCGTTTTGGATTGAAACAATGGCGGATAAGTTTTTTTTCAATTTGCCACATCTTCTCAACGAATAAACCAATTGAGCTAGTTGTGGTGTCAGATTGTGGAAAAAAATTCGTTCTCCCAAAAAACGCTTCTAGCTCTGTCATTCTGTCGAATTTCAATTTGAAAAAACGACTGCGAGAGAAAGCTCATTTTCAGTTGTGTCCGCCATTTTGAATTTTGACATTTCGATCATATTCGTATGTGACACTTGAAGCCTATTTAATTTGTCACATAATGATACTGAACCTGTCAAAATCGCTCCAGAAACAAAAATTTGGCAGAAGAAACAATATTTTTTATCATTCATTTTGGATTTAAACAATGGAAAATAAGCTTTTTTCAATTTGCCACATCTCCCCAACGAATTAACCAATTGAGCTAGTTAAGGTCTCAAAATGTAGAAAATAGTTCATTCTTTCAGAAAACGTCTTTAGTTCGGTTATTCTGTCAAATTTTAATTTAAAAAAACGACTGCAAAAGCGAGCCTATTTTCAGTTGTTTTCGCCATTCTGAATTTTGACATTTAGGAATCATTTGTTTATGGTTCTGGTAGCCTCTTCAATTAGCTATACAATGATACCAAGCTTGTCAAAATCGGTCAAGAAACAAAAAATCGGCGAGGAAAATAAAACAGTACGGTTTTTTATGGCCCACCGGTAGATACACAATTATGTACATTATGTCATTTCTGTTTCCAGATCCCCTTGGTTTGCTGTAGGTACAGAGTCTATCTGCATTTTTCAGTGGGGCCAAATATGACATCGTTCACGATGTTTATTTTTATTCAATTATGTCATTTTTTGATTCAATCCTGCGATCTCAAGAGATGACGTATTTGATTGTGTCAGGTCTCCTTCAATAGGTCTCTCACTCGACTTTCAGAAAGATAGGTTAATGTCATCGTATTTCTCCACGTAAGAACGCAGAATTAGTTGAAAACGTGACAAAACTGAATAAACTAGGTGATGAACAAGATATTTTTTGACCGTTCTCGAATAGCTTCCATTTCTCTTTTCAATGATGTAAAAAATAACACACCTACCTACCTACCCACTCCTATGCTTCCCCCGTTCCATTTTTTACATCTAAGCAAAAAAAAACTGGTCCTAGTTTCCTGGCAGAAGATATGTTGCTCATAGCTAGCTTCCAAAAACACTTTTATGTAGGTGTGACAATAATTTTTATTGTGGCAAAGAAATCGTCAGCACGGATGTCAGTTCGTCGACACAAATTTATTCTTTGACTTTCACGTGTTCAATTCATATTTTAGGTACATAGCTGCTTACTTACTTGATAAATTAGATGTCCCCCTCGAATGTCAATCAGCCTGCCTGTATGTAGTTTTGATGGAACCGGCAGTAAACCTATACCTCGTTCACTTCTTATTTTCAGTAGAATGATTTTTTTAGAGCAAAATAAAGTGACAAGCTGGGAGGCTACGGCTACAGCTGATGACAGCTGCAAAGTTTTGGAGCGAAGCTATCAGCAGCCATCAGCCGTATGTTCCCAGCGCTCCAGCTTGTGACTTTATTTTTGCTCCAAAAGGTCATTCTACTGAAAATAAAAAATCAGTGGGATATAGTGTAGTTTCATTTCACTGAATTATGTGGCTGATTCAATTTACCATTGTTTTTGCCAATGAGCGTCAACTTTATATAGCGACCAATAAATACTTCTTAAAAAACAGATGATTTGATCTGAATTTTGATAAACTATTATCGTAACTAATTATTATTATACTCTAATCAACAACAACTGTATCCACTGGAAAACAGGAATGATATAATTGGTTTTTGAAAACTATGATGCCAACTGCGCCACAGAGGGACTATAACATCTTTATCAATAACAAATTGGTATCAAAAACCTTATTCTGAAATAAAAAATCAAACCGATTACTCAGGTATTTCAATTTCGCACAAAAATGAATTAAAGTGGACACGGTTGCTGTGAGTCAAGGCCAAAAAAAATGTTGATCAAAATTGACATTAATAAATTACCACTAAAGTGAATTCTCATTATACACCAATTTAAAGAAGCATAAATATTTTATCACTATACATTAATTAAAATACTGTCGTGATTGATTGTTGTCTCTTGATGTGTATTAGTTCTATAGACCTGATAGCATACAAAAGATTTATATACCTAAGTATTAATTAACTCTAGAATCTGTGATATAGGTGAAAACATAACAAATTCCGTCAATTTGAATTTATTATTATTCCACCATGTGTAATAGGAACATTTAGCGTTATATATTTACTGATAAGTATCCTACATAACACAAATATTTCTATCATTCTAGTCATCAGGCACTAAAAGTCCCTAACTATTATCAAAACAACAAAAAAGTAACAATATGAAATGTCAATACTTAATATTGTGATTAATAAAGTTTATTACAACTTTCGATTGTGTCAATAATTAGAGTTTCCCTATGTAGTACGCAAACTGAATAATAGAAAACTGCCTGTCCCAGTTGTAAATTCAGATTTTCAGTCAGTTACAGATTCCTGTAGAGCCAACGTTCAGCTTATGGAATTTCCTACACATCCTGGGACAAGGATCCTTCTTTCCTTAAAGGATAGGCATCCGAGCGCACTCTATCCGTGCGTTACGTGAATTACTTACTATATTTTCTATAGGTAGAAGGTAGAAATGCAACCTGAAAAACAGGTTGTAATATTTTCTCACCTTGGAAAAGGGGAATATTAGCACGCTTTAGCAACAATTACCTGATGTGAATTGATGTTTCACCAGTTATTCTGTTCGAATTTGTTACATACTTGTACATAGGTGTTTTACACATCGCCATCGGCACTAAAAAGACATTTCCACGCACATTCTTCAGTATTATGCATATCGTCGTTATAAATGAACTATCAATATATATAAGTACAAATGTTTTTAGTAGTTAGGTAGAATGTAAGTATTTACCTATCACATAAAAGTGTCGATTCTTCCCACCAACAACGATTTGGTGTACTCTGATAAAAAAAAGTGACAAGGTGGCGATACATTCTGAATCAAGTTGTTATGACGATGTTCAATTATTTATGCTGAAACATTGTGGTTAATGTTTATTGCCTGTGAGGTACTCATGCGATTCGCATGAATTCGCATGATGCGAATTTGCTGTTGCACTGAACATTAAACAGTAGCAAAATACATGTCCATCCTATACCACATACAGCAACAGCCATTTATGATAAGAACTGAGAGGTCTTTAAGGCTTAGAAATTTGATGTTTTTATAATATGATCACTTGTCTTGAAACAATAAACAAAAGATCCAAGTATAAGCAATCATTGTTCACCAAATACAGTGGCCTGACTGACTAAAACAGGTTTTCTTTTGCCCGGTTGTCATGGTATTTCGACGCAATTTCAAACCGACGTCGGACATTAAATCGAGCCCTAACCCTAAGATAGATAGTTTTATTCGTGTAATCCAGTTACATTGATGTTGAACCCGTCCAGTATTTATAGATATAATAAATATAACAAATAAAAATGATCAGACCATGACAAGATAAAACAAGCAGGAAGAATAAATAAGGTGTTAAAAGTGCAACGCAAAGCTGCGCGTGCGCGAATACGCTCCCTATATGTCTCCATCACAAATACATTAATTTTTGGTGTTGATGTCTAAGATGTATTAGTACAAAGTAGGCTTACTCCCTAATATGATGTCAATGAAAAAAATGGGCCAATTAATTAATTAGGTCAATTTCATTAAATAATGGCAGGTGAATTTATGGGTAAAGTCTTAAGAAAACGTGTGAATTACTCCATCAGCATGATGACTTGGGGTAATTCTTTATTTGGATTCTGATGTATGTTTTTTCAACAGATTTAAAGGGACATGGGGTTTAAAAAATCGTTTACAAAAGTCCTTATGTGGTCGACGTTTCGTCCCTCTATTTCGACATGTTCGTGACGAGCATCTATTCTGTAGAAATTATTGAGTAAGAGACTGAGGGAATTTTGAAAAATTAAAAAAAAAATCAAAATTCCTTCAGTCTCTTTTTCAATAATTTCTACAGAATAAATGCTCGTCACGAATATGTCGAAATAAAGCGACGAAACGTCGACCACATAAGAACTTTTGTAAACGATTTTTTAAACCCCATGTCCCTTCAAATTGGTTGAAAAAAACATACATCAGAATCCAAATAAAAAACATAGGGAGTTGATATAAAGAAAAAAAAGTAATTCTTAATAATAACTGACATAAAATATATAATACGTATACACTCAAATTCCTCACTTACTGCGGCAACACAGCTCAAACAAGTAAACTACAATATTTCTGGCATAATATTGCAGAAGTTTCAATTTTTCACAGGTATAGAAAAGAACAAAGCTTTTGACTAACTGCAAATTGTGAAAGATTTCATATTAATAATAAAAATAATAATATAATCATTATGTTACATTATGTTACCAATTCATTATGTTGTAGTTGTTACTTACTATTCAATAATCATTGTTATTCGTTGTCGTGAAATATGCTGGATGTTAGTTATGACATGAGGTACATATTTTTGCATGCTTAGTCAGCCGGAAGTCCGAGTCAAGAAGATACCAAGACACTCTGTGGACTCGATGTCGAACCGTAGCAAAATTTTCAAAATAGATTGTCTATTTTTCTTGATTAAATACAGGCTGTTTCAGAATCGATGTCGGGAAAAGTAGAAAGTAGGTAAAAGTAATCCTCGTTCATGTCGTGGCTGCGTGTCAAGTTGGATTCAACAATATCGCTTTAGAAAAGGAGATACGGCTCTTTGAAGTTTGACGTTTTTATCGATTTTTCACAACTGATTCATAAACAGGTTGGGTTAAGGTATTTGGCTGTAACTTACCGGCGATTTCTTTTGAATAATTGTCTGCTGGAAGTCAAATTTAAATTTCACAAAAACCAGTGGTTACAGAGTTGTGAGAGGGGGCTGAGGGGTCATGAAAAAGTCAAATTTCGAAAGAAAAACTTCATAGGGAGTCATAAAATCAACCAAGAGCTTTACGGTTAGTTTTTCCGACATCAATTTTGGGACCCCATATAGTGTCCAAGATACGATACCATACGAATTGGTTATTCACAACAATGGTGACTCATGAAAATTAAATAAGTAGTAAATAAAATGTGAAAGACAACTTCAAACAGTAATTGGCTCTCAATGATGTATGTACTGATTGAACAGAATGTTTATCAGCCTGAACAGTGTCGGGTCATACTAAATGAATAATATTCAATTGTGTGGAATACTGAGTGTGGTCAGGAGTAATATTCCGGTTGGCTGAGCTATTACTGTATTGTGTTATGATGATTGTTCCTACCCACATGTCTTTTTCAGTAATGTTACAACAATAAGTCAGTGTTTTAATTTTCGTTTTACTGATCTAAGTGTATTTTTGGTCCCACGTGCATCAAGTGACCTGGGAGTCTGGGCACGCGACGCTTTTGGCAGGAGAATTTCAGGAAATCACAGGTCACTTGATGGACCACAAAGAAAAAACGTAGAAATGTTATCATTACCGAGAATATTGTTAGAATATTGTTCATGTTATTATCGATTGTCACGTAGTCTAAAAATACCATGTAATTATGCCATAAATGTGGGATGAATTAATCCTTCCTATGTAATCGGATGTTCAAATATATCCATGAAACGTAAAAAACTCATCTTTGATAACCTGGTGGTAAGGCGGCCGCATTACAGCCGCATGGCGACTTTCGTTCAATGCAAAATATCATTCAAAAGGACCCCGCACGATTCTTATGGGAAATGGGTCTCGGTCAAATTCCCTAATTTTTTCATATGTTGTAGCCCAATTTGACACGAGCCAAAAACCATCGTCCGTTACCCAAAAAAATGGACAGTTTTTTTTCTATAAGGGGTTGGAAATGGGTTATTTCAAGGTAAAAAAATATGTTCCAACGTAAGTGAGAACATTTCAACGTCCTTTTTAACACATATGGCTCATGACAATTCCCTTTTTCTTTTGTGAAAAAATCAACCCCCTCCCTCACCCCCAACCCCTACTTGTGAGTATCAAATTCGAAATTACGTTTGAAAGTCATGCAGATAGTTCTATTTTGTCGAATTATTAATTTTGGCACAATTTTTTTTTCCAACCCCCAAATAGGGGGTGGGGTTGAAAAAAAAACCATCGGTCAATTCGGCTGAATTTCTGATATTGTGCTTTACCAGTTACGCTAAACAAGATTACCAAGGGAAAACTCATTCGTATGACCAGTTTCCACCCCACAGAGGGTTGAAGTTGACTATAATGACTCATAAAACATTCTTCCATGTCATAAACAAAATGAATGGAAATATTGGACTTTCATATCATCTTGTTTTGTAAAAATGTCTATCCTTCAAAAATAAATTCAACCCCGTCCCTCATCCCCTATCCTTGTTTCTGAACATCATATTCGAAATAAATCTTGAAAATGAAGGAGAAGGTCTACGGTCGGATTCTCTGCATCTGATTGTGAATCCCCTCTCAAAATTCACTTTCACTATTATGCTTATGTTAGCACCCTTACAGAAGGGTGAGACATACATTTGATTGAATGATTTTTTGCCTGGATTATTATTAAAAATATTGGTGCTCCTATCAAGTCTCAACTTTACAGCAGGTTAATTATGTTCACCTGTACCTACATAGTTCCTAACTTTTTTCTTTTGTTCGGATACACCTCTACTTATAGTTTAGATTGAAGAATTTTATGTCATTTGGAGCGAAAGCTGTTCAATCAAAGCAAAATATTATGTCACACTCTTATTCTAGCTACTGCGACTATTTGAAGGATGAAATAAAAATTGATATGAATTCCAATATTTGTTTCGAATATGATGTTCAGAAACAGGGATAGGGGATGAAGGACGGGATTGAAAGTATTTTTGGAGAATAGACATTTTTACGAAACAAGATGATATGAAAGTCCACTATTTCCATTCATTTGGTTTATGACATGGAAGAATGTTTTATGCGTCATTATAGTCAACTTCAACCCTCTGTGGGGTGGAAACTGGTCATACGAATGAGTTTTCCCTTGGTAATCTTGTTTAGCGTAACTGGTAAAGCACAATATCAGAAATTCAGTCGAATTGACCGATGTTTTTTTTTTCAACCCCACCCCCTATTTGGGGGTTGGAAAAAAAATTTGTGCCAAAATTGATAATTCGACAAAATAGAACTATCTGCATGACTTTCAAACGTAATTTCGAATTTGATACTCACAAGTAAGGGTTGGGGGTGAGGGAGGGGGTTGATTTTTTCACAAAAGAAAAAGGGAATTGTCATGAGCCATATGTGTTGAAAAGGACGTTGAAATGTTCTCACTTACGTTGGAACATATTTTTTTACCTTGAAATAACCCATTTTCAACCCCTTATAGAAAAAAAACTGTCCATTTTTTTGGGTAACGGACGATGGTTTTTGGCTTGTGTCAAATTGGGCTACAACATATAAGAAAATCAGGGAATTTGACCGAGACCCATTTTCCATAAGAATCGTGCGGGGTCCTTTAACAAACTATAAAATTTGTCAACAGCGGCAATTTGCTGCCGTCCTCTTCAGTCGGCTGTTCTTTATCAATATCATTTCGTTATAATAACAATGCAAGAAAATATAGTCGGGGCGCTATTGCTTTTTTTAGTATAAAGTACTGACACTTGGTATAAATGTTGGTGTGAGCCTCTTGAACCGATAAAAAATAGCTAGCTGCCGCCGTCGCAGCCCTGGCCGCCGCCCGTAGTTAAAAGGTAGATGCATTTTCTGATGTAAATCAGAATCTGCATTCAAACTTTTCCCGACTTCCTCCGTTTCCGATATACAGGGTGATTTATGTGTTCAACCGAAAAGTTTGATGGCCATATCTCACGAATAGATCAATAGAATCGATTGAAATTTTGCAGGTATATTCTAACGCCAATGGGCTTTGTAGCGCCCTATTCATTAATGGAAAGAATACAGGACCGTAATCAAAACTTTATTCTTCGAGTCTCTGTTAAAAAAGTCATCCTGTATTGATTTTTTCCTGAATCTGAAAAATTCATTGTAAAAAAAACATTTGAAAAGAGAAACAGCAAAGAAGACTGGTCGTTCCACCAAGTTCAAAATGGATACTGAAGGGCTTCGAAGGCCTACCTAGGTTAGGGTGTCCCTTATATTGTCAAAATTTCGATTTTTTTCCCAAGTCACTCCGAAGTTTTTTCATTCGTTTCCATTTCCAAAAAAGAGTTTTTATGCAAAATTTCAACTTCACCAGTTGATTTTTCACCCTGCCACAAGAGATTTCAAATTTAGTCTAAAATCAGGTAATGCGATCAACAATTTTTTTTATAACAAGGTCATTATACTAAATAATTGTTATAATTGTTGAATAATCAAGGGAGATAGGGTGTGTACTGATATTACAGAATGAGATATTGGAAAAAAATATTATCGTATAACTTAAAAAAAAAAGCATTAAACTAACAATGTGCTTTTCCATAGAGCTTCTTTAGTACAGTGAATTTCTCGACGAGAAACCTGAGATACTAATTGGTTTTGAAAGTTCAAGGATATGTGCAGAATTGAATTCCCTATAACATAAAGAGATCGCCATGAATTACACTGCAGAGGTTTGAGTTATTTAAAGAGGGAAATACAAATAAAATTTTGGCAGGATTCATACTCTATATTTTGAACGAGAACTGTTACCCCCTCCCCTCAAATAACTCAAAACTCTGCAATGTAATTCATGGCGATTTTGTTTATGTTATAAGGAATTCAATTCTGCCCAGATCCTCGAACTTTTGAAGATGAGTTACAATTTTTTCCGATAGTTTGAGCTATTTTCATCTAAAGGTGCATGCCGTGTTCTGATCATTGGTGGCCAGCTCAGGCTTAAATCAATTTTTAATCTTGAAAAACAAAATTATTACTATACATTGAGCGGATGATTTTCGTATAACAGTAGCCTCTAACAGTGAAAAAAACCAATTTGTCAAAATTGTCACAAGAAAGCAAGTTTCTTCAAGTTAACCAGTTGAAACTCGTTTTCATCTAAATTTACACATCTGATTCGAGTTCAGGAGGTTGAGTTTAGTCGGAAAATATATCAAACTTGTCGTGATCGGTTCTATATGGCTAGGAAAACAAAGAGAACCACCTAGCCGAGCTTAGCCCCGCTCCCACGACACCCCTTCAGCAATGATCGACATTTTTTGTGCCGAAAACGTATCAACGGGATATGATGAATCTAATTACGACGTAATTGCATCCAATGGATTGACGGGTTACAACCCTTCCATTTTATGTTGCAATTTCCTAAACCTTGTGGTCTTGCTTCAAGTCCACAAAGATATAGGGTGTGTACGCAGGCCAGAACTAATAGTAATTGTCTTTGACTTGTAAAAGTGACGTTAGAATACACAGCCCACTTTGTCTGTGACTTAATGAAGTGACGCTTGAATGCATAACCCACTAACAGAAAACAAAATAGTATAAAATAAAGACCAATACTCATTTATGAATACTCATGCTACCAAGCAAATTTTCAACGACATTCGAGACCTTGTGGCAGGGTGGAAACTCAACGTATCGAGTTCAAATTATGCAGTGATGCTTTAAAATTCAGAAGAATCAAAATAAAAGAAGTTCACGTGGTCCCGGAAAATGTTTACTTTTAAGGGACACCCTAACCTAGGTAGGTAGACATGTAGGTAGACAGGTAGGTTACGACAAACGACGAGCCAGAAGACCCTTCAAGTTTCAATTTCAATATTTATTCCTGTTGTACTCCGGTTAGCTCCACCAATTTTTCACGAAGTTTCCCCGGTTCATAGAGGATAGTGAAGAAACTATAACAACACTATCTCCACCAGCACCATCTTTTTTCGCTTGCTGTTTTGAATCGCATGTGAAAAACATTTTGTATTCTATTCGCTATGTAGATGATCATTAGTGTTTCCCGTGAAGCGATATATTTAACACTACTGAATAAATGAGGTTCGTAACAAGTAGGATTTGTGCGTTGGATATATGCAGATCGAGCGTTCCCGTTTGAGACGTCCAAGGCGTTATACAAATGCCCCGAAATTAGCACCTATCATACCTTAGTAATTGATATAAGTCACGCGTCGACTGACTCTAGCACATTTATCAACGACCAAGGATGCATCCTTCCTCATCGGATATTAACAGACAACTTAGGCCAAATCACTCCCCAACATGATTTCAATATCAACACGCCGACTTAACTAGGTGGTATCTATCCTGTCGCGCACCCATATATTCATTTCAAATTTCAATATATTTAGTTCAAACTACATATTATTTAGCAAGAGTAATTGGTTAGAATTGAATTACATACTTACTAATGTTAACAAGTACCAATAATACAGAGTTGAGGGTTGGCATCAAGCAACGCGATCAAAACTCTCAAATCACAGGTAGGTGCCTATTGCTTCACCTTTTTGAAAAGGAACTCACCGAAGTAATTAATTCGAAACTTTGATTGTCCGTTATCTCCAACATCGGTAGGTAAGTATGAAGTAGCGGGTGGTTCCCTTCCTATGTCAACTATTTCCACTCCAGTATGTCCATTTCCAAGGTTTCACCAATCTGAAAATAAAACGTGTAGGAAATATTTTTGTGAGTACAATAAACTATACAGAAAATTTCGTTTTGCAACACTGTAACACAGTAACAGTAATTTTTTGGACACATTACATATTACGGTGAATAAGGCACGGAACAGTTTGAATAGTAAGCAATTTTATCCCTTCAGAGCGGAACAAGGCGATTAAATCCTATTAAATAGCAACTAATATGTAAATTATGCAAATTAAAATGTGTATCTCGTTTCGCATCTTCAGAACACAACTACTAAATACTACAGGAGTATATAAACCCTGTTAATCAAGCATACAGTTCAAACTTTCCAGATTAATCACCCGGATTTGTTGTATGACGTTCCTTCTGTATTATTACTTGTTTGTTCATGTGAAAGCTAGACGTTTTTAGTAAAGATTTTTTTATAGTAAAAAAACGCACCACTTTTATGAGATTTGGCCCCCGGTGGATTTGACTCGAGTTTGATAGTATTTTGACCTTTTCTGGTGTGCCAACAGTTGGTGTGTGAGGATTCTGTCCGTCCGGAAGTAACAGTCGCTATTGCTGTTCCTTGGGTGAAAGCTGAAAGCTAGGGATTATGCAACCAAAGGTTGACGTGCGTGCCCTCAACTGACGTGACAGCCGACGTTGTCTGGCGGCAACTTGAACCTTTTGAAACAATAAATTCCCTACGGCTTCCTTCACAAATGAGCCATTTCCCCCATTAAGGTAAATCGCCTATACCGTTCAACCTTGTCGGTCCTAATTTTGCATTGATATTATTTGTCTGATACATATCTATGACAGCAGAGAGTAATGACAATGACAGGACAGGTCAGCGACTTTTGTTGAAACAGTCCAGTGGCGTAAATATTCGGGAAGCTCACCATTTCACCCCCCGCCCCCTCCACAAATTTTATACCTCGCTGGAAATTTGCAAAAAATCACCAAATTTTTTGATTCCATGTTTATTTTCAAGAAGGGAAGATGTATATATTTAATTTTTGGTAAGAGAAGCCGTTTCCGATATAAACTACGCACAAGTCAATACGTCGTTCCCAAAATTTTTGCTTTTTTTCAATTTGATGTAACTTCGGACTGCTGCAATACATTTGTATTCTGTTTAAAGTGTTCGCTGAATTAATCCTTTGGTGGCTGTCAGTCCGTGGTTTTGCAAGACACTAGGTCCTTCACATAAGGTTTGTACAGGGTGTTCAATAAGATAATGCAAAATTTTCAAACCGTCAAGAAGCTTCCATTCGAAAAATAATGTTTTCCCCCTGAATTTAAACCACAAGGATGCCGAGGTAGGCCTCGGTACAAGATGGTGTTTGAGGATAAAATTTTTCGCTTATCTCATTTATTCACAGGGTGAACACAAAAATCATTTTTTTGGTTTTGCATTGGTAACTTCTTTCCTCGTTGAACGATTTTGAAAATTTGCGGCTCATATTGAAGCTGAAACTGTGAATAAAAAGACCTTAGGATCAGAACTAACTCGAGATAAACAGTCAGAATCAAGAGTTCTATAAAAAATGACCCAAATCTGAAACGTCGTCGACAGCCCGTTTGGGAAAAGGATTTGGTAAAAGACATGTCTCCATTTATTCTGAATACGTCAAGGTTTTTCTTGCTAGTCCTAGCCAAGACCTGTACCAGGTGGGCCATAAAAAACCGCACTGTTTTATTTTTCTCGCAGAATTTTTGTTTCTCAGCCGATTTTGACAAGTTTGGTATCCATGTGTAGCCAATTAAATAGGCTACCAAAATCACATGAAAATATTGCTGAAATATCAAAATTCAAAATGGCGGACACAACTGATAATTAGCCTTCTTTTGCAGTCGTTTCTTCTGATTAAAATTTGACAGAATGACAGATTTAATTTTTTTTTTGCAAAAACGAACTGTTTTCTACATTTTGAGACTATGACCAGCTCGATCGGTTGATTCGTTCTGGAAATATAGCAAATTGAAAATGGGCTATCTGCCATTATTTTACTCCGTAACGAATAATAGAAAGATATTGTTTTGCTTGTCAAATTTTTGTTTCTCAAGCGATTTGAACAGGTTTGGTATCACTGTGAGCCAAATAAATAAAATACAAGTGTCATATGAAATATGGTCGAAATATCATAATTCAAAATGGCGGACGCAACTGAAAATAAGTCTTCTGTTGCAGTCTTTTTTTTTCATTGAAATCACAAAACTGACACTGACTGAACTGACAAAACTGATAGAAGGCGTTTTTGGGAAGAGCGGACTGTTTTTTTGCACTTGGAAGTCACAACCAGCTTAATTGGTTCATTGATTGAGGAGATGTAGCAAATTAAAGAAAAGGTTTTTCGCCATTGTTTAAATCTTTAACGACTAATAAAATTTATTGTTCAGATTGCTGAGTTTTTGCTTTTTTTTTCATCGATTATGCTATGACAGATCAGGCAATATTGTGTGGCCTAATAAATAGCATACAAGAATCATCTGGTCAAAATTCTAAATTGGAAACAATGTCGGACACAACTGAATATTTTTTTCAATTTGTTACATGTCCACAACGAATGAACAAAGTGAGCTGGTCATGTTCTCAAAATACAAAAAACAGTTCGTTCTTCCAAAAAACGTCTTGAGTTTCTATCGTTCTGACACATTTTAACGAAAAAGCAAAAACTGCAAAAGAAGGGTTATTTCGAGGGTTATTTTCGTATGTAATACACCGATAGGTGAGGTGTATTATCGCTACATCGAGGATTTTCACGAGGGGATCCGAGTGTAAATCGAGATGTAAGCGATAATATATCGAACCTAGAGGTGTATTTGTTGAGACAATTAACCGAACAACACTGAAAATCTTCCTCAAATAGTGAGAACTATTCCAATATTTAAGGTTGGTAATTCTGGAGGGGTGTTTTCACCAATGACCTTGGTGGTAATACACTTGAACGGCCTACTATTTTAGGGAGTGAGGTGAATTGTCAGTTGTGTTCACGATTTTGAATTTTGAGATTCTGACCATATTCGTCATGATTATGTATGTATGTATGTATGTATGTAATTTATTTGTTTAAACCCTTGGGGTATACAAAGTAAAGTAAAAAATAAAATAAATAGGCAGGTACACAATCTTCTTCAGAAATTAACTTAAAAATTAGGTAAATACAATGATAATAATTGATAAAAGTAACTAAATATTATGTACTCAATTAACAAAAATAAAGTAGGGACAAAACAATGGAGGTGTGCCAAAAATTATGTCCAACCGCAGGAGCCACAGAATAAGAGGCCCAGCAAGATCCATCGAGCACTATTCCTCAATCAGAGACAGGAACTTCTCGACTGCCGAGAAAAGGTGAAAAATATTTAAGCTTTTCAATGCAAATATTGGCGAACAAAAAGTGAAATTCCTCGCGCGTAGCTTGAAGACTTATATGACCGACCAGCCAGCGATTCCTCGATCTTGTAAAAATAGGACAGTTACAAACCAAATGGTAGAGGTCATAGACTTCGTCGGTGTTGCAAATAGAACAGGCTTGGCCTGATCAAATACAAATTTGGTCCCATTAACATAAAGCCTTAATTTCCTATGAAACCCCAACCGGATTTGCGCAATCAGCCTGAACTTTCTTATAGAAACATTCTGCGTAAGATACCCACTGTAGCCAAGCGAGTGTTCTGAGCTGTCACTGCTGAGTATCTCCCTGTAGATGTTACTGTAGTGCGACTCAGATGAGATTTCTAGATCGGCTGCCATCATGACCCGTCTGCAATCGTCCAAAATTGACTCTAGATTCTCCTCAACAAAAAGAAAGCCGTGGTCGAGTAAGTACGACAGATTATGTTTTGTAAGTAGAACTTTCACTTGAGTAACCCAATTGTACTTGATGTCGTCATGATTATTGTAGCCCATTTATTTGGCTACACAATGGTACCTAATCAGTCAAAATCTGAAGAGAAATAAAAATTCAGCAGTCAAAACAATAAATTTGTTTTACTCGTTGAGGATGCCACAATGCAATGATACAATGCCAATTTTTTTTTTCAATTTTCTTTATCTCTCTATTGAATGAGCCATTTGACCTCGTCGTGGCCTCAAAGTGGAAACAACAACAAAAACTTCTCTTTCAAAAACCGCCTTTAGTTCTGTCAGTGCATCAAATTTCAATAAAAAAAGTACGACTGCAAAAGAAGGCCTACTTCCAGATGTGTCCGCCATCTTGAATTTGTACATTTTGATCGTATTAACACATGACACTTGTATAATATTCAGTTGGCCACATAAAATTATCAGACCTGTCAAAATCATTTGAGAAACAAAAATTTGGCAGGCAAAGTAAAATTTCTTTACCTATTATTCGTTACGGATTGAAAAAAATTCTAAATAAGCCTTTATTCAGTTTGCTACATTTTCAGAACAAACAGACCATTTGAGCTGGTCATGGTCTCAAAATGTAGAAAACAGTTCGTTCTTGCAAAAATTGTCTTTAGATTTGTCATTCTGTCAAATTTAAATCAAAAGAAACGACTGCAAAAGAAGGCCTATTTTCAGTTGTGTCCGCCATTTTGATTTTTGATATTCCAGCAATATCTATATATGATTTTGATAGCCTACTCATTTGGCTACACAAGGATACCAAGCTTGTCAAAATCGGCCAAGAAACAAAAATTCGGCTCGGAAAATAAAACAGTGCGGTTTTTTATGGCCCACCCGGTAAATGAAGGAATCCAATCACAACTGCATGTTCAAGAAGGAGAAACAGTCCCTTGTTCACCTGAAATTGGTCGTAACCATCACTACGAAAAACAAAACAATGAATTACCTAAACTGTTTTGTCTATTACTCATTGTTTTGATTTTTGTTGTGTTGGTTGCGACCATTTTTAGGTGATCAAGGGGCTGTTTTTTCCTCTTGAACATGCAGTTGTGATTGGATTCCTTCACCTACAATTCATGGCTAGGACAAGCAAGAAAAACCTTCACGTATTCAGAATAAATATGATTTCTCCGGAAGAAACGTTACTTCTACCAAATTCTTCTCCCAAACGGGCTATTGACGGCGTTTCAGATTTGAGCCACCTTTTATTGCCATTCTTAGTTCTGACTATTTGTCTCGTGTCATTTCTGATCCGCAGATCTTTTCACCTATTGTTTCAGCTTCAATGTGAGCTGCAAACTTTCAAAATCGGTTAACAAGGAAAGAAGTTACCACTGCAAAACCAAAAAGATGATTTTTTGTGTTCACCCTGTAAATAAAGGAGCAGAAAATTCAAACCCCATCCTGTATTTCAAGCCTACCTCGGTATCCTTGTGGTTGAAATCAGAAAAAATAATAATTTTTCGAACGGGAGCTCTTTGACGGGAGTTCTTTGACGGTTTAGAAATTTTACACCGTCTTATTGAACACCCAGTACAAAACTTATGTGAAGGACGTAGTGTCTTGCAAAATCATGGAGTGATGGGCAAAGGATTAAGTCAGCGTACACTTGAAACAAAATTCTGCTACAAATTTATTGTAGCAGTCCAAAGTTACATTAAATTGAAAAAGAGCCAAATTTTTTGGGAACGACGTAATGATTTGTGCGTAGTTTATTTTAGTTTGATGGTTCAAAGAACGCCTTTACAAACCGCCGATTTTAAGAGACTGAAAATTGAAATTTGAGAAAACGTGTGATCTATCAATAGTATTTTGAATTTTTGTAACTTAGAAGAACCGAAAAACTCATTCAGTGAACAAGTCGTTGTTGAAGTTCCTGAAATATAATTTTCCAGTCGCTTGAAATAATTTTTGTCGATCTGCTTTTATCCTTTCAAAGTAGAATATTTCAGGAACGATTTTCCCCATCAAAGATCTCTCATGCCAATTTCTTTCTTAAAATTGAACGTAGGATCCGAAAACTGGAAAAATGTTCGAAAATTTCCAGTAGCCTAAAAAATATTCTGACAACTGTCTATGCAAAATTTGAACTAAATCGGTTCAATGGTGCAAAAGTTACAATAAAATAAAAACATTTTTCCAATTCAACTTTGAAAGCCTATATTTCCGTTAATTTACGCTTCCGATTTATGGTTTCCAAATAAGGTTCTCTTGTTTTTAGCGTCAACTCACGAAGTGGTAGAGCTTACCGTGTTCTTTTTATTCTGCGATATCAGGGTTATTCAGAAAACATGTCCAATTGTTCACCCCCATTTTTATCGAGAGCTGTTGAGATAGCAAGTTGCGGCAAAGACCGTTGGATTCAGCTGGTTATGCTGATCAAATGTGATATATCAACAATACCACTGCCACTACCACTACCACTACCACTACCACTGCCACTGCCACTGCCACTGCCACTGCCACTACCACTACCACTACCACTCCACTACTACCATCAAAACTCTGAGTACGGGGACAACTCAAAATTTTGGCTTTTTTTTTTGTTCCATACTGCACAATATTGAGTAATTTGTCATTGAAAAGGCCTTTTTTCCTTTATTTAACGTCGGTCCATTTCTGCAACGAGGCCTAACACCGACGCCGGTGAATGCTTTCCTCCACTATACCGGAGATTTTGCCGAACCCCGGAGTGTTCCAACACAGAGAGTAGGAATTTTCAGCGACCACCAACATCGTATGGGGTCGGCACTTTCGTTCATACTTTACGTGCTACGACTACGCGACACACTTGCTTGTGAAGCTTGCATCCAGCAAGCGATGACATCTCCTGACATTAATCCAGCAAGCATTCCAAATTAATCAAGCAGCTTATTTTCGAGACGAAAATCAGACCGCCCGCGGTGGGAATCGAACCCACGACTCCTGGTATGTAAGTCGTACGCACTGACCACCACACCACAAGCTTCTCGAGAAAGTCTTTAAAAATTCTATGAACCCCATGAAATTAACGCGAAAATTTCCATGGGTTCAAGTTTTATGCAAGAAAACTTGAAAAGGGCAAGGAGCAAACCCCCAAGTTCTTTTTTTTTTATCGCTAGAATAATTAAAAATCAACTAGCTTCTGAACACAATCGAGTCTTCTGAGTTGTAGAAATCTTACTAATTTTAGTTTTTCGCCAGAAATAGCGTCATGTGCAAAATATCGGACGCTAAAGACAAAATATTTGATTTTTTAATAACTAAAATGATTCAACTTGAATTTTTTAAACAGCAACCCATATTTCATCCCCATTTCATTAGCTGGATGTATGCATTTATCTGTTAGGGGACGCAAATTGTCTCGATGTCGAAGTTTACACTGCAGTCAATGCACATAATTTTCACTTTGCGGAGCCTGCTTCAAAAAAAAATTGTAACTTCTATAGCAATACATGAATCAAAATGATTCTTTCACTAAAAAATTCACCATTACTTCCTGCATTATTTCGTTCGTTGTATGTATGCACATATCTAGAACGGTTCGCAAGATTCCTCGATGTAGAAGTTCGCACTGACGCGTGAATAGTGACTTTTTAAACTTATTATTACTTTCCCGACCCCCCACCAACATGGAAGGCGAAGTATTGTAATCGTGCAGAGAAAAAGTTTTGAGATTTCACCGGATACATACGTTTTGAGGTCCCCCAAGACGATTAAGACCATTTTCAGAATTGTGGTTCCTATCCGGTGGATTGGAACCAGATTTGGCAGGAAGCAACACAACAAAAGAGTCAAATTAAGGCCGCAGTTGCAGTTTTCCACCATACTCCACTCAGGCGTAATGAATTTTCAAAATTTCTCCTGGCCGTTGCCACCCGAGAGGGGCTCTCGCTGGTGTTTTGACCGCAGGCGTAATGAATTTTCAAAATTTCTCCTGGCCGTTGCCACCCGAGAGGGGCTCTCGCTGGTGTTTTGACCGCAACGACTCGCTTTTGTATCAGGACTCCACTCAAAAATTCATTCCTGTTCGTGGATCGACCTTTTTTTGGAAAATTTCGACTGATATCGAAAGTAGATTGGATTGGGCGTCCGTTGTGTAGGCCTATTTTCAAAATCGAAACGGTTCCGGTTTTCCGACGGTAATTTTTTCAAAATGAAATTTGCACAATCCGTGAATTTGAAAAAAAAAACGCTGTGAAAACTTCTACATGCGGTAGGCCCCACGAAATATCAATTTTAGTTCCAGACATGCTGCGAATGAAAGTTGGAGAGATTGAGCTAATTTTTGGAGGAAAAATGTTCGAAATCGGACCAACGGTTGCCGAGTTTTCCTCTCTGGAAAAACTGCAAATTTTCCAACTTTTCATTCCGTGGACCGATTATAACCAAATTTTTTTTTAAACAAGAGGTACCTAGCTGGTTCATAAATATGCTCCAACAATTTTTTCAAATTTCCTGGGAATTTTCCAGTTGAAAATCATTTTCTCCAAATTATTTTCAATCTTTCAATCTCTTTTCTGTAATTCCAACTCCCCACCCGAAGGGACGTTTCGAACAAAAATTCACATAGGATCCCGGACACTTTCCCGGTCGGGAAAGTTTTGGTGTGACACAACCGATTTTTTTTTGCAATCGCGGGGCCGAACCAAATATTTTTTGTAACTATTCCCATCCGCTGACAATTAATTTGCAAAAAAACCGATACCGCTACGACTTTTCGTTTGGGAGGATTTCAATTACAAGTCGGACGGAAGGAATTTAAAGCGCGGGCAATAGCGGCGCTAAAAATATGTTCTAACGTAAGTAAGTCATTACAATGACCTTACTAACATGACTAGATCGTAACAATTTTTAGGTATTAGGTAGGTATTTTTTGAGCCCGATGGCGATGATGGCGTAAAGTCGAAACATGTAGCACAGCAAAATAGATTCCATCTTGTATCATCATGATGTTTCGGCCATCTTGGTTACTCGTTTTGGACATACGGATTTGGAATAAAAAACAGGGGCCTTGAGATGCAGAGTGAATCTCGCACAACAAAAAGCTCATGCACACACCCACTTGTGATCCGCCGTCGATTGCATGTGAGGATCCTGCTGATTAAAAATTTGCATCAACCGTATTTTAGTACAGAGTACTGCTCGATAATAAACATTTTCCGTATCAAAGCCAACTTCAGGACTTTTCAGCGGGTTCTATTGTTGAACAGAACCACAGTGAACAAAACAGCGCTGAGCCGTAGGTACTAATACGAAAATAACCCTTTCATGGAATTCTTTCTACAATAAACAACAATAACCTAATGTATAATATTTTGGTGCACATCCGCCATTTGTGATGCAAACAGACCGACCTGGCGGCCGACAACCGATTGTTTTCAAAGGCCCAGCGCTAGATTTCGAAGTTATTCAACAAATATTTAGAGTTGACAGACGAGTCATTCTTTACCCCTGTGTGAAATTTCGCAACGAATCGATTTTTTTGCCAGTCCCGAGAGCATGCCGACGGTCAGGTAACGAGCTTCAAGCGTTCTCTCGGTTTTCGTCCCTTATAAATTTACTCAAATACCGTATTTACCGGGAACGACCGACCACAGCGAAATTAACTATGTGAATTGTGAATAGTCTGAAGTTAAAATTTTAAAACGAGCTTATTATGAATTTCAAACGGCACCCGCATCGGCAACTTTTCGTGAGTTGCGTATAACACCCTATAGAGTGAATTTATATGGAAGGCTTGCTATTCAAAACGTTCGGCCTCGTAAACTGAAGGAAACAAAACAAATACACAATTATTAATTCAAGTTCACGTTATTATTTACCTACACCCAGTTTGCGAAGTTCTGGTGTTTGGTGTGGTGGTTACAAATCTTTTATGATAATAAGCATTGCTGTTGCATAGTAACATACTTTATTGAAAGAAAACAAGTTAGGAGTTTTGGAAAGTTACACTCCTGCAATAAAGCCACTCCAAAAATATACAATAGCTTTGGTAAATTTCAAACTCTTCCAGTCAAAATCAATAAAAGAAGCCATACACTTAGCGAGAAGCCCAGTGAGTGAGTATATGCCACCAGTTTGCAAAATACGTGAATTTTACAATAAAATGAATAGAGTGCGCAGAACGCAGAATATCTCTTTAATTTAGCGTTAAATTGGAAATCTACATGGGGATTTTCATGACTTCAACTTTTTTTTAGTTCATATCATGAGTTTGAATTTTTGCGATTATGAACACCCTGTATACAGCGTCTGCAACGACCGCCATCGTTGCAACACTCCTCAAAATTATGGCAATGTTATATAGAGCAATTCTGCCAATAAGTGGCATCGCGGCATCAAATTTGCAGGCTAGAAAGTAGAAACGGCTAACTACCGGACTATATACAGGGTGATGTTGTATATTCTCTGTCCTTGGATTTCTTTGTAAACTGCTCAACAATTGAAGTGGTCCACTCGAAAATTTCGCCCGATTTCAAATACAAATATCTCAGAAAAAAATCAACCGATTCTCAAAAGTGCAGTGTTTTTGGATAGCTTATTCTTTTCACTATAAGGTGCAACAATAGACCAAACAATTGAATACATAATGCATGATGTACAGGGCGACAACGAAAGAAGTGTTGAAATGTTTTATTTTAAAGCACGTCCCAGTTTTGCCAGAAAAATCTCCGAGTCTTTTTGATTACATTTTTGAGAAGTGCACATCCATGACTCGAAACGGTCTTCAGAATTCCCGCCTATGTTCTTTGGTTACAGGGTAATGTAAAATGAAACAACTTTCTGTTTTTGCAGTGGTAACTTTTTTGTTTGTTAACCGATTTTCACAATTTGGAGCTTATGTTGAAGCGAAGACCTCAGTTAGGAGGAATCGATTAACAAAATTGAATCAACACATAATTTTAAACAGGGAGGTTGCATCAAATGTGACTTAAGCATGCAATAAGGCCTTGATCCGATTTAGGGGAGTTTTTTTAACAAGAATCGACTTGTCGTTGAAAGAACCACTCATTGCGAATATTTTAAGATCAGTCTCGCTTATATGGGGCCACAATTAACGACGGAAAACCCAAATTAGGACTGCATGTTTTCACAGGAGAACTGATACCTTTGCTCACCTGAAAACATACGTACTTATTGTTACTTTTGACTGTTTCTGTCGACCCTCTGTTGACTGTCCAAATCGTGAAGGAAACTCGATCAGTGATTCTCGTAACATAGGTTACGTGTATTTTCAGGTAAGCAAGAGCATCGGTCCTCCTGTGAAAACATGCAGTCCTAATTTGGATTTTCCGTCGTTAATTGTTGCCCCAGATAAGCGAGACTGATCTTAAAATGTTCGTAATGAGTGGTTTCTTTAACGACAAGTTGATTCTTCTTGAAGAATTCCCCCAAATCGGATTCCGGTCTTATTTGATGCTCAGGTCACATTTGATGCAACTCCCCTTTTTAAAATTATGTGTTTATTCAATTCTGTTAATGGATTCCTCTTACTTGAGGTCTTTGCTTCGACATAAGCTCCAAATTGTGAAAATCGGTTAACAAACAAAAAAGTTACCACTGCAAAAACAAAAAATTGTTTTTTTTTTACATCACCCTGTAACCAAAGAAGATAGGCGGAAATTTTAAAAACCGTTTCGAGCTATGGATGTGAACTTCACAAGAATGTAATCAGAAAGACTCGGCGAATTTTTTTGCAAAAGTGGGACGTGCTTTGAAATGAAACATTTTGAAACTCCTTTTGTTGTCGCCCTGTATATCATGCATTATGTTATCAATTGTTTGATCTATTGTAGCATCTTATAGTGAAAAGAATAAGCTATCCAAAAACACTGCACTTTTGAGAATCGGTCGATTTTTTCTGAGATATTTGTATTTGAAATCGGGCGAAATTTTCGAGTGGACCACTTCAATTGTTGAGCAGTTTATATAAAATTCTTCTTTTGGGTTTTTGGGCAACAATTTCACTGGTTTTTACCATCCTGCCCAAAAGCCCAAACGAAGAATTTTATATATAATTTTATATATAAATATATACAGGCTGTTTCGGTGACCTGGCATAATAGGGTAGTGACCACCATCAAAAAATATAAAAAAAAAAACATACTAATCGAATGTAGAGCTTTAATAACACGACTACGCTTCGTGAAAATTCGAAAAATAAAGTTCCAAGTGTCTCAAAATCTGCCTTGAAAGTGGCCACTTTTGCGAACGATTTCAAATCTACCGAGCTGTAAGGCGGGCTGTGACGTTTCAATCTTTTGACAGTAGTGGGGATGACCCCACCTCCGTTGCCTGTGTGTCAGTGTTGACGTTGACGATTGCCAGCATAACATAACCATTAAAGTCTGATGTAGTTTTGAAATATTCGTAAATCATGAAAGATTTTACCAACTTTCCATATTTTCAAGCAAAACGACTAAACAACACGAATCACCGCACAGATACACAAAGCGTTAACAATATAACAATCAGCTGTTATGAGCGTTGACGGGTTGATGCTAGTATTTTTTGTAGTAAGTTCTGTAGTGTTGTCGAGCCTGCTTCTCCGCCTATGAAAGATTGTGACGTCATCGCGCCAAATTTGAAATGATCGAAAACTTTAATAATTTTTTTTCACCAAGAAAAGTTACAAAGAAAAATCTGTTAACTATATAGCGTCACTTATCAAGAAGTGAACTTGAAAAAAAAATCATAAGTGGAAGTGATTTATCTCAAGAAAATAAGTCGAAAAGTGGGAGTAACATTTTTCCCTGAAATGCTTCCTAAAGGAGAGTCAGCCCCTCAAAGGTACGAAATTAAATAAAGTTTTTAATTATTTGCTGAAAAACCGTTAAAGGTAGAAACTTCAAATTTGGTATAAAGAAGTTTCTCAACAGTGCAAATGTACATGCAAAGTTCTAAACAAATCTAACCAGTGGCAGCGGAATTGAAGGGGATTGGGATTATGTTGAAAATTATTCATGACACGTCCGTGTTTTTCCACTTTTACTCCAGAACGATACATTCTACGGAAAAAATGCAAGAGCAATAAAAGGTTTGGATTGAACAAATCTATCGAAAACATCAAATTTAAAGATGTTACCTTTGACATTTCTTGAGCAAATAATAGAAAACTTTGTTGCATTTTGTATTTTCAGGAGCTGTAACTCCCTCAGGAAGCACTTGAGAAAAAAATGTTACTCTTACTTTTCGACCTTTTTTTTTTTGAGAGGAATCACCTCTCAAAGTATTATGCAAAGTCACTGAAACACCTTGTACTCGACCTTGTATGAGCATATGATGGAACTGGATATGAGATGGTATTTCCAATCAGAATAGATGTGGAGAAACCTATGCAGGCCCTCGGCCCTCCCACGGCATCAACATTGATTTTGAGTAACATCATGTTCATAAACAGGGATGTGGGATGAGGGACGGGGTTGCAATTTCTTGAATGAAATGAGCCTTCTTTCTCATTACCAGGCAGAAACTTTTGAGGTTGATCTTGATCGAGCTTCTGTATCGGGCTTTTCACGTTATTTTGCATCCTACAAATTCGCTGAGAGTACCTGTAAACAATACCTACTGTTGAGGTTACCGATCCGCGAGATAAAAGAGTCATTGCTCAGCTTATATTGGCTGGACATAGATATGTTAAAATCTACCACAAGGGTTACAGCTATCGTATACATGCTGATAAATACTGTTCTGTCCGCAAGCGAAAAAAATCAGTGATTTTTCAAGATATTCGGATGAAATTTGATATCTCCACAAGTAGTGGCGTCAGAAATGCAATGCGATGTGTTGCCACTGCCATCGCTTGCTACTTTCGAAGTAAGACAAGCAATTATTGTAATCTTCTTTATAACCGCCATTTTGAATTCGCCCATTATTAAATAAGTGCCCCATTCGATTGGTAATAGTGAAATTGGTCATATGCAATAATCTAAAGGGAAAAATACCTAACCATTCCGAGCGGCCATAAAAAAATTACAACTGCTTGTATTATTTTTGAAAATAGTAGGCTAGACGGTGGCAACATATCGCATTGCATTTTTGACGTCACTACTTGACGTCCCGTTTCAAGTGACGATTTCTGTCGGAAGTCGATGTGAGAGGAAGATCCAACAAAACGAGGCTCACATCGAACACTTTATTTTTTTTTATAACACTTCCATTGATTACGTTGATGTTCATATTTTTGTGTTTGTCCGATTCACTTCAATTGCAGTTTCATTTTAATTTCTTTTGTTTGATTTTAATTTGGAAAATCTGCACCTTTTTGGTTTTTACAAGTGGAAACTTCGAATTTTTGTTGAGTTTTCAGATGCGACTCCGCATGTCTGTTTGCTCGAATGTAAGATTCGAACATTGAGTTTCTCATCATTTTGTTAACGATTTGCCATTTTGGACTTTTTTTTTGAAATGCTGATTCAAAAAAGCTGATTGACGTACAAATGTGCCAACTTTTGACAAATAAAATGATGCTACTGGGTCACGATCACGGAACACTCGATTAATTTCCTTCCCCCATTTTTTTAGATGCATTTTGCGCCTAAAATCACGTTTTAGCAATTTGTTCAAGTAGTGATGCCCACGCAGTGGCGTAGCGAGGATTTGAGGGCGGAGGGGGCAAAGGCAATGACGAGGGCGGCATTTCGCGAGCGGAGCGAGCGACGCACAGTGGTCTGAAATGAGATAAACCGCGCAGAAATTCTGAAAGTTCCAGAATGGATGGCTCATATATAGACATTTTCGGGAAAAATACAAAAAAAATCTACCTTCAAAATAGGGGTTGTGACAGGGGGTGCAATTTCGAAAAAGGACCTGAAATGTCCGAAACTTGTAGAATAATTAGACAACGGCTGGACATTTCTAGGAAAAATATTAAGAAAAATCCACCATCATAATAGGGGATGAAACAAGGGGTAAAATGCAAAAAAAAAGATCAATATTTTTAAAATTATTGAAATTAGTGAAAAAAGGGGACACAGTTTTGAAAGAAGCACCATAAAAATATTATCTTTGGAATAAGGGTTGCAACAGGGGGTTGAATTTCAAAAAAACAACTGAAATTCATGAATCTCTCAGAATAAGTATTGGCAATCGGTAAACATTTTGAGAAGAATTATTGGAAAAAGTCAAGCACTAGAATAGGGGGTGGATCGGAAGTGAAATTCAAGAACTGAGCTCAATTCAATTGAGCCACTCAGAATTTTTATCCTTGAAATGAACTAAAAGTCTGTGCGAGTCTGCCCATTTTTGCCTAATTTTGGATCCTATTTTTTCGAGAGATTGAATAACTCTTCTTTGAAATCACTCTCTGCGTCCTGCACGACGTTTAGCTCTTGAAACACATGCTTTTGTATAGTCATAGCTTCAGGACTGGTGACTGATTTTTCCAGCATGATTTCAAATAAAACTCGCTTTGTCATCGCCATCCTGCAGCAAGTTTATCATACGAGTCTACAACACAACGAAATGTTCACAAAATCAGTCTGTAGTAAAGTAACTTGCACAACAACGTATGCTACCTGCTGCCTGCAGCCTGCGTCAGACGGCGTCGCTAGAGCAGTAAACGGCACTGCGCCTGCGTTTGCGTGTGTGGAGAGCATGTACGTAAGTAATATGGCATACCATGATGAGGATAAGGAGACTACCTAACTTTATTAACTAATAATAAACTATAATAATTATTCAGCTTTGACTAATAGAATATAAAATACCAAAAATAAAATTTTACCAATTCAATTCTGATGGAAAAGTTATACAAGGAACAGGGGGTGAATATACCCTAATCCCCTCTGATCATCTGTCACTATAAAAGTTGAAAACAGGCGGATTTAGCCCCTAGATACTCACCACTTTCTCATTAATGGCGCTGTTTTCGCTTCACTGCAATTCGACAATATGTGCAGTGTTCAACAAAAAAAAGCCTAGCGAAAAATATTGCAACTATTTGCAGCCAATTTTTTTTGAGTTTTGAAGCTGAGACGTTGACGAATAAAATAGTGATAAATACAGGGCGGGACCTGTTGGGACTCGTGAGAAAAGCTTCGTCGAAATGTGAACTCCACAGTAAAATTTTCTTGTGAACAGTCTTCCAAAAAATAATCGATAAAGTCTTTCAAATGAGCAACTAGTGCATGTCAATGACACATCTCGTTAGAGGAAACTTTGGTCTTTCTCACAGTAATAGCGAGAATTTTCAGAATGATCAACTTTCCCTGATATGTGAAGAAGAAATTCGGTGTTTCATTCTCTTTGAGAAAGAAGTTTTTGAACCTTTTCAAGTAAGCCAAGTTCAGCGTTGGTTTTCGGGTACTAATATTCAATGACCAATGGAACTATTTAGGCAAATGATGGTTCAAACCTTCTACTATGATATTGCAATGTCAAAAAAGCCCGCAAAAAATGTAGAAAAAATGAATTTCTGCGCGGTTTTTCTCATTTCAGACCACTGTGCGACGGCGCCGCAGGTGAAAATTTTTCGGGGATAATAATAATAATGATGATAATAATAGGCATATTTACTTATTATCATCTACCTCCAATAAAGTTATCATAGAGAAAATTAAAAGTCAGAAACTGAAAATGACGTTTACAGAAAAAAAAATTCAGGGTTTTATTGACGCTTTCTCGATTTCAAAAATCAAACTTGATACAGTCCATTACTTGAGGCAGCGCTTTGGCCTTTAACAGAAGAGGCAAGAGTATACTACTTTTGACAGGCTTATTGAAGAAATCGCGTGTGTTTCTGAAGCTTATTGACGCCGCAGCCTGCAAGAGCTCTTGCTTCTTTTCCTGACGGAAAGAGGCTCCAATTTTTTTTGCCATCCCATATAATCACTAATCACAATTCACAATTATTGCACAAACCTACTTTCTATAATAAGCAGTTATTATTTATTGGAGCAGTGTGTGAGATTGATCAACAACCGACTGATCGTGCATCATGCTGGTGAATAAAAGTGGTATGTGATGTATTTGTGAAAATGTATTTGCAGTAAAATTCATCAAAATCCCATTCATATCATAGCAGCTAGGTATGTGGACTATGTCCACGAAAGTGGACTATAAAATTCTGGCGCCGAATTAACAAAGAAGCTAGTCGCAAGTGCATGCATATAAAACAGACTTGGTCATTGTTAAGTCACGTTTTGCTTCTGCACCACCCACTAAAAGGTCCTAGAGTATTGCAGAGAAAGGTATTATCGAGGGTATTATACCTACGTATAATAATACGAGACCTATGTTTTATGGGGGTGCAAAACCGTTCGAGAATGGGCGGAGAGTTTTTACTTTCGAAAAGAACGGTTGTTTGTGAGATTATTTTTATGGGCGACAACCAGCATCCTCACCCTCCGAGAAATGAAAAGTATCGCATATCGCATATATGCTTAAAACTGTATTGAACATTTTTTTACACAAAAGTTTGCGCCTTTTGAATACGCCTCTGTATTGCCCGATTATTTGAGCGGGATGGGGCGCCGTGGGCGCTTGAAGGGTAGGGGCGGAGGGGGCGTTCGCCCCCCCCTCGCCCCCCCTTGGCTACGCCACTGTGCCCACGTGACCAGCGAGACGAGACTTTTCGAAAATCTCGTCTCGTCTCGTAGGGGTTTTCCTGAGTCTCGTCTCGTCTCGCAAGTCTCACACTTTTTTTACTTTTTATAATTGGTATTATCACTTCGGGAGTAAAAGGATTGGATTGGTTTTATCATAGAATTTTTATTCAAAAAACAGGAAAAATTTAACATGTTTGAAAATCGGGTACGGGTCGATTCTTCACTTTCTCTTGTCCCGTTGTCGTCGTCTGATGGACACACCACATACATAGTTTCGTCACTTTCGGAAGAATTACCCTACCTCATTCCTCATTTCGTTTTCTTTTCGACATATTACAGCCAGCAGCCATCTCTTTACGCGTCTAATCCTCACCGACAACAACAACAACTAACATGCTCTCGGGAGCTATGCATTGTCTTTCTCTGTTTCCTTACCTTCAATGCAAAAAATACTGCAAAACATTCACTCTCAAGCTTGCAGACGTAACTGAACATGTCGAATGCTCATCGTAGTCAAAATAAAGCCAATCAAATTTACAGAAATTTATGGGGTTTCAGTTGTTTTACAGAAATACCTCCCAGAAGAAAAAGGTCCGTAGATTGTAACCTACCCGATGGATTTCATTTGCTAGGTAAATTGAACCGACGAGACTGGCGAGACTGTCGCGCGAGAGGTGAGACCAGACCAACAAAAAGTCTCGTCTCGTCTTGCGAACAAAATCCACCGTCTCGACGTCTCGTCGAAAACGAGACGAGACCACGCAAGACTCTCGAAAATGAGGCTCTCGTTGGCATCACTATGTTCAAGACATTTAGATGTAGAAACAAATATTTCAGCAGAGATAAGTGTGAACGTTGTTCTTAAAAACTACTCTTTCATGATGTGGGGGGTCAGTGTCAGCTGAAAAATGTGGAAAACCTTGAAAAGTTTCAGATGAGTATCTGTGACATCCCTATAGGCAGTCGAATTTTTTGCTACAATTTCAAGGACATTTTTTTCATTGTTCACTAAATATACTGCCTTCCAAAAAAAGTGCAACACCTCGATGCCGTTGGCTGATTTTGATCAAATTTTCACAAAACAAGTATTTCATCTACACTAACAAATGATTAACATTCTGGATATCTAGGCGCTGTATTAGTTGTTTTGTTTTTCCCCTTGGTAACCGTAAAACACAAGAAATTGTTTTTCGTTTTTCCTGGTTGTTACAAACCACATTTTTTGCAATAAGTTTCAATAGTGAACCCCAAGAGTCCTGAAATGCCAAGAGCCCGTCAACCTCGGCAGTACCATCATTTAACCGAGTTCCAGAAGGCACAGATTATTGGCTTAAAAAATGAGGGGATTTCGTATCGAAGAATTGCGAGACTTGTTGGTTGCAATGCTTCGACTGTGATGAGATGGTGGCGGAGATGGAACGAGGAGGCCAATTATCGGCGACGGAATGGATCTGGTCGTCGTAGAGCCTCCACGGTACGTCAAGATCAACGTCTTCGAGTAGCGGCTGTAAGATACCGATTTACGACAACCCGAGCAGTCGGAAACGAGTGGGTTGCAGCTATAGGACGCCCAATCTCAATGAGCACGGTCTATAGAAGAATTAGGTCTTTTGGGCTAAGTTCTTATCGTCCGCTGTTAACCCTTCCCCTCACTCCTGTTCACCGGGCCAGAAGATTGGAGTGGTGCAATGAGCGCAGAAACTGGGTCCAAGAATGGCATCGGGTGGTCTTCAGTGACGAGTCCCGCTTTTGTCTTTGGGCTCATGACGACCGGGGGAGGGTGAGGCGCTTTCGTGGGGAACGGCATAATCCCGAATTTTTTGCCGAGCGACACACTGCCCGTACACCCGGATTGATGGTTTGGGGAGCAATATGCCATGGAAGCAGGTCACCATTGGTGTTCATTGAGGGCACTATGACAGCTGCATCTTACATCGCGAGTGTGCTGGAACCCGTTTTGCCTTCCATACCTTCAGGGGCTCAACAACCCTATTTTCCAGCAAGACAATGCACGTCCTCATACGGCAAGAGCTTCAATGCAGTTCCTGGAAGATGCACACGTTGACGTGCTTCCATGGCCTGCTTGCTCTCCTGATTTGTCGCCCATCGAACACGTGTGGGATATGATGGGAAGAAAGGTGGGGCAATTACGCCATCCTCCCAACAACTTGGAAGATCTCCGTATGGCCTTGCAAGAGGCATGGGATGGCTTGTCACAAGCGGCAATCGACCACTTGATTGAAAGCATGCCTCGTAGGGTTAATGAGTGTCGGGCAAATCGTGGAGGAGCGACACATTATTAATTTTTTCTGAAGTTCCTTGTATTACGATTTCCAGAATCTAATCGTTTGTTTTTATTGTTAAAACACATGTTTTGCGAAAATTTGAATAAAATTGATCCACGGCTTCATGGTGTTGCACTTTTTTTGGAAGGCAGTAGGCACCTTTCAAGTTTCTAGCAGTTTTTATATTAAATATTACCAAAATCTGAAAATATCTTTGGATTCCTGAAACTTTGCAGAATTTACACATGCCCCATTTCATCTTCTTTGTTCTTTCATAGTAAAATACAGGTATATAGGTTCATATTTGCCCCACTCGAGGGGTAAGTGTGAATCGGAGCGCCGTAAAAATGTTCATCTAATGTATCATTACATTGTTGACAACAATATTTTGAGGAATGTAAGTTGAAGAAGACATGTTTGAGACCCTATGCCTTCAAAAAAGTATGCTTAAGGATTGCGTTGTTCAACGACAAGCAAATTTTTAAATCATATTTTCGAAAAAGCGTTGACAGTCACACTAAAGTGCGATTCTTGATGACGAAGATGCGCCCTTCAAAGTTCACTTTTTCGGATTTCAAAAAAAAGTTTTTTTTGTCCGGACCGGTACGTTCTTGATTTGTAACTCAAGAACGTTTCGACAAATTCAGCTTTAATTCAGGATGAGCCGGTTTGTCGTAATTATCTATCAACCTGCCAGTTTTTGAGAGAATCCAATCAGTGGCGTAGAAGTTATAAGGGGTCACATTAAGTTAACTTTTCTTCGGATGCTTCTAAATTATTGATCCTCATAACTCCTACACCACTAGTTGGATTCTTTCAAAATTTTGCAGGTCGGTAGATAGTTTTGACAAATCACTCTTTGCTGAATTTAACTTATTTTGGTCATAACATCACTCAGTTACAAATTTTTGAAATCAGAAAAACTACAACATACACCTATATCATCGTATGTAATACACCGATAGGTGAGGTGTAATATCGCTACATCGAGGATTTTCACGAGAGGATCCGAGTGTAAATCGAGATGTAAGCGATAATATATCAAACCTATAGAGGTGTATTTGTTGAGACAACTAACCGAACAACACTGAAAATATTCCTAAAAAAGTGAAAACTAAACTGCTCAACAACTGGAGCGACGGACGGTATCGAAAGATTTGCCCGTTTTCAAAATGACGTAACTTTGGATTGACACAACCGATTTTGAGTTTCTTCCCACAACCTTTTAGATCCATCTTTCAGCAATCCATCCCATCGACGAGATTTTTTCTTATTCTCAATTACTTTTTTACAGGGTGGAATGTAAAACATCGCCAAATTGTGATGAGTTCCACCGATCCCCGTTTCTGTGAATTTTTTTTTCGAATTCTAATGAATTATTTATGAAGCCAGAGGTCCAATCTCGAAATAATTTTTGAATTTTTCAGATCAGAAGTCCAACAATGACGATATGATTTTTTCATTTTCCCGACCCACCACCTAACGAGTAGGTAGGTAGAAGTAGGTACCTATTGTGAACGCGCTAAAAATTGTCCCCGCGATTTTGAAGGATATATCCGTTTTGAGGTCCCCAATGACGATTAAGACCATTTTCAACGTATAGACCGATTTCCAAAATCGACACGGTTTAGGTTTCTCGACAGTAATTTTTTCAAAATGTGTGCAAATTACACATTCCGTGAATTTGGTAAAAATGTAGTGCAAACTTCGACATGCGATGGGCCCCACGAAATATTCACTTAAAGTGCAGACATGCTGGGGATAAAAGTTAGAGAAAAGATTGAATAAATTTTCAGAGCAAAAACTTTCGGAATCGGACCCACGTTTTCGAGTGGGTCTGCAAATTTCCCAACTTTTTGTCCCGTGAATAGATTTTGGTGGGTCGGGAAAGTGAAAAAACAAAACGTGGGTGCATGACCATGGTCACCCTCGGAAAAAGTAAAACTTCTATATAGGTATAAAATCAGTTAGCAAACAACGTTAGAACAGGTGTTGTTCTCGTATTTGTGTTATTGTTTCACAATAGATTTATAAAATTTTTCATTATACTAATGTGTAGATACTTATGTAAGTATACAGGATGTTGAACTGATGTTTTGACAATATTTCAGGAGATAATAGAGCATCGAAAAATATATGTTTTCGCAAAAAATTGAAAACCTTTTTTTTAAATAATAAAAAGTGAAAAAATGTAAATTAAAAAAAGTGACAAAAGTCAACACAACCAGCTTGTAGGTATGCATCAACTTACTTTGTGTACCAAATTTGGTCAAAATCCAGTGGTTAAATATGGAGTTATAACAAACCAAGCGAAAAATAATATGTCTCATGGGCATGATGTTCAATAGTGCACCTTCTTTTTGAAGGATTAGTGAACGCAAGATGTTTATTAGGGTTCTACCATTATTTGGGCAGATATTTCAATATCGCGGCCAACATAGTGGCAGAATCATGAAATTTGGCTTGAGAATCAGAATGATCGTACTAGACAAGGGAAAGTTCCAAGTTTTATGAAAACCGTTCCACAAAGAGGAGATTTCGATATGGCGGCCAAGATGGCAGCGGAATGTTGAAATTTAACTGGAAAATAAGACTGATCATACAAAACAACGGTAAGTTCCAAGCTCCATGAAAATCGTTCCACTAATAAGAAATTTCAATATGGCGGCCAAGATGGCGGCAGAGCATCATTAGTCCAAAATCTGATGTATTTTGATAAAATTCACATCGCCTGCGAATTTCACTCAAATCGGACCACTTTCAGAGAAATTTAAAATGTCGGATCAAAGGTGGCGGACAAGTGACAAAAATCATTGGTCAACTTCATATGGTGAACACGTACGCATTCAATTGGCGTTTGCACCACATCGTTATCTCTTTTCGTTGAGGCATATAATTCTCCTAGTTCTATCACTTTGGAACATGTTCAATATGGAGAATACAAGATGGCGGCGGGACAGCGATTGTCGAAAATGGGATGAATCTTGATAAATTTCACAGAAATCATTGGTCAACTTTATATGGTGGACACGTACGCATTTGATTGGCGTTTGCACCCCATCGATATCTTTTTTCATTGCGGCATGATTCTCCCCTCTATAGTTCTATAACTTTGAAACATATTCAAAATGGATGGAGAACACAAGATGGCGGCGAGGCATCAGTTGTTAAAAATTGGATGGATCTTGATGTGGTTTACATTGCCTGCAAATTTCATTCTAATCGGATCACTTTTAGAGCAATTCAAAATGGCGGATCAGATGGCTGCAAAGTAACAAAAAACCAAAAGTCAACTTGACTTCCTGAACATTATTTACCATTGATCAGCGTTTACATCACATCGATATCTTTTTCATGAGGGAGTTGATATCCCGGGTATAGACAGACAGACGGACGGGCGGACGGACGGACGGGAAAAGTGGACCTAAAAGCGCCGTTTTCCCATTTTTTGTGAAAGTGCGCTAAAAACTCACTTTTGGAAGCCTCTATCTCCGTTATAAAGCGTTTCCGATATTATTTTTTTCAAAATATAAATAGTTCACTTATTTTTTGATGCTCTACTACGTCCTGAAATATTGACAAAAAAAGCGTATATAAAAAAAACAGCCTGTATATACAGTATACTAATACTCACAAGTATCCCAGAATAAAGTGGCCAAATGTCTATAAAATCAGATAGCCCCTACCTATTTGGCAAAGCAACTCGCTCCGCTTGCTAACTTGGTTAGTTTGTCAAGTCTGGATGAAATCCACCGTTTGTATCTTTTTTGCTTAAAAGTTTTTTTCGAGGTTTTTTTCGAGCTTTCACATTGATTTAGTAGAATTATTCACTTAAATCAGTTCTCGATTTGTCTCATACGATTTTTTTCATCGAATCAAACTATTCATTGCGATTCAGTTCGACTTACAGTAATCGATCCACTGACAACATTTGGACATCCCTAGTTTAGGTACACAGAAAAGATGAGAATGATAATAAATAGGTTTCTATTTTGATTGAGGCTAACATTTCGGCACATGTCGGCACCGCCGGCAGCAAATACCTGTAAAAATGAAAGTTTGTATATTTGATGGTAGAGGTCGCCCCCATCAGTTAGACAGCAAAACAGCGGCTCGGCTACCCGGCTAATTTATTTAAAGAAATAAATTATTTATTTTCTGATCGCAATAAATGACACTTTCGTAAGTTAAAATTCATCGATCAGATCAAATTTTTATTTATGATGAAATCTGAAGTACTCAAAACACGATGCAAGCGGTAAAAGAATACCAACGTAACAGTTAAAAGCGAGCCTCACAACACATTCCCTTCTTCCATTTCCTGGGCGCCACTGGTCACCCAGTAAAACGTTACACCGAGCGTTACACCAAAGCGTTACACATCATCCTCGCACCAACCCCCTCATCTGTGGTTGTTATGATCTAAGCGAGCGATAAGAAGTTTTACTTCAAAAATCATATCGTTATTGTTACGACTTCTGATCTAGAGAATTCAAAAACGGATTCGAGATTAGACATTAGGCTTCATAAATAATTTATTAGAATTCAAAAAAATACACAGAAACGGAGATCGGAACTCAGCACAATTTTGCAATGTTTTACATTCCATCCTGTAAAAAAAGTAATTGAAATTAGAAACAAAATCTCATCAATGGAATGGATTGCTGAAAAATGGATCTAGAAAACTATGAGAACAAATTCAAAATCGGTTGTCAGTCGAAAGCTACATCATTTTGAGAGACGGCAAAATTTTCTATACCGTCATTCCAGTTGGGGAGAAGTTCATTTGAATGTTCAAGGTTGGTCATTCTGGAGGGGTGTTTCCACTAATGACCTTGGTGGTAATACACTAACTTATATACGGCCTACTATTTTGAGGAGTGAGGTGAATTGTCGTATGTAATACACCGATAGGTGAGGTGTATTATCGCTACATCGAGGATTTTCACGAGGGGATCCGAGTGTAAATCGAGATAATATATTATTCTTTTACTTCCTTGTTTATTGTTCTAATTTTGATCTTAAAAGGATGACCCAATTACAGGAAGGCGTGAAGGCGTGATCTACGTAATAAAATTCTTGTTCTTTCGCCGACGTTTCGTCTTTTATTTAGACATTATCTAGGCGTAAAAAACTTGTAAATGTGGAAAGATTTTTTGACATACCTATAATAAAAATAGATCACGCCTTCACGCCTTCCTGTAATTGGGTCATCCTTTTAAGATCAAGATTAGTAAATCGAGATGTAAGCGATAATATATCGAACCTAGAGGTGTATTTTTTTAAACAATTAACCGAACAACACTGAAAATCTTCCTAAAAAAGTGAAAACTATTCGGATGTTCAAGGTTGGTCATTCTGGAGGGGTGTTTTCACCAATGACCTTGGTGGTAATACACTTGAATGGCCTACTATTTTAAGGAGTGAGGTGAATTGTCGCTGAAACACCCTGTATAAATGGTTGACGTTCCCCAGAATTATAAGCTTATTTCTACCTTTAAATTATTTTATCACCATAGCAGCCTAACCTGTTTTTAATAATTAATCAAACAGGTAACGCTAAGTTAGAAATATACAGCGGTATTTCTTTTGGTTTCCATTGTTAGAAAAAAGCTCGTCTAAAGGCGTGGTTAGGTCGGTGTAAAATTCGTTGTGTGGGTCAGTTATCGGGACGCCTTTACATTTTCGAACCGTGAGAAATGTTGCGGTGCCGTGACCAGGCTGAAGTGAAGAGCGATTTTTTTTCCATTTTTTTTTTCCTTTCTTTGCAGCAACTTTTAATTAGTGAAGATCAGTGCGAACAAGACAACCGCGTTCACTGGGCCTAATGAACAAAACAAATACCGGTTGATTTCTTAGGCGCAAGATAAATTCGGTGCAATTTAATCGTAATTAATTCCGGTGCGAAGCTTGCGCGGAGGTCTTAGTGTGATCAATTTTTCTCCGTTGTGGGAAATTTCGTATTAGAACGATTATATTAATCGTGCCTCGCATAGACAGCAGAGGCTATGGGCGTTTGCGCGCGAAATTTTAGAATCGGCCCCTGATGTTGGTCAGACTTTTACGGGATAATTGGGAGAGACAACTGTCAATTAACGTCATTGGTGATGGGAAATATTGTGTCGGTTCGCACACCGGGAAATCTATACCAGCAGCAGCGGCCAAACAGTTTGCGATAAGTTTTGAGCGAGTAAATCGTGGAAATTCGTAGATGCTCGCCAGCCATGCCAGCGCTTTGCCCGGAGTCCGGAGTTTCCATTTTCCAAGTCAGTCTTACCAAACCGACGCCGTTCAGAAGGCGCTTTCCGCCCGGCGTCGCTCCACAAACTACACTCGACACGACGCGACCGACACGATTTTTTTCGAAATTTCCAACGGTGCAATAAACATGGACCACGAAAACCTAAGTTTCGAAAATATGAACCATTATGACTTCCCACCACTTTAACTGAACTTTGTGCGGTCCCAGTGACACTGTGCATCTTGAGCCGAATACCGCAAAGTTATGTTTTTCCACATTTTCCGATTACAACGAATGTTTTAGGAAAAACTCACCATTCGAGGTAAACAACAAACATTGCACGTTCCCTTCAATGTATATGCGGTTTTGTGTGCAAATTATAACCGAGCCGAATTATTTCGACCTTCATAATTCGATTCAGTACCTACGTCTTATAATAATTTCAAAAGGAATTTGCATATTTAAATACATTTCAGACGATGGGCGCGACGCTTTAAAGCCTACAAACTACATTAAACATTCACCTGCATAATACGGATGATACCCAATTTATAAATTATGCACAAAACCAATAACCCTGAATACTACCAAGTTTCATTACTAAGCCCGTTCCGAAAAGTGGCCATTGCCAAGCAATCAATCATAGGTACAAAATAAAGGCATTTAAATGTATGTGTGTCAGTGTGTGACTGTGTATACTTCAAAAACATGAAGCGGTACCTATTTCCTACTTCACGCAGAAATAGACCGATTATTTAAGCATATATCTATTCGACAAGTTCGAAAGCGCCGGATTATAGAAAATGTTACATGGGCTGTAACCGGCGTTTTACCACCACGTGAACTGATGAACCGTGAACTGAACAGGCTTGCCAAATTTCCTAGCTTATACACCTATAATTGTTTAGTAATGGGTAGGGAGAATATCAGTAACTACAGGGTGCATGAGGACGAGCATAATCACCTCACTAGAAACAGAAGTCGCATAGCCCCGGACTGACTTTGTCCGGTTGACAAAAAGTCGTTGCAGCTCGAATTATTTCTGCCCAAAGTTCTCGAACAGATTACCGCTTGAGATAGTTTCGTTGTCTCTGCGGGAGTTCAAAATGAATGTCAAGTCGATGCTGTTGCAGAAGGCTTTTTATAGTGTCCAGGAATTTGCGAATATAACTCCGACTTCCATGTCCGATTTCTACTAGAGTTTAGTGGTGGTTAATCGTGAAATTGTATTTTAATGTGTCACGTGTACTTATGTGTTTGATTTCACTTTGTTTTCCACTATCTGAGTAAAATTTGAAATTATATACTGATGTGCCTATATAAGAAGACTGATTCCTATATTTATTTACTTTTATATATTATAATGACGATTATAAAACTATTCATTAGTTGAAAATAAATCTGAATCTGAATCAGGAAGCAACACAAGAAAAGAGTCAAATTAAGTCTGCAATTGCAATTTTCCACCATTTTCCAGTCGAGCGTTATGAATTTTCTAAATTTCTCCTAGCCGTTACCACCCAAGAGGGCCTCTCGCTCTTATTTTGACCAGGACGACTCGATTTTGATGCAGGACTCCACTCAAAATTCATTCCTGCTCGGGGATCGACTTTTTCGAAAAATTCCAACATATCGAAAGTATATCGGGTGGCGGAGCGGTGGTTTACCTCGAACCGATTAAGTCTGAACAACGAAAAATCCACTACTGTTCTTTATACACTGAACAGAGTACATGCAGATGACTACAGCGAGACCGCAAAGTTTTTGGGGCTGCATATTGACTCAGGTCTTTTGTGGGACCATTACGGCACTGTTCTTACTGGAAAACTGTCTAGGCAGATTTATTTGTTGAGGAGTTTGTCTGGATGTGTGTCGGGCTCTGTACTGCGCACCGTTTACTTTTCTCTAATTGAAACTCACCTGACTTACGCGTTGATCGTTTGGGGACATTCGTCTATGAAAACTGACGTCTTTCGCCTTCAGCGAAGGGCCTTCCGGGTTATTGCAGGTATTGGCTACAGGGATGAGTGCAGACCTTATTTTGTAAGAGAACAAATCATGACCCTGCCTTGTTTGTATATTCTCCAGTGCCTCCTTTATATCAAAAATAATTTGTCTGTGTTTCCGGTAAACTCCGATTTTCATGTACATGATACAAGAGGCAAAGATGCTTTGCGCCAACCATCTCTTCGACTCACCAGGTCTCGGATGGGCAGCAATTACTGGGCGGTAAAATTTTTCAATAAGCTCCCTGAAAGGGTCAGAGTTTTGCCTGTCTCAAACTTCAAGAGAAATATCAAGAGATTTCTTCTTGATAAAGCGTTTCATTCTTGCGACGAGTATCTTGACTCGGACTCAGATTTGATTGAGTTATTGTTTTAATTTATTGTAAGTGCGTATGCTGCACAAAAACTTTGTCCGTTATTGTTTACAATATTGTGTACTTATTTATCAGCACAGTTTGCTGTTTGTTGGGGTTGCTTGTTTTAGTTCCAACCTCGTGTTCCTCCTTCACTTGACAAGTGTATAACTTTCGATAAGTTCACAATAAACGATTATCATTATTATATAGATTGGATTGGGCGTCGTGTAGACCCATTTTCAAAATCGGCACGGTTCCGGTTTTCCGACAGTAATTTTTTTCAAAATGAAATTAGCACGTTCCGAGAATTTGAAAAAACTGCAATGCAAACTTTGACATGCGGTGGGCCCCACGAAATATTCATTTTAGGTCCAGAGACATTCTGGAAATGAAAGTTGGAAGAAAAATTGAATTAATTTTTGGATTAAAATTGAAAAATTATCGAAATCGGAACCACGGTTTCTGAGTTCCCATCTCGGGAAAAACTGCAAATTTTCCAACTCTTTATCTCGTGAACAGATTTTCACCATCTTTCATTCAAACAAGAGAAATTGCTTTTCAATTTCCCGGGAATTTCCCTGTTAAAAATGTAAAACAGGTCTGAAATTCAAATTTTCAAAAGGTTCAATTTCCTGCTACTTATTTCCAATCTTTCTGTAGTTCCAGTTTCAGATCATCCCCCCTAATAGTAGTTTTCATGACAATTTTATGTTTCGGTGGGCATGCGCAAGATTTGACAGTTCGGGTCGGCTAGCACCAAAGGTATAGAGTGGGGAGAGTTATTACAGAGCTGCGATAGTCTGGCAAGCACGCGAAGGTCGAATTTTTGCCGACCAGCAAGAAATGTAAGCATGCGCTCTAGACCGGATGAAAACTACTATTCATGTACTAAACTGCCTCACTCGCTTTTCTTTCTACATAATTTGGTTCCTTGTGAAAAACTGCAAATTTCTAACTTTTCTGAAACAGAGGGTGAGTGATTCTTGAAGATTTTCAGGCAATTTCTCTTGAAATTCTCCAAGTTTTCCGAGAGTTTTCCACTTTAAAATGAGTAACCGGCCTGGCTTATCGAGACCGGACTCAAATGATGGAGCTCAAATTGAAGCCCTTATCAGAGAAAATATCTCAATTTTTCGATCTTTTTCTCAAATTCTATCATACTACCCGAAGGGACGTTTCATAATAAAATTTCCATCCGTTCCTTGCTACTCGTCGGGGAGGTTTTGGGGTGACACAACCGATTTTTTTTGGTCTATTTCGCGTATACAACGGCTATTTTGTGACACTGTTTTTTGTTTAGGGCTGTCAGTAAATAACTCTGGCTGCTGGTCAATCTTGAAACTTGAATTTTTCCTACTCGATTTTTTTCAAAATGACAATGTATTCACTGTACCTTCACGTTATTACCGACGCGACGGCGACGTAGGCACATCGAAAATATCCGCGTCGTGCACATTTTTCAATTTTTTTTTAGGTGAATTAAGGCGAAATGGTTAAACTAAATATGTATGTACCTAGTATGAAAAACAAGTGTTGCAATTCTTTTTTGTAATACTCGTACGTTGCTAAACTTCACTTGTATCATAAAAGCCACCACTGTAACACAGTTCCACAATATGTATGTTGTTGTATCCCACCTTGTATGTCCACAGGGTGTTTCGATGACCTTGCATAAAAGTTCGGGAACACCACTCAAAAAATAAGTCGAAAAGTCCAACTAACATATTTCAATATTTTCCTAAAGTGGTTTCCATTAACAGAGTTTTTGATTATTTTACCAAGAACTATCAAATACAGGAACTTCTAATTTGGTCTAGGAAAGTTTCTTCGCTGTGCTGTGAAATTTTAAATAAATCTGACCAGTAGTGGCGAAGCTAGAGGGAGCTAGCTGGGGTTGGGGTAGGTTAAAAATTGTCTTTAGTCCGGTCATACTAAGTTTTATTTGCTAATTTGGATAGACTCCAGTAAGCCTGAATTTTTATGCCTCTTGCATTTTTTTCGTAGAATGCACCGTTCACGAGTATAGTGGAAAAAAACACAGTCGTATCATGAATAATTTTTCTCTGGCAGTTCAACCTTGCGCAACCCCACAGCTCCGCCCATACTGGTCACATTTGTTTGATATCTTGCACGTACATTTTGCACTGTGAAGAAACTTCCTTGCACCAAATGTTGACTTGAACCTCCTACCATTGATACATAGTTCTTGGGCAAAGAATTGAAAACCTTGTCTTATTTGTAACTTTGAGGGTCCGTAACTCCCTTAGGGAAAAAGCACTTTGAAAAATGTCACTTTTACTTCTCGACTTATCGTTTTGAGGGAAATGACCCCCAAAGTTTTATGCAAGATCACCGAAACACTCGCATAAAAAGATGTATTCGTAGAATAGAACTGATCAAAGCAATCAAAGCATAAATATGTTCATTCATAATATGTGCATAAGGGCAAAGGGCAAAAGTTGAAATTTGCGATATCTTTATCTTGCTCTGGCAAGACAAAAGCTTGCATGTAGCCCTTTTAGAACGTTCTGAACAACATGTACACAGTGTTTCTGGAGACTTCCCTTTGAACTATATTGACGATGTAAAGATATTGTACAATCATAATTATAAACAATGCGTAAGAGAGAACATCAGAATTATAAATAAAAGACCTCGTCCAATCCAGGACCATTGTCGAAGGTCCCCAAAATACTGGCTGCATTACCCCTTTGAATCTCTAGACTGATAAAAATAAAAAACGATCCTTGTCGTAGTTTTAGAATCTGTTCAATAGAATATTCAAATGTAATGTGTAACAAGTAACACGATTAATATCAATTTTTAATTCAATTTTTTTGTAATATTAAAAGCCCATTTTAGAAAATCCGAATTATTTTCCAAACTATCAACTTTTGAGAAAAAACATATAAGGTGAAAAAGATGTGAAACGAGACACTTGATACGAACAAGAAATGAAAAAAACAGGGGGTGCTGCTTAAAAAAAAGAAGTTATGGCCCTTCAAAGTTTACCAAAATCAATGTGTCACAGCAAGGTCATGCCATAACGGAAATGGGGGATCTTACCGCCAAAAGATACCCTAAGCTAATGCTTGGACATAGGCAAAGTCTCAACTTGATATTCTAAGAACCAAATGCCTTGCGATTTTTTGCCAAGTGCCTGCGGAAGCATTATTTTTAGAAACAATCTAATATCTTAGAGAGCATCTTAGAAGAGAATTGACCTTTCCAATTTTAGGAGATAGAAAATACATGGATTTTCGAGGTCACCTTTGACGTTTTGACGTTCATGACGTTTGGACGTTTCGTTTCTGACTTTTGCGGGAATTTTGAATCGGATAGCTATACTGTTCCCATTATCATGTGGGGAAAGTCACTAGAGCCCATAAGAGAGTTTTTAATGGACGAAGTAATAGAGCTTTTTCGTGGTAAGATGCACGTGTCTGGTGCAGCGTGATCCCTGCTGGTGCTGGTGCAGCCACACTTCCATCAAGTTTGGGTCTTTCGTGAACCGGTGCATGGTTATGCTGGGTGTATTCGTCTTATTCTCGACTCGCATAGAGCGACACAACACCCTTGAACCATTTCTGTAAGTATCTTCTCAGTTTTCCACTACATATAACACACTTATTGGCAAGAACGAGGGTAAGAACAAGTGAAATAATGAAATCCATGCTGAAATCAAATAAATACACGACAGAGCGCTTGTCAGATTCGAAAAATTTCCCATTGTCAGAAACGAAATGTCATATCTCAAGAAACATAGGGCGCTTTCCAATAACTGCGACAAGACGGATACCCAATGTCAAAGTGCACTTGCCAGCTCAATTTTAAACTCAGCCTCGCCAATGTTTCGATTGTGTCGACATGTGGTGCTATTACTGCTATTGGAACGCTAGCTGTGTCAAATTGTGTCCAAATGTGTCGAATTGTGTCCTTATACGCCTTATTGGGAAGCGCCCAATGACCTCGATTAACCATATCTTATACGCATGACGTCACAGTAAAGAGAGACAACAGAAAATTGGAGACCTCAATTGCAAAAATTAAACGGATTCATAATGCCTGAGAAAGGGTAAAGTTAAAAAAAAAGTGAAGTGAAAAAAAAACTTGTATTAAAACTGCTCTGCAAAAATAACCTCCCGTTTGCAGTGCGGTTTGGTCCATTTCGATAACAGTAATGGCGTAGGTGTAATTGAGCTTCCCCATATCAATGACTCACCCTGTATATTCCTCCGACAGGTGCTTTGAAAGTTTCCGTGTCTCTCGAACAATCCTACACCTTTCGCGTGCATTATGGCGTGTTCTGGAGCGGCGGAATCTCCGTCAATTGTCCAAATGTGTCTTAACCATTTATTGATATCTCCCATCCCATGTAATCCAAATGGTCCAAACCATCGCCCATGTTCTCGAATGCCTAGAGCTTCGCAACTCGTAACACTGCGATCTGATGCGAACAGACTAGAGGAACCGCGTGTGCTCTAGGATGCACGCGAGGATCGCCACTCGTAACAATACTTTCTCTAAATGGTAATCCATAAATGAAGAGAACGTGAAAACTATGTCAAGTCCTTAGCTGAGTTCTAAACGAGAAATAAAGTTACAGACGATATCAAATTCGTCAAAATTTGGAACTGCAAGAGCCTGATGAATCGATAAGCGGTATATTTGAATGCGAACGAATAACAGGTCTGAATCCTAGCATTTTTAATGTGACCGCCATTCATTTAGAATTGATTGCAGTGCCAAAATTTCTATATAGCCTTTGATTTTTATTACTAGGTCTAAGTATACATATTATAATGAAACAAGTGAATATGCCCTCGAAGGCGCACTGGCGACTCCACGGGGGGTATGACGGTACGGCCATACCCCCTGTCGCAAGTCAGGGGCGCCAGACGTCAAGCTTATAATTTTGAAAAAAAAAACAATATTTTGTACCGATGGATTACTCTTTGTAAAAAGTAATTAATAACGCATCCAACCAAAGAATGAGTGGGTAAATCCGTATTCCTGAGCCAAGTTTCAGAAAAATTGATTCGCCGATCTGGAAGTTACGGCAAAGAAATATTTTCTAATTTCAATTTTTGAACGCCATAATCCTCTAAGCTAGGTACATGGTTGTGAGTAAAATACATAGTACGAGTATACGTACTCCCAACAGGTAGATACATCATTACTGCCGAGGGCTAGAGCCTCCAGGCTCCACTAGAACCAAAAGTTGGTCTACGAGGATTGAAGAATGACTAAATACCCTGTTGGTGATGACAGTAGAGGCAGATAGCTGTAAATCCATAAAAATTGAAGATTGCATCGTGAAGTTTAGTTTCGTAGAATAGATACGTAGAGAAGAGTTCAATTTATACTAAACAGGTCAACACATGAAGTGGTCCACCCCAAAATTTCGCCTCATTTTGAGGGGGCGGCATATCTCGGAAAATACGTTACCGATTATTTAAAGCCTGCTGATGCCTGAAAGAGGCTCCTTTTGGCTACAAGGTATCACAGCGTGTCCGGTGTTCACTGACATTGTACTTGATATACAGGGTGACAACGGAAGGAGTGCCGAAGTGGTCCATTTTCAACACTGGGTAACTTTTGCTGAAAAAATTCCAGACTTTTTCTGGTGCCATTTTTGGAGAGCAGTTATCAAAATCTCGAAACAGTTTTTGACTTGTCTCCGTATTTTGATTTTTGAAAAAAATGTGTCGCTTTATGTGAAAT